>PVKZ01000298.1:0-600000 GCA_004027375.1 Macroglossus sobrinus
CACAAATTTAAGATAAGGAATACAAGAGGAAAATCATATAGAAAGTGTTGCTTGTACTTGGGAACGTGATGATTGTGGGACATTCAGGTGACTATCCAATGGACAGTAAACTCTGGGCCAATAGGCCCCAGATAAATATAATATACAATTTTCCTGTGGGGATAAATAAAAGCATCCAGGAAGTATAGAGTGAAAAGAGAAGGGAGCTCAGAACCAAATGACCCTAAGGAGGTCATTCTCTGTGATATGTAAAAGAGTTCTCATAGAAAACCAGGGGAAGAAGAACAGAAAGGGAAATGGAGAAGGTGAGGACAGATTTTAGGTAGAGATTTTAATACAGTTTATTCTGTAATTTATAGAGGAAGCCAAAAAAAAAAAAGGATATTAATGATTGAATGACACTATTTACTAAATTGACTTAATTGAAAATTAAACACCATCATATCCAAAAACTTCAGAATACACATTATTTTCAAGTAAACATAGGACATTAACAAAAATAGACTATATGGGGCACAAAGCATTCTCAATAAATTTCAAAAGACTAAAGTCATACAGAATATGTTCTCTGATTACAATGAAATAAACTAGAAATTAATAACAAAAAGAGCTAGAAAATCTCAAAATATTTAAGTGCATGTATTAGAAAACAAAAGTGTAATCAGGGATAAAAACTTTAATCTCGAGAAACTAAAAAAAGAGGAGCAAATTAAATAAAATATATATGTATATATAGAAAGAAGAAAATATTAAAGATAAGATCAGAAATTAGTGAAATATAAAAATGTTCATCAAGAGGAGAAGGAGTAAACTAATTATATTCACATATATATTCACGTATGTATATATATCGTATATTCATATAAGTGAATACTGCACATCATTAAGAAAGAGCTATTGACAAGTCTCAAAAATCTTATTTGAAAAGAAATACAGCTAGCACAAAGAGTACACACTGTATGCTTCTATCTATATACAAGAGTAGGCTAACCTAACCTACAGTAGAAATCAGGTTACATGCCAGAGTATTGACAGAAAGAGGCATGAGGAAGCTTTCGGGATTGATGATGACATTCTGCATCTTGTACTAGAAGAAGTTTACACAGATCTATGTGTAGATAAATATCAGACTATACAATTAATATTTGTAAATTTAACTGTCTACAAAGCATATCTCAATTTAAACTGAAAATTCAAAGCAGCATTTAAGGAACATGAGAGAAATAAAGAGATATGTTGGATGCATTGTTCCCAACTTATTTAAGATGCTTATTAGATGAACAAGGGAGAAGGTTGAAGAGATAGTCAATAATCATTTCAGTGCAATGGTAAGAATGAAACCCAAATAAAATTGAGAAGAATGTAAGAAGTCACTAAAAAGACAAATGCAAAGCACATTTTGAGATGTTTTACTGTATAGCAGAGTAGAGATACAAGGAAAGACATGAAAATGAGAGCAAAGGGAGGGAGAATTTTATGAAGAAAGAGAGCATTTGTTTCATACAGGTGAGACAGATGGACTCTAAGTGGAGTGTGAGAGCTTAGATAAGAGCAGAGACAATTTTCCACTTTAGCAGGAGAGAAGTATTGGTAAGGTTAGGTGATCACAAACAGGAAGGTGAGATGCTGGAACTGGCAAGGAAGGTTGTTAGTTCCCCTGTGGACAGTCTTTATCAAAGTCTTCTTCCTCCTGAATTGTTGTAATAAGAGAAGGTGTTAACAAGGTTTTCTTGATAATTCTGCATTGATTATAAAGAAGCTTTATGATTTTCTTGTCTTGCTTAGTTACCTTAGAATCTTTCTGAGAAGGAAGATGCTCTCTCTTCTCCTTCAAGAGTGTCAACACAGCATCTGGAATCTCCTCTCCATAGGAGTTTGGCCCAGGGCCCGTAGCTTCTAGATTCCCATCGTCTCTGGGGACTGTGGATTGCTCACAGAACCAGTTTCCAGGTGGACCTTGTGGTGCACTCTCTTGTTCCTCTGACAGCTTCAGCTTTTAGTTCTTTGTGCTGTTTACAGCCTTTAGCTAAATCATTCATCCATTTCAGAATTTCAGGATTAGAAATTTGGCATCGTGTGAAGTCCAGTATTTCTTTTCTTGTTAAAATTTTTCTTCAAATTTTCAAATTTTCCACTTGCTCTGGATGTGGGTTAGGCAATGGTCTGTGGCGCCTTGCCATCACCACAGAGCACCATGAAGAACTTAGGGGCATCATAAACTGCTGAGTGACAAGTGGAAAAGGGGCTGATTCAGTATCTAAGTTAAATCTCCGGCTTTGGCTGAAAATGGAGCATCACAGTGACAACAGTAGGTTGTCACCAGCAAAGATATGATAGACCGGCCTGAATCTTCTAAAAAGCTTAGAGAGTAGAAAGAACTCTAAATAGAATTTGGAATCAAAAGATCTACATACTAGTTTGTGACTTTGGGCAAATTACTTGATTGTACTCAATCTCATTATCCACAATTATGAAATAGCAATAATAAAAAGTACTTCATAGCATTCTTATCAGGATTCAATGGAATAATGTTAAATCATCTCTAAACTATATAAGACAAAGACATAAACTGACACAAAGTGTTAGTTTATCCTAGAGAGATTTTTTTAAATTTATTTAAGTAACTTAAAATTATAAAAATATGGATAGTTCACGTAAATATTTAGGGTTTGGGTTCTCTTTAGAAATAAGAAGGCCTGGCAGTACAGGTTTTTCATTTTCCTGTAGCCACAGTCAGCAACATGAATAACAGCCCCCATCACACACACTCATAGACTATTGTGACAGTTCTCAGCCAGCCCACATCAGTCATCACTATACATACCTGGCTCTTCTTGGCAGTTAAGATACCCACCCTTGATTTAAGGTTTGGTTCAAATATCAGGTTAGTTATGATTCAGACTTAGAATCTTTCTACTTAAATACAGACTGATATATACTTTCAATGGAACCAAGCAAAATAAAATAAACATGAAGTACATATAAAAATCACATAGCTGGAAGTACAGAAGCATTTGTGAAAAATAAACTATTCTTGCAAAATAATTCTTGAACATAATGGCCCAGCTATATTTTTATATCTTTTATAAATTAATCTATTCGTAAAGAGAAGGAGATATTGCCATAAACCTATTTTCTCCTTGCAAGCTTCCAAATTAAATGCTACTTCTTGAGTAGTGGGAAGGGTTTGCTCAGAGACACCCACAGCAACTGGGTGCTGGAATGTCTTCAGCTATATGGCTCCATCTCCTGGTTTCAAATAGCTAGAAGACAAGCATGTAACTCAACAAAAGAAAATGTAAAAAGTAGAAAGAAAAAAAATGTTGCTTTCCCTGTACTACAAGTTTACTTACTTTTCTCTTTCTGCTTAAATTTAGTATTTGAGAAATCTTTTCCTATAGAATGAATAATATATATTTTTATAATTTAAAAAAGTATTATATCTTTGATAACTTTGGGATTCATAATTGTTACATTTGATTAGTCACATCACAAAGTATTTTCCCAGTTTTATTGATATAATTAACAAGCAACATTGTGTAAGTTTAAGGTGTCCAATGTGATGACTTAATACACATATATATTGTGAAATGATTACCACAATGAAATTAGTTAACACTTCCATCAAAGCAATCTATTGCTTCCTAATAACCACTTTTTCCTCCTGTGATCTGGGGAATTAGAATGCACTTCAACATGGATGTTGTAATATTATTAGACCTGTGTGGTAGACATTACTAACTTTTCAGCAACATGGGATTCCTCTCTTCTTTAGTCACACAAGAGAATTATTCTTCCCTGACACCATGGCCATGTGAGTTGCTTTCGCCAATAAATTTGAACAAAGTGGAGTATGTCATTATGTAGAAGTACAATACTTAATTGCTGGTGCTTATGGCTCCACTTCAGTTCTTCCCTTGTTCTGGAGTAGAAATGCCCAATAGCCTGGGGATCTGAAAGACTAATGAGGAGGTCACTTCTGCTGATCCTCATCAAACATGTAGCAGTGGCAAAAATCAATGAACTTCTATGGCTTAAGTCATTGAAATATTGGAGAATGTCTGTTACCACTGCATAACATGATTTATCCTAACTGATATACTATACTTGGTATCATTGGAGCTAATTTTTTTGTTTAAAAGACTACTAATACAATATGACTGAAATACTAATTATACATTTGGATAATTAGGAGTTAGTTGACTAAACATAGAAGTGTTTTCTGTGGTCTGTGTATATACTCACATAGTATATATTTTTCTCATTATTCATATTTAAATTTTGGTAGAACCTCTTAACAATGCTCTACAAAGTGGTCAAAATATTTATCAGATCCTAAAAAGTCGAATCCTAAAGAGTCAGCAAAATAGGTAAAGCACAACATTTTACTATTTTAATTAAAATTCTATGAAAATGAATGTAAACTAAAAAGCATAGATTTTTACCTTTCATTCTGGAACTCTTAGATGCAATTTTCTACATATTTCATTTAATACAATATAGACACACTCCCTAAAAGTGACTTAAAAGCATTTTTTTGGATTATAAAACTGTTATAAGTACATTTTTAAAAAAGAAGAATACAGAAAATAGATAAGAAAGTCATCTAAAACTGTTTCACCTATTATCGTAAGTGTGTGTGTGTGTGTGTGTGTGTGTGTGTGTGTGTGTGTGTGTGTGTGACAGTTTCATGTCTGGATTTTTCCATTTAATATTTTATCATAGATATATCTCGATGGCATGAATATTCTCCAAAAACATGTTTTCATCTATGTATAATAGTAATTATAGTAGTAACTACCATTTATTGAACTCTGCAATTGCAGAATTCTAGGTATTGTACAAAACACTTTATCTATATTGTCAATTAATCCTTAGAACAGACTGGTGAGGCAGGCCTTTTTGCATCCCTCTTTCAGATCAGGCAACAGTCTCAGAGAAGTGATACTTGCTCAAAGACATAATGCTTATTAAGAATTAAGGTTCAAACCAGGACTGTGTCCTCCAAGGCTGATGGTTTATTTTAGGGAATATTCAAATTTTAACAATAAAAATGTTCATACATAAATTTTATGCATATTTCAAAATATTTTGTTAGGAAGAATTTCTTGAAGTAAAACTAACAAATCTGTGAATCTGAGCATGCATAAGATTCTTGATATGCTGTATATTGTCAAATTGACCGTCAGAAAGATTATGCCAATTTACTTTTCCATCACAATGACAAGAATTTTTCATTTTACTTAATCTTCACCAAAAAATAGTTTTTAAAAAAATCTTTAATATCTTTCTATTGTACCTTACTGTCTTTTTATTTTATGACTACTGACTTATACATGTATTCAGATGATCTTTCACTATTTTTATCTCTTCTTTTTAAAAGTCCTCTTCACTCATTAATGAGTGAATCCCTTAATAATTTAAAAGAATTTTTGTTATATTAAGGATATTAAACTTCGCCAGTCATATATGTTACAAATACTTTCCCAGTTTGTTTGCCATTTAATTTAGAAATTTTATGTAGTAAAATCTATCAATATTTCACATTTATGTTTTCTTTGGCTTTTAGGCTTGGAAAATTTCTTATACTTTTAAATTTATAGATTCTTAATTTTATTTTGAATACTTTAAACCCTTAGGAATTCATTTTAATACATAAATGAGAGGACATTTTTTGTCAAATGATGATACTGTATCCACTGTTTTGTTTATTAAATAATCTTGCCTTTCACACCAATTTGAAACATCACCCTTATCTTGGTATAAATTTCTATGCAGAGTCTGTTTCTTGCCTTCTATTCTACATCTATCTTATTCTCTTGGTACAAGTGTGGTACATTAATTACTAAAATTTTATAATATGTTTTAATACTTGATAGTGAAAGTCCCCATACAAAAGTCACCTTTTATAAAATGTTCCTAGAAATTTTCATACTATTCTTCCCAATGATATTAAAAATAATTTCAAACCTCAAAAGTCTATTGAGATTTATATTAGAATTATTACAAACATACGAATTACTTTGCAGAGAATTACATTTTAAAAGTTGCTTTTCTGCTCATCTTACCATGATTCAGGACTATTTTTTTAACCTACATGCCTAAAGTAAAACTTCTCAGGTAACATTTCATAGTACTATCTCTAGCCCTAATAAACATCGCTATGGCCATATACTGTCCATTAAAGTTAATGGAAACAATAAAGAATAATAATAATAATTTGGTTTTATCTTTATTTTCATTTAATAACCAGGTTGACTTCAATATCTTGTGTCTAACATGAATATTCAGAAACTCCATGCTTCTTTGGAGACAAAGCTCTAATATGTAAATAATATATATCAAATAGCTAAAAATCTAAAGTAAAGTTAATAAGCATTTCTCAGCATTGGGAATTTTGAGAGGAATTAGTGCTTTTTAAATTTTCTTTCTAAATGAGAAACTGGTAGACTTTTTCCTACAATTTTTAAAATTTCTTCTAATCATGGTAGTGTCTTATTTCATAGTTTTCCATAGCATAACATAATTATAAGACTTTTCCAGCTAGTAACCTTAAACATGCTTGCCTTGTAAGTCAGAGAAGTCTAAAAAGATTAGTAATCCAGAATGGGATGTGTAGCAGATACAGCCTCCCTAAGGAGTAACTGGTAGTGCCAAATCCATAAAAAGAACTTTCCAAGGATTGGGGTCCATAAAAGTCCAAGAATGAATGAGTTTTCTACTTCCCACATACCTCAAATCCCCAAGCATCTTTGTGGGTATATAATTTTGTGATTTAAGAAACCCATTAAATCATTGTTTCTAAAATGACTTCAAATTTTAGACCGCTATTATATGTCTCTAACAGAAACTGAACTGTCTGGTAGTAAAGCAGGGCTTCCTAAAAATGTTCTGCCTTAATATATACATTAAAAGGGAGTTCTGTAGTGAATGAATTAGATCAAGTCTGAATTGAAGTTTAAAAGGCCTCTGTACAATGGGATTTCTGAAAGCTTTTAATATATATATATACGTGAATTGTGAATCTTCAGAAGAGAAATAGAGTTTTCAGTATTCTCTAAACCATTAACAAAGAATCCCTTTTATGATAGTAGTATTCCAAGGAACCTTTTCAGGAGCACTAACTATTGGGAGAAATACCAATAAATAACAACAACCAATTAAATAACAACTTTTATTTGCAATCATATATTTGCCTATAGATAACACAAATGTAATTACATGCTACTTAAATTCATAGTGGGTTTTATCTCTGAGCTTGGGACTTGACCCCACCACTTATGGGCTATATGTACTTTGTAAATCACTCAAACTCTCAGTCTCTGTTTCCTCGTTTATAAAATGAAGAAAATTGTATTTTATAGAACTTGCGCAGAGACTAAAACAGAAGTAAGAGTGACTTTTCAAAATGTAATTTTATAATTTTATCTGTAAATATTATCATAAATAGAATCTATTAACCTTGACAGAAAAGGAAAGAGATCTTTGCACTGGAAACTGAATTTTTAAATAAATTGGTTAATAAAATCTACAAGAAACAATAAGGATAGATACATTTTTTCAAATCTGAAAACTTTGCCATTCTATTCACGCTCTACTCCAGTAGTATATTGATTATTTTATTCTATTGTATTTGTTCTACTGATCATTGTATTCTATTAACTGCTAAAATAAAACAAAATAATAGTGACTTAAATAAGGTAGAATTTTATTTATTTTTTATTTAAGTATCCGAGCATACACAATTAAGGAATAATACAGTGTCAAAACCTCAGGCTCCTTCTTTATGGTTGTTCAGTCAGTACTTGAGTGTCATATTTGCCAGCATGGTAGACCAGAAGGAAAGGAGAAGATGGCATGAAATGAGAAGGAAAAAGCAGTGGCACATATCACTCTTGCACATGTATTGCTAGCGAAATTTAGATGGCCACAAGCAGCTGCAAGGGAAGTTAGTAATTAAGCTCTTTATTCAGGGTGACCATGTGTCCAGCTGAAATTCAAAGGGTCTATTACAAGGACAAAAGGGAGGAAACAGATAGTGAAGGACAGGACTATTCTCTACTACAGTCATGTCATCCAATTCTAGTATTAGAATCCTGAAGATCCTGTAATTATTTGTACTTAATTTCAATTATGGTAAGCATTTCTAAAATAAAATTATGTGAGCTAATCAATGGGGATAGAAGGATGATGTGACATAATGCTTACCCTATTTTTTAAATACCTCAATCTAATTTCTTTGCTATCAGAAATCTGAGATCTCCAGTCCATTCATTGTCTGGTTAGTCATGTTGATGATAACCATCTCTGTTGATTCTAATTTTAACAGAAAGTTAATTTTGATTCAAATCGGTCAACACGACTTTCTCAACATTTGCTAACAATCGAGCAACTATCTTAATGATCAGATAGAGCTCATGTGACTTACATTATTATAAATACATTAGTAAGTTTATTAATGTATTTTTAAAAAATAGATTTTGTAGATCTGTCCTCTAGGCATTAAGGGAACAAAAGAAGTAGTTCAAAATGCCATTAAAAAAAAAATAATTGGATTGTCTTCCAATCATCACTGTTAAATAGAACTTTGTAGAAATGTTCTTTATATATAGTATGGCAGCCACACATGTGGCTATTTAGCACTTGACATGTATCTAGTGTGACTGAAAGACTGAATTTCTAATTTTATTTAATTTTGATTTATTGAAATAGCTACATATGTCTATTGGCTACTCTATGGACAGCACATCCCTAGATAAAATAAAAATCTATATAAATGCTTAATGCCCTGTATCAAATGGGACATTTCTAGATTGAAGAAATACTAACAAATATAGGGAACTCGAATTGAGTCCTAGTATGATGTAAAAATGACAATTCTAATGCATAACTCTGAGACTTGTGTGTGAATGTGTGCATTGTTTAAATCCAGGGCGTTAATATTGGCTGCCCAAAGGAGTAGAAACTATCTTTCACACTTCTCAGAATCCGAAAGCCTTTATTTAGTTTTATTTGTTCAGAGAGAATAGTTCAGCATACTAGAAAATAAAAACAATTCTGTAATAAATGAAAAGCAATACAACAAATGGGAAAGTTATATTTTCAATAGAGGGAGGAATTCCTTTGTCTCTGCTGTTCCGAGACCCAGAGTTCTTTGAACATCTTGGGAAAAACTCATTATAAACTTTTAGTAACCCAGCAGCTCTCTGAAAAGAAACTCTCCTTTGGGATGCTGGAACTGGTTATTTTAACAGTGATGTATGAGAAAAAGAAATACTTTTTTACATAATAGTTTGTTATTCTTATGTATGTCATACTTAATTCGCATACCTCACAGAAGCCTTTATTACTGTTAGTCAAAAATTATTGGGAAGAAAGGAATTTCAGAATATTTCCAGTTTCTGTTTCTTAAATGGAAAAAGTTGATTCTTTCATCCATCTTATCACCAATTGGACACAGATTTTACTTTTCTCTTGGCTGTCATTTTGATTTATTTTAACACTTAAAAAAACTAATTTACTCTGCTTTATAGCCGTCCTTCATGTTTATTAGATTGTACCAGTAGAATTTAAAAGTAGTTCTAAAATATCACATCTAAATAACATGGAGAATACAGAGAACTTTTTTATTTAATATTTGATGAAATCAGCAAATATTTTCCAAGATCAAGCAGAAGAGATTTACAGAAAGAATTAATAGAATAAGATTAAAGTACTTCATACTAACCTTGAGAGAAAAAGAACTAAAATAAAACCTCAGCAATCTAAGTATCCAAACCAGAATTATATTACAATTTTTTTTTAAACCTGTAAATAGGTAAATGATATTCTAACTCTAAAGTTTCTAGAAGCCAGAAAATGAACCAAGTTACCTTTTAGGGTCACCTCCCACTGTCATTAAAGCAATTCTCACATTTGTTTCCAATGAGATTAAAGCAGATTAAAGATATCTAAGAGCAAGATTTTGAATATTAGGTTCACTGCTAGACTTCCAACTCATGATGAGCATTCAGTGAATACTTGGTCTTACAAGAATACTTCGTTTCCTCTATAAAAACTTCTCTCTGTGGAAACAGTCAACCTTCTCCAGAATTTCTGTTTATAAGTAAAAGAACTTTTCAGTGTCAGTGGACAATGGAAAACAAAAGACTACACTATTAAAGTGGAGAAACTATTTTAAATCCCATCTCGTAATAGAAATCATATGTACATTATCAGGAGCAGCCTATGTAAGTAAACTGGACTGCTCCATGTAAGTAAATAGTAAAAGAAAGAAAAGCCGAGAGAGGGCAGAACACCTTTAAACAGTGATTTCTCAATCTGGGGAGTTGGGAGATGGGAGAGGATCTTCAGAATATTGGATAGAGAACCATAGATATAAAATGTAAAAAGAATACTTGAAATAAATTTATATTTGGAAAATGAAGGAAAGATGAATTATAGCCATTAAGTCTCAGCAAAATCATGGAGTGTTATGGAGTGTGTGTGTGTGTGTGTGTGTGTGTGTGCATGCATGTGTGCACACGTTACTCTTTATACTTTATCAATATAAATGCAATAAGAAAAAGAACTTTCTATTCTAAATGAGACTGATGAAGCTTCATAGAAATATTAAATCAAGATTTGGAAACAATAAAGGGAGACAAAGCCATGGGAAAAAATAGTAATTCACAGACAAGACTGATCAGACTTTTCTCCACTACACATTCATAGTTATAAGCAAACCTGTCCACGCACAAAGTAATAACTGTAGGAAATCTGGGAGATTAGAATCATTCATAATGGATTCAGATAGTGAGAGTACCTACTTCTTTAGGCATTGTTTGAATATTAACTTTAATTACACCCAAAAAGCACCATGCTCAGTGTCTCAACATCAGCAAGTGGCAATAAATGTTAACATTTGTAGTAGGGTGTTTTGACTCATTTTTCCTTTTTAGACCAGGAACTTGATGTTCTAGAAAGAGCTCTGTTCTACCAGAAAGTTATGAATGTGAGTTCTGGTTAGCTTCTGGCTTCAGGTAAGTCCATTGCACTCTCAGGGTTTGAATGGAAGTTTCAGTAATTTATCTGCCCATGAACTAAACAGGCATCATTAAGGTATCCTTGGCAAATAATTTGATAAATCCTTTCCAGCTGTTATATCTATGAATATCTGCCATGAGGCAGAACGTGAATCATTACCATAACAGCAGAGTCATAAAAGTTAGTAAACTATACTTCGATTTCAACGGAAATGGAATTGAAGGTATTAAGAAAATGGTTACAAAACAAGTAATAGAGAGGTTACCTTTATTCAGTCATTTAGAAAGGTGAGAAACAAAAGGCAGTATTCAATCATGGGCAGATTTTTGAGGGAAGAGGGCATACCTAGTTGAGAGGAATAGTGTTAAGATTAGGGGAAAAAAACTCATACTTTGGGGGGTTGGGGATTGTTTAATTCTAAAAAAAGAAAGTAAATATTTAACTTAAATTAAATATCTAGTTAAGTATTTAGTTAAGTATTTAACTAAATAGAATTTAAGTATTTAAGAATATGTAACATGAGTTCTCCCATCTTAATAAAATTTTAAGTGCATAATACATTATCATAAGCTACAGGTACAATGTGGCACGGCAGATCTCTAGAGCTTATCTATCTTGCTTAACTGAAACTTTATGCCCATTGATTAGCAACTCCACATTTCCCTCTCCCCCCAGTTCCTGGAACCACCATTATACTCTTTGATTATGTGATTTTGACTATTTTAGATATCTCACATAAATCAAATCATGTACTATTTGTATTTCTGTGACTGGCTTGTTTCACTAAGCATAATTTCCTCAAAGTTTATCCATATCGTCACATATTGCAGAATTTCCTTCTTTTTAAAGGCTAAATGGTATGCCATTGTATGTACATAACACATTTTCATTATCCATTCACTTGCTAATGGGCAGTTAGGTTATTTCCACATCATGGGTATTGTGAATGAACATGCTAATGTTAATATCTCTTTAAGATCCTGATTTCAATTTTTTGAATAAATACTCAGAACTGGGATTGCTGAATCATAGAAAATTTCTATTTTTAATCTGTTGAGGAACCTTCATACTATTTTCCATATTGTTGCACCATTTGCATTCCCACCATCAGTGTGCAAGAGTTCCCTTTTCTCCAGGTCCTTACCAACAATTGTCATTCAGTTGTTGTTTTCATTTCTTTCTTTGTTTTGATAATAGCCATCCTGACAGATATGAGGTTATATCTTATTGTGCTTTTGATTTGAAATTCCTTGATGATTCGTGACAAGGAGAACTTTTTCTTATACTTATTAACAATTTATATGTTTTCTTTGGAGAAATATCTATTCAAGTTGTTAGCCCATTCTTAATTAGGTTAGTAGGGTTTGTTTCCAATTGAGTTATAGGAGCTCCTTATATGTTTTGGAGATTAATCTCTTATCAAATACATGATTTGGAAATATTTCCTCCATGTCATTGATTGGCCTTTTTACTCTGTTGTTTGCTGTACAAAAGCTTTTTAGTTTGAGGTAGTCCCACTTATTGCTTTTTGCTTTTGTTGCCTGCATTTTTTGGTATCATATCTACATAATCATTGTTGAGACCAATGTCATGAAGCTTTTCCTCTGTTTTCTTTCAGGAATTTTACAGTTTCAGGTCTTATGTTTCAATCTTTAATCCACTTGAGTTTATTTTTATGTATGATATAAGATATATGATATGGGTCTAATTTCATTTTTTGCTTATAAGTATCCACACTTTTAATTAAGGCAGTGTTATATGGCCCAATAAAAATATGCTTTAGACAATTACTAGAAAAAACAACACTCCCAAAAAAATGTATGTTTAAATATTTATTGATTCACAAATTTCTCTCTAAAGAAGTACTGGTCTGTGAAGGCAATAGCTTTGCCCTCATTTCTAATGAGCCAAACTGATATATCTCAAACTTGAGAGTTTTTTACCTTGAGAATATACTTACTGACTCTAGTGATCTTTTGGGGTTAGTGACCAAAGAGTCTGTTCCCCCACCAGAATGTAATGAAAATCACTTAAGGTGATCCCAAGAGCAACACAAAACCAAAAAACTAGAAGTTTCCATCTTTGGTTATAAGACAGGTATGCAGACAACCCCAAATGTACTTGTATTTTTTAAAACATTTTCATTGAAAGAAAAAAGTTTTTTGTAGAAAATATATCTGTGGATCACAGTGGTCTGGGATTCTAGTTTGAGAAATAACCATTCTAGGCTATGCCAGGAAAGAGCTAATCTTGAAATATTTTATTACACCCATAAGTGACACTGTTGAAGCCTACCTAAAACTAAAATGTGAACAGAAAACTTAAAACAGACTTTGTGGGAATGGCTATGAGTGTCAACAATGGAATGGTGATGTTTAGTACTAAATGCTGATTTGCCATGGAAAAATGAAATCGCCCACTACACTGGTTTGTTAATCTTTAACATTTGCGTAAATAAATAAATAAACAAACAAATAAATAAATAAATAAAAATTCACAAAGACATTAAAAACTCTATTTAGGACCTGTCCATCCCAGACCAAAACAAATAAAAAAATTATTGGCACATATAAGGTTTGCAGGTCACTAATAAATAACGTCTAATGGAGCAGGACTTTTAAAGCAAATTTCTCAAGGGTAGTATAATGGAAAATCGAACTGAAATCCAAGTATGTATCTTCATTTGTAAATAAGTTTAGTCAAACTAGATATTCATACTCAAATCTTGAACTGCACCCTCTCTTTCTCGTTGAATGGCATTTTTTATAAATTAGAATAAAAGAAAACCAAACGATATGACTGTTGGGAGCAATTCTTGCTGAATGCCCTATAGACAGGGTTAAAGTTGCCTGCAAGCTGGAAGTTTGCAGAGCAGGCGGGCAGAAGGAGGAAGTTTGGCTTAATGGAAAGAGTTGAAAGTTCCTTGACCCAAGGAATAAGAAAAGGAAAACAGGAACAACAATGTTTTGAGAGAACTTATGTAAAGGTCAGCAATTGTTTGCATATCTGTGGGTGTTGTTTCTCATGCACATCCTAGGGTATAAATATGCTTGCTGTGCTTAATAAACTCAGGGTGCAGTATTCACTGTTAGCCCTCCCCACCCTATCTTCTGTCTCTCTCTCTCTTTTTTTTCTCAATCCTCATTACCCTCTCGGGAACTGTTGGAACTGTTCGATCTTAGCCAGCGGGCTCCGGCATATGACATGTTAAAATTGTGTGTTTACCAGGGAACACACAGATATATATGGCGAGATCAAGAAAACAACTCACTTGTCCTTTGGAGAATTTTGTAAATAGCATCCATCAGATCAAGTATCTATTGAAAACACATGTATATTAGAATATGTTGAAGTATTAAACTTCACAGTTGAAGTTAATTAAACAAGTGCCACTCAAGAGATTGAAAGAGGAATTGCAAGAATTGTGCCAAGATGTCTAAAAATAGACCCCATCCTACTCTTATCATTTTCTTCTGGCTACTGGATTAGTAAATGTCAGGAGGAGTTTGAAAATTATGAAATGCACAGTTTGAATGAAATCATTTCCACCAGAGAGTGTATCTCTCTCTCTCTCTCTCTCTCTTTCTCTCTCTCTCTCTCTCTCTCTCTCTCTCTCTCTCTCTCTCTCTCTCTCTCTCTTTAATATTTGAGGAGAGATAAATGAACTATGGTACACTGACTTTGAGGATATGGAATTCAAAAATGTACCTTAATGCTTAACCTAGGATTATTTGCTTTTCAACCTGATTTCTGACTTAAGTACACCTGAAAGAAGATCAGCATGTTTTACTGGAAGAATCTAAGAGTCTCAGTTCCCCCTTTTCCTTTTGTCACATACTAGCTGTGTGAATGTAAGCTAAGTATTTAACTACTCTAAGTCTACGGCCACACCACCCTGAACAAGCCCGATTCCATCTGATCTCGGAAGCTAAGCAGAGTTGGGCCTGGTTAGTACTTGGATAGGAAACCACCTAGGAAGACCAGGTGTTGTAGGTGTAAAAAAAAATAAAAAATAAGGGATTGTAAGCTGACAAGGTCCTTGCAATCTGTGAGGTCAACCAAGGGTTGACTTGCCTAAAAATAAAAAAGAATTTAACTACTCTAGAACTCCTTGTTTCTAGAAATAAACTGGGAACAATGGCATCAGTCTAGAAGCATAGGACTGTATCAAATGAGAGTTTAAGAATCCTTTCAAGATATAGATTTTTAGTGCATAGACTTCTTTAAAGAATTTAGAGTTGCTAGTGGGCTAAACTAAATTCAAACATATGCTACAATTTTTTAAGTGTATTCAGATAGAACATATAAGAATTAATAGCCAGATAACTTGGACATCAAGTTAATATTATCAACTTTTTTCCTAATTGGCAAAAAATAATATTAGTATCACCATTACTTTTAAAACATATCATTTATTAAAATCCAAGTTAATAAAGGGAAAACAATGGAATGACCAAAAGTAATTAATCTAGAAAAGGTAATAAAGGAGACAAAAAGAAAATAAAGGAGGATAGCACATAACAGCAAGAACAAAAATGCATGGTTTTAAAACCAAATATATCAATTACTACAAAATGTTTTCATTAAAAAAATTACTTCTTTGGGTTCACCCTACTTGTCAATGGGCTTTTGGTTCTGAGGTACAACAGAATTTCTAAATTGCATAATTTTCTATATTTTCATTATTTAGATTCAGAGCACTTTATTATTTATTTATCCTCCTATTGTCTGACCTTTTCATTGTAGAGATTTTTGGCAATAATTTTCCAAATAATTATTTTTTTATTAGCTTTTAAATTTCATTAATTTTATCAGCAGTATGTTGATGAGCTTCTTATAACATTGTTCTGTGTTTTTTCTTACATTTTTGAATTCCATTTTCCTCAAAATCAAAATATAATCTACTTAGTTGAAGAATATAAAATCAAAGTTTCTACAAAATGCTTTTGCTGAACCAAAATCTTTGGAGTTTAATTCTATGTCAGTAATAGAATTTTAGAACTGGATTTGTTTTAAATTTAAAAGTGAAAAGTCATCTTTAATTTTATTTCTTCCATCTATGTTGACTTAAAATAATTTGCTTTTTTCTTTCATCTTCATATTTCTTTCTAAAATAAAGTTAATAGTATGTTCTTTGATATATCTCCTTTTTTTACTGTCTCAGAGATTTATTCTTATATTTCCTTTATATTCCTCTATTATAGCTTTGAAAATAGCTCTTTCTTATATAGACAGTGGAATAATATCAAAGATTTCTTTTCAAAATAGTTGCAATCATTTTTATGGTTGTACATGGCTTTTAAAAATTAGATACCACCAAAATATAGATCCAAAAAAGATCAGTTCTCCACATGCCACTACCAGTTACTTCTCCCAGGAGCAAACATTTTTGTGGGCTGTTTTCTTTTTTATTTCCTCTGTATTTCTAAATATGTGTATGCTACCACTTCTGGATTTATGGGTTTTGTTGTTATTTTTTGACTCTTTGATATGGTCTCTTCACTTCCCTCATTTTCCCAGTGGGGTCATAGTTGATGCTTACATTATTATCACCTGTAAATGTTGCTGGGATAAATAGTGTGCTACAGCTACTTTTTCTTACTTACAGAACTTCAGTAGAACAGATATATAAGTAAAAAACAATAAAAGAAATAGGTACAAAAGAGCAAGGGAAATTCCATGAATTCAACTTTTTAATAGAAGGCAAAGACGGAGATATTGTTTTGCTTTCTTTGTTGTTTAATTTTTAAATCATCTTAGATTCATTTTTCCTTTTAATAAAACTCATCTTCCAGTAATTCTAGTAACCAATTCTTTGAATGATTTAGAGATATATCATTTCAAAGGTAGAAAGTGAATATAGAACTAGTAACTGACATAGTAGAGAGGAGGACGCTACAAAAAAGGGCTGCCAACCAAAATAATTTCCTTAGTTTTGCTCTCTGGAAAGATCATCCTTATT
Organism: Macroglossus sobrinus; assembly: GCA_004027375.1. Lineage (NCBI taxonomy): Eukaryota > Metazoa > Chordata > Mammalia > Chiroptera > Pteropodidae > Macroglossus > Macroglossus sobrinus. The sequence goes on from PVKZ01000298.1 coordinate 16,988, forward strand.
CATTATTCTTGAAGATCACTTCTGAGAAAGGCATGGGGAGAATTCCTCTTAACATTAGCAGCTTCTTTTGTTGTTATTGATTTGGGAACTTTGGGTAGAGACTTAAAAAAAATCCCAGTATTCAACTTTCAGGGTTTATCATCTTCAAATGGCAATTCTATAGGCAGGTATCCAAAGTCAATATGTGTATGATACTATGGACCTTGGAGCTCTAAGCCAATCTAAAAATTTTTGTATTATAGCAGTAGGCTTCAATATTCTAACCATCAGTTCTTCCAATTGAATCTTGATTTATAACTTAGTACAAGCTTGAAGTGGTGAGTTAAAATGACATTTTTCTTTTCCCAAGCTGCATCTAATAGTCTTGAATACATTTTTCTTTGTATTGACATACCTATACATGCATCTATTGACATTTTATTAGTAATATACATATCTTCTGAACATTAAAGCAAAGAGAAAGCCCTGAATTTTTTATCTATAGTTTTTATCTATAGTTTTTCTACAAAGAAAAAAATCACATTTCTATTATACTTCTCAACAGCAACACTGTAGACAAGATGATAATAAAGCAACATCTTCTAAGTGACAAAGAAAAACACCTATTGTATCAGTCATCTCTTGCCACAAAAATGCCACTCCAAAAACAGAGCCTTGAAACAATACAGATTTATATGGCCCATTAGTCTGCAAATCTTCACATTAGGCTAAACTGATCTCAGTGATTCTTCTGGTTTCAGCAGGGCTCACCCTCATGTATTGGGATCAGCTAGCTATTGGCTAATCTAGGATGGCTCTCCACAGTTTAACTGGGTTAAGCTGGCCCAGGAATGTTCTCCTGCCAATGGCTGAAGACAAGAGCTATAAGTCAAGTGCTTTTCGATATTCTGTTAGTGTTGCATTTGATAGCATTTTATTTGTCAAAGCAAGCCATGGAAATTAAATCCAGTATCAAGGTATAGATATAGGAAAGAGTAAAGAATTAGAGCCATTTTTGCAATCTACTATATTTATACTTAACCAAACTATCATTCAAAATAAAATGCAGACATTTTCAAAAATTCACATACTATTTCATACTCGTAATTTGTCTTTAGAAAAGCTACTAAGAAATGTTTGATAATAAAAAATGAATCTAAGAGGAATAATAGAATGCAACAAATAATAATGAGAAAGAATGAGTAAAACATGAAGTAAAAAAATTTGTTGATCTTAGATCTTTTTTTAAAATTTAAATCTAAAAGTCCAGATTGTATCAAAATTTAATTTTGAAGATAGAAAGGAAGTGAAAGTGAAAAACAAAAGGAAGTAAAAAAATATTAAATTTTCATCTTGTAATGAGAATTTTATAATAATTGTTTCTGGAAAAAATATACACACACATATCTAGCACAAGGAAAAAAAGCAAAGAAAAATTTTCCAATTAAAATCAGGATAGAAAAATAAGAAAATTATTTAAGTATAAAATATAAAATAACATTTTTTAAATGTCTACAAACATAGCAGGTATCAAAATAAATATAAATGAATATGTTTCTTGTTATAATTGTTAGACTGAATTTTTAAAAATTAAGGCAAGTGCTTTTTATATAAACTAAATAAATTGATATAGAAAAATTAAAAAATAAAGCAACAGGGTAAGATATAACATGAAACATTAATATAAATAAGATTGGCAAAGCATTTTAAAATCAAGTAAGACAGAATTCAAAGAAAACAATACTGGAAATTTACAGTAATAAAAATTTTCAAACCTAAGATTAATACATATCGTGAATATTTGTAGAATATTTGTAGAATATAAGCATAACAAAATTTTTAGAATTATAAAGAGAACTTGAGAAAATTACTATTAGTAGAGTACAGCTTAACTTCCCAAAATATTGGACAAAAACTTAATTACTAAAGAGAAAATTATTAGCAGTCAATAAGCTTATTTAACACATGTTATTTTTGAACACTGACATTTACAATTGACAGAATAACAAGACCACAAATGAAGTCTCAACAATTTCAACAAATTATTATTATATAGCCTATGTTTACTCACCATAGTGTGAAAAAATAAGACATCAGCCATTTGAAAGATAATACTCTTTTGAAAGAAATTACATAATTAAGAAATCTATATACCTTTTAAAACTTCAAAGTTTTGAATAAGGTAAAAATTACAAAAACACACATTTACTTTTTATGTCAATAACTGCTAAAATGCGTGCAATTGTTTTAAAAACATTTGATATATTTCATAAAGTTTACATAGGAATCAAGTAATTAACAATGTTTAAAGTTTCTAAATATAAAACTTTAAATTCTCAAATCCATTAAATTCTCATAAATATTTACTATGTTGATGCAAATTGTCAGTTGTTAATATTTATGAAGTAATGCAAGCTTCAACCTTCTTTATCTGTATCACATTCCTATAAATGTTACAAAAGATATAATAATAAAAATGATACATAGCGATGTTCTAAAGAAGAAGAATTTTCAGCAGAACAGAAAGTGTGAGGAATCAGTGAAATACTTAAAAGCATACAGGGTCATATTGAGAGAAATCGCAGCCCAGGTCACACAGGTAAATGCATCTTTAGTATAGTGAGCTACCAAAGTTGCTGTGTGACTAGAAGCAATGGAAACAAGAAGCTGATCTAAGATGTGAAGTTGAACTCATTGTTTATTGCCAAAATAACAAGGTGATTTTCTAACTCAATAAAGCATGCCTTCTAGAAAATCTTTAAACAAAGTCATGCTTAATGATGAGCTGTTAGAAGAATTTTGATTAAAGAAGTAAATACAGTAGGGCCTCCTCATTCAAGGTTTCACTTTCCACGATTTTAGTTTGCTGTAGTCAACTTTAGTCCAAAAATATTAAATGGAAAATTACAGAAATAAACAATTCCTACATTTTACATTACTCACCATTCTGAGTAGCATGATGAAATTTCGCACCATCTGCTTCATCACGCCAAGACGTAAATCATCTCATTGTCTGGTACATCCAGGCTGAGTATGCAAACTGCTTAAAAGTCAGTTATTAGCCGGCTAGGCTATTGGATCGACTGTCAAGATATCACAATGCTTGCATTCTAGTAACCTTTATTTTACCAACAAAGCAAGAGTAGAGATGCTGACAATTCCAATATGCCAAAGAGAAACTTTAAAGTGCTTCCTTTAAGTAAAAACATGAAAGTTCTCAATAAGAGAAGAAAAAATAGTATGTTGAGGTTGCGAAGATCCACAATAAGAATGAATCTTCTATTCGTGAAATTGTGAAAAAGGGGGAAAATATGCTAGTTTTGCTGTCACAGCTCAAAGTGAAAAAGTAAGTGCTTAGTGAAGATGGAAAAGGCATTAAATTTGTGGATGGAAGACATAAACAGGAAGTGTAGGTAGATGAGAGAGAGGAAGAGAGAGAGGGGGAAGAGAGGAGGAAAGAAAGAGAGAGAGAGGTAGATAGATAGAGATGCTATATGAAGTTTCAGGCATCCACTGGGGCTCTTGGAACATATCCCTCTTGAATAAGAGGGGATAACTATAAGATAAATTTGGCTGTTCTCTTCATTAGAATGCACCATTGTATTAGAGATACTAGCCCATGAAATAAGAAAGAGGAAAGAAATGAAAATAAAAAATATATAAAACTATTTTTACGTGCCATGATATGATCAATTTAGAAAATCAACTAAGCAATTTTAGAATTATTGACAATCTGCAAAGTAGTTAGACACAAGATCAACATAGTAGCTTCCATAGCTTTCAAAACACAGTGTATAATCAGAAAATGTAATTTTTCAAAACTCTAACAATAGTAATAAAAAAAAACAATGTACCTAGGAATACATTTAACAATAAATTACAAAAAACAGTACAGATAAAATTATAAACTTCACTGAAGGCATTAAAGAAGGTCTGAATAAATGAAAAAATTGATAAGATTGAAAAATAAGAAAACTCCACGCCTCCTAAATGTTAGTATCTCAATTGTTTTCTCTGTATTTAGTTCTTTTTACTCTACATACCTTCCAGTAAGTGGAGTTATTCTACAACTACCATTCAAAAATCTTTTACCTTCAGACCTCTCTCTTGAGCTCATTAAATGAATATTTTTTGAGCATCCACTATGTATGTCTCAGGCACTTGAAGAAATTACAATGCATATGTTAACTATCCACCTGGTTTTTGTACCTGGATGTCCTTATATTTGACTTGTTCAAAGTGAAATTCATGAATCATATACCATTTAAGATTAGGACTGGCTGTAGAGAGAAATTTCTAAATAAGATGCAAGTTTACATTTCTTTAATGTTAAAGACATAAAAAAATGTAAGTAGTCCAGAACTAGTAAGGTTGGCCACATAGTCATTAGATACCTGGCACACTTTCATCTTTCTGGCCCACCATCAATAGTGAATGACTTCCATCCTATTAGTTGCTTTTTGGCCTAAGATGGTTACGAGATCTCCAGTTATCACATCCACATTCCAGGCCAAATAAAAATGAAGGAAAAAGGGAAGAAGGGCAAGAGCTGTTTGATCTTTTTTAAGAAACTTTCCCATAAATCCAATCCAATAACTTCTGTTTAATATCATTGATCAAGAATTTAGTAATATAGCCACTTTTAAATGTAAGGTAAGCTGGAAAATAAACTTTTACTGAGCCTTCCAAAAAAAAAAAATGAGATACCATCGCTAAAGAAGAAAGGTAGAATTGTTCTATCATACAGACATAACAAAAAGTGGTAATACTGGTGGACTTCATAGAGGAAAATTAAGAAACGAGGTCAAATATGGTATTGAAACTTACTTTCACTTTATATTCTTCACTTTTTAGATTTTTCTTGGAATGATGGACTATTTCTTAAAAAATAAATATTTTGGGCATTTTATTTTATTTTAGTATTAGTTTCAAGTGTATAGTACATTGGTTAGACATTTATATAGTTTATGAAATGATCCCCCTGATTGTTCTTTCTCTCCTCTGGCTCTACACATAGTCATTACTTCACTTCTGACTGCATTCCCTATGCTGTGCTCCTCATCCCCATGACCATATATCTCTCAACTACTAATTTGTACTTCTTTAACCTTTTACCTCTTCCTTCCAGCCCCCAACCCCTCTCCCATCTGGCAGTCATCAGATTGTCCTCTGTATTTGTGAGTCTGTTTTCAATTCGTTTGTTCCTTTTGTTCATAAGATTCCACATAAAAAAATTAAAAATAAATATTTTTATTGAATTCATTTTCCTCCATGAACCCACCCATTCAATCTTAAAAAATGTTTCTTTTGGTAAAAGACATCACCATTCACCTAGTCACCCATACTAGATGTATCAATATTATTTTCAACTTTTATTTCACCTCAATATTTATATCTCACAAGACACTAAAGTCAATTTTATAACAGAACTGATTTTCACAGCTAATCTCTCCTTCCTTATTGTTACTACTTTTTAGGCCTTTGAAATGTCAAGACTATTATAATGACCTATTGTCTTTCCCTCATCAATTGTTCCCAATTCTTTGCCACTATGTAGTTATCATTTGAAAAACAATTTTAATATATCACTACTTCTTCTAAGATCTCAATATAAATGCTCAATAAATACTTTTTTAGTTTATTGATTGGAAAAAAACTAGAAAATAATTTTTATAAAACAGAATTAGAAATCAAAAGATGCAGGGATTTTTTAACTTTTCAACTGACTTGGTAAGCCCAGAGAAAATTTAGATTCTTGAATTCCAGTTTGAAAATACATACATAAAAATACTGAACTAACTGACTAGAGAATTTGCTAATAATTCCAGAGTATATGAAGACTTTGAATTAAACTTCAAAACATTTATTAAGTCACAGGTTGTAGTTGCTTATTTAATTACCATTCAGCAATGAACTATTCTCCATTTGTTTTGACAACCTGTCAAAAAGCTATTTGAATGACAGTTTCAGCAAGTATCATTCACTGATTGCTCCATGAGAATTTTAAGTATATTGAATATGTATTATGTCAAAGATTTCACCAAAAAAACAATCATGTTCTAACAGACTGGGCTTTATTTACATTTTAGTAATTCGAAGAAGAGAAGGACGGAAATGTATCTGACATCAGATTTTATGTTTAGTTAGTATTTAGAAAAACACAACAACTAGAAATAAAGTTACCAATAAATCTGAAATCAAATTATTTCAGAATAAAAGGCCACAGCACTTTATAGGGTAAATGGTGAGCAACAGCAGCAAAATCAACAAATCTTTATTATTTTTTATTTTTAGTATAGAAATACCTCTCTTCCTTTATTTTATTTTTTTATTAAATTGATTTAGGTAACATTGGTAAATAAAATTATATAGGTTTCAAGTATACAATTCAATAATACATCATATGTATGTTGCATTGTATGCTCACAGCCCAAAGTTAAATGTTCTTCCATCACCATATATTTAACCCCCTTTACCCTTACCTACCCTTACCTCCTTCCCTCTTTCCCTCTGGTAACCACTAATCTACTATCTGTGTACATGAGTCTCTGTCTTGTTCATTTGTTGCTTTCAGTTTTGTATCCCACATATGAGTGAAATCATATGGTTCTCACCTTTTTCTGTCTGACATATTTCACTTAGCATTATAATCTCAAGATCCATCCATGTTGTCACAAATGGCAGTATTTCATCTTTTTGATGGCTGAGTAATATTCCATTGTACATATGTAATACATCTTCTTTATCAAATCATTTATTGAAGGGCACTTTAGTTATTTCCATGTCTTGGCCACTATGAATAATGCTGCAATGAACATTGGAGTGCATATATCATTACAGATAAATGTTTTCAAATTTTATGGGTAGATACCCAGAAGAAGGATTGCTGGGTAATATGGTAATTCTATTCTTAATTTTTCAAGGAAACTCCATAATGTTTTCTATAGTGGCTATTCTAATTTACGTTCTTACCAGCAGTGTATGAGAGTTCCTTTTTCCCCACAGCCTCTTCATCACTTGCTATTACTTGTCTTGTTGATGATAGCCATTCTAATAGGTGTGAAGTAGTGTCTCATTGTGGTTTTGATTTGCATTTCCCTAATAGCTAGCAATGTTGAGCATCTTTTCAAATATTTGTTGGCCATTTGTATGTCCTCTAGGGAGAAGTAAGTGTCTGTTCAGGTCCTTGGCCCATTTTTTAATTGGATTGTTTATTTTTTTATTGTTGAGTTGTATAAGTTCTTTGTATATTTTGGATATTAGGCCCTTAACAGAGGAGTTGTTGGGAAATATCTTCTCTCATTCAGTTGGTTGCCTCTTGTCTTATTGGTGCTTTCTTTTTCTATGCATAAGCTTTTAATTTGATATAGTCGCATTTATTTATTTTTGCTTTTACTTCCCCTGCCTTTGAGGTCATATTTATAAAATCTTCTCTAACTTAAAGGTCCATGAGTTTAGTATCTATGTTTTCTTCTATGCAATTTATTGTTTTAGGTCTTATATTAAAGTCCTTGATCCTTTTTGAATTAATTTTGGGGTGTGGTGACAGTCTCTTCTATTGAAAGCAAATAATAAAACTAAAAAACATTTACAATAAAAATGAAAATATATGTACTTTTAGTGAGAATTATTTTCCTTATGATATTTTCTTAGTCATATTTTTTTTCTTCTTATAGAAATCCCTTTAATATTTCTTGTAATACTGGTTTGGTGATAATGAATGCCTTCAGCTTTTTTTTATCTGAGGTCTTTTTCTCTCCTTTGATAAAATACACATGCTTTTAAAAATTGTTAAATAATTATTTATTCTCCCTACCACAAAGAGCTTTATAAAAAGACAAAACTTTTATGTTATCCTCTACTACTGTAGAAAAGACATCAGAGTCTCAGAATCTAAAAATCTCATATATTAAGAATAATATGATATTACATGAAGAAATGGAGGAGGTTCTCATCAACAGTAGCTGAATAGCTAGCATGTCCAATACATTAAAACCTAAAAAATTATAGTTTTCTTTTATATACAGATACAAGATAAAACCACTCAGAAAAATATTGCCTTCTGGTGGATTCTCACCGGAGAAGAAGGTCTCATCACACTTCTGAAATGGAGGAAGGAGGGTTTTAGCTTACTAAGGAGAAATAACCATGATACTTAGGGAAGGAAAGAATATCCATAAGTGAGCAAATATCTAAAACCCATTTCAAAGGGTGCTGATAACATGCTATTGAAAAGGGCCATAGTGTTCTCTAATAAAACATAAGGGAATCTATCATTTGTTGAAATTTGCTTTATTTCTTACTGTCAGGCTATGTCATGTCTTGTTGCTCTTCTGTTTTGAGATTAGAAATTCTCCCTTAGAAATAACCTGAGACTCCTCTCCAAACCTTATTTTCTTCATCCACTCTCTATGGCTCCTTAAGTTGCACATGTATGCCTGCATATGCATGGGCTACTCATGCTTTGCCAGGTCTATTGTTTATCATCACAGCAAAAGATACTTGAGGGAGAACACAGGAAGTCAGTTCTTCAGAACCTTCCCAGTCCATATCAGAAGCCATAAGTTCATTTGAAGGAATCTCTAATTGTCTAATATCACCTCTGTGCCTTCCTCAGGTCTATGCAGATGCCAACAGGAATGCCTTTCCTCTTCCAGATTAAAGCTTCACAAGGTCGAGAAATCTGAGAGTTCCCATTTAACTTAAGTTTATCTGGCAAAATGTATTCTTTTATCCATTAACAAATTTTTATAATAATTTTCAGAGTCTTTGAATAATATTTGGTCCTATTTGCAAACTTCATTTAAAACTGTAACTTTTAAACTACTTAAATGAATTCCCCTTTTAAGTACTTTGATCACCAACTATTTAATAGTACTTAATAGTACTTACTCGTACTAAATGGTACTGATATAAGTTAGACTTACAATAAGTTGAACCTAAATTTCCTCTTTATTTTTATTTTAAGCATAAATTTAAAGGATTTCAATTTAAGAGCATGAGTCTCAATTGACTATTTAATTAGATTCTTTAGAGTTATAAGGCTGTCACTGCATTTAGCCAAGTTTTCCTACATATGACAAGGAATGATGGTGATAGCAAACACAATCCTATACAATGCTATTATATATCAAATGCTATGCGCAAGACTATAACAAAAATGTAAAATACTCTTTCAACACAAATATTAATATTACAATTTTGATTGTTTTAACCCTTCCACACTTAATATAATTTTTTTCCTTCAGCCAGGGGAAACATACACATTAATGAAGATAGGTTTCATCTGGTTAAAGTTATTTACTTCAAGAGATTTTAGCAAGGAAAGAGGAGACTCAGGCATCCAAAGCAATTCTTCTCATAAACAATAAAGAAACTATGATATCACACCAAGTAATTTAGAGTTACCTTCTCAGCATGCTTGACACTACCAATAAAAAGAGATTTAAACGAAGACACTGATAGAGATTATTTTTTGGTGACCATTTTGAAATTCACTAAATTCTATATAGTAACTTGCCATATCAAAGGCAACAAAACTTGAGAGGACAAATAAAGAGGTTGATTTGATGGGTCTCAAGTTTATATTCTTAGATTCAAAGTTATATAAGTACTCTCTGATTCTTTTGTCTCCACTCAGAAATCTGTAGTTCCCACTGGGATTGGTTACCTAATTGGATTTTGGGCTCTTAAAATAACAAGAATGATAGTGCACACTGGTTTCCCCATTATCACAGGAGCTATTAGAAAAATATAATTAAAAACTTTCTGCAAAGGCAGAAAGAAACCTCATCCTTTTATATAGTGAAGTAGATAGAACTCATTTTATACATACATTTTGAGATAAATAAAAACTAGCCCTCAAGAAAGAAGACTTGACAACACCATTTTACACATAGTTCATCCTAAATTTTCTAATTGGGGTGACCATCTGTGTTAGTTAATTGGCTTTATGCAGTAGAAAAACAAACTTCTCATATCTTTATGACAGGAGGTATTTTTGCATCTTTGAGTAAGGCACCTACTCTTCAAAAGAAACTAGAAGAAGAGGGTGCTACTTCCTTGATTTTACATTTCAAGGAGACGGCTCCCAGGTCCTTGAAAGAGACATTCCTGGCTTATATGGCTGACAAAGGCCTACCTACTCTTCAAAAGGGTTTAAATACATTTTAAAGAGAGGAGAAAGTATATACAATAAAGTTTTTTTAAGTAAATGCCCTTAGAAAAAGAATGGTAAGGCAATCTCCCTTAGCTTATTTTCAACAGAAATAGCTAAGCTTCTTATGTTTCATTTATATTAGTCCTTACAGAGCCTAAGATCTTTCAGATTTTTTAGTGAAGTGCTACTGGCATTTGGGGTGAAATAACTCTAGCCCTTAAAAGTTGAGTGACCTTGAGGCAGTCACTTCACCACTCTGAATTTGTTTTATTCATCCAAAATATAAGCAAACAAGGATAAAATCAGAAAAGGTCATTAGCTTTGGAACCAATTTGTGCAGGAAGCATGTTGTAACCTTCCATTTCCCTTTTGGTGACTAGCACACAACTGTTAGGAGAGGCTTAATAAATGTTGCATCACAGTGAATTTAATTGGATTGAAAGGATGCAATTCACATAGGCCATTTTACATTAAATAAGACAAAGCAGTCAAAGCCTTTTGCACAGTGCCTGGCACATAGAAAGTGGTCAATAAATTTTAGTTATGATTATCATCATCATTATTAATCTTATGATTATGTGACCCATAAAAATTTGTAAGACTGAAAACACTACAAAACTTCCAAATGATTTTGGAAATATTAGAGGCAAAATGTCTTAGACTAATACCTAAAATAAAAGGCAGCTTAATTAAAACTTAGCAGCCTAAGGATCTGAAAAAAGAAAACTTGAAACTAACTCATAGTATCTAACATTCTTCTTGAATTTAAGACAAATTAAATGACTTAGCACCAAAGTATTTTAATAAGAATTGTCTACATATGAGATTTTTTAAAGTCACAAATAAGCAACAGCAGCTAATTTCCATAATCAGAAATAAATCTTGGGTAAATACCCATAAACTACAATATCAATGGGTGTACAATCCCCTCAGGGAGGCTCATTAGCAATGAGCAGCTTCAACAAACTCAGAACGATGTGCTTACAAGATGCAGAAGACAAGGACAATATGCAAATGAGATTTTGCAGGTTTTGTTTGCACCGTTTGGACTCTGCTCACATTCTCCCGGGAGAGAAAACAAAAAGCAAAAAGTGTGGTGGAAAAATCCTGACAGCTCAGGTTTGATTAGAGACAAAGTAAAATAAACATAGAGTTCAAAATCCCCAGTGAGTTTTCAGGAATGTTCATCATCAAATAGAATAATATAAAAAGTTGAATCTCTAAGCAGAAAAAGAAAAAAGGCACAAGCCCAGTGTATCCCAAATAATTATTATTAAAATGCTATCAAAGGTACATTCCTCTTTAGCTGTTCTCAGGCTTTACTACCACTACAAATAGAGTCACTGGGTTATGTTTCCTTGGAGAATTAACTCATCCTTCTGTTATCCTTAATTCCATACCAGAACTCAGAAATTCTACAAAGAAAGAAATATCCACTTTGCAGAATGCAGGTTGGGGAGGCTTTGAAGAATCAAACTATTGTGCTAATCATTGAAACCTCCTTCACAGTCTGTCACTAGAGCAGTCCCTTAAAATCTCTTAAAAACTATATGAATGCTGTTACCACTCCAATGAACAAAAAGACAGTATTCCAAGTCTACCGAAAAAATCTCACTATGAGAATAAGAAAAACATGAGAAAAAGGAATGCATTTTTCCAAAGAGCAGGAAAGAAGAGCTATAATAAAATGATAACTATGATAATGATGATATATCTATTAAATAACTACCATATGCAAAGCATTGTGCTCACATTATTTTAATTCCCATCAAAGCCCTATATAATAAACATCATTTGTCCCTATTTTTCTGAAGGAAATGTTAACTCATATATAGTAACCGTTTTGATTAGAGTAAGTAATATCATCTATTGTGATAAACAAACCCAAGATCCCTATAGCTTAACACAATAAAAGTTTATATCTATCTCACATCATAGTCCAACACGTGAGCAATCTTCCATGTGGTCATGCAGGCATTCAGGCTCTTTCCATCTTGTAAGATTAACATACCCTAGGGCCTCAGAATTTATTGATCACATCACTTTTACTCATGTTTCATTACCAGAGCTCAGTCACATGGTCACGTTTAATTATAAGGGACACTATAAAATAAGGCCTCCTGTTCATGAGGAAAATGGAATGGAAAGAGCCTTTTTCTGCCATCAAAAACTTGCCCATGGTCACGGAATTAGTGGGCTTTATTCTCATGGAACTTAGTTTGTAAAGACAGACATTAATTATACACAAAAGTAAGGCTGCAACTATAAGGAGCACAATAAAATAGAAGGGCATGGGCAATGGAAGTTTACAAAGGAGGCTGGAGGGAAGTAACATTTGAATCAAAATCACAAAGATGAATGGAAGGGAGTTCTATACAGGGGAAGCAGGTCCCCTGCATAGGTCCATTCATAGGAGGGAGCCTGGTGAATATGAGGAAACTTAAAAAAGGCCGTATAGCTGAAGGGGAAAGAGAACAAAAGAGAGTTAGAAGAAATTGGGCCTGGTAGGCCATGTCGATTAATGCTGCCTTTGTCTTCAAAGTAGGGTGAACCATTTAAAAGTTTTAAGCAGAAAGTTGAATTGATTGGGTTTGTTATTTGAAAGCATCAGTCTGGATGCATTGCAAAGAATTCATTGATGATGGTGTCTAATGGATGCACAGAGACCACATAGGAGGCTAGTATAGCAGACCAAATGAGATAATGGTAGCTTGGACCAGTCATGGTGATGGTAAAAAGCAAAAAAGGAAAAGAGAATTTGAAAAATATTTAGGAATTAGATATACAAATCTTTAAGACCAATAGGATTTAGATTTTATCTAAAGGATGAAAGATTTATGAATACTTTCTCAACAGCTTTTTTTAAGGGGAGTGAGTAAAAATGGAAGTGATTTTTTAAAAATGTTTTTAGCAACAATTACTTTATTACTTTATTTTATTTTTATTTTTTATTATGGTGACATTGGTTAATGAAATCCAGTAGGTTTCAGGTGTACAATGCAACAATAAGGCATACATACATTGCATTGTATGTTCACTGCCCATAGTTAGATTTCTTTCTGTCACCACATATTTGACCCCTTTTATCCCATCTACTTCTCCCTCCTCCCTCCACCACCTCCCCACCCTCTGGTCCAACAACTTTAAAAGTAGCTTTACTCAGAGAATTTATTATGGCATCATTCATATAAAATAAAAATAATTATATGCCATTTTAGAGTCAGAAGCTATCATGATTTTTTAAAGTAAAAATAAAGATATAGCTCTATTCCTTATAAGTACCTCTCTTATTTATGTTTCTTTTAAACATCAGGTTAGGTTCTCCTTCTCTCAGTTCCCCTCTTCTTCTTCCATAAGACTCTAATTTATTTTTTATTTTCTTTAAACAAAGGAATTTCGTGGGAGATCCAAAACATTTTCTAAATATACTTAAGAAACATTTTATTGGTCACATCTAAATGTTCTAGAAAGTTAAAATGGGTTTCCAATGCTTTGCAGATGGAAAATTAGATAGAAAATTTCCCTAATGTTATTGAAATTACTGACATTAAATTTATTATATGACATATCCTTCTAAATAAACACTGCAATGCCTGAAGAACAGTGGTTTTGTCTTGTCTTGGCAGTGGATGTACACTAGTAATTCAGGTCACAGCCATGTGATTCAGAAGTAATCCATATTTGATTGTCCTTTTATATTAACACCTGAACTGCCAAATGATTTTTTTACATTTTTTTAATTATTATTTTTAATTTTTTAATTTTGTATGAAAGATATAATGCTTATTAAAGAAAATTCAAAAACAATGAAAATGTAAAGATAAAATATATTATTATGGTCCATTTATGTTATTTCTAATTTTTGCTTTGATAAATAAGGTTGAGATGACCATCGGGGGAGATAAGTCTTTGTGTTACTTCTTAATTAATTTCTCGAATTCCAAGCAATAGAATTATTACATGAAGATCTTTTTATATATTCTCAAATTGCCTTCAAGAAAACTTACACCAATGTATTTATGCAACAGTTGTATAAAATAATAGCCCACTCTTTAATGCATTGAATATGACCTTTGCTTACTGCCCATTTAAAACATGAAGAGTGGCATATTTTGTTGTTTAAATTTTAATTTCTTTGAATACTAGTGAAGTTCAATAGTTTAGTATTTTTTTCTACTGCCACACTAGTCTGGAGATTTTAAATGGGGACCATATTACTAGTTCATGTGACCGTCTGCTATTTCAGGACTCTCAAAGATGCCTCACACGAGAAAGAGGAAAAAGCCTGCTGACTACCGTTTGGCCTCTGCCATCTTCTTTCCCCTGACCTGACTTCCTTCTGAGATACAGCAAGTACTCAAATAACATTGTTGCATTGTTCTGATGCTGATGAGATGCCATAGGAACTTAACCATTGTTTATATCAATTAGTCTATGGCAAAATTGATTATGTTAATTATGTTATCAAGAAACTATCACGACATTAAATGAGGACTCACTGTATTTGCAGCCAAGGTCTCTACTGCCTGAGAAACTGTGGAGGGCCTTTGTCACTAAGTCAGGTGTCCATAAAAGAGCTTCTACCCACTAAGCAGTAACAACCCAAAGAAGCTTCTTCCTTGCTTAAGTCACTGCTACCCTTTCCACTGGGTACCACTGGGCTGTTTATGTGAGAGGTGAGAGCCTTACTATTGCTGCCACCTGTGTGTAGTTCCACCAGCTCTGCTGGTGATGCTAATGCACTGTCCTCAGATCACCAAACATGCCTCAGGGTTTTATCATCTCACAAAGGGTTTGTAACCTAAAGGAGAGGAGCCAGGTTTCAAAGCCAACTTCTCAAAGATCCCCAGTCAAGCATAATTATCTTGCTTCCTCTCTTATTCTTTTTGTTTAAATCTTAGTCCAGGAAAAGTAATTATCTCTCTTCCTATGTTGAAGAAAAAAAATAAATGGACAAGTATTTTTCAAACTCATCATTTCTATTAGGAATAAATTAAGGAATTGAAAGAACAAAAAAAGATGTCAATACTTCCGAATATCAGGTCATCAAAATAAAGACTTAGATGTATTTCTATGTGCATGAGTTAAAAACTGGAAGACTAGATACCAAATTATTGATTGTAGTTATTTCTGGAGCAAGGGATTTGAGGAGTCAAAAGGAGAGACTATAGTTCCATTATACTTCAAAAAAAGAGGGGGGAAAACATGTTGGTACTGTAGATTGTTTTTACTCTTTTTGATATTTTATGCAATTACCAATGTAAGTGCATAAAAATTATGTAGCAAAAATACAGTAACCAAAGTTGAATGAAATAAAATCAGTTCTACACAAAGCTAATATCTGTAATATATAAAGAACTTTGATAATTTATTCACACATTATGAACATATACACAAGCATGCACACACACACACAAAATCCATGGGTAAAACATATAAACAGAAAATTAATAGAATAAATTTAAGTGAACAGATGTCTAAGGAAAAGCTCAAATCTACTATTAGTCAGGGAGATGCAAATTAAAGTGACAGTGAGATATCATATTTCACCCATCAGCCCCGGGGGAAAAAGTTGAATAGAGCTTTGGAACTTATTACTGTGGATGTGTAGGAAAAATGTACTCCCATGCATTGCCAGAAGTTTAAAGTATTTCAGCCTTTACAGAAAGCAATCTGGAGATCTACTAAAATTAAACTACTACAACAACCCCTTAACACAGCAATTGCAATATTAGGAACCTCTCCCATAAACATAAAAGCCAGTTTGTGAGAGCTTATAGAAATGATTATTACAACATTTATCAGATAGTTTAAGCAGGGAAACAAAATGAATGCCCATCAATAGACAGATGACTGAGAAATACATCACATAATAGAATATGATGTAGCCACTGAAAATAACAAAGTAATATATCAGATGATTTAGAGAAATTTCTAATTGATATTATTGAGTGAAAAAGCAAGAAGCAGAAAACTGTACATACATTATACTTTTGGAGAGACAGAAATCCCACTATTTGGAAATCCTGTGAATGTATACATGTTAGTACAGTATTATGTGAGTGCAAGGAAAACTACAGACTGATCCATTGAATTCATTAGGGTGATTCCTACCAAGTTAAACATGAGTTACCTGTAGGTGGGTGAAGTAGCTGATATAAAAGGTGCAGGGAGAGTAATTATAGGGAAATCTAAAGAGAAAAATATATATTGGCTTTTAAAAATCTATAAACTGATCATATTTGTATATTTAAGTAAAATTATATAAGTGCAGGTAACTTTTTAAAGTATACAAGGCTTTTTAATGAATATCTTATTAATAAATACATTCCTGAAATTTGAGATAGTCCACACACATACATACCTCTGCCTTTCAAGATGATTTGAGACTCACCCTGAACAAAACATCTTTCCCAATATCCTCCTCTAATCTCTACCTTCCTAACTCATTTATAATCTTATTTGGAAGAGTAATTTAAGCATCATGAAATGAGCTTTTGTCCATCTCTTTCAGGAGCCATGTAGGTAATCTCATATTTCCTGTTGTAATGTAGCATTTATCTTGTAAACTTAGCCAGAACTGAAACTAAAATAATTACATTTAAACAACTTATTATTCTTACTGAATAAGCAGATTTTTCAGTTAAATTTTAGTACTTGTTGATTATGCTTTGATGTCTGTATGTAAGATACTTTGGTATGTTTTAAAAGTTTTCTATATTAGATTTAGCCTTCAGAGTAGACTGTTCTGTATTTTTAATTCTATTTTGTTCATAATGTTACAAATGCCCATTGGGGCAACTAATTTAATCTCAATTAGATCAGTAGTTGTTTAAAATTGTTTTCTGTAGGTACCCTCCTTCTCTACTCTTTAGCAGCTAGCAATCAACAGGGCTTTGGATATTAGGACAAATTATCTGATATCCCATTTATCTGGAAATGGTATAGAAAATGGGATAAATTATAAAATATAGCAAGGCATTTTTAGTCTATAGACTTTTCAATTTTTTTTGTTTTTAACATGTAAAGAGGAAGGGATGTAGCACAGAAAAATCCTGAGTGTCTTAGTAGTAGAATTGTGGACCCACTGTGGCTAGGTGTTATGTTCAAACTTCTGGACATGTGGGGCAGAGGAGGGAGTTAACGGCGCAGGAGCACAGACTCCCAAGGATGGATGGCTCTTGCTGATGGTATTCATCTCCAGGAGCCCCATCCCTTGTCAAAATTCTTTCTCCCCGTTTCATTCCCATGAGTGCTACCAAGTGCCAGGGGTCTGGAGAATTGGCAGCCTCTGTGTTTTCAATTCTCTGAAGTATGGGAGGCCTTGCAGTGATCAGTGTTCCTTCCTAATTGTGAGTAGTAACTTTGAAAAATTAGCAAACAGGGAATTAAACAGAGACAGGGATTGTTTATCTTAAACTTATTTTTAATATTCATTACATTCATCTTGATCACTTTTAGGCTTTAGCCCACAGAAAAAGGGTTGGTTTGTTTGTCGTTTTTCCATGTTGGTTACCTGTAAATTCATGGTTCTCAAAGTTTGTTGCATGCGGATGCTTTTAAAACTCCCAACACCTAAGACACATCCAAATCCAATTAAAGCACATCTCCTGAGAGTGGAGCTCAGGCATCAGCATATTTTTTAAAACTCCCCAAGTGGTTCCAATATAGAGCCAAGTTTGAGAACCAGTGCTGCAATGTGAATGAATGTGGGCCATGGTGGAAATAAAGGAAAGATGGTGGAAATAAAGGTAGAGATTATCATCTCTACCACTTAGAGATGATAATCAGTTAACTTTACAAATGTACGCTGCTTTCAAAAATCCAACAAAATGAAAATCAAAATTTATAAAATAAGAGGTGTATGATTTACAATAAAATATCTTCTTTTTAAAAAAGGGTTCACCAAAGACTCCTTAAAAGAACAAGTTCTCTCAATAAATGCAAATAGTCATTAGATGTACAAAAGTAACATGTAATGTTTTAGGAAAATATGCTTATTCTACTATTATCTCAATCAAACATATATCAAATCCAAATTTGCTATTTCCCAAAAATTGGATCACTCTCCTGCCTCCAACAATTCTATCAATAATGAAACATTCACTATTCCCTGGTCTTAACCTCAGAAACATGTTTGTCTTTATTATTTTATTTATCATTCTTATTTAATAAACTCCTATAAACATCTCTTTCTTTTTTAGTTAAATTTATTGAGGTAACATTGATTAATAATATTATATAAATTTCAAGTGTACAGCTTTATAATACATCAGGTGTATATTCCATTGTGTGTTCATCACCCAAAGTCTAGTCTGCTTCTGAGCATCTCTTTCAAATGATTCTTATTTTCTATTTCTATATCGCCATCTTAATATAGGCCCACTTTTACTGTAAGATTATTAATATAGTCTCCTAATGTGTCTTCCCACTTTTCATATCATTTAATTTTCATAAAACACTACTTCTACCATGTTCTGTCCTCAAAAATCTTCAGTGGTTTCCAAATACATTTAGAATAAAATTTATACTCCTCAGCCTGGCCTTTTAACCCTTCCACAATTTGACTCCATATTCCTATCTTTACATACATCCACTTCTCTCTGGCAGATGTTAGATTTACTCTATCCACTTCTATGACTTTCTGTAACAATTTTTTTCTCACAGAATGTCTTCCTTACTGTGTTCTACTTTTAGTTTATTCTCTTTTAGACCTCAAATCAAATCTACTGTCCTCCAAGAAGTCTTCTGGGCCAGGCCACCTCTAAATATGGGACTCTTGCTCTCTCTCACCAATTATTTACTATCACGTGCCCTTTCTAGTGCCAACTTTCCATTATTGAGTTTTCCATGTTCACAAATCCCATCTCCCATCCATGGTATAAGCTCTTCGAGGGTAGACATCTTCACTGTTTCCTCCACATTGCCTAACACTGTGCTATCCACAAAACACATGTTCGATAAACATTTATTGAATATAATGTTTTATAAGAGATAAATACAAATACCACTAATATCTGTCATGCTTCCTGTGTAAAGAATTTATGTTCTTTAATCTTGCCTATAGGTAGGAGTCTAAGTAAATTTTCTTTGATATGGTTGGGATAAAAAAAAAGAGCTGAAGCCATAAAGCCTACTCATTTTATCCATACTTTGTGAGTTTGTATTCCTGTGTAAAAGGCAAAATCATTTAAGGATAGAAAAAGAATCTTCTAATGTCTGCCTCTGTTACTAGAAAATTAGTCCTTTATCAGAGTAATACATCTAAACTTGCTTAACTCCTAGTGGTTTTGATAAATCTTATGATTAAAGGCTATGTGTTTGAGGCTTGTGTTTTTAACTTAGTCAATAAAACATCTTCATTTTCTGGGTTTTTTTCTTTTTTACTTATCACTGCTTCCTCCAGGTCCCTTCCTGAAGGAATCTATTTCTTTCACTAAATTCTGATTAAATATGACTGTCAAAGCCAAAGGGCATCTTCACTTTAAAAGGCCATTTTCATTAAGGGAGTTTTCTCAGAAGCTTTCCAGATATGTTATGATTTGTAGCTGCCAATGAAACATTTGAGTAGATATTTCCTAAATCACAGAGTAAAACTGTCCATAGAGTGATATGAAGAATTTGACAAGTGAATGTACAGCATATGACATATTACTTTTATTTTCAGAGTTTGTCGAGAAGATGCTAAACCCCCAAATAGGCATCAAACTTATTCCCAAGCACTAATTTCCTGGGAATAATTTAGTTACATAATTCACTTGTACAACTTTAAGGATCTAAGGTATAATGAATGAGAGAGTGAATCTTAAATACAAAATAGAAATTCTATGGGAACTATTTTATTCCATGTACTATTGTTCGTATATATTTTATCCATTATTTGGTAGTTAAGCAACCTGTTCATTGTTTAAACCAGTAAGGTCAGAAGTCTACTCTCGCTAGATTCAAATCCCAAATTCATCTTTATCTAGCTGTATCCTTGGTAATATATTTAACCTCAGATCTCCAGTTTCCTGATGCATAAAATAAGATTTTTTTTTTTGGTGGGGGAGGATATATACACACAGATATACACCATGTTTTTGTGTGTTTGTGTGTTGTGTGTAATTTCTTATTGATGGATTGTGTACTTTTTTCCTTTAGGAAAGATAGATATATAGCTTAACTTCTCTAAATCAGTTAAAACTATGGCAGAGAAAAGCCCTTAATCAAAAATGTTATTATAAGTTGTGGGGAGAGGATGCCTAGAGAAAAAAAAAAAAAAGTATATGCTGTGCTAAGTAAGAACCATCTGTTAAGTCAGAAGACCTAGAGTACAGAGCAAATGGGTGTGGAGGTCCCATAGGTGGATGATAAAGATAGAAGCTCCACCCAGTGTAGGGGATTCAACTGGGAACAAGGGCACAGTCTTCTGGCTATCACTCCAACTCGCCAGACACATATAAACAAAAATATTTAAAACCTTGAAGAAACCAACCCCAAGGTAGAACAGCTTGATAAACATGCACTCTCCATTTTTAGGAATTTCCTGTTTCTCTGTTGGCATTGCTAAATCATCTAAGAGCCAGTAAATAATTCCATAAACCTCCTCATCCTTCCTCTCCCCTTTTGTTCTCCTCTAAATGTATAGAAAAATACAATGCCTCTTTTAAAGGAAGCCCAGAGTCTGCCTTTATTCTGAACATTCTCAATGGTCTTTGAACAGAATTGTCTTTCAAGGTGTAAACAAAAAGGAACCTTAATTAAAGTTTAGTTTTAGAATTCAAAACTAACTATAGTTGCCATGAGTGTTGAATGTGATCATTTATTTGAAGTTTTTAGCAGGGTGTGTCAGTAAACATCTACTGATTGCTAGTTGTCTTTTTTTTTTTTTCCTTATGCTTAGAGAGTATTGACTGGGACTCCCGGTCTCCTGAAAAAAATATAAAGCTGAAACTACTTGGACTATCTGCATTAGAAACATAAGACAAATGTTTTTTCTTTTCCCTTAGGGTTTCATTTAAAACCCTAGGAAAATTAACTCTCATACAGCTGTCTTATGGAGTCAAGTCTCAGATGCAAAGATTTCTTCTATTGGAGATTTAAATCGTCAGTTATCTGCATTGAAAAGTTTCTTAGTAACATAAAATCTGTACAAATAAAATTATTTTGCCTAGATACCTTGAATAAAAAATCTCTCATTTATTATAAATTATAAATATATACATCTATGTACCAGATTTATGATTTCCTTGAAGCAATTTTAAATTACTAAGAAAAGTTCTTTTTTCGTTCTGTAGAATCAAAAATATATAGCACTTAAGTTACTCATATGGTGTATTATTTATGATTAAATCTATAAAATAATTATCCTTTCAATTTTTTCATGTAAATAAATTATACTGTTGAGTTTTATTTTTTCTGTTACAGTAATTTCTTATTCAGCTATGAAATGTATTTTGTAAGTGGAACAAGGTGGCAAAATGTGTTTCAACACACCAACCTTATTTTTTCAATTTATTATTAAGTTATAATATGTAATATAATATGTAAGTCCCTGATATTGAGCTGCAAAATAATTTAGTGAGGAAAGTCTGAGATTCCTGGCCTAGATTTCAATCCAAACTGAATTTCTTAATTTCTGAGTGGCTTCAAGCAAATTCCTTAATCTTACTTTGCCTCTGTTTTCTCATTTGTAAAATGAAACTAACTGCAATATCCTATGGTTTAGGGATTGGATAAAGTAACAAATGTAAAAGACTTGTTCAGTGTCAGGGATATAGTATTTGCTTAACAAATTATAGTTCTTTTGATTATTGATAGGAAAAACCAATATGATAAATGCTGGAATTAAGATGCAAAATGATCTTCATTATCTGAAATTACAGTATAGTTTCAATCAAATTAAATGTAATGGTGCTGTTAGCATTCTCCAAACACATTTGTATGATTTAAGATCTGAGGAGATAAGACTAAAGATCTAGAACTAAAGATCTAGAACTTCACATCCTAGGAATTAAGCTATATAAATCCAGGTCATTCACTATCCACATCCTATTTTCTTGGATCAATGCAAAATTGAAAACAATTAACAAGGCTTCCTAAACGACTTCAACTAATTGTGTTAAACAGTTTATTTGTTTTTGAAGGCTGAAGAGTTAGCTTCTCCTATCTAACAGTACCCAAATTTCATTTTGAAGAATTAACTCTAGCCCATTGAATATGGTCTTATGGGACTGAGATGCCCAAGCTTCCTGTAGACGAGAGACAGAGCTGCACCCCAAAAATGTACCATCAAATACTGTCCCTAAAATATAGTTTTTGAGTGGGGTGACATAGAAATTGAAAATGGTTAACATTTGATTATTTCCCCAAGTAGCAGAGTCCTGGTCACACTTTTCTATAATAAGCCCAATATTGAACTTCCATCTCCAAAGCAGCCTTGGATGAAGCTGTTACCCGCCCAGTTTCTCAGCTTCCCATAAATTATGTGATACCGTGCAAGTGTTTCAATAGATTTCTTCTTGCTTAGGTGAGCCAGAAACATCTATTTCTGTTGTTTACAACAACAACAACAAAAAGCCCCAACTGATATATATCAATCCAATTATATTGAATGTTTTCTCAGAGCAGGCACTATACTTGGACATTGAGGGGCTAGAGAGTTTTAAAGCACGGAGCCTATTCCTTACTCACTTGGGAAACAGAGCATAGAGATGCAAAAAGAAATTACTATATAAAGCAATGGGTAATAATACCAAATGAGTAGAAAAAAACAATATTTCATAGGTGTGTGGAGAAGGTATATATTTCCCAGAAGTAGTTCTTTATTGTGCTAAAAATATAGAATTTGAAACCAGTAATGAGCTTCTGAGTCCCAACTCTACCACTTTTTATCTTTGATAGGCACATTTCTCAATAACTCTGACCTCTCTCTCCTGCTGTAGCAAATAAGAAAGCAGATTTTAAAACATTTTGTAACCTGCAAAGGACTACACAAATAAGTTACCAAGGATCACTGGGAGCTAAGTGTGGTCAGCAGTTTCAAGAGATGAGCATTCTCTATAAGAGCTAACGTTCATTGCATGCCTAATTAGACACTGTCCTAGATATAATTTGAATCTATGGCAATTCTTATTCATCTTATTAAAAAAAATCCTTATTCTTCTTATAAAAAGGACCTATGGGTGTTTGGTAATTTTCTAACGGTCATATAGCTAGAAATTGACAAGTCAGGGATTTGAACTACATCTCACTCCCAATTCTATGGCATTTCTACAAGATGCTACTTCCCTGATGGTACTTTTAGGAATTCCAAGCAAGTGGAATATTGTGAACTTTTCTGCTCTCATTTCTCACACGTGTTAATAGCATCTTCCTCATCAAGTTCTTCATTCTTAAAGAGAGGCAGAGAAGTGCCATAGTTTGTCAGTTACTGGAGGCACAGACTTTTGTGTCAAGTTCATTTGGAACAAGACATAGTCTAGATCAATAATACTAGTGAGAGCAAAAAGTAGGTGCTTCTTCTTGGACAATTCTGTGCTTTACCCTGACATGTAGATGAGAAGTGAGCTTAGCAATGTCATGATAGCTGTATGTTGCCAAGAATATGCTAGTTTATTTTCTCTTTTCTCCAACTGAAATATAATACAAGCCTAATATCTAGCAAGTGGTGGGAATACAAGATTCCTAATGACAAAAGTCACCCGGTTGACTAAAAGCAAAATATTAACTGAGCTCTTTCAGCTCAGATCCAGAGAGATAGACACCACAGGAAACTTCTGCAGCATCTAAGTGAATGAAACTGTGAGGAAGTAAAGGTGTCTTTGGATCCTGACAGCCATATTTCCACAGGTCATCTGGTGGAATTGGAGCCAAAGCTTTTCGCAGAAAACTTGATGGAATAAAATCAACATCTTGTCAAGGCTAGAAATCCCTTCTAGTTGGTTAATTAATATCTAAGAGCATCTTCTCAAATTTTTTCTCATAGAGCAGTTTTACAATGATCCCAGTCAGATGTAGCACTGTTCCTTAGTCATTAGTACATCTTGAATGGCCAACAATATAGTGATTAAGATATTAATCATTAAATGTCTTTTCCTGCTTATTACTTACAGGTTCGTAAAATCAATGGCACAAACTTATCAATTACTTGCGTTATAATAACTGTACAACTGTATGTGGTAATCAGTCATTGCTTACATTTTATGAGTAGGGTTGAGTAGTTTAATGGGTCACATAAGTCAGGATTTTATTGCTATAGAAGTTAACATAAGTGATATTCACTCATAAAAATACCCAGGAGCTATGCACGGTAATATGGTCGGCACTCTCTGAAGTCAGCAACCATCAGACTTACACCATGAGAAGTATTAGAACTCTAAGGAATGAAATAGGATTCTTTAAATCTGGTGTCTATTGTTTGTTGCAGTGAGACAATATCCACATATCTGAGTCATTCTCTTCAGATCCTATGTTCTTGCTGTCAAGAGCGATAGGTTAATGTTTAAGTGAAATATCGATCCTTCCATGTATTACTTTCATAGGAAAAGATGATGAAACCTAATATTATTCTTTTTATCTAGTTTATTTTAATCATATAACAAAGCTGCCCTCTTAGTGCAGCAGGCAGCACATCAGTCTCATAATCATATAATAATAATATTTGTTCTGAGAATTTATCTTCATAGACATGAAAGATGGACGAATTTAAGCATTTAATGACCTGGCCTAGAAAATGTCACTTATATCCAAAGAATTACAAAATGAAAAGACAATCTAAATGTGAGTTATGCATTTGCTTGTTTCCTGACCTAGACTTCTTCTTCATGACTCAAGACCATCAAATTCCACCCTCTTTAGTCATGCTCCTGATAGTCACCACACACTCCTCAAAGCATCACTAACCTATGAAAATGATTTAAAGAGATGTTTCATTTACATTTAAGACTCCAGCCTTGATTTGCTTCTATGTTGTTTTATTAGACTTATAATCTTCATCTTTGCTTCTACATTTTTATCCACTGTATTTGTTATCTATTACTACCTAAGAAATTACTCTCAAAATGTAGCTGCTTAAATCAAACATTTAGTAACTCATAATTCCTATGGGTCAGGAATGTCAGTGTAGCTTATGGGGCCCTGGGACTCACAGTCTCAATCAAAGTTTTAGCTGATACTGCTATCATCTAAAGGCTTGACTAGGGAAGGATCTACATCCAAACACATTCACAGTGGCTATTGGCAGAAACCAGACCCTCATGCGCTGTGGGCTGGAGGCCTCCCTCAGTTCCACGTCTCTCAGAATGGCCTCTCCATAGGGCAGGTCACAACATAACATCTGTCTTCCAAAAGAGCCAACAAATGGGAGAACAAGAGAGGTTAAGAAAAATGGAAATCACAATCTTTTAGTGATCTAAAGCACTAGGTCAGTCTACTCTCAAGGGAAGAGGATTACACAAGGGCGTGGGACCAGGAAGTGGAATCGCTAGAGCCAGGTTAGAAGCTGCCTCCCACATCTACCAACTAAAGAAGTGCAGGCCATGCTCTAATTAAAATCAAAGTCATATATGAAATATTTAAATACACTAAATATACTACTACAATACCCCATTAATGGATTTTGATCAAATTAATTACATTACTAAGAAGAATCAGGATATAGCTTAAGGATCTTCTTAAACTAAAATGTTAATAAAATAATTTCATGAATAGAATGATAGCACTAAGTTAATTTAAGTATGGCTTACAGAGCCTTAGATTTTACTATTACTTTTGTATTATTTTTCTATTCTTCTCTCTGGACATTTTTAATTCAATTTTTATAAAAATAAATGAAGTTTGTTTAATGGAATGGTATAGGAAAATCAAAATATTTTGAGTAGTAAAATGTTTATTTACATTAATTAAGAATGCTTTTCTGCTACTCAAGAAAGAGGTGAAGTTTACATGGCCAAAAAAAGAAAAATCAGAAACTTAGAGTATTTTAAGAGTCTTTTTAATGCAGCCTTTCTCCTAGATAATTCTAAAACTCACTACAGATGTCACATATATCTTCTGGGACACTTTCATCAGTGTCACATATGAACCACACTACTAAGGCAAAATAAATTTGTATGTGATTTGAATGACACATGGTAATATTTATTATACGTGTACACACACATTCCCTCATACTTGACCAATTTCTTTGTGTATACAGTTTATGAAGCTCTAATGATTCACTTCCAACTCTAATAAATAAAAAAAAATATGACCAAAGCTGACCTTTATCTGTAAAAAGTGGTGCATAGCCAGGGCACACTAAAGTACAAGTAAACCCAAAATCGAATGGTTTAACACAATAAGAGTTAAATCACACTGGATGATTTCTGTCACCTCACTAAAACTAAGACAGCCAATCCTGACACCAGAATATTATCACTGTAGGTTGCCTTGAGTGCTTCTGAAAGTGGTGGCCTGGGACCCCAGTTCTAAGCCTGTCCTCCCTGAATGAATGTCATGTGGTGTCCTATGCCCATAGCAACAAGCATATCCTTATGCAAGGAAACTAGAATGGAGACTTAGGCCTGTGACACAAAGCCTGGGCTCTCCTCACAGGAAGTAGAGTATAGGCCCAGGATCCCAAGGTCAAGACCATCTAATTTATAACAGACTAGATGAAATAAATGTCTCCTGGAGTCCTAGACACACAGCAATAAGCCTTCTTTATGGAAGAGAAACTAGAATGGAGACTGTGGAAATAGGCACCAAGCCTGGACTTCCTAAAAGGAACTAGTAGGCAGCCCTAGGCCCACAAGGTCAAGACCATCCAATTGGTAACAAAGTCCAGACTGAAGACCTAGGCCCACAACACCCAGCCTGGACCCTGCTACCAGAAACTCTTGGGTATACCTTGGCCCACAGAACCAATTTGTCATCTCCTGGGAGGGAGAAGAAAGGAGGACTATTGCTGTGTGCTTAGGAAACCAGGTGATATTCCTTCAGAAAAGACAGTCTTAGAATCGTGAGCCCAGGCCACCCCTTCAGTATCTATTAGGGAAAGACAGAAGAAATGCTTTGGGCCAATTCCTCAGCTCTACTTCCTGGAAATAGGGGAAGGGATTGGAACTGTAAACCAAGTTCAGCTCTCTGGTTCCTGACTAGAAATCCAGGCAGGAGAGAAGGTTCTAAGTCTTGAGTTAAAATTCTCTTACGTTGAGGACAGGCTTGCCCTTTGGGGTAAGGTCTCCTATCTACTAGTTTTCAGAGAGTACAGTCTTAGTGCCATGGATCCCAGTCTCCCTTGGACTTATTGTTAGGAAAAGACAGGCTTTGTACATTGGGCCCGAGTCACCACTCCACATCTTTTCAGGGAAGACAGTGTTTCTGGTACGAACAGAGACCTCTATTCTTCATTTTGTTCAGAGAACAGCTTTGTTTGTGGGCTATATATTCCACATGAGTTTCTGTCCACAGGAGCTACCTTGGTTGTAGTGTGAGTAGTTATTTCGTCTAGTCTATTATAAATTAGACAATCTTACCCCTGGGACCTGGGCCTGTACTCCAGTTCCTGTGAGGAGACAGGCTTGTTGCTGTGGGTGTAGGACACCACTGGACATTCGTTCAGGCAGGACAGGCTTAGAATTGAGAATGCAGGCCACCACTTTAGTCTCTGTTAGGAAAAGACAAAGATATGCTGTGAGCTAAGGTCCCAGCTCTACCTCCTGGAATAGGTGAAGGGATTAGAACTGTAAGCCAAAGTCACCACTCTCGCTCCTAACAAAAAGTCCAGGCCTGGAGCCAAGGTTTTAGTTCTCAATGAAAGATATTCTTCCCAGAGGAAAGGCTGGTCTTGTGGTTAAAGGTCCCCAATCTACTAATTTTCAATGAGGACAGGCTTGGTGGCTTTAGACCAGGGCTCCATTGTATCAGTGTTAGGAAGAGATTGACTTTCTGTCATGGGCCCATGTCTCCAGTTTATGTAATTTGAAGGGAGGACAGTACTGTTACCATGAATGGAGAACTCCTTTCTTTTCTATAAGAGTAGACAGCTTTGATCTGTGGGCCACACACTGCACATTAGTTTCTGTCACAGGGTCTAAATAGTTGGTAGTGTGCATACATCTTTAGCCTAGTCTGTTCAAATTAGCCAGTGTTAATCTGGGAGCATGGCCCCGCGGGAATCACGACAGGATCACATGACTGACCCGCAGGAATCATGTGCCCATCAAGAGAATGGTCTGTATGAAACACAGGGAGGTCGTGTGACAGATGGGGATGACATAGTGCTCCCTTTGGAATGACAAGTGCGTATCACTTGATAAAATTTACATAAACTCCAAGAAAACATTAGTCTGTGTGCAACAGAAAGTGGCCAAGACAGCCTCCTAACAGACTGCCAATTGAAAGTTGTGTCCACATTACAAAACTTATTTGAAGTCAGTGGTATATGCAGCCAAACAAAGATCATTAATTGTCTGTTATCAGGGAATCTGCTTGATGGCAGTGGAGGCTGCAGTCACACATTGGCTGTGTTGAAAACTGGAGGCTGAGTGTGCTGTGAGGTAGCAACTGGATAGCAGTGGAAACAACAGCTGCCATTTTGCTGTATTGGAGGAAAAATGCTGAGTCATTTTGAGAATACCTCACTAAGAGAAAGCTAGGACTATATTTAACTTATAGAAGAGGTAGCAGGAGTGTTTTGTGTCAGTCTGCTAATAAATGTTAGTGTGGCAGTATGTAATTTGATTGTAACATATTACCTAATAGAGGAGATGCAATAGAAAGGAGACCTAAAAGGCTTGTATCAGTTTGCAAGATAATAATGTATTCTACATATTTATTTTTCCCAGACTTCTTTATTCACATACAAGTGCAGTGTGTCCTCTACTTATTAGTCATCATTTAATTGTTCTCGGTGAGAAAAAAGAATAATTGAGAAACTCTGAAAAGTAGGTATTCTGTTAAGTATTTACTATACAAACTCCACACTGATAACTTTTAATGTGCATTAGCATTCAGAAAATTCAGACATTCTAATAACAGTATTTCATTTTACATGACACCAAGAGATTTTGCATTACATTAGTTTATAGTCTGAGAAAGGTATTATTGGAACAACAGCAAGTGCAACTTTGAAAGCTTTTTCTTTTAACTGAGAGTGAAATATTTATCTCTGTGTCACCAAGAAATCCAAGAAAGTCACAGATCTATATTTTCTATCCGCCTGCTCCAATTTCTCTTTCTAACATTGAACATAATTCTTTCTTGAACAGATGTCAAAGTGGTAATGGACCTCCCACTATAGTTTACACATGGATTCAAAAGAAATCAAAATTTACATACTGACTTTTCATTTTGAAAAAAGATAAATTAATATTCTGTTATTTCTACTACTCTAAGGAAATGGAAATCAGAAATTCAGAACATTTAAAAATCAGATTAAATAACTGTCCTAAGGAAATCACTCTTCATAATTCATGAAGGTAATTTTTCTATACATGTACACCTCTGCTGATTTTATTTACTGGTGAAGAATTTATAACTAAGTCTTTGTAGTCCCACTAGAGACATAAGTAATAACCCAGAATCCTCTTTAAAATTCAGATGCAGTCACAAGGGAGTTGTCACTTTCTATTTAACAGATATCCATTCATTTGAAGGCCTCTGACAGGCATTTTCATCATTTATATCTGATCTATATTATTTATGCAGATAAAGCAGATGGAGAAAATGACATCATTTTCTCTAAAGACAAGGTCAAAAATTCATAATTACTTTTTTCTCTTGCAATTTTATTACATTCTCTTTGTATCCCCTCGGAAAAGTTCATTAAAAAAAAATGTCGTTCCATTTTTCATTCCAGTTCTTTCTGGCGTTTCTGAAAACACAGTGTGGTGCACACACCATGAGCAGCAGAGAGGATGAAATCCCTTACTATAGTTCCCCTCCTTTCCTCAGAATCTTCAGGGAGATTGAAGTTGGGTTGGAATGTCAAAACTTTAAATCAAGGTTCTCAATAGTTTCCTTGAAAACAAGTAGTTTGCTTTAAGTCTGATTAGGAATTGAGAATAAAATTTAGAAAGACTGCTTTTCTAAAAGATTGTTTATTTCTTCATCTGCCTTCATTTACTAAAAAGATTTTTTAAATAGAAAAAGTACAAAAGATCTTTACTTCAGGGTCATTGCATGAAAGAAAGAACCCCCACCAACAAAAACCCTCCATATATACATCCTTAGGGGCCCCCCAGACTCTCACAGACAGCAGAGCAGGTAAGTGGGGTGCCCTCTAAAAATTCAAAATGGAGGAATTGGTGAAACTGAACCACTTTGGGGCAGTTCACTTACTGCTTTTATCCCCTGTAGTTATTGCAGTTACACCCATTCCAACTACGCAGGAATGCTTTGCCTCAGAGACTTTACATCTGCTTTCCCTTGACCTAGAATAGTCTTCCCTTGGATTCCCACGTAGCTGACTCACTTTGAAGTCCTTGCTTAATTAAATGTCACAATTGTTGAGGCCTAGTCTAATCACCTGCTTAAAAATTATAATCACCTGTCCTGTTTCCTCCTTATCGCCCTTTCTTGCTTTATTTTTCTCCATAGTACTTGTCACTATCTGTCCTGAATATCTTTCATACCATGCTCCACATTCACTCTCCAGTCTTCTCTGCCCAGCTTTGTCACAAGGAGATTGACAAGATGGACTCCGTCAACAAGCTCCTTTGACCTCTGGCTCCCTGTTGGGTTGACCAATGGGGGAGAGCAGAAGGAAGTCTAGGGAAGAAAGAGAAAGAAGTTGGGGATTTATTCTCCCAGCTCCATTATTGCCAAGTCCCTGCACGTCAGCTGCAGCCTTTAATGAAGACCACAGTTTCTGTCAGGTGGCCCTCTCTATTTGGCTTCCTCCTCTGGGTTCTGATGACTTTCCCATCTCCTTACTTTTCAGGCTTCCATATTAGAAGCTCCCCACTATCACTAGCTCCAGGGCACAGTGTATCTGTTGTTTTTCTAATCCTGCTTTATTATTAATTATTAACCTTTATAAACTCTTGATTCAGTTATCTATTAACTACATTAAGTTAATTATGACCTTTATTAAACTCTTCTCACATTGCCCATTTTGACTTTGACATTATTTACTTACCTAACTGCTACATCACCTTCATCCTGTGCATTTTATTTATATGTTTTTTTGTCTCTCCCACTGAAACATAGGCTCTATGAAGTCAAGAATATTTGTCTCTTTTGTATACTGTTATATTCCTAGCACCTACAACAGAACATGGCACATAGCAGGAGCTGAAGGAATAATTGTTGAATAAATAATTAAATAATGAATGAATGTGTGACTTAGAAAGGGACATAAAACTTCAAGTCTTTAGCTTTCCATCTTCTTTATATACTGGGTCTCTGCCTTTACAAATGATGTCTTTCTTTCCCTTTTCCTTCTCTTTCTTTCACGTGTATGTCAAAAATAGATGTTTTCTCTGAGTCGGCATTATTTCAGCTCCCAGTTTATACTTAACACTTTTACATAACGTCATCTGGCAACATCTCAGAGAATTCATAGGAGTAAGCCCATAATATAATTTGACACAGCTTCCTACTTTGTAATGTTCATAAACGACACTGCTTAGCCAGAGGTGGAGTCTAACAAACAAAGAAAAGAGCAGTATAACAATAAGGAGAAAATTGCAACCAAACTTAACTTCTGAATGGGCAATAACAAATAACTCTGAAGTATAGATTCAAATATTCTATTTAAAAAAATTTTTAACTACAATATAAGCATCGTGAGAAAAGGCTATAACCCAAGTACTTAAAACATGTCCAGCATATATTTGGTGCTCAATCAATATTTGTTGAATTTATGAATGAATGAATGAACAAATGAATGATGGTCAGGCTGCACTAAGGAAATATTTTAAAATGATAAAGATATTTGTGGTAGGTTAGGTAATTGTTTCCAACTCTTCACTCCCTCCTTGTAATAGAACATTATATTTCTGCTCATTGTAATATGAGATATATAGTCTATGGAAATAGTCCTCCCCACCTCATTGATTTGAGGGATGGCCATGTAATATTATGACATACCTTGGCCTATGTGATGTGAACAGAAGTCACAGTGTGCTAGTTCTAAGTAAAAGCTTTAAGTGTGTGATTGCTTGATTCAGCATGGTTTACTATTCCTATCTTCTGCCATGAAAAGAACAGCATGTTCTTGTATAGCAAATCTATTGCTAATCTGTCACTACTGCCCACTACAGACCAAGTCCCAAGCTAAGAAGACACACAGTATCAATCCTCAGTCTGTCTACTGGTAGCCTGGAGTCATAGAGCCACAGGAGACCGAGAGCAAACATGTAACATGAACAATAAGTACATAGGTTGTTATGCAGCATTACCATAGCAAAAACTGACTGAATAGAAACTGGTGCTAGAAATTGGGTGTTGATAAAACAAAAATTTTCTTTGAATGAGGAATTTGGGACTAACAAGTTATAGAAGAATGGAGGACGGCTATCAAGACTCAATTTCAGGTCTTTTGCAAAGTCAAAATGTGAATCCAAACCAAAGCCTGGATGGAGTAGTAGAAGAAACAAGAAATAAATGAGGACAAAGTCTAAGTAGAATATTCTTTCAGTGAGCTGCATAATCACCTAACATTTTAGTGGCTGAAAACTGCAATTATATTGCTAATAATTCTGTAGGTCAGAAATTCAACCAGGGGTCAGCTAGGGTGGCCCTTTTCTACTATACATGGTCTCAGCTGAGAATGCTGACTAGGTCTGGCAAATCCAAGATAGTTTCACTCATACATCTGGGGCTTGGGTGCTGGCAGTCAACATGGGTCCTTTGTTCCTACTCCACATGGCCTCTCTGTCGTCATGTAGGCCTGTTATTCTCTATAGAGAGAGAAACCCACATTAGGGCCTAATGCAGATCACATTACACTGGACTTTGAACCTAATAAGTAATTGGATGAGACTTGAGCAGGTCTTTAGATGGAGCTGAGTAAAGTTTGCACTCAGGAGAGACATAAATTGCTGTGGCCAGAAAAAAGATTATAGAAAATTGCTTACAAAGATGACCACCAACATGTATGTTGCTTCTTCAATCAAAAGATAGAAGTCTATTTTCCTTCCCCTTGAATCTGGGTCACCCTGTGACTTGCTTTGGCCAATAGAATGTGGCAGCAATAATACAATGCCAGTTTGCATCTTACCCCTTTAGAAATCTGGTTATCTTAGGATGTAGCAAGAATGAAAAGAAGAAAGTGTATGGCTATTAGATGATGGTAGATTTCCAGGAGACAGAGATACAGCAAGCCTTCAGCCATTCAAGTCACCTTTGGCCTAGGTTTCATGCAGGTATAGCCATCATGGACATTGAAGCCCTAGGTGAGCTTCCAGCTGAACATAACCACATGAGTAAAATCACACTGAAATCACACTGAGAGGAGTTGAGCCATACCAATGAACTCTGACCTAACTTTCAATCCACAGAATTGTGCATGATAAAATTGTCATGTTAAGCCACTAAGTTTTGGGCTGCTTTGTTAGACAACAACATCTGATTGTAACAGATATTATCACTCCAGCCAAAAGAATGGAGACATGAGACACATCTTCAGTCTAGGTGAGAAAATAGGGTGCTAAGCAGAGAAAATGATACTTGATGCTGAATTTAGTCATATTGGCTTGATGGGACTTAAGGAAGACTGGTATCAGCCTTAACGTCCTCAATACTGAGGAATTAACTCTTAAACAGGATAAAGAAAGTTAACATCTCTCTAGTGCTTTGGATCTTTGATGTGCCCCTACACATGTCCTGTGCTATCTGTGCTGGAATAGTCACTTCTTGTCCCAGCGCTCTTATTACATAGAAAGTGGATTCACCATGAAGCTAAGAAAATTTAAGGTCAGATCCCTTACTTTCATTGGCCCCTCACAAGGCCTTAGGAGAAGTTCTAGCAAGGTGTTCACTTGATGAAATTTTTTTTTAATTTTGCAAATAATCATGTGTGAATGATGTCATGGGAATTTTAGGAATCTAGAAAGGGGAAATTAAATTAAGCATGGATTTAGTTTGGGTTCAGAAGAATATGTATGTGTTTCATAATTATTTCATAATCATTCCCTTGTATAGCAAATCTATTGCTAATCTGTCACTACTGCCCATAGTGCACACCCATCAGACATTGTTACATGAAGTTTCAGGCCAGAAATTGTATCTTGATAAAGATTTTCCCAAAGTTGGCAATAACTCTAAAAGTGTAGATGGTACCACCAATGAATTATAAAGCAGAAATAAACATTTTTAAATGATTAATAATAAAAAAATTCAATCAACTATGTTAGAGAAAAAATAATTTTTCTATTATCTCAATGGATAATATAAAATCATTTTATATAAAAAAGCAATCAAGAAACTTATAGACAAAAAAGTAGGAAAAAATTATAGAATGAGTTGTCATTAATTTCATTTTGTTATTTCTCTTGATTCTATGATATTTTTAATATTCTTTAGCTTTTTTACAATTTGTAATTTGTTTCTCTCATTTTAAATACATTTATTTTCACATTGATTTTTTTTTAAAAGAGCACCACAAAATTGTTTAAACTCTAGTCCCACAAAACTTGAATTGATCCAAATTACATGTATTAAATCATTTAACCCTACACTGAGAATCTTTACTGAATAGCTGAGAAAACTGAGGTAAAGAAAGATTAAGCTGGTAGAGATGGCAATGGTTGAACCTGGATTTGAACTCAGCCAGGTTGGCTTCTGAGCCTGTCTTACTCACTCATCCCCACCCTAATGCCTCTGATGATAAATGAAGCCCAGCCCCTGCTCTGAAGGAGCTTACAATCCAGTAGTAAGCCCAGACAATAATTCCAATATAGTATGACATGTGCCATATTAGCTCTCCAAGGTACAGGATTAGAAAAGAGAAATTGAATTTTTAGAATAGTAGAAAAGACTTTTCAAAAAGTAACACCTACTTGGTTACAATATAAAGTTTATATTTTAAATTCTATTTAAACTCATCTCCTGTGCCTTAAATAGTCTTTGGTCACCATTTTAACATCAAACTATATATTATTTAATTCTGGGGCACAAAATGAACCTAAATAAATAGTTACGTTTTCAAAAATACAAGAGATTAAATAAATAAACTAAGTTGTTAAAAATGCAATAACCTACCCACCATTCCCACAAACAAAGCAGAAATGGTGGTGAAAATAAAAAGATCACAATTCAATGATTTATGTACTTGCACAAGGTAATAATACAAAGCTGATGTAAAATTGAAATGAAACCAGGTTTTTTTAGTCCTAATTTTCCATTTGGTGTTCTACATATTCTATCCCAAACTTGATTATTATAGATGAAAATGATGTTTAACGAATGTCTTTCTTCTAGAAGTAGAAATTTTGGCTTATGGGCTAAGAAATTCACTCATCTTAGAGTGCATTTCATGTTGCAATAAGCAAAACTAGATGTTTTGCTTTAAGAGGAACAAGAGGCGAGCTCCATTTTTTATAACTGAAAGTGACAAGTGAAATAGAGTTAATTTAATAAGTAACAAGTAGGATGGCAGAAGAAATATAAATAGGGCTTATTAGAAAAAGATATTACCATTCAATCAATTTTAATGAGCTTATTCGTACTTCAAGCATCTTAAGGCACTAGATTATTTCCTATAAAAAAAATTGAAGATAGTAAATCAAATAAATTTAACTTTTAAAAAACATAAAGCAAAGACCACATATTCATATTAATCAATTACATTGAGTTGTATTTGGCTCAGTGGTCAGGCAATAAATTTCTCTGTTTACAACACTAATTCATTTATGAGAAGATGGCATTAAGCTTAGAGTAAATGATGAAAGCAAACTGCAAAAAAAAAAAAAAGAGAGAGAGACAAAGAAAAATTATAAAAGACCTAACAGAATCAGAGCAGAGTAAGTTCTACCCTAAAAGAACACTACTATGGTTCTCTCTCCTGGGGTATCCCTTACCCCAACTCTGCCCAGCCAGTCCTACTCACCATTCAAATCCCAGCTCTAAATCGTGATTCTAGTCATAATTCCCTGATGTCTTCCTTCTTCTCTGTGTTCTTTCAATACATCGTTATCCTTCATTCTCTTTAACTTTTTATTATTAGCACTGTGTCATATGCCTTTAGTATATAATCACACAATTTGGAGCTGGAAGGAACTTAAAGATTCTTTAGTCTAATGCTTCAGCAGCAGAGTCTAGCAGATTCCAGACTAGGCATCAGGATTAGAGTACGTTTAGGGTAGGGTTATTTGGCTGGTGGTACTGGGCAGAAAAAGGAGTAATCTACAGAGTGAATTAAAAAGAATTGAACACTTTCAAATTCTATATTTCTCAGTGACTTGATATAAGTTTACATTTATCTCACATGGCAAGAACCTTGTTGGTACCTACTCTTTCTGGCAGCCTTGGGAAAATGAAGTAGTAGCATCACAAACAACCATTTTAGTCTTTGATGGTGACTGTTGCAAAGATATGTGATGAATTAGGTTACAAAATTGATACGTGCTATGTGACATGACACACATGTGACATGAGGGGCCCATATTAGGCTTAAAGATTATAGCAATCTTTTGTTCTCTCGCATTACAGAAACACTAGATACAACTAATAGAAGTCATTCTTTACAATCGGATGTTGATTACATACATAACCTCACTACTAAATATTTTTTGAAGTGTTCAAGGCTTTTGGAATCATTATATGTTGCCATGAGTTGCTAGCCAAGATTTGGTTTCGTTTTGGTGTGGGAGGACATGGAAGGAGGATGAAAGTTCTGGAGAAAAGTGAGAGACAGACAGTGGAGGGGAATGGCAGCCAACTGGCAATAGCCTGGAGAGCTGGATTTAGCTGTTATGGGGGATAGATGCTTAAAGAACTGATTTCATGAATGGCTTCGTGAGTCTCTGAAAGTAAGGAGAGCAAGTTTGGTGTTATGTTAAAGAAACATTGAGCAGAATTAGTGAAAGCCCATGCATGATGCTCACTCTACCATGGGCTCAGTGCAGTTTGGGGTACCCTGAGGACTTCAGCATTACTGACAGCTGGCCTGGAAACCATCATTCTCAAGAAAGGCATTGGCAAAAGAAGTGGCATTGAAGCACAGTGTCAAGAAGAGATCATGAAAAACTAGAACAGACCTGTTAAAGAGAACATCTGAGAAGCCTCTGCACTACATCACCTCAAGATATCAGAAATAATAGGCCACAGGGACTTCAAGGTTGCAGCCTAGGATCCTGAGTGAGCAAGAGATGATAAGAGCCATCAGAATTGGGACATTTCTGTGTCCTTGTCTGTGCTCACAGACTGACAAGAGAATCTGGGTTATGTGCTCATTCAATAGGTACTGAAACTCTGATCAAGTAACCCAAAAGACCTGCCCAGGAATTTATAGCAAGCTAATGGCAGTGTTAGAATTGACTCCTCTCCTGATCTCCTGGGAGACTACAGCATCAATATGGGGTTGCTGAATCAAATAGAATAATTATATTCCCTAGTATTGAATATCTATATAAATCACTAAAGGCTAATAAATGTGTTGATTTTCTACTATAAATAATTAGAAGTCATTGTTTAAAATGGGTTTATTGTTAAATTAACAAACATTTTATGCTTGAGATTCAGAAAAACTTTAAATTGGATTCCTGACTTTACTCTTGATACAGATATTTAAATAAATCCGCAAATATTTATTGATTCTCATGATGCCTCACTACTACAATGTCATCCAAGAAAAATAATTTCTGTACATTAATTTAAATTAATCATACATAAAATGGCCTCAGAATCTTATGCTTTTGTGTTCTTACATCTGCATTTACCATCTTTTCTTCTCCACTGGCACATAGTTAATTATTTCAGTCTCCAGTGTGCCTTCATCTGGTAGCATTCCTCAAATTGCCTTCTAATGTCCCACTTCTTATTTGCTAAGGGCTAGGAAATCAGTTGAAAAAGTGGTTGAATTGCATATAAATGGAGAATAAATAGGCTCTGAAAAAGCACCTGTACACTCTCTTAGAAGTTGAATATAGTAGCTTTAGTGATTGGATTAAATGGTATTATCTTTGGCTGCTCAGAAAATTTTATTAAGGAATTCCTACCATTAGATGGCATTCCAGAAGACTAAGCTACCAAAATAAGTGATTTTCACCTAGTATTGCCATAAAGATATAATGTCCTATACATAGGTTGTGAGTCTGGTTGCTAAATGCTACAGGAATTCTAGGTTAGAAAACTGGATTATACAAATATACCATTAAATGTTATTTACAACAGAATAAAATTTTGAGATTTTTTTAAACATCCAAAATTAAGGAATGGTTAAATATTATGTCACATTCACACCAAATGGATATCCACAGCTTAAAATACATTTATAAGGCATTAGTTATAACATGAGAAAGTCTTTTTGTTATCAAATAAAGAATGAGGATTTAAAATTGCATGTGGCCATAACAATAGCTAAACTTTACTAAGCACCACTTCATATCAAGTACTGTTCCAAGAACTTTACACGATTGGGAAAAGTATACTTATAAAAATATGACTAGAAATTTGTCAAAAATATTAAATAGTGATAGTGATTATCTCCAGTTGATAGTTATGAACAATCTTGTTTTATATAATGAGCATGTATCATTATACTTATGAGAAAAATATTTGTATTTTTAGGTTGACCAGCTTTCAAAGTAAATCCAGGTCATACAAAACAACAGCAGAACAGATCTTTATTCTCATTTCCCCTCAATATAGGAAACAAAGACCCAAAGCAAACAAGTTTGCAGTTTCTTACATATCTTTTGGTAACCTCAGGGCAGCTAATCAACAAAGGTATGTCCTTATACTATTTTATTTTCTCTCTAACCTGTAGTAGTGATTCAAAAGACTCATTTCAGATGGCTGGCATTAAAGAACATACCTATCCTGAGACGTTTGTTATTTGTTATTACAAATTTTTTTTTCTTAAAAACTTTCAAGTATGCAATACAGTATTGATAACTATAAACTTCTGAAATGGCTTATTCGCTCTGACATTTGAAGGAGGAGTCATTTATAACAAAGGAAGGGCCATTCGTTCTGAGGCCAAGTTGATGAACGGAATTGTCTCAGGAAAAATATAATAAATAGGTTTTAGTTGTCACATAAATCTCTTTTTGGATAACCTTAATTCTCTATACATCCCATGCCAATCTCTCATGCCAACAATGCTACTAGGAAAATAGCTGACTGAGACCTTCTACTAGATGGACCAAGCTGTTAACAACTGACCCCATTCGATCAATCTTAACAAATCGACCACGACATGCCTTCTGATTTGTTGCCAATCAGAAGTACCACTTATAAAACATTTCTGCCAAAAAAAAAATCAAACTGAATCTGATCTCTATTACTGAGTGTTTGAAATTTTCTATAATAAAAAGTTTTTAAGGAAAGTTGATGAGTTGACTGAAACTTTAGGAAGGCTCAAAGCAAAGGTGCCAGCAATAATACCTCACCTCTGCAGAACTGTCTGAGCAGAAAAGAATCATGTTTCATCATATCTCCATAGCTTTCCTTAAAAAGTTCTTTCCTATCTTCCTCATCTAGAAACTACCATTCATGCTCAATACTTAATTGAGGCATAACCAGCTCCAGGTCTCCTACCTTGATTCTGCCCACAAGAAGCAAGATAACATGGTATTTAAGAACACGGTTCATGAGTTCAAACTACTAGCTGTGTGACCTACGTTAAGTAATTTAATCAATCTGTGCCTCAGTTTCCTCATGTCTAAATTGTGGATAATTTCTCAAGGGCTATTGAGAAAATTAAACAAGATATTATTATATAAAAGTGGTTTGAACTGTTTCTGAAATATAAGAACTCAATATATGTGAGCTATTTTTCTTTCTAAGATTAAGTTAAATTTATTTATTTTGTGGTTTCAGCCTTCCCTGACCTACCCAAATGTGTGGAAGTTGTGCATTGGCTCACAACAAGTCTTATCCACTTGTCATGTAGCTGGAGAAACTGGAAAGCTTAAAGTGTTACTCTGACTCCCTTGGACCTAAGGCTTCGCATGCAAGCTATGTCCATAAAAAAGATATGAAGGGCAGGAATTAGTGGGGGATCACCGTCCAGTTAATTCTAGGTAGTCTCAGCTAGGAAACCTTGGGAAATTACCTTGGAAATGATAAAGTTTCAGATTCCTTGGTATTAAAAAGTAACTTGGTGGGTGCAACATCTTGAGCTGGATCCCTAAAGGTAGCAGCTATGAGCAGCTATGAATAGCCATCCTTTGGTTTCCTGGGTGTCCAGAGGGAAAAGCAGAGTGGCAGTAAGGTGTTGGTGGCAGTCTTAACCTTGGCACACACTTTATGTGCCCTCAAGGGTGGGACTTCCCCTGTAGGTAAATTCTTTATTGTTCTGAAGAGATTCCTTGAGGCCTAGCCTGCTTCTCCTCCCTTCTCAAAGTTTTATAGGCACCTAATTCCCTATTTTAAATCTCTTACTGCTTCAACTACCCAGAGTGGTTTCTGTTTCCTGCGCTGAACTCTAACAATCTAACCTACCTAAGTATTAGTTTTTATTTCTCCCAACATTAACTCTGTAATCCAGTCAGGGTGCTCCCTGCTTCCGAGATGCCCATGCTTTCTTCACCTCCCCACTTTTCTTATGCCATTTCTATCCATTCCTCTCCTGCTTGAAATCTCTTCTTTAACCCCCAAATCTCCTATCTGAAATTGCATTTTTAGGAAGATCCTTAGTTTGTAAACAGTTATAGCTCTAATATAAACAATTTTTATTTAGCCATTTTTGGCAAAAGCAACCTTCACCAGTAAAATAAAGATTAGGAAAGTTTACATGATATGTTCACAATCTAGCCAAAAAGATTTCATGAATCACTTCTAGATTCCCACAGAAGTCATAATACAACTTAGAGATATTTTTTTCAGGACTCTACGGTTTTTCAATATCTATTTAATGCCTCTTACTTCTAGTAAAAGAAATTTCTACAGCTCTGAGTTCAACATATAAATAGCGTTAAGCTAAGTTATATTACCCTTGGGATATAAAAGATATTAAATTGAAAGAAGCCAATTTAAACCAAAATGCGTAAGCGCTTCATGATTTAAATTTTATAAGTAATAGTGAATTTTAACACTTTTTAATGTGAACTAGAGTTTGAACTCCAATCTGCTTTCATGGCATATATTTTAAGGTCTGGAGATAAGATTTTGATAGCGTCTTGTTCAATAATCTTAGATGAGTAGTGTAACGGAAAAAATTATACAATTTAAGTAAACAGCAACATAAAATATTGTAATTCTAAAATGATTGAGATTGTCATGGATTCAGTAGGAAGTCTAGAAACATGTTCCCCAAACGTTTTTTCTCTGAAGTGTTTTTTTTATTGCCCAAGCCACTCTGAACATGTGGGCATCAACATGCTTCAGTAGAAATCTTCCTGTGAGGAAAAATAATCATCTCAATTTTGCTATATTCTGATACATGTGCTATAAAAGAAAAAAAGTAGCATTTTATAGATTAGGGTCTTATGTAAATTTTTGTGAAAAAGCTCAAATTGTTTTTTTTAATATCTCTTTATTGAAAACTAAAGTTTAAGTATGAGTCCAAGGGGCTGACCTAATGAGCAATTTAAGTAGATACCCAAAGCTGTGTGCTAAAAGTAGTCTTGGTCTTCTGACACTGACCAACTGACAAAGGAAAATCCAAGTACCCTCAATTCTCTCTTCTCTTAAGCCAAATTTATTCCCAGGAGGCATCTTAGTTGTAACAGCCTTGGTGAACCATCCTTCCTACCCCTACACAAGGCCAGTATATTTATTTTCTATTGCTGCTATAACGAATTGTCACAAATTTGTTAGCTTAAAACAACACCCATTTATTATATCGTAGTTATAGAGGTCAGAATTCCAGAGGGGCTCAGATGGGTCCTTTGATCAGTCTCATCAAAATGCTGGCTAGCCTGGCTCTTCTGGAGACTCTGAGGGAGAATCCCACAACCAGGCTTGTTCAGGTTGCTGACACAATGGTCCTCATTTCCTTGCTGACTGGCAGCTTCTAGAGGGTACCTGCTGTCACTGGCTCATGACCCCTCCTTCAGAGCTGGTGTTCCCCATCCTTCTAGTGTTTCAAATCAATCTGACTTCTGTTGTATCTCTCTAACTTCTTATCTGCCTTTTTTTCTTTTTTTATTTAAGGCTCACATGATTACATTAGATCTACCTAGAAAATGCAGGAATTTGCCTGTTTTAATGGCAAATGATTAGTAACCTTAATTATATCTGCAAAGTTTCCTTTTACTATGAAAGCTAATATATTCATAGTCCCAGGGATCAGGGACTACAGAATCTTCTTAGGGACTATAATTCTGTCCACCACAATCAGACATGTATAAAACTAAAGCTTTCTAGCTGGAGTACCTACTTCTTATAGCACTCAGAAAACAAAGGGAGAAAAAAATTTCTTTATTCACAGTGTCTACTTCAAATCCCTGAGGATAAAATTTACTTAGTAAATCTTATAATCATTGCACAGCAATAAATGTATTTATACTCTCTCATCTAGTGTCTTTTATCAAAAAATGTGGACACTAGTGTGGTCATATGCAAATTATAATTATAAGGTCTATATTCTGAATAATGCATTATATATGTTTAACAATACGTGACTATGGGTGACAATTAGACTTATGTGAATTTTTGTGGCTGTGTGTGTGTATGCAGAATCAATTTAACATACTGTGGGGTGGGGGAAGGCCAATAGAACAGCCAGACTACTCAGTTTTTATACTCATTTACTATAAACTATCCATGTGACTTTAAACAAATCATTTAAGAAACTCTAGTCCCAGTTTTTTCTCTTGTAAAATTGGGTGTTTTGTTAGGTTAACATCTAGCTGATGATTACGTGATATATCTCAAGTAATTTGTATTTATATAAAGTAAAATGGCACATAAACTATAGATCAACTTATTTAAAGTATTTCTTCATAGAATTGTAATTTTATTAAAATTTTTATTACTATTAAAAAGAAAATAAATAATAATAAGTGTTAGGATATGGAGAAAAGGGATCCCTTGTGCATTTGTGGGTAGGCAAATTAGTACAGCTCCTATGAAAAACAGTATGAAGTTTCCTCAAAAAGTTAAAAATAGAACCATCAGGTGATTCAGCAATTCCACGTCTGGATACTCATCCAAAGAAAATGAAATTACTATCTCAAAAATATATACACACCCCCATGTTCTTTGCAGCATTATTTACAAGAGTCAAGACATGAAAACCTCTAAGTTTCCATCAACAAATAAATTGATAAAGAAAATGTGGTGTACACACACACATGCGCGCGTGTGCA
Source organism: Macroglossus sobrinus (assembly GCA_004027375.1). NCBI lineage: Eukaryota > Metazoa > Chordata > Mammalia > Chiroptera > Pteropodidae > Macroglossus > Macroglossus sobrinus. The sequence goes on from PVKZ01000298.1 coordinate 60,515, forward strand.
CAAACGCACACACACACACACACAATGGAATATTATTCATCCTTATAAAAGAAGGAATTTCTGCCACTTGCAACAACATGGATGGGCCTTGAGAGTACTATGCTAAGTGAGATAAGTCAGACAAAGACAAATACTGTATGATCTCACTTATATGTGGAATCAGAAAACTCAAAGATACAGAGGACAGATTGGTGGTTAACAGAGGCAGAAGCAGAGTGGACAAAATGGGTGAGGGTAGTCAAAAGGTACAAACTTCCAATTATAAGATAAATAAGTCCTGGAAGCATAATGCACAGCATGGTGACTACAGTAAACAATACTGAGTTGTATATTTGAAAGTTGCTAAGAGAGGAGACCTTAAAAGTTCTCATCATAGGAAAAAAATAGGTAAGTACATGTGATGATGGGTGTCACTATTCTTATTCTGGTAATCATTTTGTAATATATACATATATCAAATTATTATGTTGTATACCTAAAAATAATACAATGTTATATAGCCATTATAGTTCTACTTTTTTTATTTTTATGAAGTATCTTTATTTCGTCTCAGAAAAATCACCAAACTTTATTCCTTGTTCATCTCACTGCCAACAAAAGGGAAGTTAAGTTTACAAATCTGCTCCTTAAGAAACAAAATTTAGCTGTAAAAATATTTGACATGTCAAGATTCATACGTACCCTAATGTGAAACAGATGGCAATCAAAATTTCTTCCTAAGAAGGCAACATAAGCAGAATAAATCCTGCAAAAGATTTTACCCATCACTTTTTTTTTGTGATGAATTCTGATACTAACCGCTCTTCCTCTTACATTCACAGCAAGCTCCCTTTGCTCCATTTCACAGCATCTATTTTCCAGTGCACAAGCAATTGCATAAACATATTTTTAGTGAAACAGATGTAATGTGTATTTTGGGTACAAGAGGTGATATCAGTTATTAGTTGTGGAACCAAAACCCACATAATGCGAATAATGTTTATTAAATGTACTTAAAAGTGTCTGTATTAACAGAATCTCAGATTGTTTTGTCCTGACAGTGATTCATGGTTCAAAAGCTCTTAAAAACCAGATAACCTCGCAAAGTCACATTTTCTGTTGTTTGCTTTAATTTCAAACTACCTATGCAATTATTTTTCTTTAGGTGAACTATGATAATCAATCTCTTAAAAACTAGTTTGTATTTCCCAATAACTGTTGCTGATATTCAGAGAGTTCATAACTTCATAGGTGAGACAAAAATACAGTGCCTGAAATTCATATTGCCTGTTCTATTTCTATGTGACAAATACATACTATTTCTATTATGGTTATCGAAGGGTATTTCAAAAGGAAGAAACCATCTCTACTTTTTATATCACTCTTGACATTGTGGTTGCCCAATAAATATTTTTGCATGCTTTATTAATAAACTTATAGAATCTCAGTAGAGCACAATCCAGATCTACCTAATACTAATTAGTCATTATCTGAAAAATTATGTTTAGTTCTTTTCCATTCTGTTCTGGGGCACATTTTTTTAAATAAATTTTAATCAGGTATAATTTATGTATAGTTATTTACATTCATTTTAAGTGTTAATGCATTTTGACAAATGCATACACCCAAGCATAACCTACCACCGTAAGCAAATATATTTATGTGTATACATATATAGGCATACATACATACTATATGCATGTGTGTGTATAGATTTGGAAGAGAGTATTTCTATGTAAAATTCTTTGAGTTTTAAAACCAGTATAAAAAAATCAAATAAATAAAACAAACCCACTATAGACTTGTGTTACTATCTCCACAATCAAGGTACTGAATAATTCCATTACCCTAAAAAATTCCCTCATGCTACCCCTTTGTAGTCAAGCCTTTCCCAGACCCTCAGACCCTGGCAACCACTGATCTGTTCTCTGTCCATATAGTTTTGCCTTTTAAGAATGTCATTTAAATTCAATCATATAGTACATAACTTTCTGACACTAACTTCTTTCACTCAGCACAATGCCTTTGAAATTCATTTATGTTGTGTGCATCAATATTTCGTTCCTTTTTATTCTTTAGTACTACCCTATTTTATGGATGTACCACAGTTTATGTATTCACTCATTGAAAGGTACTTGGATTGTGTTCAGTTCTTGGTGATGATGAATAAAACTGCTATAAAACTTTTGTACATTTTTTTTTTTGCACAAACATAAGTTTTATTTCTCCAAGGTGAATACATAGGAATGGAATTTGGGGTCACATAGTGAATGTATGTTTATACTTATAAGAAACTGCCAAACTATTTTCTGCAATGTATAAGAGTCCCAGTTGCTCCACATTCTCACTAGCACTAGGTAGTGTTCAGTGATTTTTGTTTTAGTTTTAGTTTTTTGTTTGGTTTTGTTTTATTAATCTTTCTAATCAGTGTGTAGTGGCTTTATTACACATTTCTGTAATGGCTAATAATGTTGAGCATCTTTTCACATGCTTATTTGCCATTTGTATGTCCTATTTGGTGAAATATCTGTTCAAACCTTTTGCTTATTTTTTTCATTGGGCATTTGTTTTCTTGTTGTCAAGTTTTGAGAGTTCTTTATATATTCTGGATATATTGGGGTTTTCTTTTAAATACATGATTTGCAAATGTTTTCTCCCAGTCTGTAGTTTATTTCATCATTCTCTTAATGCTGTCTTTTACAGAGCAAATATTTTTAACTTTGACAAAATCCAATTTATACTATTTTTTTAAATCATGCTTTCAGTGTATCTGAAAACTCTGTCAAACCCAACGTCATGCAGATTTTCTTATACATAGTATTCTAAAATCTTTGTAATTTTATATCTCTGAACCATTTTAAGTTAACTTTTCTACAATGTATGACAATTTGGATGTTTTTGCATATGGATGTTCAATTATTTCAATACCATTTGTTGAAAAAATACCCTTTCTTCACTGAATTGCCTTTGTCGAAAATGAATTCACTATGTATTTGTTCATCTACTTTCAGACTCTCTATTCTGTCCCACTTATCTATAGTCTATCATTTCATCCTATCATGATTACTGTGGCATTATCATAAGTCAAAATCAAGTAGTATGCTTCCTCTAACTTCATGTTTTTTTCATAATTGTTCTAGCTGTTATAGTTACTTTTTCCTCCATGTAATTTTAGAATCAGCTTGTCTGTATCTACAAAATATCCTTATTGGATTTTTATTTAAATGTATATATCAGTTTGGGGATAATTGATATCTTAATTAGATTTAAATTAAGTCTTTTAATACGTGAACACAGTATCTCTCTTTACTTATTTAGGTCTCTCCTAGTTTTTTCATTCATGAAAATTTTTTAGATTTTGGCATAGAGATCTTGTACCTTCTTTCAGTTAGAGTTATACCTATTTTTTATGGAACTATTGTAAATTATATAGGTCTTTTTCAGTTTACAATTGAATTTTGTAATATATAGAAGTACTGAGTGCCACTTCCTTAATAGAACTTTCCAGAGGAAAGTATAGGATGGTGATTAGACTGAAAACCATTTTATATATAGAATATTTAAAGGAACTGGAGAAATTTTAGCTCAAATAGAAAGCTGACTTCAAACACTGAAAATAGACGTTATATATTTATATATTTAGTAGTTATATATTTATTTTACATGAAGTCTGAAAGCAGTTTAATATTAATAGTTAATTGATGCAAAAATTGGAATTTCAATTACCTAATATGTTTAAAAATTAATTGGTTGCAAACTGGAACTCTCTAAGGAAAAATATCTCAGAATATTTTATCACAGTATTTTTTCTATCAGAAATTAGTCAAACTAAATAGCCTACATGTTTCTAAGCTTTTAGAAACACTTTCTCTGAACTTCTTGGATCTGTGGTTTGGTGTCTGACATTAATTTAAGAAAATTTTCAGTCACCATCATTTCAAATATTTCTTCTGCTTCTTTCTCTCTCTCTTCTCCTGGTATTCTCATTATGCATATGTTCCATCTTTTGTAGTAATCCCACAGTTCTTGACTATTCTGTTCTTTTTTTTTTCAGTCTTTATTCTCTTTGCCTTTTAGTTTTTGAACATTCTATTAATAGGCCTCTAGTTCAGAGATTATTTACTTAGCCCTTGGTTTTTCTTTTTTAATCTGAATGCTGAGAAGCTTATATCTTTTTTATTTAAGAGTCAGTAACTACAACAAGTTTAAGATTTTACCTTACTTGGAAGCTAATAAATTAGCTTGGCACAGTTTCATGGATGCTGGCAGAAGGCACAAGACTCCTGAGTCAGAGACAAAAACACAGCAAGTAGCCTGAGGATCATGTTCACTCCAGTTCCCATTGACTCCATCTCCCAGAGGCATGGAAGAAGGGTCCAAGTAGGTGCTACACATGCAGAGTGTTTTTGTCAAGCACAGAAAGGAACTCAAATCTTTTATAATGGGCAGTAAGCCTGTTTGAACTCTTAACCCCAAATTAATCATCATCTTTATGATTCCTGACAGTAATCAACTCTGCTTTTTACTCCAAGGGAAGATACTATCTCCACATTAAAATTGTCCTAAAATTTTTTTTAGATCTACAGTTGATTCTAAATTGCCTTTATTCTAGAAATATAAGCAAAACTGAGCATATTGTTCTACAATATAAGCAAGACTGGGCATACTTTGTAGCCCAATGGAAATAAGACTAAAGAGATCTATCTGAGGTAAAAAAGAAAAAAAAATGACAGAGTATAAAGGGGCTATGTATAAGTGGCACTGGTGACAGTATTTCATATAGTCAGTGGATACCATACCTTCAGTATTGGCAGTGATAAGAGACCCCTGGCACAAATATTAGTACCACCCATATCAATATGGCAGGGTAGTAGCATTGTAGACGTGTCCCAAAACCAGTAGTGACGGCACCTGCACTAGGCCTTACCTAGGTGCTACACAAAGAAGACATTATCAGCAAACCATAGTAAAAGAGGTAAATAACAAATGTCATAGAATGTCACATATAAGATAACTTTAGCAAGAATATCAAGGAGATAAGTGTCCATGCAGAGCCGGAAAATTTTTCTTCTTTTTGTTATTATTATTCTATTGTGCCCCCTAGATTGGAGTAACCTAGGAAACAAGATTTACTTATAGAAGAGTGACCTCATTTCTGAACACAGATATCTTTAATGAAAAATTTAGAATTAATCTAGTGACAGTCTTTTTCAACCCCCCCCCAGCAAATATTGCCAATTTGCAGATACAGAAGCATATAATTTTAAGTATAATACAATTTTAATGTGATCATTTATATTAGCATATACCAGAAATCTCATATAAAAACAGTTGTACTCATATAGTTAAAATTCTATCTGCAGCTCCCTCCTCTGTTCGCTTTCTTTAAATGCAGTTTCCCTTCTGCCTCTTAGAATAACTCATCTTGACAGTATTGTTTTATTCCAAACATTTCAGATATTCTTTGGACAATTCCATTTCTATTAACTTTTTTCTTTTTGCTAACTTAAGCAGCTACGATGTCAGAGAAAAGAGCACAAACGCTAGTACAAAAATATAAATTTCTCATCAAAACCCTAAACATTTATTTTAATCACAAGATAGCTTTTAAGCCTATATTTTTAGTTTAAACTGGAAAATTGGCCCGTATCATTCAAATATTGTTTCTCTTGGCTGCCTATGTTACATGTCTTGCACATAGCTCCACACATACTTGTGGAATGAATAACACCACAAACAGTTGATCAAAATTTTCTCAGAGTGTCTTTTAAGGCAATAAGCAAGGATAGTTCTGTCAGGGACTATTGGGTTGGCTGTCCTGGTACTACCTCAGTGTCAGGGTCATAGCCTGTCATTTGCCACAAGGAAGGTCCATTTGAGCAGGAATTCTATTTTTCTCACAGCTAGTGCTCTCACTAAAAATAATAATGAGCACAGAGTCATTGTCCAATACTTAGGTGTTAAAAGAAGAAATGAGTGCTTAAGACCATTCACCAAATTCCTGCTGCCTTCAGGATAAAGACAAAACTCTTCACTATTGAATACTAATTTCTGTCCTGCGAAGCAGAACTGCTTTGCCCCAAGAGAGTTCTTGAACATTCCAGAACACATTTACCAACAATTTCTTGCTTGACTACCAATATAGACAAATCACAACATTGTGGATAGACTTTACTAGATTAATTTTCTTACGTAAATTCATCCCCAAGCTCTTGCTGGACACTTCTCCAATCATTGTTATCAGTCAGGGAAAGCTCAGTAATGCTGACGTAACAAATAATTCTAAAATCTTAGTGGCTTATAAAATCTGAGATTAGTTATTCTCAATCACAGCATACATCCACAGCTGATCAATAGTGAGGCTCTATACATAATAGTCACGCTAAGTCCAGCAGCACCCAAGCTGAAGGAACAGAAAACCATCCAGAACATGCCAGTCACAGTGACAGAGGGAAAAGAGAAATATGCCGGTCCTAAGCTTCTGCCTCAAAGTACCGCTCAACACTTCTGCTCAAAATTTTATTAGCTAAAGTAAGTCATAAGGTCACACCTGAAAACAACCAACAGACCAAGAACATATAATTCTTTTCTGAGGAGAGGATGCAAATATCAGTAAAACAGTAATATATTCTACCACCACATGTACTGAAAAATAGAATGTAGAATGACTAATAAGTCATTTAATGGCTTCTGGGTCTATACCCATGTTACCCTCACAAGGACTAGGGATAAAAAAGACCAAAATATACCATTTTATTTTATGCTTTAATAACTGGAGAAATAGAAGCTAAAAGTTCTTTTTACTAAAAATAAAACTTATAAAAACTATTATAAAATTAAAACAGTTACAGAATTCCTTCCAAATTCCTATGGAAGATAAAAGCAAATTAAATTCATATAGCAAAAGATTTTTTAAAAGAAGGAGCAAAGATACACAAAAGATAGAACGCTTAACAAAATATAGGAAAATACTACATATAGCAATTATTACACACACAGGAGGTTTAAAGTTCCATAATGAAAGGTAAATACTACTTAACAAGTAAATACTACTTAACAACGATGTGCTACCTGACAGAAAAGCCTAAAGTAAAACAAAACAAAAAAGTGAAAAAAAACGAATGGACAATTTAAATTGTAAACACAAACAAAAAGAAAGCTGATAATGAAATATCTCTTTGAGTAGAGTTTATACAAAAAATATTAAATGTAATAAAGATAGTTTAATAGTAATAAAAATAAAAATTCATGACAGAGTAATTATTAACTAATATATATCAGATATGCCCCCATAGAACAGAAGATACGTAAGGCCCATGTGAAGCAAGGGGATACAACCAAATTCCTTGCATAAAGTCTAGAATTTCAGTCTGTCCCATCTATAAAAAATGTAAAATTCTGCCCATAGTGCTAGGACGCTGTGAACCAGCTCATTGGCTGCTCATAAACTTCAAAGAAAAGCAAAGTCACCCAGAAAAATTAAAATCTAAAGCCTGTTACAGTCACATAGGTGAGATATGAATGTACAAGACCTGCTTAGAACGAGAACCAAAAGCTAAGATAATATTAAAATCAGTCCAGGTAAATAAATTGTGGTATCTTCTCATATTTAAATACTATACAGCAATGAGAATGATCAACAACACCACACAAAAATATGAATGAACTTCACAAATGTAATATCAAATAAAAGAAGCCGTCCAGAAAAATATCCTAATCCGAACCCTACATATAACCCATATCCAAATCTAAACCTTAACCATAAACCCTAAAATTAATTTTAACCCTAACCCTACTGTCATTCTAAACCTTAAAAAAGGCAGGGAGTGGTTATGATTACTCTTATGTTGGATGTGGGTGGTATTGACTGAAAGGGGGCCCAAGGCTGGCTTCTGAGATACTAGTAATGTTTCTTGATCTCAGAGTGAGTTACAGAAAGGGGTTCACTTTGTGAAAATATATTAAACTATACGATATTGCCCTCTTTTATAGAGATATTACATTTTATTCTTCACTAAATATCTCCATTATTTGTTACACTTCAATAAAATAGAAGGAAAATGGGTCCTGATCTATTGCAACCCAAGTAAAAACAAAACCCACTCTCTAGAGACACTTTACAACCCAGGACAATTTTCATTTGCCCTTTAATCAAGACAAAAGAAACTTCCTCAGGAAAAAAATAACACCTTTACCTGATGAAGTCACGAGAAAAAAATTACAAACATTCAAATATGACAAATACCAGCAGTGATATTAACAGTATTTTATAAACATAAATTTTGAGTTTCCAAAAAGATGAAACATATTGATCAGCAAAAATTATTAGAGTTACTACAGTAAGAAAAAGGACACAACCTTGGTAAAATCTGAATAATGCCTCAGCAAAGGAAAATCAAGAAAAGATATGTGTAGGGTTTTAGGGCATAGGCTAAGTGATTTTAAAGTGAGTCTTGGAGAGCTGGAAACTGTTGGGATTGGGTAAAATTTATGATATAGCAGTGAAACCAGGACCTTGAAGTAAATTTTTGAGAAGTAAGCTATTTTATTGATTTAGAATTTTAACCGCCAAAAGCAATTATTGCCTGGATTGAAAGCCAAGCTAAATTGGCATTGTCCCAGTACTAGGTAGTCAAAATCAGAAAAGTATGATATGTTCTAGAATTGATTAGTACAGGGACAAGAAAGTATGTTGTTTTCAGTGATGTATATTTATATTTTCAACTACAAAACATTTATAACTACAGTAAGTAAAAATGTAGATTAATAACACATTTTAAAAATATATTGTTATTTAAATATAAATTACTAAGAAATAATATTAATAAAAACAAAGTTTTCAAAAACAATAACTTAAACATTAAATAAAAATAAAACAAAACAAAAATAAAATTTAAAAAGTTTCAAGGACTGTACCTTTCCCTAAATAATGAGCTGTATGTAGTTTGTTTTAAAAAATGACTTTCTGGTTTAACTTTGTCTTCCTTAGTTATATCATAAAGAGATTAAGATTCCAATTCAGTTACCAGGATCATTTTCAGTTTTATTATGTTAATATTCTTGCTCAGAAAGTCTTTGATTAAAGTACAGATTATGCTTGCAATAGAAAGTTTGGTTAACTGTCATTTTTTCCCTCCTCTTCAAGATTATGGTGACAAGAGAAGATTTGCTTCATTCAAATCTTATTTCACTGTAAAATAAATTTCTCTCTTAAGTCACTGTTACTTTGCATCTCTGCTACATGTAGCCAAATCTAATTATTAGAGAAACTCTAATAAAAGATATGCAAACTTAATAGATAAAATCATAATGCTATATCAAAAAACATTAATTTAGTACAAAATGGTATCTTACTATCCATTTGTGCTTCATTTTTGTCACTCAATGTTATATTTTTTAGATTTTCATTGACGTGTATATCAGGAGCTATGTCCAGGAGGATATCACACATGGCCACATGGAGACAAATACAAGGATATTCCTGCAGTATTGCTTGTATAGAATTAAATTGGGCATAATTTGAATGCTCGTAAATAGATAAAACATGAACATTGTATAAAAAGTCAGTTATCCCAAATTTATTCTATAAGTGCAATAAAATTTCAATTATAATTCAAAAGGGTGTTTTAGTGAAATTTGACAAGCTAATTCTAAAATTAATAGGGAAAAGCAAAGGGCCAAGTATAGACAGACAGCTTTTAAGGAAAAGCACACATTAGGGAGACAGGCCCTTCTAAATATAAAGACTTATTATAAAGCTACAGTAACTGAGACTGTCAGTGAGATAGTTACAATTATAGTAAGTGATATCAGAAAGGCAGACAAATCAGAACTAGATCCGCACATACAAGAAAGCCTCATGTCAGCAAAGAGGGCACTGTAGACCAGTCATTAAAGGACCATCTATTGATAATTGATTCTGAGATAAATTGCAATACACATAGAGGGGCTGTCTCAATATTGGGACATGTTGATCCTATCCAAATTATTCTAAAAATTCAATGCAATTTTAATTAAGATTTTAGCAGGATTATCGAGGTGAGTTTTTCTTAACATGTAGATCTATACATATGCATGTGCACACGCACACACACACACACACACACCCCAAAGTATAATGGAAAAGGTGGATAAATGTAGCTATATTAAAACTTAGAATGTCTTTACAATAAAAGATAATAAAATCAAATGTAAAATGTAATGAATATAAAACTGTATAAAACATGAACAATTTACAGAAGTGGAAAGCAAAAGAAAAAAACAATAAATATAATAAAAGGTATTTAACCTCAGTGTTAACCAGGAAAATGATGATTAAAATAACAGGATAGCATTTCAATCATCACATTGGTAAAATTAAAAAGCCAAATCAAATCTTTACCACTTGGTAATTAAAATATCATACACACTCACTACATATTAAATAAAAGCCCAAATAGCAAAGAGTAAAAACACTGCATTTAAGAATATAACCAGTGCAGTAGAGGTAAATTAATAGGTTTCCCTGATTTCATTATTTGAAATGAATGCTAAAAAAATTTTTACTAACCTTCTAATTGAAGAAATTAGGGAAAAGGTCAAACAGGAAAATAGAAAGAAGAAAATAACTAAAATAATGCACAATCTAGTAATTGCAAAATAGAAAAACATGACTGATAAGTAAATTCAAAGATGGTTGGAAAGAGAAGGGAAAACAATAAAATAATCAAATTAAATATAAAAATCTGAAAAATAATATAAAAGAAAAAACAAAAATTAAATTAGGAATGAAAGAAGAGATAGATCTGAATATTCTTGAATCCCCACTGTTCAGGCAATTCCAAAAGAAGTAAATTGTTCTCTTGGAAAATTAAAATTGCCAAAACGGATTTAAGAACCACTATAAACATGAATAAATCAGTGAAATGTTACTAAAGATTGCCTCCAAAAATAGTTGTATTATTGGAGAATATTATTGGGAAATTCAGTCAAACTGTCAAGGACTAAGTGTTTTCTATGCTATATAAACTTTTCGAGGGCCTAAGAAAAGTTGGAATGCTATCCAATCCATTTGAGGTAGCTAGCAATAACCCTGGTATAAAACAAACATAGCAGAGTTTATAAAAATAAAAGTAAACCTCAGACAACCAAATGTGCAATATTAATTATAGATTGTTACATGGACAATCCTTTCTAGATATATCTTAACAAAGAATTTGAACCAAAGACTTCTGGTCAAGCTGTGAAAAATTCCTCAAAATAGTTCATACATTTCTAGAGTATTACTGAAAACCTGAAAAACATAGGGGAAAATTTTGACCAGGTATCACAAGAAATTTGTACTTGTAGACTTCTAAGAATAAACGTGTAACTATTTTCAGCAACAACAACAAAAAAAAACCAGGTTGAGATGAGGTGCAAGGACACAGCTACTAAAACATAAAGAACACTGAACTGAGAACAGACACAAGGATTCTAGTCCCAGCTCAGCTACTAACAAAATACATAATTGTAGTAAAGTCACCTCAACTATCTAGACCTAAATTTCCTTCCGGTCAAAAATCCTATTTTTCAAATTATCTATGATGTCACTTTGGAAAACAGAGACCTGACCCCACGAGCATAAAATTCAGAAAAGATAAATTTTGGCTAATGCAGGGGACGGAAACTTAATCCAGAAACACTGAGGACGCTGCATTGGTGTAGAGTTGAATCAGCCAGGGCACAGCAACTGAAGGCTCCAAAGGCCTTCTCCACACTCGCGAGCTACAAACTCTCTGGCTGCCAAGACTACCAGACAAGTTGAAGGGCAACACTGGACACAACTGACAAAAATTGTAGCCCAGTTTCTCAAGGCTTGACAACATTCAATTTTACAGCCTCTGACAAAAGATGGCAATGCCTGTGTGCATTCAAGCCACATCATAGTAACAAAACAATATTATTGTAAAGTATATGCATCACAAAGTCCACCATTCTAACCATTTCCACCATTGAGTGGCCTTTATCAAATTCACAATGTTTGCCACTATTACCGCTCAATTTTTTTTCATGGACATTCACAATTCATTCATCTGTTAATGTAGCAGGCCTTATGCTGAACTCCGGGGATTACGTGTTAAACAAAACTTGACATGATCAGTGTCTTCGTGCATCCTTCATGGACCACAGAGGGTGTTTGTTTCGTGTTTGCGGTCAGTAACCCGAGGTCTTTACCTACATGGGAAGGACAGGGTTGAAACCGGCAGTGGCTACACTGCAGAAGTCTGGGAGCAGAGCAGGGAACCAGCCGACTTCCAACGCCCACTTTCAGAATAGCAGGAAAACGGGATCTCAACGCCCGCGAAGGCGCGGGGCCTGTGGAGAGGCGGGGCGCCGGGGGTACGCTAGGGGCGTGGGAGACCCTGAGGGCGGTGCACGGCGTGGGCTGGGCCTGAGTAGGGCTCGGGCGGGGCGCTCGGGCTGTGGGCGGGGCCTGAGCGTGGCTCGGGCGGGGCGCTCGGGGCTGTGGGCGGGGCCTGAGCAGGGCTCGGGCGGGGCGCTCGGGGCTGTGGGCGGGGCCTGGACGGGACAGTGGACCCGCGTGCCGTGCGGGTTCTGGTGACTCCCTGCGCCATGGCTGGGGCCTGCACCGGAGGCATCTGTGGCCGCGGCGCTGAGTGGCGGAGTCTCCTCCAGCCCCGCTCCTAGGCGGCGGTCGCCGGACGGGAAGCCCAAGTGGGATGCGGCTGACGCGGAAACGGCTCTGCTCGTTTCTCATCGCCCTGTACTGCCTTTTTTCCCTCTACGCCGCCTACCACGTCTTTTTCGGGCGCCGCCGCCAGGCGTCGGCCGCGTCCTTGCGGGGCCTCAGGAAGGGGGCGGCCCCGGCGCGGGACAGGCGCGGCCGAGGTAGGACACGGTTTGGCGGCCTTCAGATCCCGGCCGCGCGCCCCGACGCGGAGTTGCAGGGACCTGGGGATGCCGAGCGCGCGGCCGGGGGCTCTGGGTTCGCGCGTGGACCCTGCGGTGCGCTTTTGCTCCGCCGGCTCGCTTTAACTTGCTCTGGGCTGGGGTTTGGAGGGCGTACCAATGTCTTGATCCTCTTCTGAATCCACACACCATCCCCACTTCCCACCCCCAAAACTGACAGGCATGCACACCTTTAAAACTTGTCTTAAATCTCCAAGACGTTGTTACAAAATGCCACAGATTCTCGGGAATGCTACTGAGTTTAAGACATCTATTTCCATATTGAAACAGAGCCTTCTTTAATCATTCAGTAAGTTCCGAAGGTCAGGGCCCTTTACCTCCAAGTCTTGGTCCCTGGTCCTCTTTTTTGACCTATGTCAGGATCGAACTCAGGCTCACGGTCCTCTTTCTGCAGAATTTTGCACAATGGTTTCTAAAACTGTTGGACACTACATTCTGAAGTCAAGTTTTTATGTATAGGTTACATATATACATAGTCTATAAAAAAATGGGAAAGTTAAACTTGTAAAGTGATACGTATTATCGTTATTTTAGAAGGTTTTTAGTTTGGGAGAGAATTTTATTTTGTGTCAAGATCTCTAAGATCTTTCAGAGTAAAGGTTTAATAAAAATTAGATTCTGATTTCCTTTTTTTAAAATGTGTTTAACGTGTTCAAATTCAATTGCTTTACCTCTTTGAACAATTGAAGTTAGGATGAAACTAGAACTCCCTAACATCTAATTTAAATGTCTTGAATGATAAACTCCAGCTCTACCTTACTGATAAATACTGTTACTCTTTTTAATACAGTACAGTCTTCTTTGGGAAATGAAGAATGGAATCCTTGGGAAGGAGATGAAAAATATGAACAACAACACAGATTTAAAACAAGCCTTCAAATAGTAAATAAATCCACAAAAGGGAAAACAGACTTCCAAGTACAAATCTGGGGCAAAGCCGCCATTGGTAAGTTAAAGTGTAGAACCAAGACATGTAAAACGCATCACAAAATGTACTTTATTAATATTAAAGTCCATTCATTTTAATACAATTATAGTTTATTTCGTCATTTAAGGTATCATGATGCTTTTTTTAAATTTTTTAAAATATATTTTCTCCTTTTTGCTAGGCAACATCCGTGCAGATAAACATGCACACACATATTCTATTGTTGGTCTTTAGCTGAGCACAGCTTTATTTGTAGATAAAAAAAGTAGGTTGTGTAGGCATTATAGTTCAATGCCTATGTCAATCAAAGTTTCATAATTTATGTTTATTGGATACTTGATACACAAGTATAAGATGTGGCCACTGCTCTTGATGGACAAACAAATTTGAGAAACATTGAACTAAATAAAGTTAAACAAGGTTTTTTATTGATTTCTCAGAGCCTTTAATAGGCAAGTATTCATTGTCAATGTCCAGGAAGGGGATATAGTATGTAGTTGATTAAATTTGATAGCCCACAAAAGCGTTTTGCTCAGTATCACGAAAGCCTAGAATTCCAAGTTACATGTTATGCACAGTTAGAGAATGGAACCCTCAATTTTTAAAAGAATCGGAAAGAATTTAGTGAATTAAAAGGAGCTTTATTTAGCCTTTAAACATGAGTTGGGTTTATATTTCCTGTAAGGGATATACATATAGAAAGTACCAGATAAGAGGAAAGTAAAGAGAGTATTAAGCCTACCTATGTGATTTCATAAATTCATTCACACTTGGATGCAAATATACGTCCTTGAAGGTTACTACTGACCTTTAAATTCCAAGTACCCAGATCCAGGCCTCCAGTTGTCAAGTACTAACAATTTTTTTATATTTCCAGACTTTTCTTTTTTAATCCAATAAGCACAGAGTGACCAGATGAGTTTTATCAAACACTACTTTCATCAACCTGTTCCCCAGGCACAGTCATAAGGCACCTGTTACAGACATTTAAAAAAAGAGAAAATGGAAATAAAATTGAGTCACTCGTCCAAGCAAATTTAAAATCCAACCAGGCAAACAAACTTCATTAGGTATTAAGGCCTGGGAATAATCTGTGGCTTGAAGCTTTGCTTCTGGCCTTTTAACTCTGCCCTTGGGAGTCATTCTTCCTTTTTCTTGAAGGATATCATGTATTTTCAGATCATAGTTTTATCAGCCTGTTTCCTACAGATAGGATTTTGGGACTACAACAGCCTCTTTTCATTTCAACCTCTCTCAGTCCCTTTTAGTCCAAACTGGCAGTGTTTCTGCTGATACCGCATTCTCAAGAACCTTGTGGGTCTCCTATGTGTGTCACAAGTATTCACTACATCAGCCAAGAGCTCTTTCACAGGTCTTTCCTAAATAATCTCATTTTCGTTTCTGACTTCTGCTGAGATTACTAAAGGAGATCCATAAACCACACATCTAGTATCTTCAAAGAGCTCTCTACATGGCAATATTATGATTTTAATCAACAATTTTTGTTATCCTTCATATATTTCATAGAAAAGAGAATGTGGCACATGTGGGTCAGAGTAGAATGAAAAAAAAATGCAGGTTTGAACACGTTGCTCAATTTACATTGAGCAGGCTCTGCCTGATACCAAGCATAGCACTTGTCCAATTCTCGTTTGCAGACACAGCCCTGGAGCACAGCCCACCAGGTAGCAGGAGCAGCAGTTCCTCTTCCAAGGAGTACATTTACAGTCTTTGCATTTATAGGAGCCAGTGCAGGTGCATGTTTCACCAATGGGGCAGGAGCAATTAGGGTCCATTTCGATCAGAGGTAAGGCAAGAGGTCTAAAGCAAAAGGCAAAGAGACCCTTGTGCTGATGTAGCATGTGGTAAACATTATGATCTTTTTATCCTTCTGAGGCCAAATGATATCCAGTCACATCCTGGGCTTTCTCTCCACAGCATGCTTTCCTGACAATGAATCCCCTAAATTTTCACCTTTTTTGCATTTGAAATAGGCCGAGAACTGCCCAAATCATCAAGTACTGATTCCTTTTTACTTAATAGCTGTTTTCTGTATCTTGGTCTTTCCTCTCATATTTTACTATAATCAGCAAGAAGAAACCAGATCAGAGCTTCAACACTTTTCTTGGAAATCTCTTGAGCTAAATATCCAAGTTTATTGTTTACTAGTTCCGCTTTCCACATAACTGCAGGACACAATTCAGCTAAGCTTTCTGCTGCTATACAGTAGTGCACCACTTAACAGGGATGACGTTCTGCAAAGTGTGTCATTAGGCACTTTCATCTTTATGCGAACATCATAGAGTGTACCTACTACTGTAGATGTATGTGCTGTGACTAGCAGCACAGTAGGTTTGTTTACACCAGCATCACCATAAACACATGAGTAATGCGTTGCACTCGGACTTTACATTGCTAGGCATAGGAATTTTTCAGCCCCATTACAATCTTATGGAACCAGTGTCGCATATGTGGTCCATCGTTGTGTGATACATGATTGTATAACAAGGATCCCCTTTTCTTCAGTTTCTAATAATGTTACTCATTTCTTGAGTCCTCACCAGCAATACTTTCATATTTCTACCAACAGTCTGCTTATGATTTAGATACTCTCTAAGATGATACAGGTTCTTTCCTACTGTGCTCCCAACTTTCTTCTGAGTTCTCACTGAGTCATTAATATCTATATTTCGACCTACAATTTGTTCAAGGCAACCTAATCTAGGCCTTTTTTTTTATCATACTCCTCAAAATTTTTCCATCTTTTTTTCATTAACTAATTCCAAAGCCACTTACAGAATTTTAAATACTTGTTACATTAGTATCCTATTTTCATGTACAATAATTTATAACTATTTAATTTAGTAGTTTCCTTTAGCTGCCATAACCTATTACCAAAAATTTAGTGGCTTAAAATAACACAAATTTATTACCTTACATTTCTGAAGGCAGAATTCTAAAATATGTCTAGAAGGCTATATTCTTTGGGGAGGCTTTAGAGGATAATCTGTTTCCTTGCGTTTTACAATTTCTAAAGGCCACCACATTTCTTGGCTCATGGCCCCACATCATAAGCCAGGAAAATCTTCTCACCTCAGCGGCATTAATTTAATCACGTCAGAAATCCTCTTTTGCCATGTAATGTAACATATTCACTGGTTCTTGAGATTATATCCTTGGACATTTTGGGGGGAGGGGGAGCAGGATTACTCAGCCTATCACAATTAGAAAGCTCTATCTGATTGGCCGTCTTTAAACATGTTTGTTGTTGTTGTTTATGTACATCCTTTAGTTTTAATGCAAATGAAACAAAACTCATTTTTCAGTGTAACTAAAATAGGGCTCCCAGGTTACCTCGTTGTCTCCAGATCTCCTCATGCTCTCCTCTGCTCTCAGAGCTTTCGGTCAGATGAAATTATGATAAAATATCAGAGGCTGCCCTAAGGAGAAAAGAATCAGTGATAATTTGTTTGCAAAGGGCGGTGAAGCATGTATGTTCAAGTGAGGAGGACGTGATATCTCCTTGACATGTTGAGAATGTGTGTATGTGTGTGTGTATACACACATGAGCTTTCCTGGTTGTGTTTGGCACAAAATGGTGAATCTCCCCAGTTATAATATAGAAACAGTTCTATTCGTGTACAACAGGTCCTTCTAGCTTATTCAGTGTTGCTCCATTATAATGTTGATGAGATGCCATAGGAACTTAACTCCTTTTTTCCCTCCCCTTTAAGTACCCCCCTACACTTCCACCCTGACCTATGGATGTTGCCATTTCCCCTTACGAACTGGATCTCTGAAGGCAGGGCATATAAAGCAGATGTGCTAACCACTACATTATGGAGCCACCCCCACTTAATTCTTGTTGATATCAATTAGCCTATGGTAAAATTAATTTTGTTATACATTATTGGTTCACTTAAAGTTGTCCCTATCAAGGATATTAGGTGAGAACTTTCTATAGTAATTTACATGGTGCTATAACACATTTCTGGATAAAAGGTAGTAAAAGTCCAGTGATAATTACAGTTATCTCAAATTTAGAGTAAGAGAGATTATTGTCTTTAACCCATATTTTGTCACATTTGTAACTGACAACCTCTGAGTTCTGTTTCTCTTAACAGTAGATGCAATACTGATGACTTTGAGCTATTACTTAGCACTTCCTGCCAAGGGGTCAATGAGGGGGGAAAAATCTGGTTTCCTAGTCATATGATATGAAAGAGCAGAACTTAAACTCATCCCACACGCCAGATTAGACAAGACAGTAAATCGTTTTGTTTTTCTTTTTTTTAATTACCAGGTTTGTATCTCTGGGAGCATATTTTTGAAGGTTTACTTGATCCCACTGATGTGACTGCTCAGTGGAGAGAAGGAAATTCAGTTGTGGGAAGGACACATTACAGGTATTAATATTATAACACTAACCTTTGATGTATGCCACTCAGTGTTTTATGTAAATACTGGAAGAAAAATATGAGGAAAATATATTCATAGAAAATATTTCTACTTCAACTAGTGAAGAATAGAGAAATAAATCTAATGAATATATATTCATAGTTAAAGCTTACCTTGAACATTTTCTTACAAAATTTGAGTATAAAATACTACTTTTTTTAACCATGTGTCTTTCATTTTTATCAAAACATTTCTGATTCTATGGAAAAATTCATGTTCCATATTTTGTAACATTTAATTGTTGATGAGTATTGAACATTTCATAATTTGGAAGAATAATATGTAAATTTAAAAGCATTTTCATGTTTGTTTCAAATAATAGTTTTGTTCACATATTTTTATATTTTTATAATAGGTGGTATTGAAGCTTGCTATGAATTTTGGAATGTTTATTTATTAGAATATTTTATATATAAGTGCTATTATAATTTAATAGTATAGGTTACCATTTTACTGCAGTACTCAGAAATCTTTTTTTATATTTAATAAAACCAATATATTACTAAGACTTTTTTGAGCCTCTATTTTTATAAAACTTTTCTCTATGGCTGCATATTTTCTAAAGATTTTTAATAAATAGAATTAAGATTTATTTGGAAAAGTCATGATTATTTTATCATATGAAAGAATGCTATTTTCTATTAGATTTTGCTTTTTGTTGAAATAATTATTTTCAAATGCTCATTTCATGTAACATATTATTAGGGGAAAAATGTGAAGCTAAGATTCTGGTTTGTATTAGGATTCCATTTTTTATAGAAAGCATAAGGAAAAGTTATAGTTGATTTCAATTCTATTTGAATTTTCAATGCTTCTTTAATTCTTTATTTACTTTATATGCACTTAGTAAGCAATTTTATTGCATGAATCTTTTCAAAGTAATCTTTCTTGAAAAATAAAGAGGTTTTTCAAATTGTCATTGGTAATGATTATTTTTCTTTTCATTCCTAAGCTTCTGTAGATCTAATTCCATGCAAGAGTTTATATATAGTCCCAAACTTACAACAGTTGGAATTGGGTATTTGAAAGTAAATGTGTATTATGCATATAAATCTAATAGTTTGGTATATAAAAAGTAAATATGTTATGGTTATTGGTCTATTACTTCCACCCATGGTATATAGAAGTTTCAGAAAAATTTTTAAAAATTTGTAGAGAAGTTAGTGTATAGTGATAACTGATCCCAAAGGATTTGAGCAAACAGCATTAATTCTCAAACAAAATTTTCCCTTCTGAAATTTTTTATCTGAGATTTTATAAATTATGATCAAATAGCAATGTTTTTTTAGGATTTAAGAGAACTGTGTATTCATAGAAATTCACAATTATGGCAGATGTTTTAAACATTAAAATTTAGGATCTAGAGAAGTAGTATACCTAATTTATTTATCCAAAGTCAATAACTTCTTTGGAATTGCAAATTTTGAGTTAAATTGAGCTACATGAGTACTAACTTCAGTGTGTTAATGCTTTCATCCTTATTTAACCGAAAGTGAATCAAAAGTAATAGGTTACCGTAAAGATAGGGAAAGAATTTCTAAGTACTATCAGGATACTTGTAAATAAGTATAAATAAATTTTGTTTAAATAAACCTTTTAGTTTACAAAGAACTGACATCATTTACTTTTAGCCTCACAACAGTTCTGAAGCAGAAAGGATATAATTAGTGTTACAGGGCTGCTCAGGTTCATGAATGCTGATTCTTGTCAATGCCTAGACCCAAAGAATGCAATCCAGAATACCAAGTAAATAACTCAGAATGGAGCTAGGACTGTCAGTCTACAGGCTTGTATTGACTTGACCAGAACATTTTTTGCACATAGGCAGGCTACAGTTGATACCCAGTTATTTGAGGGTTGTTTGATTAAATATGGAATCAAAGTATAGGATTTAGCTATGTGTAGTATTCCCAAACCCTGTGTGTTTTAGAAGGAAACAAATGGCTCATCGTTCACCACTGAACCAGTAACATACACAGTCTGTATGCTCAGGATATGAATATATAAATACTTGTGGGGCACACTGAACTTCTGAGTCAGCCTGATTAAGCCCTGCCACCTCTGGGGAGTGTAGCAGTGTGACTAAGTTGTTAAGATCACAGACTGCAGCCAAAATATCTCAGTTCAAAGTTCAGCTTTACCTCTTATTAGCTGTCTGACTTTGGGCAAGTTTCTTATCCTCTCTGTGCTTGGATTTCCTTAAGTTTAAAATAAGGCAAATAGTAGTTTCTATTTCACAGGATTGTTTGAATATTAAATGCATTAATAGCTGTATGGTGCTTAGTCTCTGGCAAATAATCACTATAGAAGTTGTTGTTATTAGTTTTATTATTTTTACCATTGCTTAAATAGGTACTGAAACATCTCCCTACCTTTCAGTTTTCCTTTTTCTGTGTTTTCATTGTTGTCTAAAACTCCATCATTTATCTCCCCACAAATACCTTGTTGACATATTATTTATGTTAATATGTTGAAGTAGGTTACCAACTAGCCTGGGATCCATTCTGTCTTTTGAAGGAACTTAGCCAGTCTCTACGCACATCCATCATATGTTGATTTATGGTTTGATTTCATAGGGCTAATTTATTCTAAATTTCTTAGGGGGAATCTTATTTCTGGTCATTGTGGCCTTTGCTCATCCCCAAAGACTGACTTCAGAATCCTGTAATTTCCATGTGCAGTCATTATCATAAAATAAATAAACATCTGCTCATTTGATAAGACAAAAACAAGCTGCTAACTCATTGTTATCAACATTCAATTACAATATTTTCATTATCTGCCACATATGAAAAAGTTGAACTTCTAAAGATATGACTACTATAAAAAGTTAGCTCACTATTTACCACAGTAAGTGTAAGCTCTCATAGATAATAGTTACTGACACTACATTTAAGTTGAATACTGGATCATAGATCAGTGCAGGTCTCAAAATTTTTGTTACACAACAAAAGCAATATAGTTAACTTTTCACAATGCCCATTCTCCCACTCCAGCCAAGCTAGCATGAGAATGGGAGTGTTCTGTCATCAACACTGAATTAGAAAGGGGTGGAGCCCTGGCAGTAATGCTGGCCACAAAAGCAGGGTGAACTGGAGTAGCTATCTAAATGTAAGGACCACTCATGAGTTTGGTATACCTATTTTATAAAACTGAATTTTCTAAAACTCTTAACCAAAAATGATACAGGATTCAATGTCTAAGAGCCATATGGGCTGTTTAGCCTGTGCACTTATTCTTTATCAACGCATTTGCCATACTCTTAACTAACAAATTAGTAATCTATAGCTCATTAAATATAATAATGGCACATATAGAGTATTGGTTCAGTAGTACTTGTTAGAAAAAAATGAAAGAGTAATTATATTGGAGTCTCAAAAATTATGTTATTTTCACACTCAGCTTAGAACTCAGTATTTGAATAATTTCTCTGGGCTTTCTAAGTATAAAAGTACTTGTGGGGAGAAAAACTTTTAACTTAGCCAAACAGAAAAAGAATAAGTACTAGAAATTAGTAGTTCTAACTATTAAATATATGCTAAGAAAACTTGAAGAGTAAATCACCATTTTAAAATTCAGTATATGAGCTCCTTAAATATGTTTATTCTTCAGTTAATGGAATTTTTTATTGATACTTGACTAATAACCTTAAGAAACTAAAATGTACCTTTCATTATGCATAAATATGCTATAATATCTCATACATAAGTCCTACTTTAATAAATGTATAGCTGGAACATTGTTAAATTTAACTTTTGTAACTTGATTTATATTTTGTATGCAATAGGAGAACTTAAATTGGTAGAGCAAATAGCTCCCTTAAAGAGAATTACTGCTTATTCATTCAAGATTTACTGAGTGCTTACTAGTTAGTTTATACTAAGCTCTGAGGATTTCAAAGTGAATAAAATACTTTTCCCTAACTGCAGGGAGTTTACAGACTAGTGGTTGAGACAAACACTAGTAATAATTTTCATACCCTAAATAAAGCATAATGATAAGGATGTGCATACTCTACCATGTTAGTTAGGGAAATACTGAGAAAATGCAACTAGTCCAATCTGAGTAGAGTTGGGAATATAGAGCCTGTGAAGAAAGGCTTTCTAGAGGAGGTGATAGCTGAACTGAATCTTAAAAGATTAGTAGGATTTAACAAAGCAATGAGAAGAGAAATTATATCCCCAGCAGAGGTGGCATCAGGGACCGAAAACTGACAAGCAGTTTGGTTTGTGCAAACCATTCAGAATCCCTAGAGCATGAAGATGGGGTAGGGTAAGTGAGATTGAGAGTGCAAGGCAAGGGCCAGATCATGTGAACCTCATGTGTGACACATTAAGGCTCTTGGCCTTTATTCTTGGTCAGTGAAAAGCATTAAATATGATCAAGCAAGATAGTGATATTGTGTAGATTTCTCTAGTAGCCATGTAGAAAAATGATTTGAAGGAGACAACTGGATATGGGAAAGAAGTATCAAGCAGAGAAATGTGTGACTAAGGGATGAAATAGAGAAATGGTGATGAGGTCAGAGCCAGGAACAAATTTAAGAAATATTTTCGGGCAAAATTATCAGAATTTAGGGATTATTAGATGTGAGCATGAGAGTAAGAAATGAATCTGACAAGTCCTTGGTTTCTAACTTGCATGACAAGGTAGCTGGTGTGCGATCAAGAGAAAATACAGAAATAGGAGCATGTTTGTCCACTCTTTTCTAGCCCACTGCACAACACCTGCCTGGCCCCTTCTTTCTCAGCAGACAACCCTGCCTATTTCCTCCAGAAAATCGAGTAGATCCATAATTATCTCCATTAACTAGCTCCTCTAACATTTACCTAACAGTTTCTCTCTCTCTCTCTCTCTCTCTCTCTGATTCCTTACCTAACTTCTAATTCCTTAGCTCTCCAACGATGAATTAATATCCATGGTTCAAGGTTCACTCCCTCCACCTGTGCATCCCTTCTGCCTCTTCTAAGACCTTGCTCAATTACTTCCTTGCTCTCTTTTATCTTCAACTTTCACTCATTGCTTTCTCAACCTCTCATCTGAACTTTCAAAAGAGTTATCTGCACTCACTATCACCACTTACTTATTTACCTTTTATCCCACTGCAGTTCAACTAACACACCTCCCAACACACACACTTATCTGAATCTTACAGGATTACTTTTTTATCCCTAAAGTTTCTTTATGTAGATCTGTGCTTCCCAGACTGTGTACTGAGGCACCCTAGGGCCTGTTAAACTTTCCTGATAAAAACATTTTTAGACACCTTACGTCTTATCTAAAGACGTTAAAAATCAAAATGAAATATTATAGAATATCGTCAGTGTTATCCATAGTAAAATGTTTGTCTTTAAAAAAATAACACAAAGTTTGCATGGTACTCTTTAAAATAGTTTGGGCATATGATCTATATGGGCTTAATGTCAAATAACTGAGTTTGAGTCCCAACTCTGTCATTGTTTATCTCGTGTCTACTAGTCATATAACCTTTCTCAAGGTTTTTGTCTCTTCATAAAATTGACCAAGGGTAGGGAAAGAGGACTGGAGGAGTTCTCGTGCTCTAGGGATGATAGTTGCTTATAATTCTAAAGGAGAGTATTCATATGCTACCACTAATAAATATTTTAAATCTATCGTAACAATCATCATCATTTCTAAAGAGTATTTTAGCCCCTCTGATTCTGTAGGTTCTCTTAAATTACTAAATGAATACTGAATCATTGGCCATCTCCAGTGCTAGGTCCTGTGCAAGGCAACCTGAAAACACAGTTCTGATCTCTGCAGGTTATTATCATTATAGAATAATGTCATAGAATTTATATAATGTATATACACATAAAGTATATATTTAAATTTTGTTTTGTTTTGTTTTTTGTTTTTGCGATATTTCACCGTGCCCTTTAATTTCTTGTATAAACCAAATTCAAGGATGGAAGGAAGAAAAGAAGAGAGAGAGGGTAGGGGGAAGGAGCCCAGTATTTCCTATCATTAAAATTTTATAAATGTCTGTGATAGAAAAAACATGTTTATTTTGAAATTATTTTAATTTAGAAATAGAAAACGTCTTAGAAGAAAAAAGAGAGAAAAACAAAATAGGCAAACTTTTACTTCATGAGCTTCTCAAATCTTCACTTATCCACCAATCCCCAAGACAGAAACCCTCCTCTAAAATGGTATTCAGCCACCAACAATGATGTTATTAATAGGGATATGGATTAATTTCGCAAAAAGCCAATAAATCCCATTGTAGCAAATCTTATTGCTGCTGCTGTGGCAATCTTATGGATTCTTTTTTATCAGATGTGGTGCATCTTTTGACCAGCCAAATTGATTACTTCACAAACTGCTGACTTGATTCAGCAAACTGCATTACCTGATCCATGATGCTGCCCACTGACACCTCAGGTGCCAGGGACGACACATGCCTATCTAGATTTTTTTTTAAACTAATAACTATTAACTCTATTATTTGTTAACCACCTTTCCAGTATGAACTGCACAGAGTTTCACACTATTCAGCTGTATTTGTTTGCTTAACAGCTCAAATTTTAGCCTCTAATTATTTTGAATGTGGTTAAAAAAAAAAAACAAAAAACTACCATATGTCTGATTATCATATTCAGGTTGATCTATCTCCAAAGCTCCCATTAATCTACAGCAATGCCCCATCATCCAAACTTCTTCAAAAGAACTTGTATTATAGAAATTGTGTTTCTAGAAAGAACATGGATTAAACCTTCTTGGAGATTTTATATGAAATGATTAAAAACTTCTAGTGCCAAATACCTTTATACTTTTTTTGTCTGTTTCTTGTTTTGTTGTTTTGTTTTTAACAGTTTCATCACTGGTCCAGCTGTAGTCCCAGGATACTTCTCTGTTGATGTGAATAATGTGGTACTCATTTTAAATGGAAGAGAAAAAGCAAAGGTCTTTTATGCCACCCAGTGGTTACTTTACGCACAAAATTTAGTACAAACACAAAAGCTCCAGCATCTTGCTGTTGTTTTGCTTGGAAATGAACATTGTAACAATGATTGGATAAACCAATTCCTCAAAAGAAATGGAGGATTTGTGGAGCTGCTTTTCATAATATATGATAGCCCCTGGATTAACAACATGGATGTTTTTCAATGGCCTTTAGGAGTAGCAACGTAAGTATAAAATATTATATACATTTTTAGACTCTAAGATCTAAATTTCAGAATCAGGAAGATTGTGTTTTAAATCTGCAATAAATGTAGTTTCTTTTGAGATCATTGAGACTATATACAGTCTTTCCCATGGGCAAAAATATGGTTTTGCGTCATGCTTCAGTAACAGTAATGATGTTTTTAGAGTTTTTAACCTTTTATTAGGAGAGCAGATAATTTACTTTTTTGTCTTTTAAAACCCCAAGGCATAAGACGAATTTTTAAGTTTATTAGGAATGCCTTAAAGATATGTTTAGCATAGGATAGCAGACAAACAGATCTTCTTAAAACAATTACTATAGAATCTCTAATAATGTTTAAAAAAAAAAAGAAAACTTCAGGAACACGCATGCTCAGATCTGCTACTAAGACGTTGAATTTGTACAAATTTCTATTAAAATAAGGAATTAATAACATTTTCTCAATATGATATTATGCAAAGTCTTTCTATAAAATGGAAACCTTATGTTTTATCTTTCTGTTAATAGAGCATTTTTAATTAAGAGTAAGTTGGCTTTAAGATGAGTTGCCACTAATACATAAACTTCCTAATGACAGGGATTTTTGCCTCTTTTTATTCTGCAGAGCCTAAAACAGTGCCTGCACAGAGTAGGCACTCTAAATAATTGTTGAATGGATGAATTATGAAAAAGCTCACTTAACATGATGTTTGAATCAGATAGTTATTATTCATTATTTTATAACTGGTTATGATATATGACCTTAGGCTGCCCAGTTGACTACACAGATATCACCAGAGAAGCACATTAATAAGTCATATTTCCTGGCCACTGTAGTATTCTGATTCAGCAGGTTTGGGGTAGGGCCAGACAAAAAGGTTTATATTAGATATAGCAAGGTTTAAGACCTCTGAAAAATCTGTCCCTGTATTTGTAAAATGTTTTGAAACCAAAAAATTACTTTTTCACAGTAATACTTCATAACCTATTAATACATTGTAGGATGGAACCTCTGTGCAATTCTGGTATTGTTGGACTAGGCCAATATCTCTGTTATAGATCAGTGGTTCTAAACTAGGGGAAGTTTTGACCCTCAGAAGACAAGTGAAGGGTTGTTACAAGTGGAGGGAGGAGAGGCGAAACATCTTTTGAAGGAGACAAGGGATGCTGCTAAGTATCCTACAATGTAGAGAACAACCTCCATGAAAAAGAACTCTCTGGTCCAAAATGGCAATAACACCAAGGTCGAGAAGACCTATTATGAAATAACTGTTATTTATGTAAAGATTTGCTCTTATGTGAAGGTTGTATTTCAGACACAGTTTGATTTGTTATTTCCAAATGCCCATAAGAATGGGCTGGTAGCAACAGGCCTCTTCTGTATGGCACACAAGGTTGGTTGGTTAGTTGGTTTTAATCCACTTGAAAAGCCTTTGGAATTGGAGCTCTTTACTATAGCAATACGTATTATGTAACTTTTCCATCACCTGGCTAAAACATTGATTAAATCACAATCATTATGAATATTGAGGATTATTTAAACTTCAAGGTTGTTGAATTCAGCCTGCCTATTTTTATCTAATAAAAGTTGAAGAATATAAAAAACAAAGCATTTAGGAACACAATCTCTATAGCAATTTTGTAAAAAAAAAAAAAAAATCATTGTGAGAATCTTTTTTTTTAGCTCAGTAGATTTAGTAACTTTTCCAGAGAAATCATGGAAAATTACAATTTGAGGTTTACAAAGTCACATTTTAAATCTCTTTTTTCTATACCATTATGCTACGATGAGTTATGGAAATTTTCCCAGTCTCATTGTCATATATTATTAACTCATATGTACTTGTTTTTATAGATATAGGAATTTTCCTGTGGTGGAGGCAAGTTGGTCAATGCTGCATAATGAAAGGCCCTACTTATGTAATTTCTTAGGAACTGTTTATGAAAATTCATCTAGACAAGAACTGATGAACATTTTGAAACAAGATGGGATTGACAAGCTTTGTTTGGTTTCAGTAAGAGAACAGTGAGTTCTGTATTTACTTGATTCATCCATTTTGTTCTCCAATCTGAGAGTCGCTTTATGTGGCAGCACAGGTTTCCAAAGAGACATTGTTAACTCCAGTTATACTAGTCTTTCCCCAGAAGATAGATTGATAATTAAAACTGGGGACAACTTGGGTTGTATACATTTAAAACAAGGAAATGCTCCAAATAAACCATCTTGAAGGAGAAAGCACTATTAACTGTCATATGCAAATGTCAATTGCTCTGATTTCCACAGTAATGTTTGTTAGTCAGATTTGAAATACAGGAGGTTGTGAATATATCAGTATTGCCTTAGGTTCACCTCTGAGATGTTCTACAGATCAGTTCAGAGTTCCAAGGCTGGCATGGCGTACCCCTTACACCTTCAGGAACCTGACATCACCATGAGGAGTCATGTGTTGTTGTTCTTTGAATTCCCAGATCTAACATAGGACCTTGCATACAGTAGGCAAGGATAAATGGATAGTGGATGGATGGACGGACGGACGGACGGATGGATGGATGGATGGACGAATGGATGGATGGATGGATTTAATAGGATTGACTTTCATTTTTTTACATGATAATCATGAAACAAGTGTTCATGGAATGAAGGAAAATTTTAGAACCAATCATTTTGTTTTTAAATAGTGTTTTGTGTGTATGAAGCAGAATCAACAGAGAACGAAGGCCTAAAAAAGGTCCTTCTAGATCTAGAGGTGTATTCATTGTAGCAGATACTCTCTTCTAGAAAGCCTAACTCCCAACTCTATTATTTCTATAACTATATTATATCTATTTGGTCAACAAATATTTATCAAGTAACTATGCCAAAAAATGTTTTAGCCACAAGGGATATAGCAGTGAACAAAACAGTCATAAGTCCCGTAGAAGTGAAATGACTTATTGGAGGAGACAAACCAGTAAAATATATTGTGTCAGAAGACAATAAATGCCATGTGAAAAAAATGAGCAGAGGAGCAATATAAAGAGGATTAGAGTTCAGGAGTGGGGAATTTTGCTGTTTTAGAATGGCCAAGAAAAGCACTAGTAAGAAGCTTACATCGAGCACAGCCCTGAAGAAGATGCAGGCGTGAGCTCACGTCTGTCTGGGACAAGAGTAGCCCAGGTGCAGGGAAGGGCAAATGCAAAGCACCTAAGCAGAAGTGTGCTTACTGTGGCTGAGGAACAAGGGACAGTGTGCCTGGACCGAAATGGGTGAGAGCAGTGTAAAATGACAGTTTATTGTGGGAATAGAATTATTATTGTAATTCTAACCATACCATTGGGCCAGGAGGTCGAGTGTCGCCCTTGCTTCTCATTGCTGCTTCCAGACCATTCTCTCTCTTCACTCCATAAAACCTCAAATATTGAATCTTATACTAGCAGACAAAACCATCCATTACTCTTCCTCTTTGAAGTTGTATTTCGACCCTTGGGTTTATCTCCTAAACTCTTTGAAGAGTTTCATTCCTGGCACACTCTCACATTCTGACATTACTCCAGTCTCATTTTTGGTGTTTCTCAACTCCACATAGATGGTCCTTCCATCACCTTGGTCTAACAGTTCCTTTACTTCCTCTCCTCCAGTGATATGATCTTCACTTGACCTTAACTATTCACTACCATGGTTATTTCCTAAACCTTATTAGTACACATAATGCTGCTTCTCCATGATCTCAAGTTCCAGCATCTCACTCTATAACCACCACTTGCTGTCATTCCAGCTCATTCCCTGTAATAATCTCATACAATTTAGCTGGGACTTACAACCCATTTTTCTACTACTTCTTCATTTTCCTTTGATTACCTTATATCTTTACTTTCTCTTTACCCTACTTATATTTCATAGTCATGACTGAAGATACATTCAGCTCCCTGTTTTCCTAATTTAGGAAGCCCTGATCCTAGTTAAATCCAGCTCTCTTACCTGCACACAGCCAAACACACTTGGAGAAAGGTGCCTGTTGATCTCATTTTAAATATATGAACTTGACTTTCAAGTGCCCAACATTTCCCTTGTCCATGTGTTCTTCTACTTTCCTAGAAGTCTGTATTATACCTTTTCTCTTTTGAACTGCTCTTACCTTGTGGCACTATTATTGCTTATCTCAATGAGAACATAATAGTCAGGAGAGGACATCTAGCTTGTTTCTACCCTTGCCCCTGTACAGTCTGGCTCTTAATACAACAGCCAGATTGATTCTGATAAAACATAGGTCAGGGCAGTCACCCTTCTGATCCAAACCCTGCAAGACAGGATGCTCTGACCTCATCTTCTACACCTCTTCCCACCAGTCATTCTGCTTCAGCCACCCTGGCTCTCTTGCTGTTCTTTGAGTGTGCTAGGTACATGCTGTCTCATGGCCTTTATGCCTTCTCTGCACTCTCTTCTCCCAAAGTGCAGAGAAATTTGCATGGTTCGCTCCCTCACCTCCAGCCCCATGCTCAGATGCCCCTGCAATAAGACAGACATTCCCTGATCACCTATTTAAAATTGCAAGACTACCCCTTAGAAATTCCCTTCTCACTTGTCTGCTTTATTTTTCCTCACAGCACCTTCTAAATAATTTAATGACTTCATTACTACCTGTTTCCACCACTAGAAGTAGAGTATAAGCTCCAGGAGGGTAGGAATTTGGAGGGTGAGGTAGAGAGAGAAGACTTGGCACTCAGAAAATATTGGCTGAATTAACATTCATTCAGAAATTTTATGGTGACCGCTGGGTTTTAAAAAATATGTAGCTGTAAAGTTTTCAAATTCTTAAATAGTTTCAAGAAATCTATTGGGGCAAGATTTTTATCTTTTCTGCCTGTCATCTCTATAATGGATTTGCCATTGCCTGTAACTGACATTAAAAAGTAAAATCTTATCTTTCACAAAAGATATGCTTCGTAAAGTAAAAACTACAGCTGTTTTTCTGATTTTCTAGATGGCAGCCTCAGGAAACAAATGAAAGCCTTAAGAATTATCAAGAAGCTTTGCTTCACAGTGACCTCACATTGTGCCCCGTAGGAGTAAACACGGAATGTTACAGAATATACGAGGCTTGCTCCTATGGCTCCATTCCTGTTGTCGAAGATGTAATGACAGCTGGCAGCTGTGGAAATTCGTCCATTTACCATAGTGCCCCTCTGCAGTTGCTCAAGTCCATGGACGCTCCCTTTATTTTTATCAAGAACTGGAAGGAACTTCCTGCTGTTCTAGAAAAAGAGAAAACTATAGTTTTACAAGAAAAGATTCAAAGAAGAAAAATGTTACTTCACTGGTATCAACACTTCAAAACAGAGCTGAAAATGAGATTTACTAATATTTTAAAAAGTTCATTTTTTAATGAACAGTAGAGGTTAACTATTATCTTTTTGAGCTAAGATTTGCTTTTTTAAACCATTTCTAACACTGGGATTTGTGTGCGTGTGTACTTGTGTTATTCAGTATTTATAAATGTTCTTTAAGGTACTATTGTAGACCCTAAATTATGTATGTCATGTTGACCAAGTGCTCCCTCGCCGGGCCGCTCCTGCATATGAAGCTAAAATGTTACTCAACTCACTTTTACCAAGTCAGATGATTCAGCTTTTATCAACTCTTCTCACTCATTAAACCCACTTTAGGGAGGCAGCATTGTGTAGTGGAAAGACTGAGCTTTGGAGTCAGACAAAACCTAAACCTTTGCCTCTGTACCTACTATCTGGGGACCTTGAGGAAGCAAGCCATCTAATTGCTCTGATTATTGGTTTCTTTCTATTTAAAATGAAGATACCTCATAAGGTAAGTTATAAATAAGAAAAATAAAGTAGACAATATATATAGTAAACTCTAAATAAACAGTAATTTCTAACTCATTTTTCATTTTTTACTAGTTAATAGGCTTGAATTTAAACATTTTAACATGCTCATTTACATAATTTGGGAGTCATTATATGCCATGTTGGGAATATATGTGAAAATATCTTGTAAAGTTAGACTTTTAGATGGCTCAAGTTTTGTTGGATCATGTTGAGTTGGGTGCCTGATGCTGAATTTGGTTGTAATCTGTACAAAACATGGACTGGGTTCAGTCAGAGCCAGAAAATCAGTGCCTAAACTCAATAGAAGTGGTCACTGAAGGACGAAGTAAGACTAGCCAACTCAAAAGAGCACTTCACACAAAGGCTGCCTGGTGCCCTGGAGAGCAATGACTTTGATTAGGGCCAAGTGGTCTGTCTTCAAGTCCTTGGGGTCCTAAGAAGACACAGGGGAACTTGGGTTCAACCTATGACTTAAATTCTTTGATACCAGGGGATTAATATTGCTCTTAATGATGCTCTTTTGTCTCCAGGAGCTTTTTGTCTCCTCATTAAATGATTGGCCATAGGTATTCAACAGGTGTAAATTCCCCCATACTTTCTTGGACCTGGAGCTCACACAGAGCTCCACAACATCAGATCTGGCAACCTGGATGTAAAGGACCTTCCTTACCTTTGCATCATATTGAAGAATCATGGTGCCTGCCACAACTCTATTCAAATCTAAGGTAACTGCTCCTGCTAAAGGCACCATACTGAGGAAGCCATTTTATCCCACGTGTCTTGTCCTCTTTTGTCTCTTCCGGTGACAACTATGGACACTTTATTCAAGGGCACCGTGTTGAATGGCTTCCTGACAACTTTGAACATTGGTACCAAAAAACAACTGAGGCAAACAGCTAGTTCAAGACCTTTGTGAATGAGAAAGTACTGAGAACCTGAGAGTTGACTGCACGAGCAGAAACTGAAAGGGTGCAATGGAATGGATGCCATGAGCTAGAGTTGGGGCCATGAGAAAAGCAAAGATGCTAAGAAAAAACGAGCTGTTGCCATGGTTCTTGGTGGGTTTCCAGCTCCAATTCCCACAAATATTGAGATTGCTTTTTTATTTTCCCATGGTGTATCTGCAGAATTGTCTTCTTTCTTCAGCCTTCATTGCCCCTGGTTACTTGAACTACCTTCCTGACCAAAAGAGCCTCCCCAAAACAATGACCATATGCTTCAACCTTCAGAGTCCCCATTTTGTTTTTTCCTTGAATGGGAGTGCTACTAGGACCAAGGTGGTATCACAGTGCTCCTTTGGGTTAAAGAAGTCTCCGTACTATATTTTACCAACAAGACTGGGCTGCCATAAAAATAAATAATAACATTGAATGGATGGCTTAAACCTTAAAAATTTATTTCTCACAGTTCTGGAGGCTGGAGGTCCAAGACCAGATTGCCAGAACAGAGTCCAGTGAGAACCCTCTTCTTGCCTGCTCGTGGCCATCATCTCACGTGGCAGAGAGAGATCTCCAGTCTCTCTTTTCATAAGGACACTAATCCCATCATAGGGACACCACCCTCATGACTTCAACTAAACCCATTTACCTCCCAAAGGCCTCACCTCCAGATAGCATATTGAGGGTTAGGGCTTCAACATACAAATTTGTGTAGACACAAACATTTAGTTTGTAGCAAAAATTACTGACATACACTGTGATAAGTTGTGGCCTACATTTTAAAGCTTCTGACCAGAACTGGCATCCTGTCACTGTTCCCATGTTCCAGTGGTCAGAGGAGTCAAAGGGCCAGGCCTAATGTCAAAGAGGGTGAGATGTATAATTTGAAAGAACAGTGCAATTTACCACACTATTTGGCTAAAACCTGAACTCTGGGATATGTGATGTTGGACTCCCATTTCTTTTCTGAGCACGTTAGATTGAACTCACTGCCCCCATTTAAAGGTAGGTAAAGCTATGTGGTTTACTTCAAAAGAGTATAGTAGAATTGATGTTCACTTCCAGGCAGAAGCTTAAGAGACAATGCACAATTGACCTCATTCCTTCTTCTACCTCATTGGTTCTAAAAGGCTGTGTCAAGGTGAATCTAAGTCAGCTTGAGTCCCTGAGTAAGCAGAAACCCTCTGACAACCACATTGAACATGGAGAACAAAATAGATAAACTTTTATGTTAAGCCACTGACATCTGAGTTGTTTGTTGTGGCAGCACCTTGCCCATCCTGACTAGTACATTTGACTTTTAAGGATGGTTCCCCTTCTTATAGTCTGGCATTTGTATTTCTAGGAAACAAAAGATAATCACTCTTCCCTCATAGTTTAGACTAGTGGTTCTAAAACTAGTGGGTAGAAGTCTGACAAGAAACAGTAGATTTAGGTGGATAGAGGGGCAGGTGAAAAAGGTGAAGGGGATTAAGAGTATAAACTGGGGATGTAATGTACAGCACATGGCATATTGTCAACAATATTGAAATAACTACAGTGACAAATGGTTACTAATGGTGACCATTTCATAAAGCTTATAAATGTCTAATAAGCAATTATTTTTAAACAAGAGTTACATAAAATATCTCTTCACAAAATACTTATCAATTACATGCATTTTCAAATAACCAAAAAAAAATTAAAACCAACATGGCTTGACTTCATGAGTAACAAAAGTAATAGAGAAACCTTCTGATTATTATGTATGACTATCATCTCCATATTTGTTTCCTCAATATTCCTTTCATTTGAAGGGGAGCAGAGTTTGCCACACCAAAATATGCCTCTTTAGGGACATTATTTCAGGCTGGTTAATTTTCAGAATGGGACGTGAGAGAAGCTCTGAAAACCAAGTTGAAGTGACTTTTTGTTAAGGACATTTACCTCTGTAAGGGAACTCTCCATGGCGAGGTATTTCCTTCTGCGCCAGGCCTGCCTTCACTGTCAGTGGAGGAGGCACAGACTTAAATCTCTATAAAAATCTTACCCTTGTTTACTATGCTTTTTCTGGTAACCTCCTATAACTGCCTCCCCCTCCTCAACATCTTTCATCTTCAGCTGAAGGTGGTGTTTAAGGTGATGGCGTCCATCATTTGGGCGGACTACTTAGAATTCCTGGGTGTTTCCCATGTATACAAGAGGTATACATGTACTAAACTTCTATTTGTTTTTCTGCTAATCTGTCACTTGTTGATTTTATTATTAGTACAGCCAGAAGATCTTGAAGGGTAGGGGATAATTTTTCCTCCCCAACACATTGTAGTAAAACTGACTTAAGTAGTTACAAAAGATTTTTTTTTATTTTAAAAAGGGGCAAAATTGGGAGGGGGGAGAAAGGAGGAAAGGTAGGAGGGAGTAATGGAAAGTAAAGGAAAAATATGGGCTGATAATAAAATTTGGGATTTTTGCTGAGTCAACTTCAGTTTTGTGGGGGAGGAAATTACATCAGAGAACTAAATAAATATCAGGATTGTGGACAAAAACAAGGTTCTATGGAAAATAACCTCACAAAAAGATCTGATCGTAAATTCCTAACTGGGCAGGCCTGGTGTGTAGTTATGCCCAAGGCATATAACTTCTTTAGTAAAAGGCTTATCTTTCTTTGCCTTAAGCAAGCTCTGTCTATTGTTTCTGTGCGGCTAGGTTAACACACCTTTGAAATGCTTCTTTTCAGACCCCTGAGAAGCTAAAGCACCTCAAGAGAGCAGCATAATCCTGTTACTAGCCTATCATTTAATCTCCATTTTGCTTTCTCCCACCTTCATGTAATCTTCCTTACAGCCCCTCCTTACTTCCAAATGCACAAAAGAAGCTGCAAAATGTCATTCTAAGCAGCATTTTTCTCATTGTAGTGAGATCTTGCTTCCAGGTGTATCTTGTTTAGCTCAAATAAATGCTTATAAAAATTTTCTATGGGTTTTGAGTTTCTTACATTGATAGAATTAAAAGGTAAGAGACAGATGA
The DNA here is from genome assembly GCA_004027375.1 of Macroglossus sobrinus. Taxonomy (NCBI): domain Eukaryota; kingdom Metazoa; phylum Chordata; class Mammalia; order Chiroptera; family Pteropodidae; genus Macroglossus; species Macroglossus sobrinus. Next base: position 95,745 of record PVKZ01000298.1, read on the forward strand.
AATATGAGTAAAAGACATCATCAAGGGTAAATTTTCAATTGATAACATTTTTAAATACTTTATCAAGGGCATTTCCATGTTACACAGAAGAGAAGGAAAACAAGCCAAATAGTCATCTACTTACCTATATCTACTTGTGACAGATTATATCTTAGATAGTAGATAGGTAGATAGAATACATCATTTTGAATTTTTACATATTATATGTTTTTATAAATTTAAGTTACAAAGGCGAAACAGAAACATTTTAATTGTAATATGGAATGGAAGGCGGATGGCGTCCAAGGTGCAATTTTAGGCTTTATCCAGGAAGGGGAGCTGTGAAACTACAAATAGCATGGTATTCTGGGTTTTGGTTTCTATTATTTCTCAACTAAGGAAGCCAGGAGAGGAGAGAACTGGGGGAAGGAAGCCTATTGACATTTAGACAGATTAAGTCTTTGGAGTGAGCGATTGTTTCCCACACTGCAACTTTAAAACTACGGAACTGAACACCCGGCCACCGCTGCCCAGGCATCATTTTCTTTCAAGTCCCTTTCAAAGACAAGATCTGTTGTTAGAGGCTTTTTGTTCTTAAATGAATTAGTTGGAAGCCAGAATGTGTTCACTTTTAATCAAAGAGGGGTTTGTGTTATTGAAGTTTGACTGCACAATCATAAACATAAAAAGGAAATTTTTCTCAAAAGTACTGTTCAAGTTTCTCAGAGCTTCAGTAGTTTTTAAATTCTTAATGTAAAAAGACAAATGTGAGTACTTATATTTTATTAAATGTAATATATTCATTAGTTCCTCATGTAAATTGCACTTAAAGTTATTGAAGTTGAATAAGTCCTACTTAAATAACCATCAAGGCCTATGAGGATCCAATTACATGTTCACATGTGCATAGCCTGTACATGTGGGGTCTGTCTCCAGCATTGTTTCACATTGCCCAGACAATTCAGGGAAGGGGAAAGACGAACAGCCGATAAACACATGTACACACATTCATCACGGCTAATAATCAGAGAACTGCAAATTAAAATTAAAAGGAGATACCATTTTTGCCAAAATTTTGGCAAATATTTTAAAGTCAAATGTGGGCACCCTTCACGTACTGCTGGAGGGGTTGAAATTTGGTACAGCCACATTAGAGAGCAATTTAGCACATCTAATAAAGTTAATGATGCGTGTACCCTGCAATCCGGCAATTCCACTTAATTTGAAAACCTGGCTGCATGTTACATTCATTATTCCATTGGGTTATCAACCACTGCCCTATGAGAAACTCTTGCATATGTGCATAAGAAAACAAATTTTTAAATATTCATAGCATCATTGTTGTAGAACAGCAAAAAAAAAAATTGGAAATGACATAAATGTCCATCAACAGAGATAAAATGTGGTATAATCGTTCAATAGAAAACTAATAAAACTACAAACTATGGGTAGGTGCAGCAACATGACTGACTCTTCCAAATATAATTTTGAGAAGTAACTGGAAAAGAACACATACAATGGAATTCTACATCACAGTTAAAGTAAATGAATTAAACCTACATATAAATCTTGTATTTATAAAACTATGGCTTCTATTTTTAAAATTACCAAAAACTTACATATTAAAACAACACGGATTTATTATTTTACATTTCCAGAAATCAGAACTCCAAAATGGAGGGCACTAGGCTAAAATCAAGGTGTCAGGGCTGTGTTTCTTTCTGAAGGTTATACAAGAGAATCTGTTTAGTTGTCTTTTCTGGCTTCGAGAAGCCACCAGCCTTCCTTGGCTCATGGCATCCTTCTTCCATCATCAAAGCTAGCAACATCATCCTGAGTCTTTCTCATGCTTCTCCCTGTTTCTCCCCCTTCTACCTCTCTAATTTATAAAGACCCTTGTGCATTGAGCCCACCCAGATAATCTAGCATAATCATCTCCCTCCTTTAAAGGTCAGTTAATTAGTAACCTCAATTCCATCTGCAACCTTGATTCCCCTTTATCGTGGAAGGTAACATATTCAGAGGTTCCAGGGATTAGGATGTGGACATTTGGTGGTGGGGCAACACTGGGGAGGAAGGGATTTTCCTGCCTACCACGAATATCAAAAATAAGATATGAATAAAAGCAAATTTAAAGAATGATGTATATTGCTTTAACACTATCTGTTGTTTAAATGCTACTACTACATATTGCTTATGGGTACATATACATATATTCAAAGTATAAAATCATGCATGTGAATGATAAACACAAATTTCAGGATAAAAAATACCTCAGGAAAAGTACAGATTGGCAGAGAAAGATACAGGGACTTTAATTATATACTAATGTTTACTTCTTTCAAAAAATAGAGAAAATGATATGTAAAGCGAATACAGCAACATTAGATTGATAAAGCTTGATGATGCAAACATGGGTATTTATTTTGTTATTCTCTATGCTTTCTGTATGCTTGAAATAGTTCATCTTTTTTAAATAAAATGATTGAATGCAATTTTATTACACTGTCTCAGTAGGATGTCAGTGTGAGTTGACCAGTCTTGGGGAAATTTTTTATTAGTGAACTTGACTTCTTTACTCCCTATGGTCTAACAGAAAACATAGGATTTAGGGTCCTGAGGCCTGTGTTCAAGTTCCAGGGACTTCTACTAGCTATGTGGCCATATGTAAATCCCTTCACTTCGCTTTTTTGTTGTAAGTGTTAACCCTAAGAAAGAAGATACCTACCAAGGAGTGGTGGCTAACTTAAAAATTTTTTAAATAGGGCCTAGCAGCCATTTCTAAATAAGGGTATCTCACACAACCCACAAGCCATGCTTTAGGGAGAAACCTTCACTGAAATGCCTGCACTGTCTTTCTGTCGTCTGAGACAACCCTTATAAAGGAGGTCCTGGAATCCTATTTCAACCAGTATGACTGAGGCTTTCCCTGTCCAATCAGATCTTCACAGCTGTGTTCTTCCTATTAGCATCTTTACTAACCAATCTAAGCAGCTCCATTCTAACCAATAAATACAGTGCTTTTTGGAACAGACTGTGAGGATTTGGAGTCCTCATTTGCAAGAGGACAGACATATCAAGAACTAAGAATAGGGACTTCTTTCTGTATAAGTCAGCTTTCCTCTGGCTAAAGAGTGTATGCTCCCTTCCACTGAAGACTGCATTTTCCCTTCTGGAGCTGAAACCAGAAGAAGTCTCCCTGGGGCAGGGCCACCTCGCTGCAGAGCTGCCTCACATTCATGTTGTTCTGTTATACCCGACTTTGAGTCTCCACATGCACCAAGGAGCCGACACCGATGTAAGAACAAGAGGGAGTTTATTTGCAGGCTTGAGCCCGGGCAGATACTGATGCACTGACGCAGCAGTGGAAGTATCGAACCCGACTTACAGTTTCAAAGGGTTTTTAAAGGGTAAAACCGTAAGCAGGTGAGTACAGCAGTGGTGTTACAGGTTTGGTGAGTTTATTTTAATCTTTAAGTGGATTGGTTAAGCTTTGAACTTGGTAGGTGGGACTTATCAATCTCTGGCCAATTGTTGGGTAGGGTGACTCTTCTTAGTCAGTTGGTGGTTTTTCTTGTTATTCCACTTAAATTCAAAATGGAGGGTTTGTATCTAAGATGGAGTCACTCTGGTTATACAGTTCCACAGCCATGCTATGTCACAATTGAGCTGTTTACACTAATAAAGTTTCCTTCTTCACCATATCCCAAAATTGGATATTCCTATTGGCGTTGAATTGGTGCCAGCCACCATCAGTTGACACAAACTAGTTTTCTTTTTCTACTTTTTGGCTTTTTGTTTTTCATTGAAGTAACATTGGTTAATAACATTATATAAGTTTCAGATGTACAGCATTATAATTTGATATCCATATACACTATAGCGTACTCGCCACCAAAAGTCTAGTTTCCTCTCATCAAGGTATGTTAGATTCATTTCTCTCTCCCCTTCTTGTTACAAGGTAGTTTTAAGAGTCAAAAGAGACAATGCATATGTGAAAACCCTATGAAATTATTAAACTAGCTGCAACAGTAGAAAGTGAATTGATAAACATATCTCCTTTGAGTTGTTAATGCAACCCCTGGCAACAGGGCTTAATGTTTCACTCTGGGGGGCTGTGTTCATTAGCACTTGCTTTATTTCAAACGCCAGAAAACCATCTCAAACCTGTTTAAACAACACAGTGGAATCTGGTGACTCACAAGAACAAAAGTCCCACAACAACAACAAAAACGTCCAGCAATTTGCGTGAAGTCTGACAGATTGGTCTAGAACCTTAAACCATGGCACCAGGTATGGCTGCATTTCTCATTTCTACACTTGTGTATCTGAGCTTTATCTTCAGAATGGAGCTCCTGGTGACGGCAAACATCAGAGCCTTGAACCACTAAATCCAGAAATGAAAGTTCCTCTTCCTCTCTTTTCACTAAATTATAAGCTTCCAGGAACCTCATCTCTCCCCTCTCATCGCTGGATCTCTGGCATTTACAACAATGCCTTGCACATGGAATTGCTCAATAGATAAATAAAACTCAATAATTCTTCATTTATTCTTCCTTTCTTAATTTTTAATTTGTATTTAAGAAAAATGTATGTCACATACACATAAGTATTTATGAGCCATCTATCAATATGCTTCCCTTTCTGATGCCTGGTTCCTCCTTTTGAAAGTAACCACTACCCTGCATTCTACTATTTTGTTGTCTTTTTAAAAATTTGTGTGTATGTATGCCTAAACACATATTATTGATTGTACATGTTTTTGAGCTTTCTGAAAGTGCTTTCATTTTGTATATAGTCCTCTATGACTTGTTTCTCTTGCTTTTAATCAACATCGTGTTTCTTAGAATCATTTATATTGTTAATTACAACTGTAGTTAATTTTTTTTCACTGCTGTATTAAATTCCATTCTGTAGATAGATCAAAATTTGTTCATGCTCTCTTATGCTTCCTGCCCCATTTTTTGAACAATTAAAACTGCTCAATAAATACATTTAAAAAAAATTTTTTTAAGTTGACATTGGTTCTAATTGGTTTGGGAACTACTGCTTTAAAGAAAGAACTAATACATAAAAGTTCAAATTTATACCAAAAAAATTATCACAGATGAAAATCATTTTCTAAAGACATTTTTTACTTTACAAAAGACTAGACCTTGAGATTTTTTTAAAATAACAAATGTCTCCACTATATTTAAATAGAGTCTATTTATCAATGTTGGCTTTCCTGGCTCACTCACCAAGAGCATACCTATATGTTAAGATGAGGAATAACTGTATGCAAACTTGTTTCTCTGAGGGAGAGGTGAAAAAATTAGGCTTAAAATGTCTGCTGCCAAAGTATAATGGCAAAAAGAGGAGAGAGTCTGTCATTCATCTCCTAAAATATAAGCATTAGAGATACTTCTATTTCTTGGCATAATAAATGTTTTTGTTAGAGTTTGCTCTACATTCTAATCCATCTCTAATTCTGACAACTGAACTGCAGCTGCCATTTCTTGCCTAACTTTGGCTGTTTTCCTCTAATAATGCTATCTTTTTTTTCTTTTTAGAAGCGCTAGGATTTAATACTTTCATCAGGACAAGCTTATTGAATATTCATATTCTGCTTATATTGTGCAGCAGGCACATGGGAAGTTGTAGTATGATTTCAAAGCAGAAAATAGTAACTGATGAGAAGACTGTTATGTGTGGGCGTTTGGAAGTTATGAATAAGAAATTAAACACAGCAAATTCTATTTCAATACTGAATTGTGCAAAATAGAACAGGTGATTTTGAGCAATTTGTTAACAACATTATAAAGCAGTTTTATTTTTAAAAAATTAAACATATTTAAAAGCCTTGATTTACTTTACTTTTAAAGAATTTTCTTGAAAATCAGGGACAAGTGTTTTTTTGGGGAGGAAATTATACAACTGAATATTTTAGAAGAATCATTCATTTTTTTATTGTTCTCTTTTGCTTTCTTCTCTCCCTGCAACCTTCAGTTTCTTTACCTCCTTTTCTGTCTTTTCTCTCCTGCTGTCTCTTGTTTTTATCTTTTGCAATGATGGCTCAGAGGGCCTCATTTAAATTCACCTTTATTGTTTGTTACATCCTACCAGGGAAAATGCATCAGAATAAAATTGCCAAGATCTTTTGACAGCTTGTCTTTACTACTATGATGCCAGAAAAGGGAAAATGGCTATTTATATGGTCTATACTCACAAGCTGCTGTTACATTTTGGGCCAAGTTGTTTTTAAAGCAATGATTAATATTTCTTGATTGACTATCTGGCAAATCGCACTGAACTAATACAACCTATGAGTGAGTGGGATTTCCTTAGATTTGAACAGGATTCAATTGAGCCTTTGCTTGGATGTTTGGAGGTGAGTTTTTATTGTTGAATTTTGTTAACACCAATTGTGGAGTATGGGGTTCCAGTATTGCTTTGAATCATATGACATTGCAATCTTTTATGTTGAAAATAGTCAAATATCAGCAATGTCATATAGTTCAAAGTCATATATTACAATCATTCTATAAAAGATTTGAGGTGAAAAAGATTTGACGTAGTATATAGGAAATTTTGACACACAGTAAACTAATAAATTACAAACAAACCCATTAAAACCAAAGAAATATCAACTGATATGGAAGTAAATAAGACACAGATAAACATACTATAAGGTCCTTGAAGATTGCAAGGGTTTGGCTATAAACTTGGAAGTTAACTTGCTTCTAAGAACAACCAACATTAATACTCATTATGTGTGCAGCTTGGTGCTAAGTGCTTCTTTATACACACTTTGTATTTAATCTCTACCAATAACCTGTTCAGATAAAAAAGTTAAAACAAAATTTTTATTATCTTAGAAAATAGTTCAGTTTCTTAGAGCTACATTATATTGAAAAATATCGTGACAATGTCGACATTACTTGAACAGATGTAGCAAATCTTTTGTAAAGCGATTCTTTTACTATCCCTTGACCTTGTGCAATGGTTCTCACTCAAAAGAATTGCCTGGGGACTTCCTCCTCACCCAAAATTTGGATCCCATGGATACTTCCTCCTCCAAGTGTGGTCTTTATGACAGCATTATTGGTGTGGCTTAGATAAGCAGACACGCAGAATCTCAGGCCTCACTCCAGAAGGCACTGGAACTTTATTTTAGCAAGATTCCCAGGCAATCTGTATGCACATTAAAGCTGCGAAGTGTGGCTCCAAGGGTAGAGGAGGTCCCATGTGTCTGAATTCTAAAGGCTCTTTCAAGGTGATTCTGATGTAGGTGATTAATGGTAAGGTCACACTTGACAAAACACTGCCCCAGGACATGATACCAAAATGCAACCCTCTGAAAGCATTACCGCAAGCAATTTGAGATGCCAAGGGGTCAAGGAATCAAGACCAAGTAAGACATGCACTCACAACAGTTGCTGTTCTGATGATCTCTGGCTGGATCCAAGAATAAAACCTAGGATACTGGCAGGCCTTCGTCTACTTTTCCACTCCAAAAGGGTAGAGAACATATCCTTTATGTGATGGAGAGTAGGAGAATGGCCTACCTCATACATGAAATGCATAGATGCTAAAACTATAACTTTAAAAAAATTGTGTGAATTTGACATTGACTCCTTAATGTATTTGTATTTGACTTTTAGAAATGATTTAAATTATTTACCACTGAGGAAAGCGATACCGTAGGAAGGTGCACGGTTTATTTTGTGGCTGCAAGGGTGTATGCACCCTACCTATGCTAGGGTGTATATGGTTAGATGGTATATTAACTTCTACTTCCAGAAATTTGGAGTGGTCCTGAAAGGAAAATACTAGATAACAGGGTAAATTAATCTGTAGTAGGGATCCTACTATTATGTGGGATCCAAATTTCTCACAACATGCACCTAAAGAGTGGGAGTGTGCTGGAGTGGGGGTGGGGGGTCAGGAGGGCAAGTATAGGCATTCTAGTTTATAGCTAAGAAAATAGCTACCACAAGGTGGAGCAAAGTCACAGAATTAGAATCACAGTTTCTTGTTTCCCCAACTTGGGTTATACTGGCTCTCTGGGTTTTAAGTCATAGGCATTCTCCATATCCAGCTTTATGAAGCAAGATGGGCCCTTAAATATGGGAAAGACAGGGAGAACCTGAAAAAGAAAAATATTAAAAAAAAAATAATTGACTTGTTAACCAGACTGGATGTCTGGATCAGAAGAGCTTCATAAAGGGAAAACCATGAATCAGTTACACATTTAACTCTAGGTGAACGTGCTTCGCAAGTTTAAAGAAACCATAAATAAGTTCATAGGAAGCAGAATGGAAAATTAGGAAAACTCACTTTGGAGGGAAGCTAAAATTGGCCAAAATTCTGGCCCAGCCAGGCCTTTACACATTTACTGAACTTTCCAGATTGTCATCAGTAAAATGAGGACGATGGTGTCCACTTTGCAGGGTTCTTGTGAGAATGTATGTAAAATGCTTTGTTTAGTGGATGGGACCCAATCCTCAACAATAAGAAGATGATAGCTTAATAATGTTAAGATATTAACATTTAAAATAGTAATTGACTATTTCACATCATGATGAAATAAAAGATAGATACTGCCTCTGGTCCATCTCTCTCTCCCCATGGCCAACCCACCATTGTACATTGCCAACAGTTATCTTTATAAACATGTATGTGACTGTGACACTTCTCTACTTAAAGGCTTCCTCTGCCTGCAGAACTGTGTCTAAGAGCTTAGCACAGGAAGCCTTTCCCCTTCGGCTCAGACCTTCCTTCCCAGCCTCTGCTTTGGGTATTCTAGCTCTTCACCCTACATTCTTACATTAGTTTCACATGAAATTAGGGCTGTTAGGGTTAGTTAACCTCATGTGTGGCAAAACGGACAAAAACAAAAAAAATTTTTCCCTTGCATTCTATTCTGTTGTTATAAAGTAAAAAAAAAAAAAAAAGCTAAAAAATTAGATTTTAAAAAGCTATACAAATTAAAACCTGTGCACACATAATCAGTTGAAAAATGTATATATATTTAAAATTCTAAAATATTTTTTACTTCCTATCATAGACCTGGTGTTTTAGTGGAAAACATCTTCTAACTTTATTTGCAACTACCCAAGTGTGATACTCCTTTTTTCCGCTGGAATACAACCTTTTACTTCTCTGAGATGGCAAACTACTATTCATCCTTTAAATCCAGTTCGAATACCACTTTTCCCAAAATCTCTTATTCTGTCCACTTTTCCTTCTTCAGGACTCCCAAAGCCCAGAGTATTTCTCTCTTACAGCATTATTGTACTGCCTGTAATTATTTTATGCAATAGATCTTGAGATCCTTTATAGCATGGTCCTAATCACTGAATCCCTAACTCTTAGTTTGGTGTTTGGCTCTCAGTAAGAATTTGAAAGTTATCTTTGGGTACCTGAATGAATGATCAGTCTAAGATTCCCTACTCTTTTTAGCTCTTGCAGGGAAAACATTTTCATAGTGGACACGCCTTTGGACACTTTTGTAAGTTAAACGCCATAATATTTCAAAAGAAATCTGAAAGGAGCCAGGGAAGGTCCTAAGGGGTAAAATGTGTCCATCAAAACGCTAGTGATTTCCCAAGTGTGTGACTTGTTCCCACACCCCGCCTTTCCCACCATCCTAGCTCGTCGACCACTTCTAGGATGGGGAGAATACTGTGTTCAAGCCCGTTATCTTCTCCGCCTCGCCTGATGAGCTTCGCCCTCCTTTGATCGTTAACAGCCAAGTCTTTCACAATCCAGTCTCCAGTTTTCCTACTGGGGTCCAGCGTTTCCGAGTCACATCCCTTTCCCTCACGGAGACAGACGTCTAACTCTGGATGTCTCCGATGAAGTCTGAAAAGAGCCCTCTCCAGGACTCCCACCCTCAGACAAAGAGTCCCTCCGTTCGGGGAGGGATTTCCCAGCTGCGGGCGCCCGCCCGCGCCCCAGGGAGCATCACCGAGGGCGGGAGGGGGGCGTCGCCCAGGGCGGCGGGGCGGGGCTGCGCGCGGCCGCGGGAGGTGCCCATCTCCCCGGGGCCGCCCGGCCTTCCCCACCCAGCCGGGGCGCAGACGGGCTCCCGCGAGCCCTGCCGCCTCTAGCCCGCCGCGCCCGCACCCCTCTAGCCGGGCGCCGGGATCCGCGGCCGTGGGCGCGCCGGCAACTTTGCGGCCGCTGGGGGCGCGGCTCCTCCCGGCGCGAGCGCCAGTGTGCGCGTCGCCGGCGGCCTCCTGGGGGCAGCAGCGGAGAGCGGTACGAGCGGAGAGGTGTCCTCGCGCGCGGCGGCCGAGGAGGCGGAGGCCCCTCTTGGCGCCGGCTCCGGAGACCCGAAGTCCGGCGGGGCTGCGCCCGGGACGAGCCTCGGGGCTGCGAGTCCTCCTGCCCGGCCGCGCGGCGGCGGCAGCAGCAGCAGCAGCAGCAGCAGCAGCAGCCGCCGCCTCTGCCCACGGAAGAGCGGCGGCCGCGGCCGCAGCAGCATCTCCAGCCTGGGCGGGACCCCCGGGCGCCGGAGCGGGCGGCTGCAGCGCGCAGCGAGGGTCCCGGCGCCCGCCCGCGCTGGCCCTGCCCCAAGCGCCGGGCGCGGGTCGCTAACAATGGTGCGCAGCGCCGGCGCGAACCCCGCGTCCGCCCAGCGGTGCTAGAGGAAGTGGCCGGGCTCGGGGTGGGGTGGGGTGCGCAGGGAGACGCCCCCCGTCCCTCGCTCGCTGGAGTTGGCGTGCGCGCCGGGCCTCGCCGGCCTGGGGCTCCCCCGCGGACCACCGACGGCTGCTCGAGCCGGAGAGCATGGTGCCCGCGCCCGGGTTAATCTAGTCCTCGGCTCGCTCCTTTTTCCCTCCTCTCCCTCCTCCTTCACCTCCTGTCGGCGCCGCCTCTGGGTTCCCGGCGTGTGGGAGTACAACTCTCTGCCTCTCCGAGGAGACTGGTTTGTGACCGCCTGACCTAACTTGCCCATCGAAAGCAACCCCAGAACAGCTGGATAATGTCCACTCCGAGCAGATTCAAAAAGGACAAAGAGATCATAGCCGAGTATGAAAGTCAAGTCAAAGGTAAGGATGGGAGCGGCCGCCTTTCCCCTTTTGTGTGTGCTTGCTTGTCATTGTGCTCGGGGAGTTGCATTTCTAACTTGGGATCTGCGTTGGAGGAAGGTTGCTAGGGACAGTTCGAGCGCCTGGCAGAGCCACCCTGGGCTTCTACAAGCCAATTCCAGTTCCAGTCCTAGTCCCGTCAAACCCACAGGGAGCTGGGAACCGGGTGGCTTTTCCTGGCTGCCAGCGCGCACCTCCAAAGGGGAGAGAACCGGCTTTAACTTACCCACCTTCAGCTGAGCAGCTTACGCGGTGGTAATTTACATGGGTGGCAGGCAGCAGTAGTGTTTCCTGCCCAGTTATCATCATCGTCATCATTATCCTTGTTATTCCTTTATAATGATACCATTGTCACAACATAATTTTTAAGGAGTCGTTTTTCTGAAGTCTGGACACGGAGTGGTCTAGAGCTTCATTGAATGTAGGCAGTTTTGACATTTGCACTGTTCACTCTTAATTTATTAGGGCGAGGCCCCTTTTTATAAAACAGCTCCCCAGGAGCCTGGCAGTTAAACCAAGCGAAGACTAGTGGAATCTGACTCCTCCTTTATAATGTTCCAGAATTTAGTGCCATCTTTCACACACCGGAATAATGCTTTATCATTTGCTGAAAGCCACTTGCTCGTAAAATGAAGGTTTTAATGTTTAAGCAGCAATTTCAATCTATTTACATTGTCAACTAATGAAGGAATCTGAGATTGATTATGCGTTTTTACTTAACATACTTTGTGATTTAAAAATATATTTTCTCTTCAGTTCAAGTGTTTTGTGTTGCTGTTGAGATGTTTCATAAATTTATTTGTTGTTTTTTTCCTCTCTTGTGGGGGTAGCTTTCTCTGTTGGGACGGTGATTGGAATGTGTAGGTCACTACTGTTCTTTGGACTGTTCAGTGCAAAGTTCATTAAAATGTTATGTAGACACCTGTGCATGTACAGATACACTCTTATGAAAGGCCAGGGAGAAAGGCATTCCTGTACTTGCCTAGGGAAACGGCAGGAGCAGCCTGGGTGGTGTTCTTTTGGATGGTCAAGTTGTGAAAATGCCTGGAGTCCTGATAGGGGAGTATGAAATCTGGACCAAGATGCTGGGCAAACACAGTGCAAGCCCAGGGACTCCTGTTTCCTTTTTACTGACCCCACCCCCGTCCCAATCATGGAGTTAAGCTAAACATGGCTCAGGAAGATGTTTATCTGTGTGTAATTAAGGTAATTTATACTTATAGGAACTGGTTCCATTGACATGAAGTTTTATTAGCAGAGAAGTAATTATTTCCTTAGAGACAGGTAAACTTTCTAATGAGCATAACCTTTCTTTTCTTAATGAGTCCAACACAGTTTAAAACCTTTCATTCTAAGGTAGAACTCCTCTTCATAATCACCAGTTCCTCTGTGCAGTTTTTCCACATGGCTCTTTGTGGCAGGCAGGTCTTCACGGGTGGCAGTCTGGTCTTCCTGCTGCCTGGAGCACTGGCTGGCTGAATGTACTTCCTAATGTTGGTTTAGTTATTTACACTCTGAGGTCTTTTGTCCATGTTCAAGTCCTTATCTGAAAAATATTCTCATGATTAATTTCTCTCCGTTTGAATTTCATAGTTATTTGGTTACTTATATGGTTATTTATATGCTTAAGAGTATAGACCCTCTATGTTGATTAAAAACCAGTCAAATGGGATGTGTTGCAGTGTTTAAAATGTGTATATTAAATTCAGCCCCAGAAAAATGTACATGGTGAAGATTATTTTTGGAACAAATTCTGTCCCATAGAAAGTGATCTCTCTATTTCTTTCAACCCTCCTCACTTATACACACCTTGGAATCCTTAGGCTGCTTTATGACTCTTGACTTAACACTTGCCCTGCCCTTCTCATCAGAGCCTTTTAATTACCTCTCCTGCAGTACTTCCACATCCTGTAGACACAGGTCATTATATCCATATAGAAATATAGGAATAGGGTAATACAGTGGAATTGTATTAAAAGTAGACGCATTTAATGGCTTCACCTGTACTCGTAGGCAAAATCAAGAAGAGAGTGAGAAGAAAAATGACCTTCAAGTAGTGCATGAGACCAGCAGTTCTGCACTGTGGGAGTAGGTTCCTTAGGTAAGGATAGCCTGAAGGTCAGGACTCCAGTTTTGTTTCATTTCCTGAGTCCCTCTTTAAGGCTGAGTGTGTGTTACCCCACCAGAGTACTAGTCCAGTGTTTACAGATCTGTAGTTTTGGAACAACCAACTCTTAATTCTAGCCAGCTATTTCATCTGATGGTAAACAAAAGAAATGTGGCCTTTTCTATTGCTGAAAGAAACCCTGGCCATGTTGGCCTCATTAGGAGAAGGTATAGGTCTGTCCCAATGAATGAAGATATTGGAGTCTCTGATCTTTGCTTTCACTTTTATCATAATAAATTCACAAATATGGTGTATTATTTGCGTTTTCAGAGAATTAAAATGTAATACAATAGAGGATACATAAAAATAATAAGACCACGTTCAGAAAAGTATAGCACAGAATGTAAGGTGACTTAGATGTATGGGTGATTTCAAGAGTCATTTTTTATTATGTTTATGTGTGTTTTACCTTCTGATTTAGAACTGAATAGAGTATTGTCTTATTCTCTTACATTTCCCTAAACCAGTTGCATTTATTTCAGAAATTCTGAGGTAATAGTTTGATCTAAAGGAATGACTTCAGATGTGGGATTTTGCCCCTGTGGCTGCCTACACATGTTTTGGGAACAGACTTCATGGAGTTATTCTCAACTGTGAAAAGAACCATCCTAGGTGATGATGTATCATTTTATGTATAAGACCATAAATTTAGCCAGTTAGATGTATCATATTGGGCAAGTCACTTAGCGTCTCTCTTGGTTTTGGTTTTCTTGCCTATAAGATAAGGAGTTTAGATTCTTTCAGTCCCAAAGGTCTTTGAGTCTAATCGAAGATGTCATGTCAGTTTGTATTAATTACCTAGTATAATTTTCAAGTTTTTTTCACATTTTCGCAGCTGTGTTGTTTTGGAAGAATCATCTTTGCTTTCACTTTTATCATAATGAATTCACAAATACGGTGTATTGTTTGAGTTTTCATGGAATTAAAATGTAAGAGGATACATAAAAATAATAAAACCACATTTAGAAAAGTATAGCACAGAATGTAGGAGGAGAGAGAACTTGGAGTTATAAAAGCAGTTAAAGATTAGATAGGTTTAAATCAGGGACACAGGGACCACAAGCATAATTTAAAAAGAGTGTCTGTGCTAGGAAGAAAACTACTGACCATTTCATGCGTGTTGGTCAATTTCCCAAAGATTTAGAATCTGGAGGAATGAATCTCTTGTTTGTGTGGACCCTTAAAAAAACAAACTTGTCTGGAAAAATATATGAAATGCAAACCATTTGGCTGTGCAGCTTGCTAGCATCTCTGGCAAAAAGTTTAGCTAGCAGTGGAAAAGATTGTTAACATGTGGCTAACAGAAGATTTGGGGGTTATCTGTGGGTTTTAGTGATCTATGTAATTTTTGAATTCTACAGCAAAAATATTGTAGAGCACATGTAAAAAAATACTGGTTCATATATGAGAACCAAAAATATCAAAACACATTTTGTGAGATGGAATGTGTCGATGGGAGGTTGTGTTTGCTTTTAATAATGTGCGTTCTTTGTTGCTAAGAGTTGACAGCTCTTATTTGCAATATTTTCCTAAGGAGAATCTCATACTCATCTCTATGCCATATGTACAGGAAGCACCAAGAAAATCTGTTGTTCTTTGACCACTCTGCTGCCTAAACTACAAATAGTGCATTTTGGTAGCAGATGGAACATGAGGAAATGCTAGCTCAATTTGATATGACCCTGTGTCATACAGTAGGTTTTAATAGGGAAATTAAAATTGCTGCTGTCATTAATATGGAACCTGTGTCTACATCTAATGTTCTGTCATCTAACATGGAATAGAAAACAGCAATTTTAATTATGAATTAAAACTTTATAGCGGGGAGGGACTTTAAACACTTCCTGTCCAACTCACTCATTTATATGATGCAAGGAGGCGTAATAACAGAGTTACACAGTTAACTACCAGGGACTAGAACCCAAGTTATCTGTTTTTCAGTAGCAGTGGTTTACTTTTAAATTCCTCACAAAGTAGAGTAGAGGTAGAACACTTACCTATTTAGACTGTGTTCATTGAAGGAATTGCATTTGGACCTAACAGAGAATAGCAACTCTGGTCTGTTAACAGGAGTCAGGTAAATTGATTAATTGTAACTAAGTTGTTTTTTTCACCAAGATCATTTCAAGAAACCACAGTGCTCAGGCAGCAGCTTCACATGGTGGCCCTAAGATCAAGAAAAACAATGTTGAATAGGTGCACATGTAACTTGCTCAATATTTTGGTCAAGCTAATTGCAGCCATTGCAATAACCCCTTTCATGTTGCCCAGAAAACCTGATCAGTTACATGGAGTTCAAAAAATGTTAAGGAATAGTTTTGGAGAAATTTTTGAGCAAAAGCATGTCCTGAGACACAGTGAGGTTTGGAGTATGCGAAGGATGGTAAACTTCAGCCCTCACCATCCAATCCAGGTGGGTTTGCGTACTCCTGTGCTGGTTTGCCCAGTTTAGGAACCACCCATACCCACCTTTGGTTCTGATTTGAGAGTTTACTTTGTAGAGTGACCAGACCCTTTTTTCATTCGTGCTATTTTCACTTCAATTCAGACAACTAAGAATTAGAATAAAGGAAAGAGAGTAAGCTGTATGTCTCATCACTCAGTCTATTTTTGTTTTAGTACTTCGAAGGCAGAGATTGGAATTAGAGACAGTTGCTTGAAGAGATGTTTTAGTTATCTGAAAGTATTTTTATTTGTTGGTCATGGGTTACTTTTTTATTGATAGTGTTGATAGTTCGGGACGAGAAGAAATAGAACATAGTGTGTAAGAGCAGAAACTTTGGTGTTAGACATCCAGCCCTGCCACTAAATTAGATGTGTGATCTCAAAGAGTCAATTTATTCATTTGTAAAATGGGGATAATGATAGTACTTGCCTCCTTGTCTTTGTGAGGCTTCATAAAGGTGAATTGTGGAAAGCGTTTAGTATAGGCTTGCCACATAATAAATAGTCAATAAAAATTAATAATTGTTTTAATTCTGGTTTTCTTTACATCTCTGCTGCTTGTTACATTCCTACGTAGATAACCTTTTTGAAATTCAAGTACATTATCTCCAATCTGCTACCTGAAGCGATCCCAACGTGGGCGAATCTTGAGTCATCCTGATAAAATGCCATGTACTTTTGGAATGGAGTGAGTTTCATGGTGGAATTAAAAAGGTAGATGTAATATGCAAACCAGGCAGATTATAAATTGTCATTGTTTATTTATTTAATTTATTTTAAGACAGGTTTCTGCTACAATATTGTCATTTTGTATCTAAATATAAGTAACAGAGCCTTAAAACACATTTCCATGTGTTAACTTACAACTTTTGTTTTAAACTTTCTTTACCTTTGTTTAATGAAACTATATAGAAAATGAAAACTGAAGTCCAGTCAATCGATCTTATTCACCTGTGGTGAAAAGGATTCTTTTGATATCGCATAAAGTCACTCATTTAATTTCAGTCTTGAGAAAAAGATTTTATTTTAAAATCAGTGTATCATTTGCTTTTGTTTCATTTGAAAACACTTTTTCCCCCAGCTCTATTGAGATATAACTGACATATGACTGCACTTTGATATTAAAAATTATTATCTGTATATCTTCCATTCCTCCTGGTTCAGGGCTTCATTGAACAGTACAAGTAAGTTTTGGATTAATAACCCTTGATAGTGTTAACTAATAAAGATTCGAAGCTGTAAAACAAATCAAAAGTTTATTTGGGGTCTTAAAGGATTTGAATCCAAAAGACACAAATTCAGGTAGTGACTCACATTGCTCTCTGGAGAAAACAAGGAAAGGCAAAAAACACAAAATGTAGTTCTTTTATACAAATGAAGGATTGCTGACTAGGTTAACAGGGATCGGTTAGTTCTAGTATGCAAACTAGGAAGGTGACAACTGTAAAAAAGGAAGTGAAGTCTATATGTGTCCATGTAGGAGTTGTTCCAGGATGTTTATGGCTTGGTCGTGAGTTGAGCAACAAACTTAGCGACTTAATAGCAACTCCGAGAACTGAGGCACAAGCTGTGCATAGGCCCCACAGCCCTTATAGTCTCTCCTGACTCTGTTTTAAGGGGCTCTCTTAGCAATGCTTATTCCATTTGATTTTTTTCCATTTTCAATCATATAAGTTAACATGGTGAGCATTCAGAATTATCTAGGGTGTCCAATGAAATATTAGCACAAAATTAAATTGAATTCAAATTGTAACTTCTTTAGAGAGTCTCAAAGCTAGAAACAAATGTCCAGTGGTGGGAAATGGTTTAACCAGCTTGTTAACCAGAGAATGTTATGAAGTTATTAACAGTGGTTTTCGAAGAACATTTTATGCTATGGAGAAATATTTTATAATAATTGGGCGGGGGGAGAGAAAAAGACCATAACAAGCATGGCAATGACAAGCTAAATGGCTGGATAGCGGTGCCATGTTCTGTGTGTCTGCTATTCTTAGGGGTGTGATTTCAACATGAGAAAACTTAGTCAAACCTCAGTCTTATACGACACCTGACAAGTAAATGTTTCTTTGACAAGAAAAAGTCACTCCCCCAATTTAGATGTTCTATGAATTCAAAAGTTGACAATAATCATAACAGCATCTAACAGTTACTGAGCACTAATGGTGTGCCAGTCACTGTGGTGGCATCTTTGTACGGGTGCACTGAGCTTTTATATGTACTTACCAAGCTCCAGTACTTGGCACAAGGAATTTCCGGTTACTTTTCCTGCATAACATAAGTTGTACTTCCTGTATTTTGGACCATGTTATACCCTGCTCCTTGGTAGACTTCCTGGTGTGATGCAGGAATCTTACTTTGAGCTCCGCCCTTCTCCAAGATGGGGGTGGGGCAAGGTAAATCTAAGCAAAATTTTGTCTCTGGATTGAATATCTGATAATCGGATTTGTCCACTGGACATCAGACTTCCTGTTTGCTTACAACTGTGGTTTTCCTTGCTTTATGTTCAGCAGCAGCAGCATGTATACATACGTGTGTGTGTTGTTTGCTTTTGACTTTTTAATTCATGTGAAATTTGTTTTTCATATTGTGGACTAGTGATATATTCTTAGTTCTTTTCATATAGATGACCAATTTTTTTTAGTTCCATTTGCTAATTAGTCCCTTCTTTTAAAAAGTGATTTACTAGCTACTTGTGTCTTGATTAAAATTTTGTATATGCATGAGTTTAACTCGACACTATTGTGTTTCATTGGTCAATTTATATATAGATTCTTGCACCAGTACTACACTATCTTAATTACTATAGCTTTATAATAAGTCTTTATATATGATAAACCAAATCTTCTTTCCTTATTCTTTCTCAGAAGTTTCTTGGTGATCTTGGTTCTTTTTCTTTCAAATACATTTTAAATCGTTGTTTTTTAAATATCTTACTGTAAAGTTTTATATTTTCTATAGTTTGGGTTATTTTTATTTCATGATATATACAGTTTTTATTGCTTAAGTTTATGAGATCTCTTTTAAAATTGTTTTTTTATTGTTTCTGGTACAGAAATTTTACTTTTGCATATTGATTTTGTATCAACCACTTTGCTTTATTCTTTCTAATTATTTCTAGTTTTTTTTTTTTTGGTAAAACTTGTTTGGGAATAAATACAACCTTATTTCTTCCTTCCCAAACTTTATGGCTTTAATTTATTTTTCTTGTATTTTTCCCTAGGCAGCATTTTGAGTGCAAAGTTAAAGTGGCAGCATTGTCATTTTTAAAAGGAATGCTTTTAAGCTCCTCTTTTCTTAAAGGATAAGGATTTTCTTTTTTCTTTTTTTATTATGGATAATCTTTATCAGGTCAAATAAAATCTTTTATATTTCTTGCATACTTGGAGTCTTCATCATTAATAAATGGTCCAATGTTATCTTTTTTCTTTTTGTACCAATTGATAGTATTTTTTCTTTCATTAATGTGATGAGTAATATTTTTATAGCTTTCTTAATATTAAACCATCTTTGCATTCCAGAATTAAACCTATCTTCATCATTGTATTTTATATATGTAAACAGTTGGATTCAGTTTGCCAATATTTCGCTTAGGGTTTGTTTCTTTGTTTTGTTTTGTTTTTGGTCTCTAACCTCTTGAATGAAATAAGCCTAAGGTTTTTCTTTCTGATAATATGTTTGGGTTCATACCTAAATTATAGTAGCTTCACAGAATTAATTGGAGAGTATTGCTTCTCTTTCTGTTTTGTGGAAGTGTTGGAAATTTGAAAATATTCCTTTCCTTGAAATTTTGGTAGAACTGTTCATCTTAGTCTAGTTATTCTTTGTGTGAAGAACTTTTTAACTGCTAATTAGCTATTATTCATTTTCTTTATTAGTTAACAGATTATTCTTTCTATTCTGGCATCAGTTTCGGCAAGTTATATTTTTCTAGAAATTTGTTTATTTTGTATGTTTTTAAATATATTGACATAATGTTGATAGCATTCTCTTATTTTTTTAAGAAGTGGCTTATCTATATGAAATTTAAGATAATTTAAAACATTTATTTCTGCCTCCTTGCTGAATCTTAAACAAAGTTTATCTATTTTTGTTGTTTTTTCTTTTTCTTTTAATTTCTGCTCTTATCTTTGCTACTATCTTTCTGATTTTCTTCAAGTTTATTTTCTTAAGCTGGATACATAGTGTATTTATTTTTATCCTTTTGTACTACTATAAGCATGATTTCTTCTTTGACCCATGAGTATGCTTTTGCAATTAAAAAATAAAAGTGGGAAAATTTAATTTATCTTCTTAAAAAACATAGTTACATTTTGATCTGAGACTAATAGTGTTTGAAATTAGTTGAGGATTGTTTCTTCTTGTATTGTTCTCTGTAGGAGTTCATGTAAGGTTGGAATTATCTTACTTTTAAATGTTTAGAACTCATCTGTCAAGTCATTTAGGTCTAGTACTTTTAGCAAGAAAAAAAATTGTCATTGCTTCCAAATTTGCAAATTTTCTGGGTTACTGACATAAAATTATGTATAGCATTCTCATATGTTTTTACTCTCTTTATCATCTACAGTTATGCCTCTTTGTTAATAACAATTGTTTTTGTGTATATCTTTTTTTTTTCCTTGATTGACCTTGCCAGAGGTATGTTTACTTTATGGTCTTTTCAAAGAACCATTTTTTTTTTTTTTTTACTTTTTTGATTTACTATATTGCATATTTTTTATTTCTTCAGTTTATCCTCCCTATTCCCTTCCTTTAACTTTTTTTGGTGAGCATTATTTTGCTGATTTTTTTTAAGTTCTTATTTTACAAGTTCTTATATTTACTTTTCTATTGTAAATCTGTAAGGTAATAAAATTTCCTCCAAGTACTGCTGTGCCTACATTATACAAATTTATATGTGCAGTGTTTTTATCTTTCAGTTCTGTGTATTTTCCAATTTCCATTGTGATATTTTTCCAGGACTCTTGATCTGTTTAAAAATGTGTTTAAAATTTTCTAAGTATAGTTATTTTAGTAATCTTTTTGTTATTGATTTCTGACTTAATTGCATTGACATTAGAATATGGTCTTGTTAGAAGTTTTTTTCTTGACGGCATTTTCTTTGACCATACTATTTAAAATAATAATAAGCCTTAAACTCTCCTGGTCCTTCCCATCTCCCTTTCTCTGCTTTATATCTCTGCATAGCACTTACTGTCATTTGCTCTCTTTTATTCTGGCTTTATATTGTTCTGAGGTTTTTAAAATTCCTTAACGTATATGAAAGCTGGTGATATAATTAAAATCATATTTTAAAAACATTTTATCCAGCATTTTAGTTTTAACCAGGGTCATGCAGGAGTACATATCTGAATTTACTTACTATACTGTAGGAAATAGAAGTCTAATATTCAATGGTGGGTTTTTTTTAGCCCATCAATACATTATAGTTTTTAAATTGAGATATAATTATATGTTATATAATTCAGATATATAACAATGATTCAATATATATAAATATTGTGAAATGATCACCACAATAAGTCTAGTTAACATCCGTCACCACACATAGTTATACATTTTTTGTCTTGTGATAGGAACTTTTCAGATCTACTCTCTTAGGACCTTTCATACAATTATTTTTAATTTATCCAATATCAAGTTCTGTTTTAGAAAGAGAATCCTATAGTATATATAATTGAAGTTACTATGGGAAGAGTAAAGGTGGTTTTTCTCCTAAAGATAATTGCAGGAATCTGATCCTTGCCATCCAGAATATTTACAATCTGAGATCAATACACTGAGGATACCTGTACATGAGGACAAATAATGTTACACTGACACTTTTAAGTTCTTCATATATAGGTGTCTGCACATGGAACATTCCAGGATAAATGGCTTTTAGGATGAAAATGTGTAGTGAGGATCAGTGAAAGGCAGAGCATGAAGATATCTACACTTTTCTCATTAATCTGAGGTGCCACTGGGAAACCCGAGATCTTGCTAATCATCCAGAGTCTGGTCTTTCATTGTTGCAGTTTTCAGGTGATAACTTTCCTTTTGTGGAGTTGCTTCTACCATTTTATCCCTTGGAGCTTTACTCCAAAGCTTCCTGCAGAGACCTGTAATTCTGAAGAGGTAGCACCCTCCAGCTTTCTTGGCATCACAGTACAATAGCTGCCTAGCAAGAGCATTTACAGAAGTCCCAGCAGTTCTCAAAGTGCTTGATATTCCAGTTTCTGGGCTGTCAATTCTAACTCCCTTCTTGGTTGGTCTTTGGAAGACCTCTGGACTTTTGCCCTTTGCTTTTATTATTCTGAAGGTGTGGCTTACAAAAACAGCTCTCTCCCTCAGACCTCTAGCAGTTCAGGTGGAAAGTCAGACAATTCTCACTTCTGAGGAAGTTCAAATTTTAATCTGGCTGTGAAATTAGCATGTTCGAAAAATGGAATTAAGCCTCCAAATGTTATTCACCAAGGAGAAGTAGGAAGAGAAGTCATTCTGCTCATCTTGCTTTCTGTTTGTTAATGGCTCTGTGGCATGTTTTGACACAGAATTTCTCCTGTGAGGATCAGTGATGGCTTTTCCCTGTATTCATATTGATCGTCTGTAGTTTGAATACAGTTAGGTCAAATTATAATCCGCAAATACCATGAGAAATTCTAAACTCAGAGCCAACTGTGTGATCATTGCTGCAGGACTGAGTGGTACCTGCTCACTGTCCTTAGAGGAAGGGGAGATGAATCGAGGGGCAGTAAAAGGAGCACCTTTTGAGAAGGCATTGGTTGAGCAGCACTAGAAAGTTCAGGACACATGTATATGGTATATATTTGTGTACACGTGTTTCTTTCCTGCCTTTGAGCATGGCAGCACCCTCCCTCAACATGCCTAAGATAGACACTCATTGCATGTCCTTGGTCCGCAGCTTACTGTCACAAGTCTTCCATAACTTCACTCTCATTTCTCCTCTGTGTTCCCCTTCGGGTATTCACCGTGCCATTAAAGTGTTTATAAATTGATTTTTATGGAGTAAGATCTAGTCTCCCCTAATAATCAGAAAAAAATTTGGGTCCAGACTATTACTTGGGACCTGAGGCAAATGCCTGGTTATTATATAAATGTTGCTGGTAGTCATTACGGTTACTTTCTGTAGTACCATCAGCTAACATTTATAGTGTGTTGTTTTTGAGAGAGGTTATTTTCATGTTTTTAGGGAAAATGAAACTCAAAACTTAGAAATCTGAAGTAGTTTCCCCAAGATCACATAGATATCAAAGGATGGAGCCACCAGGGCTCAAACCTGTGTTCCAACCATCTTGTAGAGCGAGTAAAGAATGCTGTCTCGTGAAAAGTTAAATGCTTAGATTACATGTCATTCCCTCTCTTTAAATTTCCAAAAAGCCGGGGAAAGTAATTGCCGTCTTTGTCTTAAGAAACAGAGTTATATCAATTCAGATAAAAGTGTGGTGTTCTTCAAAGATTGTGTACTAACATTAAATTGTTGCCTTATTATCATCTCAGTGGGTTGATTACTTGATGAGGAAACTCCGTGGTGGAGTTGCCTCTTTGTATGCAATAGAAAAGGCATTTTGGGGGAGAAATATTTAAAAGTCCTAAACTAGAATACACGCTAAACGTAATGCTCTGTTCCTGGGGATAATAAGAATCTGATGGCTCAGCTTCTTTCTTACTCCCACTGAAAGGCCTTGCTGGTTCCCAAGTGAAGAGGCCTCTCCGTGCCTTGATTCTCTTGGGAAAGAAGTTACTGTCTTTAGCTAGTTCTTTAAATTTACCTTAAGACTTCGCTTTTGTTGCTTTTGTTCCTCTTTGAGTGGTGTGAGGACTGCTGATAGAACCACTTAGCCTTTATCAGAATCACCTGGAGGAATTGTGTAGGCGGTATGCTGGCTCTCCCCGCCCCATCTCCCCGAATTTGCATTTCTTACAAGTTCCGAGGCGGAGCTGATGCTGCGGGGCAGAGACCATTCTTTGGGAACCCTTGCTGTAAAACTCAAAGCAGTTTTGAAACTCCCTTAAATTAGCCAATTTAGATGCTAATTTTCCTCTCAGTTTCCCTAAGATCTTTACCTTTCTTACAATTGCTCTCAGTTCCTGTAAATGGACATCAAACCATGGGAATTTAAACTAAGACTATAGAAAATGCATGCAGCCCCTGCTTCTTTTGCTTTACTCCCCACTTCTCCATAATTTGTTAGTTTCACATTATAAAGAAGAGCCTTTTCATATCATGTCTGGGTAAATTGAAAACCTTGATGAGACCTTGAGGAATAAAGGTTCGGTTTCCCTGAAAATCTACATGTGCTTTTGAAATAAAGAAAAAGAAGGCAAGGAAAAGTCCCTTTTTTATGACTTCCTGTAGAATGTTTCCGTTTCCTGTTGTCACTACCAACTCTTAGGGTAGTCTGCAGACTTGACACCTAACTGACGTGCACTTTGTTTTGTGGGTATGCTTAATTCAAGTTCGTGTAAGGATAGGCGTTTTTCTATTGATAGAAAATTTTGTTATGTTTCATGAGAGCTTTTATTTGATTTTCTAATCCTAAATCCATTGACAGTTCATGAAATTCCGATAGTAATGTTTAAAAGGAAACTCAACTTATGTGAGGTTTAGGGTTTCAAGTCAAATGGTAAGGAGAAAAATTTAGCAAAATTGTACGCTTAAGTCCTCAAGTCATATTACCAGAACTGCATCCATGAATGCTTAGAAGCCAGAAATTAACTTATATTTCTCTTTGCTTATAGAATATGGCCTCACACGTCCATGTGGCCAGAGTCTAGTTGAAAGAACAAAAGGATGTTGAGGAGAACAAGATTTCCCCTTCCTCCCTTAGTCTCTTCCAAGTAAATGTGGACATGTAGTTAAATTCCAGTAAATTAAATGTGCTTATAATGTGACTCCATTATACTGTTAAGATAATCAAAACATTTCATTCTGAGTCACTGGTTTAAATTCTTTTATAATCATGCAGGAATTAACTATCACTCATTCGTTCAACAAACATCCCTCCTTTATTAAACTGTAGGTGCCCCAGGGGCAGATTTTTTTTTTTATCAAGTACCTTCTTCATCTTATAGTAGTTGCTCAGGCAGAGTTCATTGAATTAATAACTAATGAAACATAGCCCATATCTTCTTATTGGTCATGTCCTAGCTTTAGAGATGGAGAAGTAAACAAAGATTTGCTATTTATTATGTTAGAGGTGTTTAAATTTATGGAAACATTGCACAGGAAGAAATTAGTTCTCCATGGGAGAGTACAATAGACACATGGAAAGGATGTTTGAGCTAGCCTTGATGCGTGAGTAGGAGTTATGCCGGAAAGGACAGGCATTCCAGGTAAAGGAAAGTCTTGAATGATTCTGTGTTTTTCCATTTTAGGAATCATTAGCTTAGTGTTTTAAATGCTTTGAGCAAGGTAACTAGATAAGAATAGAAAGGAGATAAGAATAGAAAGGTAATGCTGATAATAGCTCATAGCTGTTGTGTGCCAGGTACTGTAACTGTGTACTTTGCACAAGAAACACTGAGGTAGAAGAAACCCTGCTAATTTTATTTTCCAGATTAGAAAATTGAGGAAAGTTTATTTTTGCCAGAGATGACATAGTTAATGAGATGACAACCATAATGTTTTATCTTCTTATATGGCATTCAGGCAGTTTAGAACTGGACAGAGGGAGCCATCGAGGGCAATATGGTCAGATGCAAGAGTGGAAAACCTTGAGTGGAAAACCTTGAGTGGAGGGAGGCCAGTTTAAAAGACTTCTTGTACTCTGCAGTGGCGTATTGGAGGCCTAAATTCTGTCCTGCACATTGGGGGGTGGGAACGTTGAGAGCCACAAAAGAGATATAATAGGTGGAGTCAAGAGGACTTGATGACTCATGGGAGAAAGAAGTGAATGAACCTATTTACAAAGGGTGGAACAAGGTAACAGTGCTGGAAGAAAACATGTATTTTTTCTCTCCTTTTAAGCCTTGTGTTTTTTTGTGTATGTAATATATAAACACAGTAGTACATGTACATAATTTGTAAATGTAGAAATTTGCTCATTTTTTTAATGGAATGTACCATCAAAAATGCTTAGAAGCTACTGATCCCAGTGTGTCCAAGAGATGTATCACCATCCAGAGATAAGGAAGCCACTGGGGAAGAAAGATTGAGTAGATTAGGTGAAAAGATGACTACCTGTATTTTTACTTCTGTAAATGATCATTTTAAGTTTTTTTTTCTTTTTGAGCCATTTCTCTTTTGTTTTTCAGAATAATCTAAAACATCTTTAAAGCTGGGATAAAAGTACTAAAGGGGAAAAGATATTCCTTTCCTACAGGAGAGATTCTGTTCTAAGATATTCTTGGTATTAGAGAATGTTGAAGTGGAATGGATGTTGAGGTCATCTAACCCGACTTCTTCCTACCCATCCAGAGACTCAGACAAGTAGTTGTTGGACTCTTGCTTGAACCCTTTGAGAGGTAGGCAGCCTGCTCCTTTATAAGGGAAGTTTAGATAGGTGTGATAGAAAGTTCTTCCTTTTACAAGGTGAAATTTGCTTTCCCGTATGCAACTTCTACATATTGGTCCTTTTCCTTACCTTAAAATATTTACAGAGCCAGTGACATCCTACATACCGTTTTACAGTGTACCAAGTCAGACACGCTTGATGCTCACTTTTCTGTGGAGTGGGCAGGCATGTATTTGTTCTGATTAAAGAAATGAGGCAGTTGAGATTATTCTCCCATGGAGGAGCATCTTAGTTATTTTCCCATTACATTTGACATGCCTGGTTTGCATATTTCTGTATAGGAGGCATTGAAGTTCCAGGAGCTGTTTGACCTGAGTTTTAGTTCTGGTTCTACCACTTTCTAGCAACAAGATCCTGGGCAATTTAGGTGGCCTTTGTGAGCTGGGTTTCCTATAAACTGCTCTCCATCTCTGAGCACTGTTGGGAAGATTAAATTAGATAAATCTTGTAAAGCCATTGTAAAAGCTAGGCTTAGAGTTAGGTGTGCAACAAATATGAATTTACTTGCTTTTCCTATCTTGTTTCAAATAAATTTTTAAAAATCTGTATACAGCATGATGTTTAGCTTTGTTTAATTTTATATCAGAGGTTCAGTTTCATTACATCAGTCAATGGAGATTGTCCTGTTTCTTTTTTCCCGGCTTTATTGAGATATAATTGGCATACAACATTTGACAACATGATGATTTGATATATTATAATGTATATCATTATATATTATGTAATATATATTATAAAACAGTGACTCCGCTAAAGTTAGTTAACACATCCATCGCCTCACATGTTACATTTTTTTGTGTGTAGTGAGAACATTTAAGATGAAATGTTTTAGCAACTTTCAATTATATAATCCAGTATTAACAATAGATACCATGCAATATATTAGATTCCCTAGAACTCACTCATCTTATAAATGGAAGTGCGTACCCTTTGACCAAAATCTCCCCATTCCTCTATTCCACCAGCCCCTGGCAACCACCATCTAATCTCTTCTTTCTAGGAGTTTGACTTTTTTTCAGGTTCCACATGTAAGTGAGATTATACCCTATTTGTCTTTATCTGATTTATTTTACTTAGCATAATGCCCTTGAGGTTCATCCACGTCATTGCAAATGGCAAGATTTTATTCTTCGTTGTGGCTGAATAATATTCTTTTGTATATATACACCACATTTTCTTTATCCGTTCATTGATGGACTCTTAGGTTGTTTCCATGTCTTGGCTATTATGAATAATGCTGCAGTGAACCTAGGGGTGCAGATGTCTTCGAAATAATGATTTCATTTCCTTCAGACATATACTTAGAAGGGTGGTCATATGGTAGTTGTATTTTTAATTTTTAAAGAACTAATGGAGGTTACTTTGGAACTTAATTTTGTCATTTGTCTTTTTAGTTATAATAATCTTTAATGTTGTCGTGATTTTTAAAAAATACATTTATTTGATTATTTCAAAAGTCATGAGATGTGTTATCAGAAATAAATTTAAGCTATTTTCATTTTGAGGGAAAAAAAGTTGTATTGACTTCTTTATGAACATTTAATTTTATATGACGTCAAATGGGTCATCTTACTGCATTGCCGCCAAATTGGTATTAGATGGGAAGGAATGAGGGAGGTTTTTTTTTTTTTATTTGGATTTTTTTCTTTATGAAGTTATGTAATAAAAGCATATGTATATCTTTGGAATTAAGTATTTGAAGAGGAAAGGTCAGTTCCATTGGGCTCTCTTTATTCCTTCATTCTTCTTGTGCTCTCTTTGGAGGAAAAAAATTTTTTTTATTTTCATCCTGAGAAACCTGCCATTGTCAGGGGTTTTAAATCTTGATAAGATGTGAAAGCCCTTTGACAACTGCTAGCTAATGATTGAAGTGTATATTTAGTCTGCCAAACTATGAGCTTTCTGAGGACTGGGATCCCAGGTGAATTTTTCATTGTTACTGGCACATAGCACTGTGCTTACTAGCTATCCTCTGACTGCACGAAATGTTACTTACTGCTAGATATGTTGAAATTTAGTCAATGCAAATTTATTAATACAGCTTGGGAGTTTACTGGTCTAGCTTTTAGTTCAAAAACATGTACTTCAGATAATATTCATAAGTTCAGAGCAAAAAAATATTTTTTTCCCCAAAATATGCCAAATTATATCGAATGCCTTTCTCTGTATTGAGACAGTGGAAATGATGAAAATACTTTATCAGTATTAATAGTACTTTGGACCTCCCTAGAACTTTTCCTCTTGGGGAATTTATATTTTCTTTTTGTCTCCTAACACTTTGGTGATGGGAGTGGTGTCAGGGGCCCTAAGTGTACTTACTCAGTCCAGGGTACGTATGAGATGTCTCATGTCTGGAATTCTAGTTCTGCAGTCACTACTGTTAGCCAACAATGAACAGCTCTGTTTCTTTTTTAGTTCTTTTCATCTCTCTTCATCAGATTTATTCTAACAGCATATTTCTGCAAAGATGAAATCTTTCCCCATCTCTGGTTTTAAATTTTTCCTCCAGTTTAAGTTCAGCTGTTCAGGGAGTCTGTTATCCATTGTGTCCATTTTTTGCAATATCCTGAGCTCTTGAGGGATAGTAAGCAGAGGGGAATTCAAGGCCAGACACAGTGAGAATGAGGGTATCTCTGGTTATGACTTAGACTTAAAAAAAAAAAAAAAGTAATCAGTCATTTGGGAATGAAGCAATTATGTATTTGGTGTATTCTCTCCACAGTGGAGTTGCTTGTGTATCTAATTTTTATTATGGTCAGTTCCTCTCTGTAGTAAATGTTTCACTCTTCATTTTATTCAATCGCAGTCATTATTTGTAAATCCATATATTCTGTGTGCAAATCACAGGTCTTTCACTTTTTCTACCATTTTGGCATTTAGATGCTTCAACATGAATTTAATCTAAGAAAAAAATCTTAATGTCCTGACTTCTAGCAAAAAATATTTGCATAGGGAACTCTAGATTTACTGACTTTTCTTAACTTCTAGAAAAATATGTCTAAGGTTTGCTACTTGAGGTTTTCTAAACATTAATGCTATTTAATGTAATTAAATTGTCTTTAAAAAAAAAAAAAACATGCTACCTGAAGGAGGGTTGCTGCACAGGTTGACCACACACAATGAGATGTGATTGTATTTTTCAGTCAGAATTTTTTTCTTTAGAAAAATATTTTATGTAGTTCAGGGTGTTATATGATAAACATAATTCCTCACTAGGGAGTATAAATTGATACACTTTTTGTGAAGTCTAGCCAAAGAAAATAATCAGAGTTTTCTTTTAAAAATAAATAAATTATTAGCTATATAAATATCTAAGAGTCAAGAAATAATCAAATCAATTGTGGCATGCATAAGTATTGGAATATTATGGAACCACTAAAATTGTGGGGTGAAGGGAATTCTCTGGTAATTAAACACCTTATACATCAGAATATTACAATTATTATTTCTGAGACAGGCAACTTAAAAATCTTTGTGTAGTCCAAATTTTCTGTAACAGGTATGTGTTACATTGATGACATATAAAGCACGAGAATGATGCCTGGCCTCGTAGTGAGCCCTAAAATAGGAGGTTTTACTATTCCTGTGATGTTTACTTTTATAATAAAAACATTATCTTTTAAGCCTACTTTAATTGTAATTTTTTTGTGTAACCTCTTGTTTAATATCTGTCCTCCATTATCTGTCATATGGATTATGCTTCTAGCACATAGCATGGTACCTGGCACGTAGGAAGTGCTCAATAAATAATTGTTTGAGCCCTCAAATATCAGATTAAAATTTTTTTTTTTTAATTTTGGTTTCCTAGCAGGAAATTCACCATTGAGAAAATTCTCAATTGAGAACCGCTAACATTTTGTTTTACATGTTGAAATGTTTGTAAACTAGGAGATTGCACTGTGCTAAATGGTTTGTCGTTAACAAGAAATATGTTTATTGACATGTTTTATGTACAAATTGGCACTGAGATATCTTTAGATTTTTTCCAAAGTTATAGTTTTCAAATTTTAGAACATTAAAAACACAAAATTATGACAAAGCTACTCCTGACATCCTTTTAGACTAGCTCTAACATCACAACTGTAAGCAAAAATAGGCATGTTTTGAACAGCCTACAAGGTAAATAAATACCTAGGCTGGTGGGACAATAAGAGTGTATTTGGTTATACAAAGATCCATGATTCTATAAAAGGAAATAATGTGAATCTGTTGTTGGTTACAAGTTCAGAGATCTCTGTAATATACAGTATCTTAATTGTAAATTGCCACTTCCAAAGGTTTGGTAATCATTGTAAGGGAGTAATGAAACTTAGCAAGAATTACCAGCTGCTGTTTATGAAACAAAAGGATAAAATTTACTTAATGAATTAATGTCCTGACAGCAATGTTTATTGTTTAAAACATAATAATCATGTTTATTCTATCTCTCTGAGACAATATATCTGAAATGTACCAGAGGAAATTGAGAGTAACATACTTTTTAAAAAATATGCCCTTATTTGCATGAAACCAACATAAAAAATTTGAAGAGTACTTTATCAGAGGTCTCTGCATTATAGAGTAAAACTGGAAAAATTGCAGAATTGGAAAGTGATGTTTTGGAAATATAAGAAATATAAAAATATGAAAACATAGGCACTTGGAGAAAATTTTAATATCCTGACTCATAGACCTTGAGAACTTCAAAAGACCTTAAAATCCATTTGATGATGATTTTTGGAATCTTGGGAATAGTGTTGAAATACCATATGATAGAAGAATAATCAGGAAGCTTAATGCAATCAGGACTTCATAGCCTCTTATGGGAAGTAGCATTTGGCAAAGCCTGCTAAGCTACTGTAAATGAATGTTAATCTCATTTTATCAGCTGCTTGTACTATATTTATTATATAATTTGAATATTTATGATTCTGTAAATATGTTTAACAGTGAAATTACAGTGTTTATGGAACTCAGATTCCAAAAAGCATACAACCCTTTGATGGAGAAGAATTATGTTTAAATACTATAAAATTCAAGATGTTTCTACCATTTAGCTGTAGTCTGTATTTTATGGGACAAGTATTTCATAATAAAATACTATGACAAACAGAATGATGTATGTCAAAATTGACTATGAAGACAAACATGTGATTTAATTAATTTATTGTTTATGCAAAACTAGGTAACTAGAGTATTTTAACTTTTTAAGATCAAGTACATTTTACTATAACTATTTTCTCACTAGAGTTTATACGAATTTGGTTGACTGCATCCCTGTTTACTTGGAAATTATTAATGAACCCTTTTTTTTTGGTATGGACCCAGCTTTGGAATTGAAACAGCTTCTCCTTAAGGAGCAGTAATATTGAAAATGAAAATAATGAATGAGAATGACTCTTTTAGTTTTGTAATCTGTACTTATTCAGTGCATGTGTATATTGGGAAGATCTGATTCTGTCAGTGCATTCTTACTTCATTGATATTTTTCCCTTCAGTAGGATTTAAATGTTCATTGTTCTTCTGGAAAGTATAATCAAATAAGAAAATATAGTTCATATTAGAACAACAGTAAAAATACTGTAATTAAGATGTGTCTCAGTCACATTTTTTCCCTGTCTTTTTTTAAAACAGAAACAGGAATTTAGTAAATAAAATTGTAGGTGGTTGAAACATTGTTTTTCAAAGGTTATGGTAATGTAACAAATATCTAGTTACTTCATTTTGATTGTCTAAAATGTTTTTTAAAAATCTTTTTTAAAATGTGGGTATATCCAGATACTTAACATTTTGAGGATAATTTAGATTACTTTTGGTTAACTTGCGTGTTATCTTTTGTGGACACTAGAGAGGAGTGATTCGGAGGGTGAGCTTTGCAGTAGAGCCTTGAGGACATCTAGATATAGATAAAGCACTCACTTAGCTTAGTCACCATCATTTAAATCAGGTTACAGAATCTCACTGGGCCTTGGGGACTGCACCTTCATGGGGTTTGTGGGAAGATTATCTGAAATTCTCACAAATATGTGAGAAGTGCCAAGAATGTATGCCTGGAGTCAGTGATGGTTCTCATACACTGCTGTTATACAGTTGATGATCAAGCCTCTTTATATTGTAAGCTACTTTGAAACCTTTTGCCTTTCTACCATTCCTCCTTGAGAGAATTAGCTAGTTGGTACAGTATCCTTGTATCCTTTAAAAAAATTGACAAAGGGAAAAAACAATTCAGAATGCTAGTCAGCTCTATCTGATGATAATGTTAGAGAAGTTTTAATAAATCAGATGTTTGATCTGATTGCCTAAAATGAGATTGGGGCTTATTTTATTGATTCATTAGCTATGCCTTTGCCTGCCTGCCTTTTTTGTGTAGAGCAGAGGTCAACAACATTTGTGTGTGTGTGTGTGTGTGTGTGTGTGTGCGTGTGCTCGTGCACGTGAGGAGCCAGGAAATGAACATTTTAGGCTTTGTAGGTCTTCTAGCCTCTTTCACAACCACTATACTCTGTTATTACAGACAAGACCAGCCACAGACATGTAGATTAACAGGCACAGCTGTATTCAGTGATGCTGTATTTATGAAGATAGGCGGTAACCTAGATTTGGGTCCCGGTCTATAGTTTGCCAATGCTTGGTGCAGATAATTGAGAGTATTGGTATTTCCTTTTTAAAATCAGAGATAAATCTTTGCCTTCAAGGATGTTCATTATTTAGTTTATCTAAATCGACATAATTATCTATTTTTTATTTTATAAGTACATATACATGTAAGAATATAAAGGGACATATTTATATATGAAAGATTAAACTGTTAACTTTTGATTGCTGAAGCTGTATTATAGTTGATTTTTCTAGTTTTCTCATATCTCTAGAAAAAGGGTGGGGTGATGAGGAATGCCTTGATGGCCTGAGATATTAGACATTATACCTTTTTATTCATAATTGCATAGATTTTGCTATTGGAGAGTATCACATTCTGGCTTTGCAGTTGGGTAGGTTCACTTTGCAGCTGTGCCCACTCCGAGCCAGAAGTCACTGGCTTGTGATATACTTTCTTAGGGCTCAGTTTTCTCATTGGTAAAATAGTGATAATTCTTCCCTTTTGGGGTTATTATGAGGATTGAATGGGAATGCACTTGAAGTGCAGGGCTCAGTGCCTGAAAAAGATCAACGCAATCAACTATAGTTCTTAAAGACCTGAGTAAGAATCTTATGCCTTAAAAAACTTTTTGTTGTATTGTTTTTGTTTTTGTTTTAAGAGGGAAATACACTGTGTACTTACACATTCACAATTGTTTGGAGCTAATCTGTCATAGGCCAGTGTTTTTAAAAAATACAATACAGTAGACACAGTAGTCCCCACTTATCCACGTGAGGTACATCCCAGTGGATGCCTGAAACTGCGGAGAGCACTGAAACTATGTTTATACTATGTTTACTCCTCTATATACATACCTGTGGTAATATTTAACTTAGAAATTAGGCACGGTAAGAGATCAACAATAACTAATAATAAAATAGAAAAATCATAACAGTGCACTATAATAAAGTTATGTGAACATGGTCTCTCCTTCCCTCACTGATAACCAGTCTGATAACCAAGATGGCTGCAGCAGGAAGGGGAGGAGCATGTGTAGCCAGGATACACTGGACAAAGGGATAATTCACCTCTTGTGCAGGACCTGCTGAGACAGTGCAAGATTTCATCATGCTACTCAGAATGGCATGCAATTTTAAACTTAAGAATTGTTTATTTCTGGAATTTTCCATTGAACATTTTTGGACCTTCAGTGGATTGCAGGTAACTGAAACTGCAGAAAGTGAAACTTCAGGTAAGGGGGAACTACTGTAAAATGGATTTATTACAAAATGAAGTAAAGGCAAACAGAACACATACAAAGCCCCATTTTCCTTTTTATGAAATCCAGCAAACATAGTTTCTCTATACTTACTCTTAATTTCCCTGATTATTTCTTTGGGGACTGGTAGTAAATGATTGGCAGACTGGGGCTAGTCCACAGGCCACACTTTGAGGAGCACTGGGTTAGGGAGAAGCCCGTTAATGGGAATTCATTTAAAATACCCGTATCAATCACTCTTCAATAGACTTAGTCCCTAAATAAAGAGTTGTCTTATCTTCTTAAAAGGTAGTCAGTCGCCCACCACAAGCAAAAGTTATTTACCCAAATTCATGTTCAAACCGTGAATTTAGCTCCAACGCTCAAAGCAAGATGATTTGGCTTAAGGTAACTGGAAATTCTCGTAAGGGAGTATGCTTTGTTTGGTTGCTGCAGACCAAGATAAACCTCGGCAAGGAGTCCCAGTGGCTCCAGGGCTGACCCTGAGAGTCCAGCCTTCATAGAGTGTGGTGTAGGAATCTCAGGTCCTCAGTTTCTCCTCCATCCTCTGTGATCTGACAACACCTCCCATTACCTCTATTAAACTATTGATAATATTGCTATTATTTTCTTCGATTCCCCCTCCAAGTTGTGGGCTTTACAAGGATAGGTATTATTTTATTCTCTTTTTGGCTCCCTAGTTCTTGGCACACACTAGGTGCACCTTGACAATATATTGATGTGTGAATGGGTGAGTGGGTGATGCTGTCCAGATCTCTCACCAGCCTGACATCCTTTATCTGCACGCTCTTCACTTTGCTAGGGTCCCTCTCAGAAATATAACTAGATTGGGAGGGACACGGGAGAAGAAGAGGTCACTCCAGAACAACACATTGCTTTCAACACTTTCAATGCTCGTAACACACACACACAATGTACTGTGTATTTTGGGAAGCCGACTTTTTTTCGTCTCTCATTTTTTTGGTGTTGATTGTGTAATAGCATTGTAGGACAGCAGCCAACAGCAGTGCTACCACCTTCAAAGCTGTCACATAGACTTTCTGGAAACTGTCAGGACCACACCTTACTGTAGCTGAAATTCAATGGCTCTGAGCTCTTGAGATTACAGATAGTCATTTTCTGGAGTAGACACAATGGTGTGTGAACATAAAACTGGGCTGGAATGTATCAAAGTCTTGCAGGGGATATTATGGATCATTGATGCATTAGAGTAAACGATTTATGGATATTTTATAACATGTGGAATAATGTCACTGTGTCATCGGAATAGAAAAGGGTATCAGAATTTCATTTGCATGGTAGTAATCACTTGTGAGGAACAAGAAGTAACCTGAAATAAGTTTATAGCCTATAGTAATACATTAGATTTTTGGCAGTTATGCTTTGTTTGGAGTAAAGTTTTAGCATATTGACTAAATGCTGGCTTTGGATCAGGATGTTTGGGTTCCTATCCCAACTCTATGATCTAGTTCAAATTCCTTAACCTCATTGAGCCTCACTTTCTTTATTCATAAAATGAGGTAATAATGTTACAGAGACATAGATTATTATGAAGATTAAATGTGATAATTCATGTAAAGTACTTGGTGGTGCCAATATTTCTTTAGCATTCATTATTACCATTTAATGTGTGCAGATCTGTTGGGGTAGAAACACTTTTGAAAAGAAATAGCCTTCACAGTACCAGTAGCAAATTTATTGAATTTATTTACAAAATGTTTGTTAAAATCAAGAAAGTGCTTTGTAAATTCACTGCCTAGTTGGCTAAGCAGAAACACAGTCTCTTGATTTCATTTTAGGTACCCACATACTAAGTAGATAGCTACACAGGACCAGGAACAATTCTCACAAAACTCTTAGTCCATATAGTGACATTTTGCAGAGACATTTCATAAAGGAACTTTAAAGACGTCAGTAGCAGAAACTTCCTCTGTGGCCCGTGAAGGGGATCCCCAGAGAGCATCTCTGGTTCCTGAAGCCTGTGTGGGGATATCCAGTTACAGCTCAGGGAAAGTGCGGATCTGGTTCATCATGTGATTGCCGAGTTGTCCTTCACAGTAAGGGTGACAGCCTGCCAAGCCGACATCTGCCTAGCAGGCCATGTGGACCCACCTGCCAGCACCATTATTCTCATTTAGGGTCAGGCCAATGGGGACCTTCCTCATTTAACCCTGAATGTCTTCGTTTTCCTGAAGCTTCAAAGTGGAATGAAGGACTCAGCAAGGCATATGGTGGTGTGACTGAACCCCAGTCAGTTTCTTAAATTGCAAGACTGTTTCTTGGTTATAGATGGGTCTCCTCTTTGCCCCCCACAGGGTATTTCCAAAGCTTCTCTTGATACAGAACACATTGTCACAGTGGCAAAGGTCATTTGCCAAAGTAAGTCTTCTAACCTAAAATTAGAAAGACACCATTTTGGGGTTTATTGGCTGGTGTGCCTGGTGGGTTTTTTTTTTTTTTGATGGACCCTAATGTATATCTCATCACAAATGTTCTTGTGAACAAATATCTTCCTAAATTGAATTTTTTAAAGAAAATAAATATTCTAACTGAAGGTAGATGACATTTTGCATATACAAAATTTTTGAACATGTAAAATTGCCTCTTGTACCAGAATATGTCTTTGTGCTGATAGCCTTACCCATTGGGGCTCATCATTCAACAAGACACCTCTATTTTGACGTTTCCTGTGAAGGGACATACTGTTGAGTATGTACAGTAAGAATTATGGAGAGCATTAGTCATTGATATTTTTTTACATGTAGTAGTTGAAAATCATTGTTCGTTTGGATTCCTACATTATTTGGGTGGATTTTATAATCAACTGAAGTTTCTGGAGGCCAACAGGGTATCTTCATCTTTTTCCTGCTCCTGTGCTGTGTAGAGTCATTGGCGGGAAGAAAAACATTTTGCTATTTTAGTGTCCCCTGCTCGTGGATGATTGTTGTTAAGGGAATAGTGTCTGGCTTTTCAGATTCAGATTTGCTGCTTATGTTTTCTAGTATGTATCATATAATGAGAATAATTTAAACTGTCTCTTTTCACTATCTAAACTATCTAAAATTTGTATCAAGTTGCAACTTGGCAAAACTAAAAAAGTAAAAAAGGTCTTTGAGTAAATACAAATGATTCAAAAATACTTCAGAATAGAAAGATGCAAAATGACAAAAGGTCCTCTTCATGTATCAGGATTTTGCCTCTTGGAGTCATGTGGAGACTCAGTGACTCACCTCCAATTTCTGCATGAAGTGCCAGGGAGAAACAGCCCACTGAGGAAAGATAAGGACAAGAATTTCTTGATGAGAAACCAATTCATGGGGGTTGAGGGTTGATAGAGGTCGGGGGTAGGGTTACTTGTGCTTTCTGGGGGAGAGAGAGCTGGAGGAAATCTTAGCAGAAATGCCTGTTTGAATCCATTGGAATTGTCAAATTTGGCAATAGAGGAGGAGAAAAGCTTGGCAGCTGAGGAGAGAATCTGAGGGGAAGGGTGTGAGAACCTCTTATCTCAAAAGGAGTAGCATCCAATGCCCAGGGATGTAGGAGCACACGTGCCACCTGAGTCATCAGGTGCGTTGAGGATCCACTTTTAGAAGCTTGAGGTTAATGACTATTGAGTTGTCTCATCTCAGGCCTGTGGCCTCCTGCTTTGAAATGAGGTTTTGTTCAGCCTCCCACACCCTCGCCCAGTAATCATGAGCTTTTAGTTGAAGGAACAGTCTGCTTTAAGAAGAATTGGTTCTTTCCAGCTTTTCTTCAAGGTCTTTGAATAGCTTTTTAGGTTTCTAATTTTTTATCCTCACAGCTCATCTTGTCATCTGCTTCAGAACTTTCTCCCTCTTGCTCCAAGTCTTGATCTGTCTATAAGCCTGAGAAGCTCTATTTCTTCTTGACAAAGTTCAGTCATTTTATTTTCCTTCTCCTGAAGATTTCGAAGTGCACTTGCAATTGAGGCTTGCTTAGTCTGAAGGCTTTTTAAGATGATTTGTCAGGTCTGCTTTATGTCCTCTCCTTTAGAAATGATGATGTAGAATTGATTTTTCTCTATTCTGGCTGTTGAAATGCACACTTAACTTTGTAACATCAGTGAGTTTCCTCCTGGCTCCTCTTTCCTGATGGTTGGCATGGTCTCCCTCTGGCGATTCCAAGTTATCATCCATCTTCTTTTTCCCAAGGGCAGCTGCCAGGTTTTTAACCTTTCACGCACATTCCTCCATTCCTGATCTGACTTTACACAGAGATTCTAGAGCTCTCTACGGAGATCCTGAAGTTTCTTTTCTATTGTGCTCAATATTGGTGAGCTTATTGTAGCTTTTTCCACTTGTGTCTTTATGGGTTTAGTTTCTGTTTATGGAGACTGTCTCTTTCTTGCAATAGCAGACATCAGCTCATCCTGAACATGGAGACTTTTCTTTTCTCAGTTGGTTTGCTACAAAGCATAAGATGGACCAGATCACAAGGTTAACATGTCCACGTATCAGGCACTTCTCATGGGTTTTCATCATCTTCCACCACTAGGTCAAACTTGTCAGGAGGTTTACGTTACCAGAACTACTGCTGAGCTCTTAATGGCATGAAGCCTTTTTTTTCCCCCTCACTGACTGAAAATTCTGCTTAAAAGAATTGGCAACATGCCAACTTCCAGGCACGTGTCACTATCTTCCATTTTTACTCAGGGAGCATGAGACTGGCCTCACATCATTATGTAATGCTGCCACAGAATTGCTTTGCCACATATTTTGGCCTAATGTATAGCTATGGTGGGACGAAGCCCCTCCTTGGTACTCCAGACGGCCACAGAGCCCCCTACAGAGCCCCCTGCAGTCCTCACACCCAGCTGGGACATGGCAGACCCTGGTGAACTTTGAGCACAGTTTTGCTTGAAGTGAAGCTGCACCTGGGAGTCAGGATGGGCTGTGAATGAAGAGAATCATTGTAGGTCTAGGACTGGTCCCAAGAAAAACACACCTTCAACTCAGCCTGTGGCTCCTTCTTAACTTTACTTTCTGTATCCCTAGAGGCCAGCTCTCATCCTCTGTCCATGCTGTTTCTTCTGCCTTGAAAGCCTTTCCCTTCCATTGGCATGGGAACAACATCCATCCTGTGATCCCAGGGCAGGACCAGGTGCCAAGTGAGTGCTCAGTGCTCCACGCACGTTTGTGGAAGGAACAAAGGAGTGAGCGAGTGCGGGACAGAGGGACAGAGACACATTTGCCATCCCTGGAGACATCCCTACTGAATCAGCAGAGGGTTCCCTCAGGAGATTTTTAAACTTTCAGAATTCCAGCCTGGGAGGTGGAGAGAAGAGGAGGTGGTGGCAGTTCTGGCCTAGTTCTTGATCTCCTCTCTAGCCCTCCACTCACATAGATTTTAAAACAGCATATCTTGTGTAAATTTCCCAGTCAGGTAATGAGATTCAAGCAGCGGAAGCTGCTACTGTTAAAAAATATGCTGTACCACTTTTGAGATATTCGCTTTATGGAAACAATGGAATGCAATGCAATAGAGCTAGAGCTTATGCTGTAAAGAGAACATCATTGGCCTCAGAGAGCCTTATTTATTTTTTCTTTTTTTAAGGATCTTTGTTATTTGAGAGTAAGTGTGCAGAGTGGGACAGGGCTATCAATCAGGCTGGGGTTTCCCTCTAAAGAACCTGAAACTAGTGTGTATCATATGTGTCTTACCAATTAGTTGTGTCTTAGTCCAAATGTCTAACTTGTGTCTGGCACACTGGAGGCACATAACACATATTTGTTGAACAAACAAATATGGTGAATACTAAATACTTACTAAATAATTCTTAGTTACAAGTAGCTGAAACAAAAAGTACAAGAACGTCGATGGTCATTGCATATTTACCATGAGCTAATCATTTATGCGCTTTATCTGGTTTTTCTGTGACATGGTGATGTTTCTTCCTGACTGGCCTGGCCTGTGTCTTCCCTCTCTTCCATCTCTTTTACAAATGGCTACAGGTTTACATTTATTACTTGTCTCGACTTTGCAGGTACTTTCAGTGTACTCCAGGTCCTGATACCTGCCCCAAAGAAGGGGAAGAATAACAGCATTGATCGTAAATCACTCACTCCCCTCCTACCTGACTAGAATTTTTCCTAAAATGGTTTGTTTTTAAAAGCCATGCTATACTTTAGAAATAACTGTTGACGGAGAGAAGCCAAAAGACAGAAGAGAGAAAATATCCACTCACACTGTCCATTCACCTACGGGGGTGTGTATTTTTCCCTTCTTCATGCCGCTAGCTGCAAGCGGTAGCTACTAGCAAAAATTTGAGTTTTGTTTTCACAGTTGAAAAAAATAATCCACAGTAATGCAAAAGTTTGCATTTTCTGATCGTAGAAAGTTAGAAAACTGGCTAATCATTGAAATTGGAAATATTTAGAGGAATGTGGTATATGAGCAATGTAGGGTTAAACTGGGCGTGGCCTCTGCCCCACCACCCCTCAACTCAGTTCCCCACATCTACAATGGCCAGCTGCATCTAGGGTGAGAGGAGGGAGAGCGGACGAGGCCTAAGAAACACCACCTGAGCCCCTCCAGGATGGGCCTGCCTGAGCACCCATCCCTGAAAACAGAAGCTCTCATCTGGATTATAGCAGGTCCGTGTGGCTGGGAGTTACATCCTCAGAAGGCAGGCAGGATGCTATTCTCCTGCATAGCTCTCTGCTCTGTCCCTTGGCAGTCTTCTTTTGCTGGGTCCTGTGGAAAACTGGTTCCATTGTAAGTACCCCAGCCTTTGAACCCTCTTAACAGCCAGTTCCTTCAAAACTTTGTTTCCACCTCCTGTTTCATCGCCAAAGATAGCACATCCTCTGTGGCCTTTTTCTAG
Source organism: Macroglossus sobrinus (assembly GCA_004027375.1). Taxonomy (NCBI): domain Eukaryota; kingdom Metazoa; phylum Chordata; class Mammalia; order Chiroptera; family Pteropodidae; genus Macroglossus; species Macroglossus sobrinus. The sequence continues at coordinate 136,607 of PVKZ01000298.1, forward strand.
AGGGAGCTCTCTGCACTCTGCAGGCCGGGATGTGGTGAAGGCCCAGCTTAGCTCCACATTGCCAATTCCAGACACCTTTTAAAAAATCTCTTATACAGAAGCCCTCCGTCTTCTGAGGGTGGGCTTCAAAAGAGGTTGTGCATCTTTTCTAAGCTGGTGTTATGGGAAGCGTTATTGAAGAGAGGCATACTTTGGGGGAAAAAAGGCACATTTCTAGATGCCTCATCTCAGAGTGTGAAATGGCTGCCTATGGCTGAAAACAAGTTGGTAGGTAGAGACTTTAGCGCATTTAATTAAAAGTACTGTGCAAAAGAAATTGTAGCAATTATATATTATTAACCTAAGTGGTGCCAAGGCTTTGAAGTTGTTTGCAATGGCCCATTATTTTCCTTGATTGCATGCCATCCGAGATTGAACTGGGCTGTTTAGTTATGCAGGCATTTAGAAGAAGAGCAAGATAGTAAACCCAAGTATAAAATTAGAATCTTTGCAACTCTGTGCTATGTATCCAAGCTATTGCTGAGTAAATCCAATCTTTTGCTGCTACAGTTATTTTGACGGCATTGTGCTGCTGTCCCTGCCCACTCCCCAATCAGACATTGTGTAGTTTATTGGAAAATACATGTTGTGTATGTCAACTAAAAACAGGGTGTCATTTTTGTGCTTAAATGGAAGAGGCTTTTATTTCAAGCTGAAGTAAATGAATAAGGAAATTGAAGATCTGAGAACAGCGCTGGGTCTATTATCATAAGAAAACCAGGCTTTGCAAATGTAGGGCTTAGAAATTATTAGATGTGTGGTACACTGCAGGGGACATTTCTGGCTGAGGAGATCAAAATGTGCTTTTCTGTATTAATAACTCTGCAAGGTGGCAAAGGGTTTCAGCGAAAAGAATAAAATAAGGTTCTAGATCCGATTTTATCATTATAAGCTGTACTCAGCTACACTTTTAAGTAAAAGGTTTATTGAAGGACCATGTCATGCTAGACAGTTAGAATTTGACAGCTGAAAATGACTAGGAATGAATGGGCCAACCCCTTCATTCTACAGAAGAGGAAAGAAACTGGATAGGCCAAGTGACTTGCCTAAATGACAGTGGACAAATCCCCATAGAAGTAAGTATGCTACATTTTTACTTTCATGAGCTTTGAACATTTCAGTGCATTTTAATATTCATTAGAACTTTGTTACTGTAGTTATATCTGGTGTTATACATTTCTTTTGTGCTTTAGGAAACTCAGAAGTCTTTATTTGTTTACTGAAGAAAACATTTATTGGGCACTTATTGTTGCTTTTTAAAATTTGGCTTGTTACCTTATTATAAAAGTTAGTGTTCACATAAAGACCACAGCTTTTCTTTGGCTCCTTCTTTTGCTTATCAACCATACCGAGTTTACCAAGCCTCCGTAGAAAATATACTGCATAGCACACACACAGTAAGTATGGTTGAAAGGGTTTATGGAACTTTTAGTCCTGTGTTGTCCAATACAGTAGTGTGAGGGGAAAATTCTGTTTTTCTCTTCACTCAAACATCAATATTTTTGGTCACCAAATGTGCGGAGATTTTAATGCCCCAAGCGATTCTTAGACGCCAGCTAGGTGCCCTCTTTAATTCTATTCTGATGCTACCTATCTGGAGATCCCACAGGTTAAGCGCTCGGTCCTACAAGATGGCCTCTCACTTCAGGTGCCATTTGCAAGTCCAGAGGGTCACCCAGGCTTCTGCAAACCCTACAAATTGGAAGTTTCCACGGCCATCTCCTCAGGTTTAATCATTTGCTAGAATGACTCACAGAACTCAGGAAAACAGAGTGGTTAGTAGATTTCCGGTTTATTATAAAGGATACAACTCAGGAACACCAGATGGAAGAGATACACAGGGCAGTGGGGAATGGGGTGTGGGGCTCACCTGCCCCCTCCGGGTGCACCGCACTCCTGACACCTCCACGTGTCTGCCTGGAAGAATAAGCTTCCAGCCTGGAAGCTCTCTGAATACTTTCCCTTTGGGTTTCTATGGAGGCTTCTTTACATAGGCAGGATTGATTAAATCATTGGCCATTGGTGATGGATTCAAGCTGCAGCCCCTCTGCTCCCTGGAGGTGTAGGGCGGGGTTGGAAGTTCTATCCCTCTGATCACAGGGTCGGTTCCCCTGATAACCAGTCTCCAGAGTCACCTCATTAACCTAAATCCTGGTGTGGTTGGAAGGGACTTCTTTTGAATAACAAAAGGCCCTCCTTTCACCTTTATTGCCCTTCTCCCTTGGGAAATTCTGAGGGTTTTAGGAGCTATATGCCAGGAACTATGGACTAAGGCCAAAACATATATTTCTTATTATAAAGTTTCACAGATAAGCAACTAGTCGCTAGATATTTAAATTTAAATGTCATAGGGGTTAGGGGAAGCTCTGATTTACAGCCGGTTAGTCAGAAGCCCAGGTAACAACTTGGATTTTTCACTTGACATGATATGGGGGCTGCACTTAACCTATGGGATCTGATGCTATCTCTAGATAGTTGATTTATTTAAATATAAATAAAAGTTATTTTATAATAAGTATACTTAAAAATTCAGTTCTTCAGTCATACAGCCACATTTATATATGCATTGGACAGCACTGTTTTGTCCCTTTCCATGCCAGAGTCACTTACTATGAATCTAGATGTGAAATCCAAAAACCTAAATTTGATCCCCACAATCACCATTCCCCCTGATACATAAGCTGTAAGGTCTCAGACAGGTCCTTTAACCTAGACAGAGCTCTGTTTTTCTTTTTTATAAAATGAGATTATATGTCCTATAATGTCTGTTAAATGCTTCATGTTACACCTACAGTGTTTATTACATAAAAGTAGAAGTTGGGGTTGTCATCTTGGTTACTACTGAAAAATATTTGCACTTGAAGATCTTTGCCTCTTTGCATGCTTCATGGGGAATTCAGGGTTTGTTTGGTGTCTCAGATTCATCTGCTCTGTGGGTGAATTCTGACCCTGCAACAGTAGGTGGCCGAATGCCTTTATTCTTTGATATTTCATAAGATAAGGCATTGCCTTCTGCCATACTTTTCCTTGGGTCTGTTTTTCAACCGATCCAGTTTTTTTGTTTGTTTGTTTTTGTTTTTTTTAAATAAAAAGCTGAGTGTAGTGTAATGTTTAAGACCGTGGGCTCTGGCAACAGCTTATTCTGCCAGCTTTGCCACATACTCACTGAATGACTTTGTCAATTCTAACCTAGTTTTTAATAATAGATCTTATCCCCATCAGTAAGTGGGATAATAAAAGGACATATGCCACAGAGTTATTGCAGGGGTTAAATGATATAGGACCCATGTAGTTAGTCTAGTCCATAGAACTTAGTGAATTATTATAAATAATAGGATGATGACATAGTGATAATTCAGTACAGAAAATACTTTATAGATCATTCTAGTTGAATTATCTGGCAAGACTAGGTAAAGATATATAGCACTCAGAAGATGTGACATTGAAAATTTTGAGGTTTGTAGGAGATAGGCTTTCTCACTATACCTATAATTGATCCGCTCAGGGAAACAGGCTTCGGGCTCTTTTTCCATGTTCTCCTTTCCTCTGCACAGAGTCTCAAAGGCAAGTAAATGCCTAATGGGAGCAGGCAGGTAATAATGCCCATGCATAAAGCCTACTGTGGATGAGAGACTGTAGAGAGGAAAGGACTTAATGAAACCGGAGAACGTGCATGGAGCCCATCCTGGCAGTCTAAATCCCCTGCTAGGCTGCAGCTAGTTAGTGCCGTGAAGGAATAGAGCGTAATAAATCTAGCTGTTTACGTGAATTCCCAAAGTTTCCAAATTGACTCGGGTTTTATTTCAGACTATACATACTAGAAATCATACATCTATGAGTAGGAACTGGCCCACAGGCCACTATTTTATGACCTTTTCCCCAAAAGCAACATTTCCCAGTATATTCCCAAGGATGCTAACTAACTCTTGTGAGTTGTTCATTTTGAATTACTTGAAAATAAGATTCTGTAGTCGAATAATTTGGGGAAACTTTGATCTGTGACCAAAGACATTTAGAAAAAACTTCACATTGAATTTGATTTCCCAGATTTATTTGATCAGAGAATCCTGTTTGCAAAGATGTATGAACCTCTCCACATTGCCACACAATGTAGGCAGCAGTGTTCTGAAGAGTTGTGCTATGAGTATTAATCTGGAGGGACTCTATACAGCAGATGTAAATTGAATCTTAATTAATACTGAGGAAGAAATCGTGACCCTAAGTTACTCTTTTTTTAATATAATTGGAACTCGTGAGTTGTCCATTTTGACAGGGTCAGATTTTCTGTTTTGTAATAAAAGATCTGCTCACCCACCATAAGGCCTGTTAACTAGAACTCGTGCTATTGTGATGTGGTTTCTATAAGAATAAATATTTGAGAAGATCCCTTTTGTTTGGGAGTGTTGAAGTCAGAAGTATCTATACCTTGAGAAAATTTTTGTAAGAGTTTATTTGAGCCAAACTGACCACATGCTGGGAAGCAAGATCTCAGATGCTCCCCAGAATGATAGTTTCTTTTATACACTTGGAATTAAGTAGGGAAGAAAGGAAGGTTATGAGGGGGAAAGAAAGGCAGAGAAATCTGATTGGATTGCAGGGTAGTTAAGAAGAGTTGCTCTCTCGAGGGTGGTTACACATCTGAGGGTTCTGAAAAAGAGGCATTGCTAACCTAGATGCACAAAACCAAGATAGGGCTTACTTAAGGCAAACGTAAACCTTTAATGTGCCCAAGGTGTGATGACCCACGATGACCTGCCCAGTTAGAAATTTATGATCAGCTCACCCTGTGAAGTACTTTCTGTTAGGTTTATAACAGAGCCACATTTTCATCCAAAGGAATTAGGGTAATGGGCTCCATAACAATATGAGCAGCCAAATTTAGGGGAGATAATAGCAAGAGAACCAAGGCTACTAGAGCAGTATTTAGGAGAATAATGTTTGGACATGCAAACTGTGGTCTCAAGTTTGCTACTGCTGCATTATTTTATGGTTTGGTTATTTGGAACAAAGAAATATTTTCACTCTCATCAATGAAATCTGTGCACTGTCGGGGGAGGTAAAAAAATTAAAAGGAATTTAGCAAGCCTTCTATTTAAGCAGTAACTCTTGAACATGCTCTCAAGAATTCCTTTGATAATAACCTCAATTTACCTTGCCTGCTCTTTCAGATGTGTCTTTAAATAGCATGATTTCTCACAGTCCTACTGAAATTATGGTGCTTCTCCACTTAGTAAAGTGTTTCTGCATTAGATTTCATTTAATTGCATTTTCATGCATCTTTATTCTGAGCCTCAAATTCAATTTATGAACATGGTTAACTCATATAAATCTGTCTTTCTGGGCATTTCATTTTGGTTATGGATTTTGAGGAGGGAAATAGATTTTTTTTCCTCTTGATGTTTTTCAAAGGTATTTATAGATATTAATATAGAAATCAGAGAACAATAGGGCACAGAAGAACCACTCACCTGAAGCTGAATACATTTCAAACACTGAGAAAAAGAAAGGTTTGGATACTTGGGGTCTCATCTTCAGCACAGCTGCTTCACTGTGATAAGAAAACGGAGCTCAGTATATGCTGATGCAACTAAAGTCAATCATAGAAACTATTGAGGGAATAAAGGAAGAACTTCCTATGAAACACAGCTAGTGTTGGCCTTTAAAGGGTTGCAGCCTGCAAAGCTGTGAGTATGATGTAGACTTGCAGGGGAGACTCCAGCAGGATTTCCTGTAGTGCTCAAAAGGAAGTTTATTGGAAGTCTTTTAGTTCATTCAGAAATGTGGAGACCAATATGGCTGTTAAGAGCTTGGTTTCGAAGTTACGGAATCGAATCCAATAATAGCAGCTCAGTACATCCCATTTCTAATTACAAGAAAATTATGCATCCTTTATTCATTCTAGGCAGACATAGTGTTATCTTGAGTGGGAACACTTTCCTTGAACATTTCATGTATTTTTTCCTCAAGTTTTAAATGTATGTAGTTCTGTAAGATAAAATGGACACTTTGTTGGGCACTGAGTTTTAAACTCAATGTGTTGCTAAGACTTTTTAAAAAAATTTACATTATATAAATATTATAGAACTGAAGTAGACACCAAAATTTATTCAGTCAGAATCATTTGAAATAGTAAATAAATAGAAATCAAGACTCAAAGCAACAGTTAAAAGCTAATAAATGTATATTAATATTATTTTAGTTAATCTTTTTGGGCTCTTCATATTTACCATTATTAGATTTTTTTTTAATTAAAGAAGTATAGTTTTTGACAAAAGGAATGCTAAGGAAGTCTCACCATTCTGTTGCTTCAGATTGGTTGGAAGTGTCTTGATATATGTAATATAATAAAATATGCATCGTAATGGTATGTGCAAATTGCCTGGAGATCTAAACGTAAGCCAGCTGAATGCAGATGCCCATAATCATGCTTTACTGTCTCTTTAGAGGGCCTGAATGCACTTGCTCAAGTCTTCTTTAAAAGACTACATTATGTTATAAAGTAACAAAGTAGCTTTTAACATGTGAAAGTAGAACAGCAATTTATTTTCTATTCCTTTAAATTGCATTTAACTTGTTTTTAAACTTTGAAACGAAATTACAGCCACATGAAGAGGCCTGTACAAATCTAATCCACTTAAAATTAGTTTTCATGTTTATTATTATTTTTGTTAACTGCTTTTACTATTTTTGTCACATTTGCTTAGTCCTAAGGGTCATGGCAACATGATTCTTCCTAAACTAAACTGATCACCCCTTTCTCTGGATTCTTTATATATCTCATTTGGTCACCCCATTATATACAGTATTATTCTAGTCTTGACCTCACAATTAGATTATAACATTTTAAGGATAGCATAGACCCTTATACATATAGTATATTAATGTATATAACCCAACATTTAAGACAGTACTTTTATGGAATAGGTTTTTAATAAATATTGTGATAGAATACTAGTCAGCCATTAAAAAGATGAAATATTGTTTTTTGTGACAACATGGATGGACCTTGAAGATATTATAGTAAGTGAAGTAATCAGATAGAAAAGGACAAAATCCCTATGATTTCACTCATGTGGGAATATAAAACAAAAAAGAAAAAACGAAACAAAACAAAACAAAAACAAATTTACAGATGCACACAACAGATTGGTGCTTGCCAGAGGAGAAAGAGTGGGGAGAGGGAAAATGAGTAAAGGGGGTCAATTGTATACTGATGGATGGAAACCAGACTTTTGGTGGTAGTGTATACAGATATTCAGTTATAATGTACACCTGAAACTTATATAATGTTATTAACCACTGTTACTTCAGAGAAAAAAATTAGTATTGTGTGTCTGAGAGGACCTTCAGATGCAGGTATATAAATGTATATAAAGAGTGTGTATGTAAACATTTTATTCTAGAATTTATAAAGGGTACTGAAAAGTGGGGAGAATAGTATAATAAATCCCCATGCACTCCTGCCTAGCTTCAGCTATTTTCTAAAAATTATCAAATATAATGAATATCGCACGCATACACGCACACACACAGCTATTTAAAGAAAACACAGTGAAAAATTAAACCCAATGTTGTAATCATCTGGCTTAAGAAATAAGTGTTACTAAAATTTCTAAAGCCCCTGAAATGCATTCTTGTCCTTCCCACCAGACGTAACTCCTACCCTGAATTTTGTGTTAATCATTTCTGGCTAAATTTGCCATAATTATTTGCACACCAATACATATATATGCTCCTTTTTCATTAGTAATACAACTCCTGAAGTTTTAGCTGGCCATATGCCTTCTAAAGACTATTTCATATGTTCCCTTGCAGTTTCACATGTCATGTAACTAAGTTCTGACCACTGTGAGGTGAACAGAAATTAGATGTGCAACTTCTGAAGTATTGTGCTTCTCTCTCTTTCCCCTTTCTAATAGTAGGCATGTGGACATGATGGCAGGAACTGAAGCGGCATCTTAGACACCATGAAACCAGGTTTTGAGGACAGAAAGCAAAAAAAATTGAAGAAGTAGGTTTCATTTGCCCCAGCCCAGAGTAGGCCTATCTATATGTGGCACTTATGTGATTATTTGGCTAATATGCTCTGGTAAGTTTTTAAAACTATTTATTTTTGACAAAGCAGTCATACACCTCTTGAAGATCCCTGCTTTTGTGTATGGTTCTGTGTTTTACCTTAAGTTACAATTCTGATATTGTTAGTGTCTTACTAAAGGGTTGTAAAAAAGAATTCTGATACTGTATTACATATTTGAAATTTGCTGAGTGGATCTGAAAAGTTCTCATCACAAGGAAAAAAATGGTAACCATGTAGTGATGGATATAATTAGACTTATTATGGTGATCATTTTGCAATATATACACAAATTGAATCACGTACATCAGAAACTAATGTCAGTTTATCTCAATAAAAAATAATTTTGAACCATTCAATGTTCAATTACAAAACAAAGCATATGATTATTTATCAAAATTTAGGCACAAGATAAGGTAGTAGCCACAGGTTATTTGATGACTGAGCTGTCATTCTTATTGATTTGATGAAAGCTGAGCTAAGAGTCCCAGCTCAGTAATAGTACATGGTCCAACTGTCTTGGTAAAGGAGCAGCATTGTTTGAAAAAGCCAACTGCATGCACCAGGGCTCATGCAGTTTTCATACTGGGGAGTCTAAAAACTTTACTCAAAACTTAAAGTCCCAGCTTTGATTTATACATAGCTCTAAATTAGCAAGTATAGTAAGTCTGTTTCCTAATTCACAGAACTCTGTAGTGAGTACATGGGAAAGTGGGGAGGGGTGCTTGCTATAAGCAGACCCACAGAGGGAAGTGAAAAATAACAGCAGGCAGGATGACAGTACCGGAAGGACTTAAGTCACAGCAGCCTGGGGCTATTTAATTGAGGCACAGACACTCCCACATACCTCAGTAAGCCCTTCTGCTGTGTTGGAGCTATAGCACAGCACAATGTAGTACATAATGTTTATGGAGGTGAGCCTGAGTCATCAACACAGTGTGCTTTAGCGCATTGTGTTTTAAAAGATTAGAATCGGTCAGACTCCTGGAGGATAACTTGCAGCCTTGAAACTGTAGGGAAAAAAACTGGGAAGACTGACTGAGTCAACTGTGACAAAATTAATAAAATAACTTCTACACACAGAAAAAAGAAACCAAAATAAAATAAGACAAACAACAACTTGGAAAAACTAGTTTTACTCTTCATAACAGGCAGAGGGTTAATATGACCTAGAGAGCGGTCCAGAGTTTTATTAGAAAAGGGAGAGTCTGTGCAGCTCACAGATTAAAATGAAAGTTTGTACGAAGGTAGTAGAACTATAGGTTTCTTTTAAAAGCATGTATTCTTAAAAAAAAAAAAAAGCTCACATGAGAATAAATGAAAATATAACAAAAGCGTAGGACTGTATAAAACATTCAAAAAAGGTTGTCAGCTAAATGAGAATGAGACATTTCTGATTTTTTGTTTGTTTTGTCTTCTCATGTCCATGCAAAAGGGATAAAAACATTTGGGTCCCCAGAGAACTTTGCAAAGACTATCTTGTGCCTATGGGGAAATTTTTCTCAGTAGCCATGTAGGAATCTGTGAGGGCATTATTGAAGGTCCCTAAATTCATAGACATAAGAGAGGTTCAAACCTGTAGAGAATTTTTGTAACAGTTTATTGGAGTCAAACAGAGGATACACCTGGAAGCAAGATCTCAACAGACTTAGAAAAATACTGTCTAGGATGACAGTTTGCACCTTCTTTAGAAGTTTTCTGTGTGATCTTAAATTGGCAGATTTTGGATTATATGATGATGACCTCCTGACAGATCGTTGTCCCACATTTACTTTTTTAAAAAATAACTTTATTCGAGTTAATTTAAACAAATTTCACCCATTGTAAGTATATCTTTCCATGACTCTTATTATAAATTTACAGAGTTGTATAGTCATCATTGCAGTCTAGGTTTAAATCATTTTTATTACTCCTAAAAGTTGTTCCCTCATATTTTTATTTAGTTAATTTCTGGATCCCACCCATAGCCCTCGGCAACCACTGATCTGTTGTCTCTCTAAGTTTACCTTTTCTAGACATGTTATAAAAATGGAATCAAACAATAGATAGGTATTTTGCATCTGGCTTTTACTGAGTGTAATGTTTTTGAGGTTCATTATATTATAGCAGAGTCAGTAGTTTATTTCTTTTCATTGCTGAGTAGTATTCATTGTATGGATTCTACATTTTGTTTATTTATTTACCCTTTGATGGGCATTGGGTTATTTCCAGTCACATTTACTTTTGTGTTTACAATCAAATTGGTATTAGTAACCACCATGAAGCTAAAATTATGTAGACGAAAAAAGGGTTCTATGAAAAGAACTTTGCAGTGTAATTTGATTATAAATTCCCAACTGAGCAGGGTCATGGTGGGGAGTCATACCCCAGGCCTATAACTGACCATTGTTCTTATGCCAATGTAGGTTAACACACCTTTGAAATGCCAGAAGTGATAACCCTCCAAGGGGATATTAACCCTCAAGAGAGCACATATTCTGTAGTCCAGTCCCCACTTCACTTTCTCCCACCTCCTTGTATTTCCCTCCTTAATTTCAAAAGAAAGAAAGAAGCTACAGAACTGTTATTTTGGGGAGCATTTGAGATCTTGCTTCTTGGTACATATTTTCAGTTTTGCTCAAATTTCTATAAAAATTCTCTATAAAAAAATTGGCCATTTCTTATGTTGCAATTATGACACCAGATTTCTCAATTTGAGGTTTTTAGAATTATTTTTCAGGATTCTTTATTATCAAAAGGGTCCATCCATTTTTAAAACTTAAGAAACACTGTTTAGGCTAGTAAGATTTATGAGCAGTATCCTAATAATTGGATTAACCCATCCCCCCATTCTTAAAGTGTTAGATATTACAACATTTATATCTTTATATCTATGTAACTTGCTTAAATGTATAGTGAACACTGTGTCATTGAAAAAAGCTTCTTTGATCTCTGCTTGGTAAAGTAAGAACAACAATTTATTATAGTAACCTATCAGTAACATTAGGTGGATCCCTAATGATATTTACTCTGTATCATAAGTTCTTCAAACAAAATTAGTTTATATATTGCACTTTGTTTTAATAAATTCCATGGTACTTGTATCTTTCTGCCAACCTCTCCTGAATAACGAAAAAAATTCATCTCTTCTCAACGGAAACCGATATGGGATACCTTAATAAGCAAGAAAGGAAGAATTTATTGGAATTCTCATAATGGAAGACAGAACTAAAGGAGAGTTGAGCAACGAGGATGCAAGGTAGCTCTGGGCGCAAAATAATAGGAATTCAAGAACAATGTCTCAGGAATGCTGACATTCAAATAATTCATCTCCAAATGCCTTCAGTCTTTGTATGACTGTGCTCAAATAGAATTCCTGGGAGGCTGGACTATTTGTTTATCCCTGACGGGTTGAGCATGGAGAGTAACCACAAGAGATCCACCTTGAGGAAACATCAAGCTCCCATACCTGTCTTTTTTTTTTCCTTCTTCTCTCTTTTTCCAGTAGCACCTAACCTTTAACACATCTTTATTTTGGAAAGATGATTAATCTGGTTTGATCATCTAACTATTTCCTCTCTCTGCTTTTTACAGCTTTATTGGAATTTATTTTACATACTATAAAATTCACACATTTAAAGGGATTCAGTGGTTTTTAGTATATTCACAGAGTTGTGCAATTGTCTCTACAATCTACATTTACAACATTTTCTCCCCCAAAAGAAACTCCTTACCCATTATCAAGCATCCCAATACCTCTTCTATCTGCTGCACCCTACCCCCATCCCAAGCAATCACTACTCTTCTCTCTTGATTAGTCTATTCTGGACATTTCACATCTATAGAATCATACAATGTGTGGTCTCTTGTAACTGACTGACTTCATTCAGCATCTTTTCAGGGTTCATCTGATAACATATTGTAGCATGTATCAGTAGTTCATTACTATTTAGACTGAGTAATAGTCCATTGTATGGACACACTGATTTTGTTCATCAGTTGATGGACTTTGAGTTTGTTTGATTTAACTATTACGAATGATGTTGTCATGAATACTTGTGTACAAGTGTTTGCAGGGATGTGTATTTTCAGTTCTTTTGGGTATGTACGTAGGAATGGAATTGCTGAGTCATATGGTTAATTCTGTATTTAGCATTTTTAGAAATTGCCTAATTGTTTTCAAAGTGACTACTATTTTATGTTCCCAACAGCAATATGTGAGGGTGCTAATTTTCTTCACATTCTCAGCAACAGTTGTTATTATCTGACTTTTTGGTTTTGATTTGAATCTCTCTGATGGCTAATTATGTTGTGCATTTTCATATGCTTACTGGCCATTTGTATATCTTCTATTCAAATTCTTTGCCCATTTTTAAATTGAGCTATTTGTCTTTATCATTGAGTTTTGAGAGAGAGAGAGAGAGAGAGAGAGAGAGAGAGAGAGAGAGAGAGTGTGTGTGTGTGTGTGTGTGTGTGTGTGTGTATCCATCCTGTATACAAATCCTTGTAAGATACATGACTTGCAAATATTTTCTTCCATTCTTTGGGTTGGCTTTTCATTTTCTTGATGGTATTCTATGAGACACAAATGTTTAGTTTTTTTGAAGCAGCTTACCTATTTTTTCTTTTGTCACTGTGGTTTTGGTGCCATATCTCAGAAACCATTGTATTCCCTAAGGTCATAAATATTTATTTTTTCTCTTTTAGGAGTTCAGACTCATTTGTTGAAGACTGTTCTTTCACCACTGAATTTTCTTGTCACCCCTGTTGAAAATCAATTAGCCATAAGTGTGAAAGTTTATATCTAGATTCTCAGTTCTGTTGCATTCATGTATATTGTAATTCTCATGCCAGTACCACACTGTCTTGATTACTGTAGCTTTGTAGTAGCTTTGAAGCATGAGTCTGTTATGGAGCGCACCCAGACAAGATGACCTCAGAGCCAAATTAGAATCAAAAAGAAAATTTTATCACGAATTTGAATCCAGGCTCAAGCCTCCACTGACGCAGCAGTGAGAACAAGAGCCCCCCCCCCCCCCCGATCCTTAGCATGAGGTTCCTTATATTAGGTTCATGGCGGGCTAACTTGGCGTGCGCGGGACAGGTTGCAGTTCCTTATTGGCTAAACATATGGCCTGATTATGGCCTGACCTTTAAGCAAGCAAACAGGATGTCTGGGCAGAGAATTCCGGCCCTTGGTTGGAGGGGATTGCAGTCTACCTTGCTGGGGGAATTTAAAATTTTCCATTCCGCCATCTTAAATACATAAGTTTTCATGACCCATTACAAGTCCTCCAACTTTCTTTTTAAGGTTGTTTTTTTTCTTAATTTTTCTTTTTCTTTTTCTTTTCTTTTCTTTTTTTTTTTTTTTTGCCATTCTGCATTACTTTTCATGTCTATATGAATTTCAGGATTGTCAGTTTTTGCAAAAAATCAAACTAGTTGAGACTTTGATGGAGATTGCATTGAATCTGTAGTTCAATTTAGGGGCTGTTGCTTTCATAACAATATAAAGTCTTTGGCTCTGTGAACATGAAATGTCTTTTCACTTTTTTGGATTTCTTTAATAACTTTCAGCGATATTTTATAGTTTTCAGTGTACAAGTATACTTGTTTAAATTTTTCCTAAATATTTTATTTTTGTTGCATAATATTGTGAATGTGATTGTTTTTCTAAATTACTTTTCAAATTGTTCATTGTTAATATATTAAAAAAATCAATTCTTCTATATTGATCTTGTATCCTGCCTTATTTCTAAACTTATTCTACTTTTCTTTTTAACTACTAGTCTTTACAATAACAATCTAATGTAACCCACGAGCATTCATTTATGCATTTATAAAATCAACAAAAATTGAACTTCTGTGTAACTTATGAGGGCATAAGTTGATTTGAGCCTGGTCTTCCTAGATCTCTCTCACATGCGGACATAGCCCTCTGATTGCAACTCACTTTATTTCCTACCACATCACTTGTTCTATCCCCTCGCCTTCATTCTGTCTTTTTACTTCATACTCCAACAGATAACACTCTGCATTCTAACCTCTCTACAGTTTTTTGTGTTTTTCTTTTTCCTACAATCAATTCCTTATATATCCTTATTTCAAATCTCAGATATTTTTAGTTCTCTCTGACAACCCCAAGCAAATATAGGCACTCCTGTGTTCCTCTTTTGGACGTGGCACCATTGTAGAAATTATACTGTTATATCAGAATCGTCTGTGTGTGTGCTCTTGGCAATGGCCTTTCTAAGGTATCTTTGAACCACTTTGTTCTTTTTATTTACCACTTGCTTATAATTATTTATATGAGTGTTTATCAGTAAGGGTTTTCTAGAGAAATAGAACCAACAGGATATATTTTAGAAAGTCCAGAATCTATAGAGTAGGCCAACAGGCTTGATTTGCAGGCAGGAACCGATGCCACAGTCTTGAGGCAGAATTCCTTCTTTCCCAGAAACCTTAGTTTTTGCACCTAAGGTCTTTCAGGTGATTGAAGCCCATTCACATCATTGAAGGTAATCTCTTTTCCTTAAAGTCAACTGGTGGTAGATATCTATAGAAGGCCTTCACAGTGACACCTAGATTAGTGTGTTGATTACATTACTGGGGTACTATAGCTTGTCCAGGTCGACACATAAAATTAATCATCAGTATAAATTTCTGTCAGAAAGGGTTTGTGTCTTCTGTTTTATCTTTATTTACTCTAGAGAGTCAAATGCAATGCTGATAATCAGTAGATGTTTTATAAATGCTTGATTGGATGATTGAATGACACCAACAAGGTTAAGTTCAAAATCCAACTTGGGGACTTGAGGCTTGTAATTTTGGTAAGATTAGTGTTACTTAACAGTTGTTTTGTATTGTCAGATATTATTAGCAGGAAATTGTTTTCTCAATCTCTCTGGCAGCCCAGTTATTTTAACTAAATATGTCTATGCCTTCTGTTCTGTGTTTATTCCTACCTCAAGGTCACTGACATATAAACTACTATTTTATCTTCTTTAGTCGACTATCCTTCTTACTGTACTTGACTGTTAAATATAGCATTTCAGAGTAACATAGCACAGCACAATTACTTCCCCAGCCTCTTCTGCTCCATTTTGAACTTGCAAGCATTGGCAGGTCACTGCCTATATTCCTCTCTCTCAAGGGAGAGGTATGGTAGTACTGGGTATTTTGAAACACATTCAAGTCATGGTACGTTGTTGTTAAGGAAAAAAAATACATGGAACCTGATGTTTTAGTAATATCTATAAGACATAGTAGCAAAGCAGAATTAAGAGATTAAAAATGATGAAAGCAAATGCAGTGTGCAGACATTGTTGATCATGGTTATAGATACCATAATAATATTTTCTTGTGCTTTTATATATTCTCTGCAAGTGATGGTAAAACCAATATAATTTTTTTTTTTGCGTTTAAGGGACAATACTAATTTTTCGTAGGTCAGCCTTTTGATAGGTGGGAGCAGTGGAGAGTTTAAAGGGTTTCTCCTTCAGGGCCGAAGAGGTTTAACATTTGTCCTGACAACTTTGGGGTGAAGATGTGGAAGTGTTGGGAGAACAGAGGAAAAGGAAATGGGTCTCAGAAACAGTACAATTGACAATAAGTTTCAAGTACAGGGAAAAACTTAATAACTTTACCCAAGATACTAAAAGCCTACGGAATGTGTTTGCAAAGTGCCCTTAGCATCCTTAAGTTGGATCCCAGAACACTTTGACCTCTAGGTTTCTTGTTTCTACTGATGTGCCAGCAACATCTAAGGCAGCCTCGGTTCTTTCTGTCTCTGGAATTTGTGCTGATAGTGGGGAGTCTCTGTGCCCGTTCATGTTGTGATGGTGTTTTGTCTAGACGGCTGTGCCCTAAACTGATCTCCCTGAAAAGACTTCACTAGATTTGGCTGCTGCCAGCTCTGCAGCTGCTAAATTAAGATAAACTCTTACATTCCTGACCCCAACTTACTACACCCACTTGCTTAAGCCTCTGTGTGAAGCGGCACCACATTGCTTATTCTGTAGTCCCCATTTGTTGTCCAGCTCTCAGTGAACTCTGGGCAACCATCTCAGACTTTAAAATATTTAAGCATCACCCTTATTACTTTACATGTCTAAGAAGTGCTAAATGTTTTAAATAAAGCCTGCCTAAACAGTCTTGTCTCATTCCGGTTTCCTCTCACAGAGGAAGTGTCTTTCAATAACTCAAAACTACTGGCTTCTAATTTTAGGAATAATTAAGGTAGGATCAAGACGGAAAATAAGCGCTTCTCTATTGATTTTCCTTAGTCATTTTACTTCAGAGACCTATAATTAGCTCTATTTTCTCCACCTGTAATACATGTTTAGGTTTGCAGTGATGGTAGAGAAATCCTGGATGATGTTCAGGGTTAGAATTAGAGAGCCTACTTGGCTCTACTTTTAGATACTTGTATGAATGACACGGGGGGGGGGAGGGAGGAAGAGGGATATTATTTATCCATCCATTTCTTTTATTTTGAATGGTATTAATAACTCAGTGACACTTATTGATCACCTACAGTTTGTCAGACACTGTTAATGAGTGCTTTACTTGTAGTAAATCACTTAATCCTCACAGTATGATAATCCTGTGAGGTAGGACTGCCACTGTCCCTCTCTTAGAGTTGAGGAAACAGGAGGGTTAGGTAAATTGTTGAAGGTCACGGAGCAAGTGAAAGTCAGCGCTAGACACAACTCACACTCTTTACCGCAATACCTGTCTACAAGGAGAGATGGAAAAATAAAAACAAACAAACAAACAAACAAATAAATAAATAAAAGGACCTTAAGCCCTACCCTTCCTATCTGAAAACTTTCTCTAGGTCCGGCATGATGGGAATTTTTCTCTCCAGTATTTGACAGCCCAGCCCAGTAACAGCAGCTCTGAAGAAAGAGGAACTCATGTAAATTAAGGTGGTATTTAATGAGCCCTACCCAGAAGGATTAAATTCACTTGTAGCTGTCCCTGGAGTTGCTGTTTTTGTAATAACATTTTAAATACTCAAGCAAGGGAATCAGCTGCTTTCTTTTTTCAGTCCTCTTATGAAATTTCACCAAAAGAGGCACATATCCCACTTGTGAAGACCCTCCTTGGACTGGCCTCCTCCTTCCCTCATTACTCAATTATATAGAAATTCTTGCTTTTCCTACCTCTGTGTGTTACTCTTTCTACTTGGAATACTACTTTTCTATGCCTTACTGTATTTTTTTTCTGGTGAATTTTACTTTTTAAAGACATAGTTCAAGGATTACATCTTCTAGAAAGCTTTTCCTTAGGTTAACTCTTTCCCTCTCCCCTGAAATGGATCACTTTTCTCCTTTGTGACAGCAGCTTATATACTTTTATTTTAGCGCTTAAAATACTTTGAGGTGCTTGTCTGTGGACCGAGATGTATGATATTGGTCCTACATAAGATGAGCACAAAAATTGAAGGTAAGTATTTAGAATTTTTATTTTTTATTTTCTAGTTTTTTAAAAAATTATTTTATGGAAGTCTGAAGGATTTGGATTTTTAAAAAAACTGGTGCTTTATCACTGATAGTTTGAGAAGCACTTGTTATTTTTCCTTCGTGTCCCCTGTGCTCAGTTATCAGCTCCTTGAGGGCAATGTTCATCTCTATATGAATAGAATTTTTGTGTCAGCAGTATTGAATTTGGCATTCAGGACAATGAAACTACAATTCTCATAAAACTTTTTTATATCAGCACTTGTTCCTTTTAAAAGACTGAATTATATATCCCGTTGTATGCTTCTGTGATTGTACTTTATCATACTGCAAGTATCTATTTATGGCTCTATCTTTTCCACATAATCCTTAAGGGGTGGTTAAGACAGGTCTTAATCACCTTTACATCCCAAATCCAACCATAGTGCCTGGTACAAAATGAGTGTTCATTAAGGGTTGTTAATTTAATGAACAAATGAATGAATTCTAGTCGTTTATTCCTTTTGTTTTTAGTGACCTAACTTGATTCATCAACTCACAGGCTCCATGGATTCCTGATGATTTATTTAACCCTGTATGTTAAGGAAATGTTTAAAACAGGTCCAAAAGAATTAATTTCTAGTGTATAAGTACTTATAAAATCTAGTACGGTTTAATATTGCTAAAAAAAATAATAACTAGCCTAAATTTAGGTAGCACTTTTTTTTTACACGAACAAAATGAAATTTGCATTCTTTTATACGTGTAACTTGCACTAATAAAAGGCCTTTGTATCATGTCGCCACTGATTCACAGGATTACAGTCCTGCCGCACAGGCATTTCCTTCTTTGAAGATTTGAATTTTAGTTTTTGTCCCTGAGTTGCTCCTCTTTTACAAAATTTGGCAGATAAAGGAGACTCTACACATTTATTTCTAAAAACCATTCCCTGTGATCCATTTACTATGTATTTTTCCTTACCTTTTTTCATCTCGATGTGTTCCCTATTCTGCAGATTTACATAATCAGGACTGTGAAAACCCCCTGAAGGATCTATGTTGTAATTTACATTTGAATTCTAGATTTCAACAAAGCATCTAACCTTGCTTGGAGAGTGCTAAGGTGGTTTTCAGATGTTGCAGTTTTGGCTCTCCCTGGTTATTGGATGTTGATACTTAGGTTTTGTTTTCATTTACAGCACTTCTTTGTTCTTTTTCCTCTTACACATTTGTAAGAAATAGCCATTATGGATTTGAAGTATTTGAAATGTGAATAGTGCATGTAGAGTCAAATAAAAGTATATTTTTATTAACTTTAGTTAAAAGGGGAAATAGAAAAGTTATATACTTTTAAAAATTAATCTTGAGATATTCCAAGCCAAGAGCTTAGTTCATAAGCAGCATAAGAAGAATCAACCAGATTGGTTTTTTTAATGGTCAAAGCTCAGTTTCCTTCCAGTGCAGATGAGTATTTTTGAAAAGAGGAGTTAGGCAGGGTGGACTGCCATAAGAATAATTTACTTTCAAGGAACCAGGAAACATAAAAATATAAATGGTATTCCTAATGTGCTGCCAGTGCTATAATCCAAATAAAAGTGTTTTCAGAGGAACCAAAAGAATGGAGGTATTCTATTTGTATGGAATATTATGTGATAAAAAATATGAGCTGATTGCATTCATAAAGAAACTGTGTGAGGGGGAAAAACAGCTCATAAAGAAGAGACGGAAAAGAATAAAAGCAGCGAGCCACATTTTGAAGATTTTAGCCGGGGACACTGAGTGATCATAGCAACCATCTCCAAGGAGACCTGTGGAAATGTGAGAAATGCTGAGGTCACCCAGAGAAATTCTGTATTGATTAACAACTTCTAGATGTATCCTTCTCTCTTCACCTTCAATGCCTCCAGCCTTTTAAGCAGCATTTATTTGAAGACTAAAAGAAAACCAAATGTGATTTGCCCTGTAGAGAAAAAAGTAACTCTCAGAACAGAAATTCTGCTCAAAACATTGTGAGCAAGCAGCCTTTCACTAAACTTAAAAAAAGCTATTCAGAAACTTGTATAATAATGAAGTGAGAAGTCCCGAGGATTAAATGCAAGCCTTGGTCCTAGGTGGTAGTGACGGTTTTTGCTTTATTGAAAAAGATGCAAGTTTAAATTCTAGGGCTGGAAGCGCAGCTCCCAGAAAGGATTCTCTTGTAAGTCCTTCATTACTAATCAAAGAGCTAGCTCCCTGCCAGTGCAGGGGCTCCTTCCTGCCTCTCCTAATTCTTTCATCCCGCTGCTTCTGCAAGGGCATTGTTTGGGGGGTGGTGAGAAATGATGTGCCTTCCACCAGGAGCAATGGTTTCTTTAGTTCCTCAGTCAGTAAACATTTATTGCTTGTCTGCAACAGCCCAGCCAGCTTTTTATCAGACACTGGGAAAGCAGATGTCAGTCGTGGTCTAAAGATGCTAAAAGTTTAAAGGGGAGATTAACAAAAAAATAAAAAGTAATAAAAAAATCGGGAATTCCATGGTATAGGGAACATGCACAGCCAGTTCTGAGCATAGAGAGGTGGGTAGAGGGCGATGACAGGGAGACATTTGACTCAGGAAGAAATTCCAAGAGGAAGTTGTGGCTCTCTTGAAAGCTGAGAAAGGGGATAAGGCACCCTGGATGATGTAAAAGTCATGGGACATAGATAGATGTGGGAATTACAAGTTGGTGAGTAGACTTGATGAGAAGTAGTCAGGGTGTGGGATGTAACAAAAATTAAGTTTCCTTTTTTTTTTCTTCCTCCCCTCCCTCCCTCCTCATTTTTTCCCACTTGGTTAATTCTGGAGAAATATCAGTTTGAACTAGAGAACGAAGGTGCTTGATCAAAACCAAGGAGGCCGGGCCATTGGAAGCCACTGGCTCTCTTACTAGGGATTTCTGTTCGGGTCTCGCCTTGCTTGTTTTGGGTCAGTTCCACTGTAGAAATCATGCGTTCACTTTCAGGGCTCTCACTGATAGGATTTGGTCAAATGGCAAGCTTTATACCTATCCTGTGGAATGATGATATAGATTAAATGAGCAATTATATCTAAACACATTTAGAATAAATACTGCTTAATGCATAGTAAGCACCTTTAAAAGTTTGCTACTGTTGTTACAAGTCATTATATTACTGTTAATCTCAGATTCTCCTGAATCATTGGAACCCCTGGAGTGTCATCTAGGTTCCCAGGCTGAATAGAGTTGGAGCTAATCTCCCAGAAGCACCTAGAGCTCTCTAAGAGGGTATCATCTTCAGGGAGGGATGTCCCGTGTCCTTGGCTATAGTCCAGATGGAAAACATGGTTGAGTTAACTGAAAGGTTCATGTTTATTGAGTGCGCTGGGAGCATTGTGAGTCAGCAGCACTGCAGATTTCGGTCCTTGTTCCTCTGCTCATGTTTAAAAGGGACCTCTCATGGGTTTCACAGCAATAAAGGCCCTGGGTTTTACTATGATAAAATATTGCATCATTTATGATGTGAAATACAGTTTTTGCTTTTTGTATGTGTTGGTTTTGTTTTGAAAGGATGTATTACAGCTGATAATGCAAATCTGTTCTTAAGAACTGCTAATTACTATTTGAATATTATCCTCCACTCCAGAACCTGCTCAGTCCCGAAGTTGAAAACAGTTTACAGTAAGCCTACTTTCTGTACATATCGGCTTCCTAAGCAGTTGTGAAGAATTAACATGATGATGTGTCTATGTTGTTTAGCATAGAAAAAACCCTCGGTAAATGGCAGGTACTATTTTTACTCTTCTCATCTGGGTGATTTGAGCTGGTGGCCAGGGCAGATGCAAGATTATATTGTGCCATCCTCACTGGAAGTTTAGTGGTTACAAGATTTCCCTAACACATCTCTTTAGTCTGACCAAACTGCAGAAATAACTATAGGATTCCACATCAGTCCATGTTTTAAATTTGGGTGTATTGGAAATCGGTCATAGAAAAACAGCCTAAAGAGTTCAGATTTCTCACGTCCACTGAGAAAAAAAAAATCCTTTATGAGAGAAATTATGTTGTTATTGCATAATAATAATAATTTTGTGCTGGGCAAAGTGCTAAATTCTCTTTCTTTAGTCATCCTAACCACACAATTATTCTGTTCTATAGATAAGGAAACTGAGACCCAATGAAATACTCAGGGTCACTCAACTAAGAAGGCTTGCTAACGCCTGCATTTGAACCCAAAGGTGTCTGATTCCAGAGTCCATGCACCAAACCTTTTAGGCTCTACTGCCTTGCTTAGCTATGTAGGCATTTCATTCACCCATTTATTTATTCCATAAATATTGTGTGTGCCAGGTACTCTTCTAGGTCCTAGGGATGCTGTGGTGTTCAAGAATGTCGGACACTCCATAGTTATGGAGTTTACATTCTAGTGGGGGAGACTTAGACTAAACAAGGAAATGAATGTGTGTGTGTTATATATGTTTATGCACGTATATACCTTTGGGGGGAGGGATGTGTGCTATGAAAAGCAATCAAGTCCTGAGAAAGAGGTGCAGTAGTTATTTTATACAGTCAGGGGAAAAGTAACCAAAATGTTACCCAAAATAGTAACTTTTTCCCTCAGCTTGGTTTAGTGTTACTTTTTATTTTAATATATGTCATCTGACATTTAATATATACATGTTAACATGTTTGTAAATTATGAAGTATAATGACATAATTAATGCCTGTGACTGTACCATCTAATCTAAGAACTAAGAACTACCAAGAATTACCAATTTTATTTCCTGTGCTTCCTGTCTTATCTACCTGTCTATCTTACATTTTTTGTTAATTTTTCTCTTTTATTTAAAAAAACAAAACAACGTTTATCACTTAAGGATATATCCACTAGTACTATCTAGTTTAGTTTTGCTTGTTTGTTTTGCCCTATAAAAATAACAGCATTACAAAAAAAATACTGTCATCATTCTGCATTGCTGCATGTAGCTGTAGTTCATTCATTTTAATAGCTGAGTTATAGTCCATTGAGTAAATGTACAAAACCATTCGATTCACTGCTATGTTGATGGCTATTTGGATTATTTTTCTGGCCTTTTTTTTTTTTTA
Organism: Macroglossus sobrinus; assembly: GCA_004027375.1. Lineage (NCBI taxonomy): Eukaryota > Metazoa > Chordata > Mammalia > Chiroptera > Pteropodidae > Macroglossus > Macroglossus sobrinus. The sequence goes on from PVKZ01000298.1 coordinate 159,222, forward strand.
ACGGTGCTGCTAAACATTCTTGTGTGTGCCTCTTGATGCCCTTGTACAGAAGTTTCTCTGTGACATTCTGGGAGTAGAATTGCTGGGTCAGTGTTCAGCTTTACATGATAAACCAATTTGTTTTCTAAAGAGGTGGTACCAGTTTCCATTCCCACCCAGAAGTGATTAGGAGTTACAGCTGATCCACTTGGTATTATGAGACATCTTAATTTTTGCCAGTCTGGTTGGTGGATATAAGATTACATTGCACTGTGGTCTTCCATGGCCTTTCCCCAGTAACTTTTGAGATGGAGCCCAAACTTGAACGAAGGTGATTTTTTAGTCCAAACTTGAACGAAGCAAGGGAGCAAGCCATGCAGAACTGTGATGGTAGAGCACTGCATGGCAGAGTTTTAGAGACAGAGACTATTTTGTGATATCCAAGGAGCAGCAGGAGCATGGTTGTGATAAGAAAGAAGTGTGCCAGGGGAGATGAGGTCGAGGAGGAAGGCAAGAGCTAGGTCTCCTGAGGCCTGGGATGACAAGACAGGGCTTTAGAAGGGGAGAAACATGATTTAGTTGATGCATTAAAAAAATCCCGTGGCTTCTTCATCAAAAGACTCTAGGGGCAGTGAGAACAGGAGTATGGACATGAGTCAGGGGCATGCAGAAGTTAAAGCAAGAGGGGGTTCTGGTGTCAGCCAGTGTTGGTGGAAAAGGTGGTGAAAAATTGGACTCAAGACCATATTTTGAAGATAAGGCTGGTAAAACCTCTTGATGGTTTGGAAGGAGGTGTCAGAGAGGAATTAAGGATGATGTCTAAGTGAGAGTGAATAATGGGATGTAAATCTGGTGACTGAAATGGGAAAGACATTGGGGAGAAAAACAACACTAGGGAAAAAATAAAAATACTTATTTTTATATGGAGGATATGTATTTGTTATACACGTAGCTACCTACTTGGTATTTTATCTGTTGATGTCTCAGAAGTATCTCCAGTTAAACACAGACAGAACTAAACAGGTGTTCTTTCATCTCACACTTAGCCTTTGTCCCTGTCTCAGTGAGTTGTGGCCCGTCTATCTGGTTGGACAAACCAGAAATTTGGGAGTCATCTTTGACACTTCCCTTTGGCTTATCACCATCACCACTCCATCCCCATGGCCTGCCAGTTTTACCTCTGAAAAATCTCCGGAATCTGTTCAGTTCTCACCATCTTGACCACACCACCCTAGTCCCAGTTACCATCATTTTCTCCTTGAGTGATGGCATAGGCTCCTAACTGCACTTGTTCTGGATTTCCTCCAATCTGTTGTCCATTATGCAGTTGGCTCACTTTGAACCCCAAAGTTTGAAACCCTTCAAAGCCTTTTTTAAACATTGCTTTTAGGATAAATCTATAATAACCAAAGGCCACTGATGAGAGGACTCTGTTCATATTTCTGATCTCACCTTTAGCTGTTTGTCTCTCTCTGGGCATCTCTAGTTCCTACAAGGCACCTGTCCTTTTTTTTTCTTGGGCCTTGGCAGGGTATGCTCCTGGAATACACCCTTTTCTCGCCCTCTATATTGTCATCCTTTAGATTTTAGCTCAAATGATGCTTCTTCCTTGGAGAAGCCAAATGCACCTCTCTCAACTCTCCCACCTGCTACAACTAGTTTAAGTTTCCATGTTTAATGTTCTTAAATAATAATATTTCGTGCTTTTCCTTCATTATCACAGTATATATTTATACATTTGCATAGTTATTAATATCCCTTTCCCTAGAATATAGATTCTAGGAGGCCCATAAGACACTATTTTGTACACCATTTTATCTTCAGGGTCTAGCACAATACCCCTGGTACACAGAAAATATTTACTTAACATTTGTTGAGTGAATCAGTGAACGGGATTTGGGGGAAGCTTTGAATTGGTTTTTATAGGCCTTCTTAAGGCCCTTTTTGGTTATGATAGATTGTTTCAAACTTGCTTGAAAATATTCCAGTTCTGTTTTAGACTTCTTTAGCAGTCCAGACCACTTTTCCAGCATTGGCTGTCACCCTGTCTTGTGTTATCTTTTACATTCCAGCAACACCTAACTGTTTGCAGTGCCCCAGGCTAGGTTAGGTAACCCTCCCCTGTGCTCCTGTAATACTGGGCATACATTGCACGGTGAGCATCTCTCTGTCTTTCCCAATGAACCACGAGCTCTTGGAGGGAAGAAACAATGTCATTTCATTTTTTATACTTAGCCCCAGTAATATAGAGCCTGGTATTAAGTAGGGACTTGGTCCAGTGCTTGACGAATGAATAAACTTGGGGTCACCATAGGAGTAGGTCTGTTTGGTGACTAAAAGGGGACATACACCCAAGACTTACTACTTGATCCACACTTTTCTGAAGACTTATGTGATAATCAAGACCTTCCTCTGTAGTCTATCCTGACTGTATCTACTCCTCTCCTTTAAGTCATTGAGGTTACCTTTGCTCTGGGCTGTAGGTCTAGACTTCAGTTGAGTTCTTGTTTAGAAAGCAGATTTTGCAGGGTAACTCCTAGGGTAACTGGAGAACAGCAGAACATTTGATGGCATCCACTCAAGGACATATGCACTACATTTGCTGCTACCCTTCCTGAGGACTCATAAGTGGCACAAAGGAATAGAACATTATCGCTTTTCCTTTGTAAGACTCGCTTACCTAAATCTGAAATTGTGTATTAACCGACCCATAAACTAAAATGCTAATTCCATCACTTAGAGGTAAACACTGTTAATATTTTGTAATACCCTACCATATTTTACCTATTCCTATATGTGATCAAACTGTGATACTTTTTTCGGTAAAATGGGATCAAACTGTGATAATTTTTTCGGTAACATTCTTTTCTTATCCATGTTACTATGTATTTTTCTCTACTTACATTATTTTATAAAGGCTTCTAAATATTGTGTTCCTACTTTTGTAGCTAATTTAGTACTTTTTAATTTAGGGGATGATTAGGATAAGGAAATAGTTCTCTTGATATTTTTAACCAGTCTTATCAAATAAATTTCACATGGTTTTATGTAAAGTAAAGAAAAATTTGAGATTATAGCTACTTGGGTACATAATTAAGATGGTATTTAATAGTTAGCCTCATTCTGTCTCTCTAATCAAAATTATCTACCTCCAAATGCCCATTTTAAAATTCCTTCATTGCATAATATAATCAAGATAATTTCCTCCTTCATTACACTAAGTAAGACACTTTGATAACAGTCTCCTTTGAGTTTCTTAGTTTTATACAAGAGGTATGCAAGATGACTGTCAAAATGTGTTAATTTAATTTCAGTAGGAAGTCACTTGAGAAGAGGCTGCAGTCTGTACCACTGGCTCCTAAGAAATGTAATTAATTGGTAACTTGAACAACTTTAACCATAACCTGATAAGACATTTATACAATTTGATAGGTGACAGAAAAAGTGAGTTACCAAACTGTTTAATGCCGTGTTAATTTTACTTACGAGGTTATTCAATTTATTACATTTCTCTGATTTAAGTGTCAGAGGGTGTCATTCTTCTTTTGGTCTGAATTATAGATGAACTGGGTTTCTGCAAGGCACCCCCCACCCTAACCTAATGCTGCATTTGATCCAGAGTCAAGCAGATCAAAATTCTCTATTTATGTGTATACTATGTTACCTGATTCCATATTTAGATAGATCCTCTAATTTAGGCATTACATGAAAATATTTTTTCAAGAACCACCTGGATTTAAAAAAAAAGCCAATAGTAGTAAATTTATTGTATGATTTTACAAAAGAATATTTGCAGTAACTCTGATAACAAGAGTATAGGACTGAGTTCATACCTTAATGAACTTGTTGCTTTAATGAGTGGGGACATCTTGACTTTATTCTCTTGGCTGGTACCACCCCTTACTGAGGATAGAAGAGGAAGCAGTTTGGGGAACTTCCAGAGGGATCATTGTCTTGGGGGTTATTTGGTTGCTTTGTGGCTTGGTCCTTGAGTACTAACTTGTTTGAGGATGTGAAACATAAAACATGTGAATGTCTCTGAGAGACTTCCCAACTTTCGGTAGTATATTTAGTGCAATGCACATAGTATTAAGGTGATAAATATTTGCCTAAGGATTGAAATACGAGTGTATTATTTTAAAACTTTAGTTTAAAAAAATGAGATCATAACTTGAGTCAAGCTGTGCCATCTGGCTGAAGGCTATTTATAGCTCTTAAGTGGTATCATTTTGGCATGGTACAGGAGGGGTGACTGTCACTGCTCTTGATGTTATCTGTAATTATGTGTCCATAATGCTTAAAAGAACAGATGATTTAAAGTAGGTGTGATCTGTTGCCTGGATCTTGATTTAGCAGCAGAAGCTCTTTCAGAGTAAGTGGCCTGCCTTCTCTAGCCTAGCATCAGAAAGAGATAGGCTGCTTTAGATGCATATCATACCAGCATTCATACTGAAGGTGAACCTGTTGCTGACATCACTCTTTCTTATCATGAACTATTTGCTTCTAACATCAGTGACTTAGGATTAGGCTCTCATTGAGACAGGTGAATTCTGGGTCTTTATATTTTTAGGTCATGGTCATTTGGAAAAATTAATGAGATGTATGGCATCTTAATTTTGATGAGTTTAAGTTAAATTAGAAGAAGAAAAATGGTTAATATTTGCATATTTGAAAAATCTGCATTATTAAAATTATGCCACTTAGGAAGATATATCTGCAGTGCCAAAATTAATATTTATAAGTGACACCATGAAATCACTCTCAGTGTCCTAGAATTCAAATTTTCTGAGAAAATGTTACAGTAAACAAAAATTGAGAAAAGTACTAAGATTTACTGATAATTCATTTTACCTAATTTTTACAAGTCAACAGCATGTTAGCATCAAAAGTAAAGAAAGCTCAACAAGGAAGAAAAGAGAATGAAGGAAAGTTAAGGGGGGAAGGAAAGAAATAAATATAATTTTTGTATGAAATACTGAACATGCTAATAAGATGGTCCCTTGTAGCAATTAAAAAATCAGTTTGGACCGAGGAGAACCACAGCTTGGCTGAAGTTTCAGAGGGATTTCCCTTCCATTATTTCCTCCAGATTTAATTTTATTTCTTGTTCTAAAAACTATTGGATAATGTATATTTACAGTACTTTGATATTATACCAGTGGCTTAAGGACTATGATTCTCTCATCCTGATATCATCAGTTACACAGACCTTTTTGATGTTCCAAAATCCTCTTAATTTAATATTTTTTTAACAGCCAACAAATGTGGATTTTTTTTTTTAACATAAATAATAATAGCTAAGAGTTCCTGAGCTGGTACTATGTGTTGGGCACTGTGCTATTCGATATCATTCAGCCTTCATAATATGCCTCTGAGAGATGTGAATACAGTTATCATTGCAGTTTTTCACATGAGAAAGGTGAGGCTCAGAGAGATTAAGTTTCTTGACTAAGGTCACCCAAGTCGCAAGTGTGCAGCTGGGATCCTGACCAACTTTGTCCATCTCCTGAGTCTGAGTTCTGCCTTCTTTTTTTGTTTATAGAGCCTTAATATAATCATGGTTTTCATGTGATTTAAGTATAAGAGTTGTCAATAGTATTGAAATTATTCCATTTACATATTATATATTAATGAATCCAAACCTCTCATCCAGAACTTTATTCTATTTCCCAAGCATCTCTACCTGGATATTTTCCCAATACTTTGAACTCCTCAACTCATCACACCCCCACCATTCCACTCCAAATAAATAATAATGAGAGATCAATGACTGTATACATATTTCATTTTTATACCTGTTAGTATTTCTGAAATTCTTGAATAGATTCTGCTCCCGTGTCTCAGGGACTTCTAGCATTCTAGAACTTGCTGCTTGTAGGGAGCTGCTCACGCCCTGCGCGTCAAGATCCGTGAGAGCAGACACTGTGTCTGTCAATTATCACTCTACCCCAGTGCCTAATGTGGCCCCATGCCTGCCCAGATTAGGTACTTGGTAAAATATTTGTTGTCTGATTGCCACTCTTATACTGTTGCCAATTAGCATATAACAATAGTGGTAGCATTCTTGTGTTTACAAGGGAAACTGCAAATTTCCATGTCTGACCCCATTGTCTTTTAACTCAGCACAATGACTCAGTCCTTTCAGCAGAATTCCCATTTATTCCCTTCACACTTTCCACTTTGTTCTTTAGTTCACAGCCTATACTAATTCCAGAATGAGAGCCTTTTCTGCTCTCCTCAGCCATTTCTACAAGTCTAAAATCTAACATGTCCTTCATGACCTCATGTGCAGTCTGTTCAGACAGGCGTTGCTCTCATCTCTGTCCCCCAAACACTGTAACATTGGGAACACCATAATCTGCTTTGTTTTCTTCAAGAATTGGTGGGAGGAGGGAACCCTTGAGAACAGCTAGGTTAAACAAGACTGATGGGTTTACTGATTTCCTTACTGTTCTTTTATTCCAGGGTTTCTCAGAGCCAGTGGTCATTTAATATGCTATAAGGTATTGTGAATCTTCAAGTGAGGAGCCTGCTGAATATGTAGTGGGGGTTTTTCCTTAGTTTTATTTACCTTGATGTACCGCAGAAATAATGTTTCAATTACCCACCCAGGACATGCTGCCGTAGGATAAATGTGGTGTTGGTGGTGTTTAGGTCGTCTTTTCCCTTTTTTAAGGGGTGGGGGGCAATGTCAAATAGTGAACCATTATTAAGTTCCAAACTTTGTCTTTTTCTGCATTAATACACTGTGAAAATTGTAGCATGCTCCTTCTAAAAGGAATTCTGGGATGCACATTGCTGATGGGAGTGTAAAATGGTACCAATACTTGGAAAATTGTTTGACTATTTCTTACAAAATTAAGTCTTTATCAGGCAAATGATCCAGCAGTTCTCCTTATGCATTTAGCCACAAGAAAACATGTTCCCAAAGACTTGAACAAGAATATTCATAGCATCCTGATTCATAATAGCCAGAAAATGGAAATAATGAATATGAAATGTTCATGAGCAAGTGACTGGATAAACAAATTTTGGTGTATCCATACCACCGTGGCCTGCTGAGAGACAGACATAGAAGGAGCGAGGCACTCATACATGCAACAAGGATGAAGCTCGAAACAATGGAAGTGTCTTAAATCTTGTTTGGGGTAGTGGTTACATGGGTACATGCAGCAGACAAAACTCATTGAACTGAACACATAAGGTCTTTGCATTTTACTGTAGATGAATTATCTCTGAGAGAATCAGGCCAGCGCTGTAATTAAGAGCCTGATATTTTTGGAGCTTGATAACCTGGAAGCGAATCCTGGGTTTCCCTACTCACTGTCTCTGGGACATTTGGTGAATTGCCTAAGTGTCTGCTTCAGAATCCTCATTTGTCAAATGTGACTGAAATTAGTATTTACTTTTTAAGGTTGTTACGAGAATTAACTGAGTTCGATGGTTGTGTTCTTTAAGTTCTTGCTAAATAAAATTGAAAAATAGAACACTCTGGTCTTGATGATAATAACCTCAAGCTGCCACCTGAGAATCACCTGGGAAGATTTCTAAAAATAACATCTGGGCTACATTCTGGGAGATTCTGATATAATTGGTCTTGACATTGTGGGGTTTTTTTTAAAGCTCTCCAGGTGATTCTAATATGTAGTAGGTAAGGTTAAAAACCACAGTAGTACATTATTTTTTAAAAAAACTATAGTTTGATGAGTAATGCTATGTGGTATCATAGTGATATTCTCAATTTCCAGTAATTATGGCACTGTGTAACAGGTGAAATGTATTTATTTCCAATAGCACCAAAAGCATTCCCAGAGAAAATAAAAAGATCAATTTAATAATGATTTTCCATAAGAATTATTGATGTTTACTTTTATTTCCAAGGAGCAGTAACAGAAATTTCTAACATTCAAGAGGTCACCTTTTTTAAGTCAAATTATGTTTTCTTTCTCAGTGAAATTTTATGTATCTAAAGTACTTGAGAGGAAAAAACACTGCTCAAAGTTGAGATGATAAAGCACAGAAACTTTAAAACACCCAAGCCCCAAATTATGAGCCTCTTAGCCCTTCTGTTCAGAGGTCTATACATGTTAGGTGTCATTTTTCTCTCTTTTTAGTTGTAAATATAGGCAGTGCTGGAAGAACAAGAGTCTCTATTTAATATGAAGAAATAGGTTACATCAACTTTTTGGTGTCTCTGAAGAAAGAAATCAAAGTACCTCACTTTTGTTGAGAGTGATTGAATTGTTTGGGATTGTATTAATGGAAAAGATAATCATAGTCATTGGGTAAGAAGGGAAAAATTCAGGTGTCAAGAGTGTCACTAAAAACCGCATATGGCACTAGACTAATAGACAAGCAATTTGGGGTATTATTGTAATGTTACTTTTACATTAGAAGACGAATATAGCCAGATGAGTTTTTGCATGAATATCTAATTTATTTCTCTTTATAAAACTTTTGTTTATACTCACATGCCTCTTATTGATAATCAGTTGTTAATGGACTGGTTTATGATTCTAACAACTTAATCTCAACGCCTTTGTATAGCCAATGCATCTCCATTCACCCCATCTTTTGTTTTTAAGTGAGAGAGAACCCAGTTATGTAAAGGAAATCTCTTGTAATTATTGCATTGTGTTTCTTCATCAATAATGAGGTAATGCTAGTATTTATTTTTGTAGTTTTTGGCAGATGATTCACATTTGCTCTGTGTCTGGGTTGACTCAAAAAATCCATCATTAAAGGGAAAGAAGCGATATAGTCCATCCAGTAGAATAAGAAACTTGACATGTGACCAGTAGTCCTTCCCTGATTTTCTAGTCTCGTAACCAGTCTGGGCCGTGATTTCTACATTTTAAAATGGATTAAAGTGGCTTTAATTTTGAGCAAAAGAAGCAATAGCCAAAGTGCCGTTGATCGATTGGTGAAACCAGTTTGCTTAAATTTTTTCTCCCACAATTTATTGTTGATACTTCTCCTGTTTGATTACATTTCCATTTTGCAGTTTAAAAATCAATTAGTTTAATTTTTTTGTCTTCCCGTCTTCCATTAACAAATATTTATTGAATGTCCACTCCTACGTAACAGACAAAGCACTGTGTTCATGCCATGAACAAGACATATCAGTCAAGAGGTTTGCTACTTGGATCACCAGAATTATTCATTTATTTATTCAGCAGATATTATTGTGCCTACCGTAGACAAGGCATGATGCCAGTCACTACTGGTCTTATCAAAATGAATAAGGCCAAAATATTATGAGTGCTAAGAGAAATGGAGAACATACTTTACTGGAGAATGTTCAAAGTCATGGAATATTTTACAGAGTAAAGCCAGTGACTGTAAATATAAGTGATGTTGGCATATGTGGGAAGGCACTCAAGGAAAAAGCCATTATTGCCACTTGAATTAATCTTTATGCAAAAGTAAAGCTTAAGGTAGAGAAGTTTTCCAAAACCCTTAGAAATACTTTTTTGCTATAAGATATAACCCTCTTGAGGGTAGAAATTTTTACCTGAAAAGATAGAGAAGAGATTCTTTCTACTTAACGTCAATTATTTATTCTTTCTATTTAATGTCCATTAATTATTATGAGTATATATAAGAATCTCTGTGCTTGGCAAGGCATGTAAACTCTCAGAGAGCCCATCTATTGTACTGCTTCACTGTCATCTCTCTGCTCATGAGTCATGAGTCAGTCAGCAAACCCAGGCCTGAGCTCCTGAGTTCTGTTCCCCTATTGCCAGCTGCTTTTGAATCAGTTGCATTGGGCTGGCCTCCCAAGGCCACTCCACCTGCTAGGAGTGGCTTCCTCCATCTCTTTTCCCACCTCCATTTCATCCATCCTAAAAGGCCCAACTGGCCCACCGAGTCCTTCCTCCCTCTGAGCTCATGGAATTCTTCACTGTTCCACTTTTTTCTCTGTTCATAACCAACTCTGCAACAATTCTTATATTTTTGTCTATTTCTGTGCATTATTATTTCAAGTTTGTGTTTCCTTTTAGTGCTTTATAAATAATCTGTGACTCTTCTAAGGTCTGAGCAGAGACTCTTTCATTTGCTCAATAAATATCTGTAGGCTGTCAAATTCCTGGATACTTTGAAGATACTAACTGCAATAAGTTAACTAGCAAGGGTAGAAGGGAATTTGAGGGGTCATCTTAGCCACTGCATGTTCCTTTCCTACTGGACTTTCTGATTGTTCTACTCACTTTCATGCATTTCCTAAGGACGCTCTATCTCATTCTCTAGCATTTTTAACTTACCACCTTATCTCCTCTTTGTCCCAGTAACTGTTTTAATTTAAATTCTTTGTGTTTCATTTCAGACTTGTTTGCTCTTATTTAATTAGTGAAGATGGAGAATAGAAAGACAAAAAGAGTGTGAAACCAGATGCTTTGTCATTGGGGAGTGTCAGCAGGACAAAAGTAAATTTCCTGTAAACTTTCTCAGCAGTGTCCTTGGGTTTTCATCATCCTCTGAACACCGTGAGAGCTGGGTATGCCTTTGTTTTATACACCACGCAATCACCAGTGGCTGGCAAACAGTCTGGTAGAGAGCAGATGTTCGGTAAATAATTATTTATTAAACAAAAAGAAGCTCAACTCCTGTGGAAGTTTTGAGCAATGGAAGGTTTATCATATGGTTCTTAGGTCACATAGTATTATGCCTTAATTTAAGGAAACCCTGTTGACAAAATCAGAAGCCAAAAAGCAGGTAAATTAGATTTTTAAAATAGTATTAATGCTGTATTTCCTTCAAATAACCACTTAACTCCAGTGCTTTGAAAATGTGAGTTAAGTGTATAGAAACATCGCTTTACACAAAAGTGTTAGTGAACTTAATTTTTACGAAGTGAATTATCTGAGAATCATGCTTCCTAAAATTTTATTTATCTTACTTAATTTGGTGTCATATCTTTAAATGGAGGAATGGTTAATTGTTAGTGTAAAGGAAATTGCTAAACATCAGGAAAATCACAGAATACTTTGTGGTCTAAAAACAACATTTACTCACAAAAAAAAAAGTGCATTTTATTGCCAGATATCTTATTTCCAGAATAAACTTAATAAGCTTCTTATAAGTCTTGGTTAAAAAAAAAAATCATAGTTAATGGACATGTTTTGGAATATTGTTTTATTAAATCTTTCTTCTTAATCTCCCAAAGAAAAAGAATAGCTTATTTAAACTTTCTTTGCATGATCTATAGGAATATGAAATAGCAAGTGTCTTTTGAGATCCCATAACTATATGAGGAATGGAAAGAAGCCTGAGAATCCCAGCCCTTAGTGAGCTTGAATTTTAGTTGGAAAAGGCAGGAAAATTTATACCACAGCAAAAGACATTTATTTCATATATAGACATAAATAGAAAAAAATGGTGGAAGGTTATATTCTGAAATATTGATGGTCATGCTGAGACTTGGAGTTATTTTTGTATTTCTGAATGTTCTTCCATGAACATATACATTTGGCACATGTAAAAATATATATATTTTAAAAAGAAACTGACCAACAGTGTGCAGTGAGTAACAAATGAAATATGGATAGATGGGTGCTGATAATCCAGAGGGGAGTGAATCACTTAGGCATGGGCAGTGGGAATATGCAGAAGAATCAGGACCCAAGCCAGGTTTTAAAAGAGTAGGTAATACCATAGCGCCAGTTTTAAATCTTTCTACCTTCTCTGTGCTTTTCCAAATGGAAAAGCATCTTTATGCAAATGAAGAGATGTTGTGCTTATAATCAGTCTGCCAGTTCTGGACTAAGTGCCTGCTTTTGCCAAGCAAATGTTCTAGGAGCTGGTAATCCAAAGTGGAGGACGGGGGAGGAAAAGACCAGTAAGGAGTGAAAATGTGCTCGGTATTTGGCTCATGAAGTCACATATTGGCTTTAGTCGGTGTTACACGTTGATGGTTAGTGATTACCTGGTCAGAAAGTTAAGTTGGGACTAGATTGTGGAGACCTAAGAATTTCAGCCTAAAGTGTTAATTCTTATATAAGTGGGGAAAGCTGGGACATTGATAATAATGTCCTAAAAGTCCAGAATCATATAGAACAAAAACAGAGAGGAGGATCTTTAAAAGTCCTTTCATCTTGGTGACAGTTTCTAAGTTGTTACATATAATTTTATATATAATCTATCATAGAACTTGAAATAAAAGAAGTTCAGAAACCATTAAGAATTTTTTTTTTAAATTTGGGTAATTTAGCATTATCCACACTTCAAAAAAATTTATTATTTTATGAATTAGCTCACATCAAACTTGTCTATGACATCTGGGCCCCATATGGTAGATTACTTAAAGCAGAGATGCTGAATTTGGATAGTTTGAGGTCCTCTTTATAGACTGATCTCCCTTAGGACTAAGACAGGAAAGTCCTGACATTTTTATTTCTCTGTCTACAAGAACCTTTAGGATGAGAACAATAAACAGCCTTTTGTAGCTTCTTAATGAGTCGTGTAGTGTGTTACATTAACACCTGGGAACTTGCCTAAAACTGTTCTCCCTCAATAATAACTAATAAAAGGAGTGCACCCTAAGTGGAAAGCCACAGCGCTTTTTCTATATTCCTTTTGCCCACATCAGCAGCCTTTGTTTTTCCCGGTATTAAACCCTTCCCCCGCTTTACAGTGTGTGGAAACAACACACTGATTTTGGAAGCACCCCTTGGCACAGTGAGCCTGGAATCTCCAATGACTTCCCCACACAGCAGCAGGCAGCTCTGGATTACCAGGTCAGCCAAAAAGTAAGTTGAGTGTTTTGCACATTAGCACACCACACAAGTGGACTAAGCAATGTGTAATAGTCTCCAGGGAGGAACACTGAATGCTTTCTATTGAGATGGGTGTACCAGGAGGACCAAAAGCTGTGGCCTGAGACGACCGCTTCTTAAAGGAACCAGAACAGTGGAGATGCTCAGAAAATTAGAGGTGGGAGATGGAGGGCCTTGTGGAGGTTTGTTTTTTTAACAAGTTTCTGCATGCCTAAGCCTGGCTTGGTGCCTTCTCTGCTTCTAAATTTAAATGCTTACAATTTAGCCAGTTCACATTTCACTTGTCCTCAAGCCACATAAATTATGTAGGGACCTTTAAGAGCCCTTGCAGATGGGACGAGCAGGTGCCACCCTGGTTTGGAGTGGAATCTTCCAGGCTTAAAAAGGAATCTGGTTGTGTTCACCTGTCACCTGCTGCAGCTGAGCCATAGGGTATTCTTACTTTCTGGTTGCTCGTGACTTGAGGCTTGAAAACTCTTAAACTCCACCTTATCCTCACGAGAAATTGTGTATAAGAAAATATTTGATTGCTTTCTCTATTTCTCTCTTTTTTCCCTTCTTAGGTAATAATGCCCAAATAAAAATGATGCCTTGGGCAGTTAACAACTGGAGGACGGTGTAGATTATTATGCTATTTGTGAACATATAGACATAGAGCAAAACAATTTTATCACATTGGCACATTCTTCTACTGTTTGTGAAATTCTTTTAGAAATGTATTTTTTTTTCAGCTTGAAATGTCTTTAATTTGAACGAAATATTCCTTAAAGGCATAATGTTTGCTGATGTACTTCTCAATCTAGTCTGAGCAAAAAATGATTTTTTAAAAATATACAAATCTGAACTGAGTTTTCAATTACTATACCAATAATTCTTACTTAGACGGAAGTATATTCTAAAGGAACAGTTATGAGAGTGCCAATTCCAAGACTGATCTTAGACTCTCAACATGACCATATAAAATAGAGAAGTAGTACCAGACCTCCCTCCTCAGGAGTTCTGGTGCCTGTGAAACAGCACGTTCCTCGGAAGGGCAAATGTTAGTATTAGATATTTCTAATATACTTTTTTCATTCCAAAAAGGATTTAAGGGAGTTTGTGAGGATCCATATATACAAGAGAACAAAGATATTAAATGGGAGACCCAAAAGAAAGGAGGAAAAAAGAAGGCATAAAGGGGAGCTAGAAATGAGTTAAGAAAGATGCACCCCATGCCGCCTGGAATGCTTGCGTACTGAGTGGGCCCCAAGCTTCCCATGAAGGTTTGTCTCCTATGAAAAGGGAAACCTGGTCTGTTAATCACTTTACAGCAACCCAGAAGTGAAAACATGTTGCTTCTCAGGAGAAGAATAAATTACTCATAGTGTTAAGATAGCATTTTCTCCCAAGGGTGCTCATAGGTAGAGAAGCTCTAATTAGTTAACTGCCTGACTTCATGACCCAGGGAAGGTAGCTTAATGGCTCTGTGTAAAATGGTGAGATAGAACTAAAAGATCTGTAAAGTTTCTGCAATTTTCAAGTCCAGTGAGTGTTCTGTCTTCACTACTAATTAGTTTTTCTTCTAAAAAGTGAACTTTTTTTCTCTCCTCCCATTTCTTCTTACTGCACTTAATACTGTCCTTCCACCTCCCTCTCCAGCCCTCTTTTTCGCTGATGCCCAACCTGATATTCAGTCAAACTTGTCTTTCTCAGATAGCTTCTTAACCTATTTTCCCTACTTTAAAAAAAAAAAAAAACAAAAAACAGCGACGCTGAGCAGAAAAGCTGGGACCCAGGAGTGTTGTGCCCTGGGAGGAAGGGGCTGGGCCATGTCAGTGGGGAGGGGGCGCGCTGTCTGGAATTGAGATCCCGTCAGGAAACAGGAAGCAGTGTTTATACTTCCTTCACTTGCAGGATGGTTGAGTATTCCACTTGGAAGCTTGGCTTTTTGTTTAAAATATAGGCCACAAGGAGAACTGTCTCTAGTAGTGCAACTGAATGGCTAATTGTTCTTAATTGTATTCTTCTGTGTTCAACAGACCACTAACTACAGCATCAGCTTAAAAACAGTGTTTAGGGAAATTGTGCCTCCGTTTGTTTCTTACATTCCAGTGTTTTCACCGTTGGAGGCAACATGCCTCAGAGTGTCTCCATGGAGGCTCACAAGGGCACCTGCTTTAGATGGCATGTGGCAGATCCCATGAATTATGCACCGTTGACATATGGAGAGTGGAGGCTGCCTAAGGAAGCAGCTAGACCCATTATCATTGCAATAGCTGCCCCCATCTTCCAATGACCTGATAAGAGACAGTTTTTCTCTAAATAGGGACTGTGATTGTTTCCTTCAGGTGTTCTTTAGAGACTATCAGCTTAATGGCTTCTGAATGGCAATGATGCTTCGGTGTCAGAGTGTGGCTGCTCTATGAAAAGAACTTTATTGTGGTAAATCAGATATTTGAGGCAAAGTTAATGCCTGAGAAATACAGCTTTCTTTCCCTCAAACACTTTTTCTTTTATCATTTGTGCTTTTGCAGATTGATATATCTGCTGAGATTAGCTGTAATCTCTTGTCCTTCTGTTTGAATTAAAAAAAGGAATGGCTGTTAGCTCTTGTCACCAGGCCAAAAAATGAAGCAATTATTATTCTTTTTTAAACTGGAGACCTGGATAATAGGGCTTTCTTCGTTAAAAAAAATAGTAATAATTAGTCGGGTCTATTGGATTTGACTGTCAGCTCAACTAGTAACTTACCTTGAAAATGTCTGTGCTGATCTGTAGCTAATACAGTCAGCTAAATACAGAAGGGGTGAATCTTACGGTCTTCCATAAAATTATAGATGGGATTTTACCTAGATTTCATCAAATCTGGCCCTTAACAGTGAAATGTGTGCAAATTCTTTGCAAAATTCTCAATGCGGCCCAGTTTTTTTATAAAGATTTACAGCTCCTCCTCCCAACATATCAGTTTAACAACAACGATAAAAGCAAAAGAATTGGCTCTTTCAAGTGGAAAACTCTTTGTAGCATAATAGTCATTTTTCTGCCTACTATCTTAAATTTTGCTGAAAATAATTTAATACTATTACCTAGCACATTGTTGCCATTGAACCTGGATTCTGTTGAATGGAATGACTCCACCTGGTGTGATTTCTGAGCTTTTCTGCCTTCTTTTCTTAGGAAATGTGTTGTTATGTTATTCTTCCTTGTTGGCACTTCTCAACTCTTTCAGTGTTTAACTAACTTATTGCCTCCATTACAGATTTGTAAGTCAGATCTGAGTGTATGAGAAGTCTATGTAAAATAAGAGTAAGCGTATGTTAATAATGACCTTGGGGGAGCTTCTTTGAATAGAGAACATGAAATCCTGTGCATTTATTATCACTCCATCAGTTCTACAAATCTCTCCCCTTTTCAGCTCACTTTACTTGCACTCAAATAAGAAAAGATGGAAGCTTAGCCTTGTTGAAAGATTCTCTATCCCCATCAATAAATGACCAGATAATTCTTGCAGTCTTCAAGACTCATTTACACTATAAGAAAAATATATTGTAGTTCTTTAATTAAACAGAAAGAACATACTTGCGAATAATTATACACAATGTGACTTATATGTAGACTTCTATGCAATTGATGACATAGATGTCTAAATAAAGTATAATTGTGAATTAAAATTTTATTACCTTTTATTCCAAGACATTCCAAATTATTTGGAAGATTCAGTAATAATTTGTTAGGTAACATGACATAGTTTGTTAGGTAACATTCTTTTTTCTTGTTTGTTGCTTCAGACTTCTGGTCAGATGCAGTCCTAGTGAGACCATGGTAATTTCACTAATCGGCTCAACTGGGCTGGATCTTCAGAAGACTTTTTTCACTTTGCAATGAGTGTCACAGTTTCTCACTGGCTGCCTTAGCAAATATCTTAGTGAAACATTATTAGCCTCCCTTAAACGTAACCACTGAGCATTAGTAGTCCACTTCGCTCTTGCTTTTTTTCTTCTTCTCTGAGCCTCTATTCTTTTCTTGTCCTCTGAACTGCTCCACACTGCCTTCCATCATTTTTTCTGTTGGTGTCATCTCCCAGCATGCACTCTTTCCATTGTTCATCCATTCGATTTTGTCTTAGCACAATCCCTGACATAATAAAAGTACTTATTAGATAGATAGCTAAGTTGATAGATTTTTTAAATGAATGGATGCATCCAAAAATTATTTTAGCCAGCTTCCAATGAAAGCATTAAGGTAAGAAGAAAGAAAGAAACCCTTCAAAGTAATTGGGAGAATTATAGTTACCAGAAGATCTAGGGTAAGTCTAGTTACTACAAATGAGACCCAAATTTAAGTCTGTGTTTCTTGAAGTTTTCAGAAAGGGAAGCACAGTGAGTTATGCATCATTCATTGTCTGGTGGAAGGAAGCATGCCAGTGCCTCAGGAGAAACAGTTTTTTTTTTTTTCTTAGAACTTATTTCTGTATATATGTTTGTTCATGTAACAAAATACTTGACAATCTCATAGTAATTTTACAATAAGCTGCAGAAATTTTTTCTCAATTAAAAAATGTATTGAGCATCTAATATGTGCAAGGCACTATGCCAGGAACTGATCATGAAAGGTGAATAAGAAATACATAGTCTTCACCATCAAAGAAAAGTCTTTTGTTACATCTCATGAAGTGAATTAATAGTAATAACAATTAGCATTTGTTGAGCTGTTAGCTATGTGTCAGGCTCCTAAGTATATACCTGTGTTAGCATGTTAATTTGTATAACATTCTATTTATACTATTTCTCCATTTTACAGTTGAAGAAACTGGAGTAAAAGGTTAAATAATTTGTCCAAGACTCAATAACCTGTAAGTGATAAGAGCCGGGATTTGAACGCAAGTAAGACTGGCTCCCAAATCCACATTTTTAACAACTATTATGTATCACTTATTCTCTAAGGGTATGTGACAAAGAAGAGAAACAGATTTATAGGGGCTGGAAGTTGATAGAGATGATTGGTTTGGAATATGTTGAATTTGAGTCATCTGAAAGTATCAAAAATGTAGATGCCCAGAGGGCCATGGGTATACACATATGCATTAGGGCAGAGAGATCTGGTGATTTTTAGGTGCCAACAGGACCTGATTGGTATACGAAACCATAAAGAGAAAGCCTATGAAATGTATGAGATGACTTGCACAGTGGTAAGTGGCAGAGATAGGGTTTAAAACCAGAGCTTTGTGACTGCCCTGTGCTTTCTGTCCTTGCTGTGCAGAGTTGGGCCACAGGGATAGCCAGGAAAACAGGTTTCGCAAATATGGAACCAGACACAGTTAATAGTTTATAGTTGCCTCTGATAGTACATGGAAGAAACAGCTCAATCCGAAAAGATTTTGAGGACTAGAATTACTAGTATTCCGTCACTTATCATATAAAAGAACCCTGGAACAGCTGTAGTAATAGAAGATTCGCTTTAGAGCAGGGCAGGAACCCAGGTGCATGCTGGGTAAGTGAGTAACACAATACCTCCAGCTCCTCCTGCCCTCCAGTTGCTGTCCTTCTACCCAGTGAGCAGTGTTTCCTTCTACCCAGACGGAGCCTCTAGTCTGGCCTGCCTGTGCAGTGACGTGGACTGCACTGATCCACTTCTCATTTACTCAGGCAGAAATGATGACTTCCTGGCAGAGCCCTCAGGAAGCTGCCCCCATCCCCGCCCCAGGAAACAAAACAAACAGAGCTCTTCCTATTCCCCTATTTTGACATCCGCTTTTTGCCCCTCTCCCCACTAGGAAGAGAAGAAATTTGGATTCAGCACTTTTACTTTTAACTCTTTATAGCCATTAATATTAATGGATGATTCTTCTTGGGGGACAAAATGCCTCTCCTTTCCCCCTTTTGTCGTTTCTGTTGTTCATTTAAGTTCCTAATAGCCATCTTCTCTCCAGAACTTTTACTGCTCCACATCTCAGCTAACTCAGTTTATGGACCCAACGGCTTCAAATGTCATTATCCTCATTAATGCTCTAAGGGTGTCTGAATGTTGTAGGACACTGTCACTGTGTTGTATGCACATTCTTAGTTTTGAGAGCTTTGTCTGTCAATTATAACAATGATTGTTTATTTTCTCTGTTGAAAATCGTGCTTTTTGGAATGCTTTTCCTTTTCTCTGACCAACTTAAAAATTCTTTTCTTACTTTTCAACCCTTCCATAATTCCTTGCCCATATTTCAGCTGTCTCTTTTATGCTGCTTTAGGGAGCTACCTTAGGTCTGGCTCCCTGGGAAACAGGTATAGATTTGTGTGCAGTAGTGTATTGGGTCGTGCTTTGGGAATAGCACCTCTTAAGAAGCTTGCACTGATCCTATAGGAAGCTCTTGCACTGGGATAGCCCCAGGGAGGGGGCAGAATCTTGGGTGAGGTGGACCCTTCAGCCAAGGACAATGACTGAGGAGGAAATCAGCTGTGAGCCATCCACAGCCTACACTCTTAGCAGCAGGAGAAGAGCTCTGTTCCATTGACTATACGTTGATACCATACTTAAATACTGTAGCTTTATATTGTTATAATCAGGTAGTATAATTCCTTCAACCTTTTTTTTTTTTTTTCTCAAAATTGTTTTGGCTATTCTAGATCCTTTATATTTCCCCATTGGTTTTAGAATCAGCTTATCACGCAGGCTAGAACTTCCAGTTCAATACTGAATAGAAGTAGTGAGAGTGACAAGAGATCCTAATCTTAAGGAAGAAACATACAATTTTTTACCATTAAGTATAATATTAGCCATAGGCTTTTTATAGGTGCCCATAACAGCATGAGGAAATATCCTCCTGTTGTTAGTTTGCTGAGTTTTATAATGAATGGATTTTAATTTTGTCAAATCATTTTTTACGCATCTATTAAGATGATTATATGGTTTTCCTACTTTATTCTGTGGATACACCTTAGCAATATAAGGAGTCATTTCAACTGAAAATACTACTTTGTTTATTTTGTCCTAAAACTGCATAATGAAACGGAGATCTTCATAACATAAAACCTAGAATAGCTAACAATGAAGACCTGGATTCCAGTTTCTCCTTTAGTTACCATTGTCACCATCCTAATTTTGGCCTTAATCACCTTTAATTTGGACGAGTAGACTGGCTTCTTAACTATTCTTCCCTCTACTTCTCTCTCTCTTCCTGTAATGACCTGAGAAAAAATTTCTTAACGCCTCTGGTCATGGCTTTAGTTCTCATAGCTTTAGTTCTCATTAGAAAAACTGTGACTGGTTTCTCAATACCCTCAGAGTAAGGTTCATCTGCTCAGTAGGTAGGTCAGCGTCTCCCACAATCCATCTCTCTCTAGGAGTAGTCCATTCATGCCCTTCTCGATCCATTCTAAATATGTGTACTTCCCATATCTGTCTTCTTATACCTTAGGAAACTAATTATACTTCGTTTTATTTTTTTCCTGTATCTTTCTTTTTCTTATTTCCCACAAGATTGCGGGCAGCAGA
Organism: Macroglossus sobrinus; assembly: GCA_004027375.1. NCBI lineage: Eukaryota > Metazoa > Chordata > Mammalia > Chiroptera > Pteropodidae > Macroglossus > Macroglossus sobrinus. The sequence goes on from PVKZ01000298.1 coordinate 179,438, forward strand.
ATATCCTAGCCATGTTGTATTTATTTTTGTATACCCGCAATGCTTCCCTGATATAGAACCTTGTGTATGGCAGGCAGTTCGCATGTGTTTATTGAATATATAGATGAACATAACTTATATAGTTTTTACAAATACATACTAAATAACAAGAGAATATATCTTTGGTACAAATGGAGAATATTTTCTCCCCTCCACTTCTGTAAGACCTCTAATTCTATGATAGTTTCTGAGTCAGTGCTTTGTTGCCATTAGTTTTTAGGAAACCTACAGTCTTGGGTCAGATATTTCCATTTTAAAGGATATAACATATTTTGTAAATATGATGGAGTAAATACATGGAATATTTTTACTTTGAAGCAAGTTTTCAGTTTGCGAAATTCTCATGGTTACTGACAGCTTATTTTTCCAATCATTACCAGCGTAATCCAATTATTCTTTTGGAGGGGGAAAAAAAGAACAAGAGTGGACGCCAAACTAACACACAAAAAAATTCCTTTTATTCTGATACTGATTAAACCTAATAGCTCTTGTTTTAAATTTCATAATTCTAGAAGAGTTGAACTTGAAAATGTATCTCTGAACAATTGAGCCTCTGTTTTCCACCAAAGGCAGTGATTGTGTTGAGCATTTTAACTGGTTATCAGACCTCAGCCTGCTCGTTTGAAGAGTGAACTTTGGCAGCAGGAACTTGGCTCTCAACCCTGTTTTGCAGCTGGCTAGAATGTGAATAAACTTCCTATGAAAGAGAGACATATCTTCTCAAAGAAGAAGAGGAATAAAGCCCACAACTTACTAACCTTCCTCCCTTCTGTCTGCCTGCCCTGAGCCTCTACTTACCTTTTCTTTCTTTCTTTTGCATTTTTACTTTTTGACAGCATCTTCAGGTATGAGAGAGAGAGATGTTTTTAGGTTCTCAAAAACTCAGATAAGATTTAGACAGTTATTGCTATCTTGTAATTCTCATCCTGAGAGATTTATTCTTTGTGAAACCCCTATATCAAGAGTGTGGTTTTCTTTCTGACCTCCCTCTTCAAGGAATTGGGCAAATACTGTAAGCTTTTGTGCTTTGTGGAACTCAACTACTTCTCTTTGACTTTTATTAGGTCCATTCTCTGTTTCCTTGCATGATAATGGCTTTAGTGTACAGCATATGCTTCCTCAGGTGGCCCCATGTCACCATACCATGACAGGCATGTGGTTTTCCCCTACTTTGAGGCAGCATCCTGTTAGTCTCAAAAAAAGTTTACTCTTTTTGGAACCCCTCCATCCTAGGGCTCACCTTCTTAACCAAAGTCCTAGAGTTTTCAAATGACGTGGTGATAAAAGTTGCACAAACCTTCACGTTCCATAGAACTGACATTCTGTAAATGTAGCAGAAACACTTGAGATATGCTTGAAGCCTTGCCTAGGATTTACCATTTCAAATAGTGAACTATTCCTGAATGTTTTTACATGGTATCATTGCCTCTAGAATAACATACTTACCTATCCTTCATGCCCTTCATACCCCCAGTCTGAGTTAGGCACTCTGCATCTGAGTTGTTGTTGTTGTTGTTGTTGTTGTTGTTGTTTAACCATTCCCTGCTTGTGACTGTCATGACCCTTATCCTATTGTCTGACAATTATCTGATTGATTTTTTTTCATTAGGTGAGCTCCTAGAGATCAGGGAGGAACCCATTCCCATTCTTATTTGAGCCCCAGTGTCTTGTTCAAACACCTCCCACATGTTTGTGAATGGACCAGTCCATACCATTTAGAACGAGGTTAACCACCGCCCTTACCTCTGTGCTGGGTCAGTAGCACATTTCAGCAGCCACAGCAGTGAACCCGATCTGAAAAAGAGTTCTGTTTATCAAAATTCTTATAACATTCTTGCCCCAATTTTGGCAGATATTTTTAAGAGTGTTGTACATATTATTTACAAAAACAGATTAAACTTAAAAAGAAAGCTTCTCCACTATGGCTCTTCATTTTATCAGAATTTATTTATTTTTTTAGCCTGACTTCCAGAACACATTCATTGATAGTATGAAGATGAACTTTCTTACCATTATAGACACTTTATTTCCTCAGGCATGCTCCCAGTTTTCCAATTTAAAGGCTTTTGCTCTGTGTGGTGGGGAGAAGTGGGGAGGTCTGTTGATGATAGGTTTTGGTTTTTGGTTTTTTTGACTTAATAACTAGTAAGTTGTTAACTGTACAAATTATAAAAACATTTTATGTATTAGAGAATATACCTTTCAGCAGATCCAATTTTTTTTTTTTTGGTAAGTTATGTGTGATTTAGCCATCATTTCTATATGTAACTAGAAGTAGTGTTGTGGGTGGGGGGCAGCTGCTAATCAATACAGCTAACACAGAAAATGATCAGGTTATTTATCCTCTTGGAGCCTTGATTCTTTTTACTTCTAAAATGAATACAGTAACTACCTTCAAGTTTGTTTTAATAAGGGAGGTGATACATGTCAAGTGTCAGCAAATGTTAGTACTTTTTTCCTCCTTCCTTTTTCTTTTTTTCTAAATACCTGATTTAGCCAGACTTAATGCCTATGTCCCATTCTTCATAAGGGGCTTAATAAATACCTACTAAATTGAATAAGTTTAAATGTAACTTTAAGAGAAACTTCACTGAGATATAAAATCAGGCCACTAGTAGAAAGGATGACAATCCTGCATGTTTTCTTTTCTTTTGAAGAGATACTGAGTTTTCTTTCAATTAAAATAATGAGCTGTTCATGGACATTTCAGTTTGCAGGAAGAAATAAAAACCTGAAAATAGAATTACTAGCAAATACATTTATTTTGGTGACTATTAGTTTACCCAAACCCATTTATTTAAAATCATTCAAAGATGTACAATGCTGATTGTAAATCACTGCCTTGAAAGAATGTTTTATTCTCTATCTAAAGAAGACAAAAGACTAGCTAAGATTGTGGGCCTCTTTAAAAAGACTGTCCAAAAGTGAACATGTGTTTTGGAGTTTTTATGACTGAGCCACTGATTGTGTAACATGACTTTGACAAGTTACTAATGTCTTTTAGCCCCATTTGCATGCTATAGGGATGATTCATAATCTTAGGCAACCTAGGTTTGTAAGAAATGGGAACCACTAAAAATGGTATGATACTTCGCAAACGTGATATGCTTAGAAATTTTTGATAGTACATGTTTAATTATAGGCTAGGAGATTAACCAGAATTCTCTGTTGAATAGCAGAAAACCTCATTTGTTGAAATTCTTTATAAAATGTCTTATGCAACTAATTCATTCAACAAATATTTATTTATTCAGTGCCTACTATGTGGCTGGCAGTGTTCTAGGCTCTGGAGAGAGAGCAGTGAACAAAATAAACTCATAGTCCTGTCCTCATGGGGTTATATGCTAGAGGTGGGGAGATCGATGATAAATAGATAAACAAGTATCTATGTGTATCAGGTAGTGATAAGTGCTATGGAGAAAAATTAAGCAGGGGATAGGGGATAGGAAGTTCCTGCAGGCAGGAGTGTTGGTGCATTTTTAGATATGATAATCACTGAGAAGGTAAACTTTGAGTCGAGATGTTTAGGAGGTTAGGAGGCAAGCCTCTGGGACATCTGAGGGAAGAGCATTCCAGGCAAGGGAACAGCTAGCTGGCCAGCACGTAGGCCCTCAGATTACATGGCATGCTGCAGTGTAGGGAATGAGAATGGAAAGTTGTAGAGAAAGAGGCCTGAGTGAATAGTGTATTTGGACAATGGATTGACATCTTGGCTTTTACCCTGAATGGTACAGATTTTGAGTAGAGGACTGACATGATCTCATTTGATCCCTCTGGCTTCTGTGTTTAAAATGGACTCTACAGAGAAAGGACTGGAGAAGGGATACATTCCTGCTTTACTAAATAAAATTACAGTTAAATAGTCAGTTGTTCCTTTAGTCAAGTGCCTTTGTAGAATTTTTTAAAATGCAGTGCCTTGCAATGATCAGTGTGAAACCCAGTTTTCATTATGCACTTGTTAGTTCAAGTTTTTATATTAGCTTCTAGAGATACTCACGGATATATAGGACATGGAGAGGATTTAAGAGCTGTGTTGAATTGACTGGAGGACTTCCTGGAAGGTTTTTTTTTTTTTTTTATGTGCCAGTTTGTTTGTTTGTTTGTTTTAAAATTCACATTTACTATTTTTAAAAGTGAACTGCAGAAAAAATATAAAATAAAATCGAAGGACTTTGTTTATTGAATTTAGTCAGTCAAGATTCCACAATTTATTTGTGAATTAAAAGCTTATTTTTAATTTTTATAAAAAAAATTTTAAGCATGGTATACATCATTTATGAACAGCAGTGCCACAACCATATCAATTTAATAAGCATCTGGTGAATTATCATGAGTGTCAGGCATTGTGCTTAATATGGAAGCTATACAGATGATTGAGATGTAGTTCTTTGTATGCAGCTCAGAATTCAGGAGAGGAGACACACATTAATTTGAACCAACATTGGCTTCATTATAGGCCCTCATAGAGATCCAAATGAGGGTTAATGGGAGAATCACAGAGAGACACTATTCAAATTGGGAAGATCTTAGATGACAAATAAGGATCTACTTTAGTGTGACATTTGTAGATATTCATGGACCAAAACATTAAGACATTTTTCACAATATAAAGTGTCCTTTACAAATTGACCTATGCTGTAGATAGAACTTTCATCAGATTTTCAAAGGTTCAGGTTCATAAATTGTTTAAGGAGGCGTCAGAGTTATTCAAAATGAAGGCTGTGAAGAAACCAATTCCCACTGGCATGAACTCATTTAAAAAGAAAAGATCATTCAAGATGATCAGGTGCTTGATATTAGGGAAGCATATGGAAGAGAGCTCCTGAAAGAGAAACAGGAGAATTATTTTTTAAATAATTAAAACGTGGATATTCATAGCAGTTTTATTCTTAACTGCCAGAACTTGGAACCATCCAAGATGGTCTTCAGTAGGTGAATGGATAAATAAATGTGGCACACACAAGCCATGGAATATTATTCAGCACAAAGAAGAAATGAGTTATCAAGTCATGAAAAGACGTAGAGGAACCTTAAATGTGTATTACAAAGTAAAAGAAGCCAATCTGTAAAGGCTACATGCTATATGATTCCAACTATATGATTCCAGAATGTATGACATTCTGGAGACAGTAAAAGGGTCAGTGGTTGTGGGGAGTTGAGTTGGGGGAAGATGATTATATAGGTGGAACACAAAGGACTTATATATAGGGCAGTGAAAATACTCTGTATGGTACTATAACGATGAATAAATACATTTGTCCAAACCTGTCTAAATGTACAACACTAAGAATGAACCCCGTTGTAAGCTATGCACTTGGCATGGTTATGTCAGTGTAGGTTCATCGATTATAACTAGTGTACCACTCTGGTGAGTCATGTTGATAATGGCCTACGCATGTGTTAGGGTAGAAGGATATAGAAAATCTCTGTTCCTTCTGCTCAATTTTGCTGTGAACTTAAAACTGCTATAAAAACTAAAGTTAAAAAAAATAATAAGGGAGCTCCCACCATTTAGCTAGCCCCAGGTTATATGGGTGGGCTCCCTGAATTGATAGGATATAAATTTGCCTTTGAGGATCAGTAAACAAGGCACAAATTTTTTTGGTGACAGCTTAATTGAGATATTTATATATCATACATTTTATCATTTACACTGTACAATTCATTGATTTTTACTATATTCAGAATTTTGCAACCATCACTACAATCAATTTTAGAACATTTTCATCATTCCTAAAAGAAACACTGTACCTGTTAGTCATCTATTCCTATCTCTTCTCTCCCTTTCCAAGTAACCACTCATCTACTTTGTCTCTATAATTTTGCTTGTATTGTGCAATTCATATCAATGGAATCATATATTTGTCTTTATAACCTGGCTTCTTTCACCTAGCATGATGTTTTCATAGTTCATCCATGTTATAGCATGTACAATACTTGAGTCCCTTTTATTTCTAAATAATATTGCATTGTGTGGATATACAACATGTTATTTGTCCATTCTAAAGTTGGACATTTGGGTTTTCACTTTTTGGTTCTTATGAATAACACTGCTATGAACATCTAAAGGCGCCATTTTGCCAGGCCACATTATCACTGAGGATTTTGAACCACAAGCTTATGTCTTGCTGGTAAATAGAGGACTATGGGCTCCCACTATTACCCTAACTGGTCTAGATGAGGAGCTGCATGTCAGGCCACTTGGCACTGGAGTATTAACTTTTCTGGCTCTTTTCTTCTTGGCAAACTCAAGTTTGTCAGTCTGCTGCTCGGGTTCAGGCCTCAGTCAGGAGATCACATCAACAGGAGAAAATGCCCACAGCTGGACCAGAGAGCTCATAATTGTGCCTGTGAGAGAACACCCAGAAGTATATGACCCTCGAGTGAAAACAAAAAGAAGAAACCAGAGTGAGGGCATACCACAGACTGTCAGGGGCCCACAGTTAACTTGACTTTCCTGTGTACTGTTCTCGGATGCTTTTGTAGAAACAGAGTAGATGTGTGCTCATTCCTGCCTCCACCCCCATTCCCAGTAACACACTGAGAATGTAAAACCATATGGGAGCTGAGAGTGAGCATATGGGTGTGAGGTAAAACATATGGGCAGATAGAGACAGGGCTGCAGTACCCGTCTGCCTGTCTTTGTTACTTGTCTGCTGGCTTCTTAATGTGTTCTTTTTCCTCTCATCAATTTTCTTCTTGGAAGGTTTACTCTTTTTTTGGCCTATGCATAATATAATCTTAAATGAGACATGTGACATAAAAAATCTCCAGAAATTTTTTTTTTGGTTGGAACTGTGTCACATCTTCATTCTATATTATAGTGAGTGCTGAACCTTGGATAATAGTACATGCAGTGGCCAGTAAATGCAGCCCCCAAGAGGACAAAGAGTGGCGCTGTCAGAGGCTGCTGCTCCACATAGCCATGAGGGTACCCTCTGCGGTGGGGGGAGGGGCGTCTCTGAGTCTCTGAGTACCTATTTGAAGTCTTTTGAGTTTGCCTTATTTTCTGGCTCCAGATTTCTGCAAGGTCAGTATGGGGGCTGAGTTTTCCCCCATGGTTCATAACACTCTTGGTAGGGGATAAGGTGAGCGGCAGCTAAAACACCTTCACACCCAGGGCTGTTACTGCGGCCCTGAGAATATCTTCGCAGAAACTTTGAGGAGCCCCAGAAAGTTAAGCTTGCCTGGTCCTCAGGGCCACTTTCAGCTGTCCTGAGCGATGCCTCGGCCCATTTCCCATCACTCCCTTCTCACCTCCCAGAGGACTTAGGAATTAGAGCCCCCCTCACCTGAAGGCCTTGTCCCACGCTTCCTCCTAATTACAAAATTGTCTAGGAAGCGTTGCAGGGTGGTTTTCATAGTGACCATTAATTATGGTTGATCATCCTTGTTAAATGACTTGACTTTATGAGTGCCTCAACCCAGTACTAAATAAGGTGAAGTAGAGTCCAGAGGATATCATTTTAAAAGATGTTTGTGGACAGCAAGGATTAGCATTTCATTTGCTGTCCTTTGGTAATTAGGGTTTGCAAGGAGGAGGCTGATTGGCCAGATTATATTACTTTGGCAGCTTGTATTGTGGGTTGTTAACCTGCTTTCTTTAGGTGTTAGTTACCTTTTTAAAAAATCACAGCTGAATTTGAATCCAACCCTAAAAATCATACCACATTTTACTATAGGCCTTATCAGCACAATACTGATTTCTAATAATTTCATATATTTAAGCTCTGATTTCTCCTCCTTGGTCTCCTCTTTTTCTACACGTCAGATTAATGGTGTGTCTATCCATGAAGTTATTCCATTTATCTAAAACATTTATTGAAGGTAGGTAATTGCTGTCTTGACATAAATGAAATGTATTGTACTTTATGTAGGCCATCATTACCAGAAGATGGAGATTACTTTGCCACTTCAGTCAAAACTTGACCCCTGCAAACCCAAAATTTAATGTGGAGCAATCTGTTTAATTTCATCTGTGCCAGAATACCAAATATAATAGACAGTATGTTTTTCTGATTATGATTCTTCCAAATAAGGCCTTCAGTTAATAATAATTACCTTTATTGATTGCCTGCACTACACTGGACATAAGATAGGATATCATTTAACCCTCATAGCAACCCTGTAATCTGCATTATTATATGTCCTTTAAAGATGAAAAAATGTGTTCAGAGAATTAAGTAGGTTCCTCAAAGGTCACAAAACTAGTAGTATGGCAAAGGCAGTATTTGAACCCTGGTCTGTTAGGGATTGAGAAGTGGTGTGAAGAAAAATACATTAACAATAGATTGGTGGAGGTCATGGGCTACTTGGTATAGCTTAGCTATGTAATTGGAGAAAACTTGTCAGGGGAGGTGACATCTGAGGATAGACCTCAATAAAGTGAGATGGGAGATAGGAAGAAAAGAAAGCAAAAATGAATTGATATGGGGTTCAGTTTTAATCATCGTCATCAGAGCCTCATGTTCCCCAGTAATATGCTTCCCACATTTTCGCCCACTGCTTCCTGTTGTACCAGGATTTTATTATTTTATTGATCATTATTATTTAGATACTGAAAATTGCATGTGTCTGTGTGTATATATACACATATTTTAAGCCGAGCTGTTATTTAACTTTTAGTTGGAGAGGACATTTATGCTAAACAACTATGTGCCTCTTAAACAGTGCAGAATTATCAGCCTGTTGTAACTTTTCTCCTCTGCCTATGCTTTGCTGATTGATGATGAGAAACTGGCTGATTTTCGAATCCTCATTATACTCTTAAAACCACTCTTTAGAACTACACTGCCCAGTACAGCCACTAGCCAGATGTGGCTATTCAGCACTTGAAAGGTGGCTAGTCCTCATTGTAATGTGCTGTAAGATTAAAATACACACCAGATTTGAAGACTTAACACAAGACATTGCAAAATATCTCATCACTAACCCTTTAAAATTAATTACATGTTGAAATTACAATATTTTGATATGTTACCTTAAATAAATGTTTGAAGTTATTTTTATCTGTTTCTTTTACTTTAATGTAACTACTAGAAAATTTAAAATTACATATGTGGTTCATATTCTGTTTGTACCTGCTTACTTTCTGAGGGTTCTTATCTACAGTTTGGGCTTATTATTTCGGTGTGATGCCTTGGAGAGAAAATAAAAATGTGTTGGAAGAATATATTCACCAATAGCCACAGAGATTAGTACCCATCTCGTTCGTATATTTAACTTCACGAGAACCATTACTTAAGAGAGTTAACTAGACAGTGCACTGTTTAGTAGATTAATGAGTTTCTTTGAAATATGACTGTTATCTACCTTAGAATTTTTATCTCCATTGCATACTTTTCTTCTTTTTAGGTTTTCCAAAACCAAAACTAAACATTTCAAGTAATGAATGTCATCCCTTTTAGAGCAAGGTATAATTTTTCAGGGCCATTGGCGAAAGTTTTAATGAGAACCATGTTTTAAATACTAGTATTGAGAATTTGAAAAAATTGTAAACCTTTAAAACTTTTTCTTATGAAATTACCTAGTATGCCTAAATATAACATTGCTGAAAAAGACAAAAAAAAAATTTTAAGTCAGCAGGTTTGTCAGAATAGTTTCAAGATTACTTTGTATTTGTTTTATAAAGAAAATCATATAATTCAAAACAGCAGAAGTTGACTGACAAAATAAAATATATTTTGATATTATTTTTCTTTCTGAAGGGCTGGCACAAGGGCTGTTGGAAGTGGGATAAGAGGAAGTAAAGGATTCTAGGAACCACCTTTTCATGGGGTTAGAAGCATGGACTAGAGCCAGACTGCCTACGTTTAAAACAGCTTCACTTACTGTCCAGTGACCATGGGCTAATTCCATAACCTATTTTTACTTCAGGTTGCTCATCTATAAGATTGAGGTAATAATACTTCTTACGGAACAGAACTGGCATGAGACTTAAATGAGTTAATTCATATAAAAAAATTCAGAGCAGTACGTGGCATATCACGCACTCAATCAAATTTAACTATAGAAAACATTGTTGTCGTCATTTTTATTAGAAATATAAAAGGAAATTTAAAATTTTCTAAGCCTTTTATCATTCATACTTTCATCCTTCTGATGATAGTATTTATTACACCTGTTTTAATAATGAAGCTTCTTGATCCCAGAAGAGGGTCAGTAACTTTTCTAAAGTCACTAAGGTATCTGTTCCCACCAACAGAGCTGAGAATCTCATCCAGGTGTACAGATTCCCCCATTTATCCTTCCCAGTAGCCTGATAAGCAGGATTTTTAACCTCCAGGGAAACTAACACTGTGGTATACATTGAAACTATGTAACTCCCTTAGTTACACTGTGGTTTTTCCTATGTGAATTATATCCCAGGAGCATCTCTTGAGTGATTACTTGTAGATGGCTTGATCACTTGTTTATTATACCTAAAATTTCAGCAAACTGTAAATTTAAACATTTCATAGTCGAGGTTATCTCTGCATCAAAATGCTGGCATCCTTCTCTAACATAACTGTATTTAAGGCCCAGCTCTATCCCTCTTGACTATGTAACTTTGAGTCACTTTTGTCCTTTCACAAAATGAGAATCATACAACTTTGCTCCCCCTACCCCCACCCCCCACCCTTAAAAAAAAAAAACTGGATCCATTGAGCTCATTTAACTGTTTTCAGAAATAGAATCTGTGATCTTGCTTAACTTTAGGCTGGTACAAGGGGACAAAATGTAGGTCTTGGTCGAGCCAAAAAGACAAAAGACAAAGATGAATTGAGACCTAGCTCTGTTACTTAGTGCTTTGTGGCCTTGGACTCGTTACCTAATTTTTTTGAGTCTTAGTTTTCTCATTTGAAAAATAGGGATGTTGGAATGTAAGTTTGGGGACCTATGTAAGGATTAGAGATATTCTAATAGAGAGTGTGGCTCTTAGGACCAGTGATGGCGGTTATTCGTGCTCTGGAATTTCTACCTGTGGACAGGTGGGCTCATATCTTTTACACCAAAAATGGTGTGTGAATAAATCATTAGGGGTTGGAAAATCAAAATGGTTATAATCTACAGAGCTTTGCATATTAGTAAAACATTTTGAAGTATTGTTTAGTGATAGAAAAATCAAGTGAGTTTTTAAAATTACATTTTCTAACATTTTACATATCTGCATTTGAAGTGACAAGTGGTTATTTTTAAATGAAAAGAATTATATGTTTTTAAAAAATCACAAAAAGGAATTGTACCATATTAGCACATGTGTTCCCAAAATGGTTGAGTTTTCTCTCATTCTTTCTACTTTTCTAATCTTCTAAAATGAGTATGTTTATATGAATGATGGAGTGGGTGGGGGGAAGTGCCTAATCACCACCCTCAAATGGAAACTACAGTGCATTAGAGTCACAAACATATGGATTTGGGGGAAATGTTTGAAGACGATTTAGGACCATAGCTGTAATAATAATATGCATAACAGTCCTTACCATTTGTTGAGCATTTCCTATGTGAGGTTCTACTTGAATTCCTTAAATGCATTATCTGATTTAATCCTCATAACTCAGTGAGATTGGTTCCAGTTGAGGATTAGATTATATAAATTACCCATGGTCAGGATTCAGAATTTAAACTTGTGTTTTCAAAGGGGGAAAAAAAATCTCAGCCATAGCAACAGAGGATATTTTCTCTTATGCTCAGCTGGGGAAACAAAGCTTTCCACAAAATTTATGACCAAGTCTTCTCAGCTGTTAGCTGTCACGCAAACCTTAAACTACTATGCATTGATTTTTTTTTTCACTCATATTTTTCTTAATTGGATAAACTTAGGGGTAGAGGAAAATGGGGATGGTTTTGATTGAATATATTTTTCTTGCCCTACACTTAAGAGACAGCATAGCCGAAGAAGGGTACAGGTGACAACAAGGGGAGAGCTTTATTAAGGGGAAACAGGTGGTGATACTGAAACTTGACTTTGTACCACTCCAGGTATGTGGGTGCATAAATCTGTTCCTTTTATAGTTGGTAATGAACTTAGTAACTCTCTTCCTTTTAGCCTTTGGTTCCCAGAGTAATTAGGAAAAGAGGTTAGTTTTGAAAGAAGTCTCATATTTGAGTGTTCATAACTATTCCCCCCATAACTATCAAACCTTCCTCTCTAAGTATATCTGTATTTACTTTCTAAGTCGTCTCATCCTGGGCTTTTTCATTGATTGGCTTTGTCCTGTCTCTTGAGTGCACTTACTCATACGAAATAACCCTTTGGAAGTTTGCTATTTAATTTTAAAAGTATTTCTGTGACTTCTTCGCATAGGGGGAGGGATGTCCCGGTTTCATTCATTTTCATATAAAAGCAACTAGCATGAGTCATACTGTTGTCGTTTGAAACATTTTTGTTAAGCCAATGGATAAGTTCTTGTTTCAGTTCAAGGAGACTTTTCTAAGAGTTGGAGTTGCCTGGTGTGGTGCACAGCCTGCTCTTGGGAGAGAGAGAGTGAATTCCAGGCAGGCATGAACTTGGGATATTTGATCACTAGGCAGTAGATAGCACTAAATGATTTCTAAGACTTGTAAATGTGAGATTCTGTGATTCTTCCCTTTCTCTTGCGTGTGTCCAATGAGGAGAGATAAGAAAAGTAAATTGGGACTACCGACTGTCCTGTAAAGCCTTTGATAGCATTGATGGGGTTTGTATCAGCACTGGCAGCAGAAGTGCTTTTTCTCTGATTTCTCCAGTCAGCATGAACAGTTCTCTTCTCGAGGAACAGTTCCACTGAAATTGGACTTCAGATCATCTTCCAGATTTAGCGAGAGCCCCAGGAGAGAATGACGAAGAGGAGAAAATGTGCTAGTGTTTTCGATTCCGAGAAAGACAGTATGAGAAATTTAGAATAGGTCAAGCTGTTGGCATCTAGGTTACAAACAAATTCATTTAAAAACCAGGAAATAATATTCACTAAACATGTCACTTTAGTTAATTTTGACTGGTTTTCCACACACCATTTACATTGCTGCCTCGTTCATGAGATCCCCGAAAGTATCATTGATCTGAGTTTTGTTTCTCTCATGTTATATTTATGACAACTGAAGAAGGTATTATTTTGTTCAATAAGCTTAAAATTTCTGTATGTCAGAGATCTCAAAATGGCAATTCAGAGGCAAAATCTGGCATGGGGATGGGTTTTGTGTGGCCTGTACAGTGTTGTGTCTTCATTGGTCTCTAATATTTAAATTTTTGGACATTCTACATCAAAATTCAGATTTCGGCTTCTCAAAAAAAAAATTAGGGGTGGGGAGTGGGGCATAATTGCACCAGGCATCCTACATAATGACTGTTATCTAGAGCTTGGTGGCTAGGAGGTAATCACTTAAGCACAGTCATTACCTTCCTTTGTTAATTTATCCCCTGCCTTCTTCATTCTTTTATGAGACTTGGCTGGCCACTGAGGGCATTTGAGTTTGTGATCCTTGCTCTCTATATAATGTTTACATGTAGGTCTTAAGACTAAAAATAGCTGTTATGACAACTTTCAGAAGGGGACCGTTGAATACTGTGAAGCGTTTCATTGGATTTGGGCAGCGTTCTGCCTTTGGGATGATCCCAGCCAACCAGCCCTGTAACCAGGGTGAAGAAGAAAAAGTGTCTGCATCCTGTGCTGCACTGTTGGCATTCAGGAGAGCCTTAGCCTAGGAGATGGAGCCTAAATAGTTCCCTGCAGACTGTTGCTTGTCTAAGCTCAGGGTTACTTGGCACCTGTGCTGGAGAAAGATCCAGTGGAGAGGCATAAGGCTCAATGGCGTCCATTCAGCAGCTTTCTGAATGCCGGCAGCCAAGAGAACATCAGCTGTGCCTGTGAGTAGTGTGGGTGCTCGCCAAAAACATCTAAATTTCAAAAGGAAAAAAAAAATTTACCTTGGGTCGATGTGGAAAGCTTTTGGTCTTATTGAATTGGCCTTATTTTTGCAGAGAAGGAAGATGGTGCAAAGAATTCTGAGGATCTCTACCTGTTTTTAATGGCCTTTCTACTCTATCTACCCCTATGGTGCCAAGATAATTAACACAGTCGAGGTGCTGTACAACCTAACTGTGAAAATAGACTGAGTACAAAGAATTCCCACTGTTTCGTCACAGAGCTACATAGAATTAGGGCACTGTGGAAGAAGAGCATGGATACCTCTTATGGCAAATTACATTAAAGTTATACATTAATGATCAGTTTTGACTTCTCCTAGGTTTCTAAAGGTTTTAAAAGGGAGAAAATCTTATAACTCTTAACAACCTACACTTTGGTTCTGAGAACAAGAAATTGTGCTTTTTGTTGTCCTTGAAATTTTATTCTCATGCTGGCCCAAGACTGCCATTTGGAATTTGTTACAAGCAAAATGTTCTCTTCAAAAATCTAAGAGCCTGAAGGCAAGCATGAGTAGACCAAAGCACTCTCTAAGTGCCTCCATTGTCCAAGTCTGAATCAGCCACTTCCTGAAGACAGATAGCACTTCCTTTACATTTGTTTTATCTTCTTCACCTGCCCCTTTTCTTACATTCTCCTCCTTTCTTTTTTCTCTTAATCTTCTTGCTCTCATAGAATGTTTTCTCCTTTGTTTTCTCATTAAGCTCTATTTCCCTTTATTCTTTTCCTGCTCCCATTCCCCTCTTTCCCTCAGTCTGTCATGTCCATTGTCTTCTGTTTTCCCCTTTTTCATACTTCTGCTTCTTACCGAACACACAGAAATTTAAGAGGGTCTACACAGTGTGGGCAGAGAGGTGGGAAGAAAGATTCAGTTAAAAGGCAGTATTTAGATTGTGAATGTGTAATTAGGGGATGAGATGGGAATAAGCTGATACTCGGGATTTATAAGGAGGTGGACCATATTTCTCAATGTACTAAAATTGTTTGTGTATCTGATTACATTTAAAAATTAATCTCTTCCAGGTAAGAGCAGCTGTGTAACAGCCTGGGCATAGCAGAGACAATAAAGCTAGTATGGTATTTGAGTTCCTATAACAAGCTCTATAAAGAGGTATAGGGTTAGAAAATGCTAACATTTTTACCTTCCTGTTTCTGAAGTTCTATGTTGTAAAGATTAAAAAATACATCTTTTAAAAAGTGCACCTTTTCAAAGTAAATTGCAGGATGAATGGACCACAAAGTAAGGTGCTTTAAATAATTTTTAATTTTAAGCCACTTTAATTTAAAACTTTAATATGGTGAAAATAAAGGGCAATTCTGATCGCATTATGGTATTTCCATTCATATCAGTATTCTATTGAATATAGCTGACTCTGCCCTCTCTTATCTAAATTAGCATAAAACAAGTTTAAAGAATCTATTGTCACAGATTTGGCGGGAAATATCATTTCCTGATAATTTCATCATTTAGAACATAGTTCTACAGCTATCTTTTATAAATGAATAATATGCTTTTGTTTTTAATTTGTTAAATAAATTGAAGCATTTCTTATAAGTGACTAGAGGGCTTAATAAAGATAATATAAATTTCAAATTTTTCAATAATTAACCCAGCCTCTACTTAACTTATCACCCTGCAATAAGTAACAAACTGCCATCCGTGTAATGCCCAGACACGCATACCCCAGGGCCTTTGCACAAGCTATTCTTTTTGCTCATAATACCTTTCCCCTACCCACCCCAAACTTGGCACATTCCTGCCTACCTGCTAGCTCCAGTGGTACCTCAGATCCTTCTTCTGTGATTTACCTATGCCAAATTTATTGTTTCTATGTGTTTTTACAGCACTTTCTTCA
This sequence comes from Macroglossus sobrinus, assembly GCA_004027375.1. Taxonomy (NCBI): domain Eukaryota; kingdom Metazoa; phylum Chordata; class Mammalia; order Chiroptera; family Pteropodidae; genus Macroglossus; species Macroglossus sobrinus. The sequence continues at coordinate 195,216 of PVKZ01000298.1, forward strand.
TGCTTTTATGACAGGACTTATACATTGCTTTGTAAATGATCATTATTGTAAAAATAACAGTTACTTTCACATCTGTAGACAACAAGCTAGCCTAGGAGGCACTGAGGGCAAAAAGCAATGGGTTTATCTTTGTCTCTCAAGAGTCCAGCTCCTGGAAGATAGATGTTCAGTAAATGTTTGTCAGATGAGTAGAGTAGCATAAGCATTTCTGCCCTCACTTATTCACTTGATGAGTGGACACTGTTGAAAGAACATTTTGAGATTCAACCTTTTCAGATTATGTAGGGTGAAGTTGGATGGTTGTATAGAGCTAGAAATACACTTTATAGAGTTTGGTTTTTATTTTAGGATAAAATAGAAGAATTGTATTTTTTATATATAGGTGATCTATATAATTGAACATATTCTTGGGTGCTTTGAAGAGAGAAAATAATAAAAAAGAACATTTCTGCCACTTAAACAAGGCTAGTTGATGTTCAGCATTTGCTTACGCCTGAAAAATCTTAAAAGTTATATATAGCATCTATGTGTTCATTATATAATAAATTGATAGTATATAGCACATATATAGCTGATTTTTAAAGTGCCATCTCTTTAAGGGTTTTGTAGCTTAAAGCTTGGAAGGTATATGTTCCGTGATCCAGATTGTGGCTCTCAGTTGTAAAATGAATATTGAGGAAACATGAGTAACTAGACCACTTCCTAATTTTCTACTGTAAGCTCCTGAGCCAGAGTTCTAGTTCACTTGAGCCAGAGGTTATTGAGGCTGTCTTACTGAACTGTGGTTAAAATAAGATGTAAAGTTGCCAATCAAAGCCTGTAATAGAAGTCTAAAGAAAATTACGTGAAATGATTGGTGTTTCTTTTGTCATTTTCCTAGGTAAAGATCTTCTCTTATGATAGAGGTAAACATAGAAAATATACCTTTAATTGAGAAGTGTTTAAAACATTATGATATTCAGAGGATTCAACCATAGTTCTTTTCCACAGTTGATCAATAGATCATTGTTTATGGGAGAAACCTTGTAGGACTGGATGCCAGAAGGACCACAGAGAGCAAAGAATGATGAGAGTAGTGATGGGTCAGTAGGTGGCAGGGAGAGGGGAAAGAAACACCATTTTATGAATTAGCAAAATTTCGGTCCTCAGTGCATATGAGCATAATGAAGCATTTTAATAACTTAATACCTTTCCTGAAGCAAAGATTTATCAGAGATAGTTATTAAATATCTACTTGCTATATAGAAATTAAAAGACATAATTTTTATATTCAAGGGATTTACAGTTTGTATAGCCCAAAACATTACAGTAAGTATAATAGTAATAGTACAATAATGATTTTAAAACAAAAGTAATTGACCTAAATATAGTTTCCATTAAGGCCATGACATTCAGGAAATACTAGGGAATTAGTGTTAGCCACTTAGCTAGTTTTGAAAACATATATGAATCTTTTTTTTCCCAGTCTTTTAGCTTTCTTACTTAAAATGATAGAAATGCAATCATTGCTTTTCTAGGTGATGTTAGACACTTGGCACTTAAACTTTTATTTGTTACATTAATAGTTATACAATATCTATATATACATTCTAACAAATTATCTAGAAGGCCAGGCCTGGATCACTTCAGTTTACTCTTTGTAATTGTTGAACGTTATAATTTTGTATCATGGACTTTGGAGTCAGATAAACTTGAGTGGGAATTCAAGCTCTAATTCTTATTAATCCTCTAACTTTGGACAAAATACTTAACCTCTCTGTGCTTCAGTTTCCTCCTTTGTGTGATGGTGACCCTCCATTATAGGATTGCTGTAAGAATTAAATGAGCTAAGCTCTATCAAGTACTTATCACAGGATCTGGAACCTAGTAGGAACTCAATAAATATGCTCCTGTTCGATGTAAATGGTAAACTGCCTGAGAGCTTAAACTGTATTCCAGTAGACACTTGGAAATTGTAATCACTGCATTAAAGGAAATAGCCTTAACTGAAAAAGCCTCAATTTGCACTTAATTCAGTACACAAGATTTTAACTACTTTAAAATTTTTTGTTCTTGAAACTTATTTAGAGACAAGCATGTGCAAGATTTTATGTTTACTCCACGAGACTTCATGTTGAATTAGAGATCAGGAAACATCGTCTGTGTTCAGAGAATGCCTTAAACCTCTGTCAGTAACACAGCCCTTCCAAAATGTAAATCTTTATACTCTGTACAGATCAATGATTTCCACACACTGTCCTTTTCTTCTAGTAAAAATCAATGTACTAATATGGCCTTAAATGTCCTTGCTTAATTATGGGGAAGTTAATGAAATTTTACCTCTTCTGCATTCTAAATAAAAGCACTATCATGAATCATTCAGATCTGTCTGTATACTTCCTCAAATTGGCCTTTCTTGCGGTGTTATTAAACTGCAATAATTGATCACCTTAATTTTTTGTCTTTTATCATGGCTAGCTTTCATCTGAAAAAAAGTGCAAATTTGTTTTCCATGCTTGACCTGAAAATGTTATCTAGGCCAAAATATAGTAATCATCCTTCAAAAGCTATGAAAACTGAGGCTTTTATAGTAAGCTGCTATTCTAAAATAATAGTGAGGTTAACATCATTTCAAATGAAGGTATTATTATGAAAACTTAGATAGAAAAATGGATACTGCCTCTCTTTAAGTGTCAGAAGTGTGAAATTGATGTTATTTTCACTTTCGAAACAATGAGGAGTAACTGTGCTGAGAAGACAGTCTTACTTTATTTTCTGCCAAAAGTTTTATAGTAACTCTACTCCCCCAGATATGTTAATCATCTCTATAGTTCTAAAACAAGGCCATGATTTTGAGCTTTGAATGGGAACAACTTGATTTCATATATGCCTGTGCTATTTAGTTTTTCGAAATTATTGATATCATAATTTATAAGTAGAAAAAGACTTACATGTTCCATGAGGTGCAGTACCTGGAAGGTTACATTTAGTTCAGCTACCCTAAACTTCCTTCCCCAGAACCTAACTCTTCTGGGCCAGGGCATCAAAAATAATCATTTTTAGTTTATTTAAAACGGTACTACATTTTCACTCCCTAAATTAGCACAGCGTTTTAAATCCTACATAGTTTATAAAGGCAGTGCAGGCCAACCCCTCTAAAGCTGTCCCTGATGATCCCAGTTGGCCTGTGAGCTCACCTTTTCTGAAAGTTCTTTAGCCATCGTAGTTGACACCATCAAATCTAGAAATTGTTTTCTTTTTTTCATTACACATTTTATGATAATTGACAAGTACAGCGCTTTAAGTGATGGAAAAGTCTTTTCATATCTCGTTAAAGCTTCCTATTGCCGTTGGAAGCGGGTATGGTGGTTATGACTAGTCACCATTATGCAGATGAAGAAACATGAGTTCCACAAAGGTAGTACCTACTCCCACAGTCACACTTCTGGCTGGAACCCGTGTTCTGATGTCCTGTATGCTGTGCCCTGTTTGCCTTGTGCATAAGTCTTGTCTTGTGCTCAAGCATGCTAACTCTTCAGAGACATTTTCTAATTGGAATTCCACACTCCAGTTTCCACTTATGAGAAATTTGGTTGCTAATTCATTCATATCCTAAAGGAGCTCTGTCCTATAGATGAGCCACCCTTCTAATTTTAGACTTTTCTAGTAGTCATTTAAAAATGTAAAAAAAAAACAACACGGATGAATGGGTGAAATTAATATCTTTTATAAAACCCAAGGTGTCTAAAATTTTTAATTCTAACATTAATTAACCATGGGCACTTCTTCCCCATACCTCCCACTGCTCCTGGACATTCATGCATTTAACACCTCGGAGGTCGCTAGCTTTCCCTGTCCATTTCTGTTGCCTGTCCCCTCACTGAGGATGGTCAGGCCTTTCAGTGTGTTACTTAAAGCTACTGGTAAGGAAGCTGGCACAAGGAAATAAATATAGTTTTTAAATGAAAACCTGCTGATACTAGCAATAACATCTTCATCTGTTTCATAGTGGTTTACAGATTACACCATGCTTTTCACTTGTATATCTTATTTAAATCTTATTAGACCTTGTGAGGTAGAACTATTTTTTATATCCTTTGGCTAAAGGTACTGATACATCCAAACAGAATGTAGACTTTTTCGATATCCTAAGGAAAATATGACCAACCAAGCCTATGAGATAATTGAGATGGTTTGTGATGCTTTAGTAAAGTGTTTTTATTTGCTAGATGATCATGAGTAACGTGTCCAATCTATCAATTTTATGTCCTAGTCATAGGCATTCAGTAAAATGTTAGAGAAACAACGCTGTCTGGACTCAGGCTTTCCATGAAATATGCATCATTCTGTGGTCTCACACAAATTTATTTTAAGAGTTAGGACTACCCTTTACCAGAGCAGTAACCAGAAATGTCTTTGTGTCTTCTTTTCCTGGGCAATTCCATTTTGTTGGATATTAGCAGATTTTTTTTTTTTTTAGCTTGAAGGAGCTATTTCAGTTTTTGTTTCTGTTTTTTTTTACAAATTAATTGAGTATTTTGAAAGCACATATTTTTATGTATTATTGTTGGATTATTGGCATCGATTCATTCTGTGGTGATACTCTGGTGGAACAGAAATGAAATAATAGTCATTTAAAAAAAAACAGTAAATTTTAACTGTTAAAAAGGCCATTATTATTATTTAGTAGGTCCTGCCCTAGATTTAAGTAATGACTGCTTAGAGCCTCCTCAGAGGTGGCATGTTTATGCATAAAAGAGAGTGTGCTGTTTTATGCAGTCGTGTAGGAGTCATGGTGATAAGTCCCACCTAATGTCCTGTTAGGTAAATCTTTTCTGTACCATTAGAAAATGTAACAATTAACACAAATGATGCTAGTCAGTCCGTAAATTTATTATTCTGGCTTATAGATAAATTCAAGATGAAGTAAAAATAATGAAGCAAGAGCCATTTTATGAAGACATCATTTTTTAAGTGCTTTTACTTCGTATGTTCTCTAATTTAATAAATACTAAAAAGTACTGGGCATGGAAATATGAAGTGTTATTTTGTTGTTATTGATATTATTTTATCGTCATTCTAAGAACAGTCTCAACAAGCAAAATTTTCATGGAATTGTGATACCACAGTATATCTTTTTTATATTATTTCTATATTGAGATATAATTCACACGTCTTACAACTAGCCCATGCAATGTGTACAATTCACTGGTTTTTAGTATATTCAGTTTAGAAATCATCATCACAATCACTTTGAGAACATTTTCATTACCCCAAAAAGAAACCCTGTACCCCTTAGCAATCACCTCTCATTTTCCCCAACTCCTGCAGTCCTAGCCCTACTCAACAACTAATCTGCTTTCTGTTTCTGTGAGTTAGTCTGTTCTGGACAGCTTACATTAATGGAATCACTGTGGTCTTTTGTGATTAGTTTCATTCACTGTGCTTGTATTTTCAAAGTTTATCATGTTTTAGCATGAATCAGTACTTCATTCCTTTATGTCCACTTTTTTTTTTGTTTGTTTATCTCTTCATTAGTTGATGGACATTTAGATTTTCCCCACGTGTCAGCCACTATGAATAAGCTGCTACAAACATTCGAGTACAGATTTTTCTGTGAAAATACAGTTTTGTTTTTCTTGGATATAGGCCTAGGATTGGATTTGCTGAGTCTCTGTTAACCCTACATTTAACCTTTTAAGGTACTGCCAGATTGTTTTCCAAAGTGGCTGTACCATTTTACATTCCCATCAACAGTATATGAGGATTCCAATTTCTTCACAACCTCGCCAACACTTGTCATTATCTGTCTCTTTGATGATAGCTATCCTAGTGGGAGTAATGTGGTATCTCATTGTGCTTTTCATTTGCATCATTCCTGATGGTAGTGATGTTGAGCCATTTTTCATGTGCTGTTGGCCATTTGTGTATCTTCTTTGAAGAAATATTTGTTTAGATCCTTTGCTCGTTTTTTTTTTTAAGCTGAGTTATTTATGCTTGTATTATGTAAGTGTCCTTTATATATTCTAGATAGGTGTTACATGCCATTGAGTCAGCTCTGACTCCTGGTGACCCGAGGAAATCATTTGGTAGCTTCCTATTTTAATTATGTGTTCTTTGTAGCTATATACTAAGTGCTAGTGTGTGCGTGCGTGCGCCATTGAGTCAGCTCAGATTCCTGGCAACTCCAATAATGAGTGATGTCCACAATGTCCTGTCTTCAACAGCCCTGCTCAGCTCTTGTAGACTCCTGCCTATGTCTTCTTTTATGGAGTCAGTACACCTCATACGTGGTCTTCCTCTTTTCTTGCTGCCTTGTATCTTCCCCAGGCAAAGAACCCTGACTTCTCATGATGTCCCTGAAGCGGGACAGCTTCAGTTTTGTCATTTTTGCCTTAGGTGATGTTTCAGGCTTACTTTGCCCCAGGACCCACTTGTTTGTCTTTCTGGAGGTTCAGGGTATATCCATAGAGCTCATCACCAACACTGTATTTCAAATGAATCAATTTTTTTTTTTTTGTATTCTAACTACAAGTTGCATATTAGATACATGATTTGCAAATATATTCTCCCATTCTATAGACTGTCTTTCACTTTCTTAGTGGTTACAAATGTATATCATGTAACCTACTTATCTCTCAGGGCACTACATCTTCCGGGCACGTCCACAGTCTGAGTCAGCTCCTTTTTTCCAGCGCTTCCTGGTGCATTCCTTTATGAGCACAGTGTACTGATATTATCAGTTTAAGATTTGCCTTCCCGACCAAAAGGAGCTGTGTCTTACAAATTTGTATGGCTCCCATGCCTAGGAGTCTGCCTAACACAAAATAGGAGCTCAACAGTGGCTTGGTCAACTAAATTCATATGAAGCTTTAATTAAGTCTGGAAAAAATGATGCAGGTCAGTACTCATCCAAGAAAGCTAATAGAAAGGACCTTGAAAGAGTGTCCTTAAAGAATCTGCAGAAGGGAAGGAAGCTACTATCCCTTCCAGAGAAATAGGCTCACACTGTTTCAAGAGATCACTCCTTAATGTGATGCTTATGCCATTTCCAGCCCTAATGATTCTGTGGTTCTTGGGATGATGGTGGTGTTCTGCCCTTAAGCCACTTGTGGTGCCATCACAAACATTGATAGTGTGGGGCCCAGCTTTGATCTTTTCTGAGAAATGGACCAAAATTTATACAAATAAGCCTTTAAAAAAAAAACTCATTTAGTTATATAGTTATAAATCTTTTAAATTTTTTGGCTCCAATCTAGTGAGGTCATGTAAGGGAAACTGCATCAAATATACAGGAAGATGACCTAATATTGTGCTGCCTTGTGGCTGTGATGTGATATAAGAAATCTGAAGGGTTTCTCTTTCTAACAAACCATTTGTTCTGGTAGTACTTACACTGATGTTTTTTCCTTGGGATCCTTTATTTGTCCTAAACTTTTCTGAAAGAAGGAGGTAATCAAATGGATTCTCCTTCTTGAGTGTTTGGAACATATATTTTTTTTCTCCCAGTGATACTGTAGGTTCTGTCCCACCACATTTTCACTACTGAAAATTTCACCAGTGTCCTGTTTTGATTGGAAAATTATAGATAACCTGAAGTAACAGTTACTCCCTGCAAAATGAGGATGAGGTTTTAATTGTTTAAATACAGTCCTCCTCCTCAAAACTCTCTAGTTCTTTATTTTAAAACCTGAGGGAAGCAGGCAAGAGAATATCTAAGAATAAGACTGAAGAAGGAAGCCCGTTTAATTTTTGTGTACTTCTGATGAGATTTGTACTCTCAGCTACTTTTATTTCTTCTCTGGCACTAAGGCAGCTTAAAAAAACCTAGTTGACAGAATAAGCCGATTGATTTATTTTCTTTTAGCACAGCAAGATGTGCTAAAATTACTAAATCTTGAAAGAGTTACTGAGATTCCTAAATGAGAAATACGCCCACCCTTGATTTTTTTTCTTTGAAACAAAAATAGTTCTGTATTTGTGGGTGAAAGAGTTTGGCAGACATGCTGATTATAATACTGTATTGGAAAACACTTACTTTGATTGACTAAAAACCAGATGCTGTTCACGGCGGTTAGAAGTCTATAATAATGTCTTCACTCTTGTGTTCACCACACTTCTGTGAGATTAATAATAGGATCCCCCAATCCAGAAGTGGAGAAACCAGGAGAGGGCACTTGAGAAATATTTCTCTATCTTCTGCCAAGGTTCCCCTAAAATAGTTTTGCCTGGAACATAACCTTATTGGGGGCAGAGACCTTGTTTCATAGTTACTGTATCTTCTTTGCCAAGATACGGACCTGGCACACTGCAGGTGCTAAAAACATATTTAATGGATGCAAGTCGGGGAGAAGTGTTCTATTAATCTGACTGACATACCTGGGTTAAAAGATTCTGGGGGTGTCACTAACTGAAGTCCATAGATAAAATATTTAATCTCCTTAAACCTCAGTTTCTTATTTGTAAAATGGGGATATACTAGTGTTTACTTTAACAGAATATAAAATAGATTTGATTATTTTTAGGCATTATTAAATTGAGCCAATTTCTTGACTTCCCATTCAGAACTTGACTACCCTGCTGTTAATGAGCTTGATTAAACATATAATCGGCTCTTTCTCTATTAAAAAAATAATAGAAATTGAGGTGGTATTATTTGGACACGGATTTCTATTAACTCCACTGAATTAGGTTCAGCCTTCACTTTTTGGGACTGTACACTGACTCTGGGAAAGATGAAATAAAGAATTTTTTCAATACGAATATTCTTGTCTTTGGAGGTTAGCTCTGGATCTGAGAACAGAAACAAATCAGTGGTTACTAGTTACGGTATCTCATTTTCCAAAACACATGTTTCATTGTTATAGTTACTTACAGATAGTTTTACATCATATACTTTTGCTTTTGTGTTTTTGCTAAATCACTGAACGACTAACCTTCGTGATCCTAACACATTAAAATTGTCACAAGATTCTTCTCAGGATTATGTATGTCCATAAGGCTGTTAATTTGAACACTGCATCAAAGTGAAGGCCAAGTGAACAGTTCTTGATGAATTGAGTGATAAAGTGGAATCCAAGGATTGCCCCCATTATGAATGGATTATTTGGATATAGAAAGAAATTCTTTCTAGCCATAGCATCCCTAGACACCCTGAAGCTATGTGTTTTACAAACTAAAACTATACCCATTAAATAAAAATTACCAGATGTCAGTGTCTGTATGTGCCAACTAGCAAATATGTGTGGTTCAGAAGTCTGGAAGAAATGATGTTCACTTCTTTGCCATTCAGACTCAAAAAAGATAGTTGAGGTAAAATGCTGTTGAAAAAAATTACAGTGTACTCAGCTACCCAAAGATGTCACATGTTATGAATTGTTATCTGAAAGGCTTTAATTTTTTTCTCCTCATGACTCTGTGCATGTTTGTGGCATTACAAATGTAACCCATGTTTCTACTCTAATTTATTACATTCTTTCCTGAGGCATGTCTCATTCTTTTAAAGGGTCAGCATAGACTTTATTTAAAGAGCTGACCTGGACACAGTCATCTCATAAAACTTTAATATAGAGCTAAATGTATAATAGGACTCATTGCTTTTATCTTGTACAAACCAGCTCACTTCAGTAATTTTCATGAAATCATCAGATGGATTCTCTTCTCTCCTTAGAAATTCGAGCTCAACTGGTAGAACAACAAAAATGCCTTGAGCAGCAAACGGAGATGCGAGTTCAACTTCTCCAGGACCTACAAGATTTCTTCCGGAAAAAAGCCGAAATTGAGACGGAATATTCTCGGAACCTAGAGAAGTTAGCAGAAAGGTTCATGGCAAAAACAAGAAGCACTAAGGATCATCAGCAGTACAAGTAAGAGACTACATGGATTCACCTTTCCAGCTGTTAATTGGCATATTCCAATAGAGAAAAGCAACCATCTGTGTTTGTAATTGATGGATATCAATTTATTGCATTTTAAATTAATAGTATTCTTGACACTTTTCTCTTTCCAATAAGTATACATTCATGGATTACTTTATATTCAAGAAGAAAACTTACGTATTTATAAAATTCTTGATTACATTGAACTAGGAGTTGGCATCTGCCACAGGTAGATATTTGGGTGAGCAAATTTAAAACAGCTGATCCTTCTAGCAAAGACCTTAGAATTTCTGTAGTGATTTTATATGAAAACAAGTAATAAGGATGCTCAAGTTTAGTGCCGCTCTGCTCCCATCATATTTATGGTCATCGTAATTGAGAGTGACTTAAAACAAGGGTCTTTGGTAAATGCTAATAATTGAATGTAATTAAACCCAATATTAGTCATACTTTATTTGTTTCAAAATACACACAGGTTTTTCTGATAATGAAATTCACTTTGTAATTTAAATCCTAGAGACAGAGAAAGACAAGCAGACAACTCCAACGGAGTATACAAGCACTACAACAGGCATAAGCACAGGATGTATGTGCAGACTGACAGAAATCCATCCCATAGTGGAAGTGGGGGAGGGAAGGTGAAGGAAAGGCCCTGGAAGAAGGGATACACAAGGAAAGACTTGAAGGACTCCTTGGCCATTGCAGGGAACCAGAGCAGGATGTTCCAGGCAAGGGGAACATCATGCATGAGGGACCAGAAGGGAAGGGATGTAGGGCAGTTTTGCAGAACAGAAAGTAATTCTGTGGCAGTGAGTAAAGAGGTAGTGAGCTGTGTGACTGCAGGCCTAAGTTGCGCAAGATCGTGGAGGCCTATAGATCCTACTCAACAGTTTGGATTTTATCCTGAAAGCAGGGGTCCCCAATCGCTGGGCCATGGACCGATACCAGTCTGTGGCCTGTTGGGAACCAGGCTCTACACAGCAGGAGGTGAGCAGTGAGCGAGTGAGCAAAGCTTCATCTGTATTTGCAGCCACTCCCCAGCACTAGCATCACCGTCTCAGCTTCACCTCAGATCATTGGGCATTATATTCTCATGGGAGCACCAGTTGGTGCCAAAAAGGTTGGAGACCACTGCTGAAAGCATGAGAAGCCTTTGGAGGGTTTTAAGTAGAAGGATGAACAGCTCAGACCTGCATTTTAAAATGACAAAGACCATAGATATGATAGTTGACTGGAAGACACTGTAGTCAAGAGAGACTACACAGGGGCTCTCACAGTGACGGCGAACTACCACAGTGAACTACCATCACTGCAGGTAGAAAATAGACTTGTTTAGAAGATATTAAAAAGGCAGCATAGTCTTTCATTTCTGGAAATGTAGTGGGCTAGATGATCTGAAAAATAGTGTACCACAAAACTCCAGAAATTTGATTAAAATATAATAGACAGTCTTTTAAATGTATAACTCATAGGAAAGTAAGGGAAATTTCCAGGGACTAAAAAAGGAAGAGGGAATCGAAGATCAAATTGGCTGTCGTACCCACTGTTTAGTCTCGTGCGGGGACGGGCGATGAGGTCTGGGCAAGGTAGAGTTGGAATTGAGGCTTTCCCCACCACCAGCCTCACTGCATTGCATCCCAGCCTAAAATCAGGACTAGAAGTTCTACTATTTCAGTGTGATGATAAAACAGTAAGTCTTCCATCCACCCACACAGGGTGACAGCAAGGAGGCCTGGCCTCTTCACTCAATGCAGGGGCTGAAAGAGATTCGTGTCTTTGCCTTCACTGTTGGTTTGCAGTTCCCTTTTATACCCCTTATTGCTTTGGAACCTACATAAAAAATAGGACAGGAACCTGGAGTACTTTTGCAGAAGCAAGTACAAAACTATTCTGGATACGGAATGCCTTTTATTTATTTATTTTTTAAGATGACTTTAACCTCTGTGTTGGTCTAGTATAGAAATCTTAGTGATGATTTCCAGGATGTACAAATGTCAAATGTACTTGACAGAGACAGGAGCTAGAAAGAGGAGACTGGAGCCAGTACTATAGTCACATTTACAGTAACTGTCTCTTTATAAAGTCATTGCAAATAAGAAGACAGCCCATTCATCTGTTCGGAAAACATTTTAAATGTCATCTTCTGTGTTTGTAATTGGTTGTGAACTGAAAGTATTCACAGGACCTTGCGCCGTAGTGTGTCTGGTCTCTTAGTGGATAAGTTACCACTTTTCATTTCTGGTTTGCTAACTAGTTTTCTTCAAAAGGTAAGCAGCTTGGAATTTTCTTTGACTTGAATAAGTTATTATTGAATATGGGACTGAAAATAAGATGTTTAATAAATCTACAGAAAGGACAAACTAGGATAAGGAAAAACTCAGACAGGCTTTATTGAAGAGTCGGATAGGTAATCACTTCACAAATATATGTAAGTTAAACCATTATGCTGTATGCCTTAAACATATACAATGTACATGTCAATTGAAACTTAGGAGGTAGGAAAGGTCAGACAGACCTGGTTTGAATACTGGCTATACTGTGTGTCTTTGGTCAAATTACTTAACCTCTCTGAGCCCTTCATTTCCTAACTTGTAAAATGAGACTTTATGACCATTAAATGAGAAACTTGACAAAGTTCTTGATGCAGTTGATAGCTGGCATGGGGTCTACACACAACATTCCTTTCCCTCTTCACCAGACAAATGTTACATCTTTAACACTATAATTTTACCAATCATTTAAGCTAGATTTTGGGGATTAGTTCTTATTCAGTTTTGGGGTTGCTCATAGCGTCAAACAGTCCTTGGCCTAATGTTGCCACTATGTGGTGGAAAGACTGAGGCTTAGATCAGCCTCCCTGGATTCAAAGACTCTCTGACACTTGGGTCTTCAGCAAATCATTACACCTTTCTAAGCCTCAGTTCTTTCACTGATAAAGGGGATACAAAGAATTTCTGCCTTAAATGGTAGTATAAGGATTAAGTAGAGTTGGTGTGTATAGTCTTTATTTCATCCCCTGGATAAAAAGAGCTAACTTTATATAGCACTCTATGGGCCTAAAGCATTTAAGTTAGCATTTAAAAATATAACTCAATCCCCATAATAATCTTATAAGTACTGTTATTTATTCATTCTGCAAATAAAGTAACAGGCGCAGAGAGGTTAAAATAATTTGTTCAAGATCACATAGTTAGTTAAGTGGTAGTTCTGGGATTTAAACCTGAGTGTGGGTCCGTATTCCATGCTCTTGACCCATGAACTGTTTCAGTGCTCTGTAAATGATAGCTGCTGTCAGTATTATTATTACTACTACTATTTACATTAAGGCAGTAACAAGTATTTTTTCAATGAATGAAATAACATATATTTAATGCTTACTATGGACAAGGTACTGAGGATACAAAAAAAATTATGAAATGTTCTCAAAGAATTTATGGGTTACTTCAACATAAAGGATATTCATAGAAATTAGTATAAGATAACATTACCTTGGGCTGGGTGAATAAAGAATGTCAATAGAAAGGCTCTATTTGTTTGCCGTAGAAACACTGCCCCTTTGCCTCAGTGCTTTGAGAAAAAAATGGGGTCTTCCAGGGAGGGGTGTAATTCTTAGAGTGCCAGCTGTGAGAATGGGCAGCTTCTCTTCTGGGTACAAGTGCTAAGACCCTCAATCAGGGGTTTATTCCCCTACACCTATTCCTATCTCTACTTCCTCTTTTTCCCAGAGAGGGTTTTGACTTAATGCAGTGTTAAATCCTGAATCTGAGGGATTTGTTCCTCAAAAAGACCTGACTTAATAATTTCTTTTCTGATTTAATTAATATTCAGAGTTATGATTGCTCATGATTAACAGGATAACATGGCTGATAAAATGGCACCCGTGTTCCTGAGTTCAGATAAACATTCTGTGCTGTTTTACACTTAGATTTTTAAAGTAAAAACAAAACAAAACAAAAAATACATAAAACATTTAATTTTTTTTAAAGCAGTAACATTGCAGTTGGTCACTGCTTTTGTTCCAAGTTTTTAAGATTTTTTACAAATCTCCTTTTTTGGTTTATATTCACTTTTAGCTTTATTATCTAGAATAAGCAAGGAATAGTTTACAAATCTGAAACAGTTAATGGGTTTAAACATGATGTGTGACAAGTTATAAGCCAGCAAACTTCTTGGTTCTAATCTCAAGCCTTCTTTTTCCACTCCTTTTTTTTCTTTTTTGTGTGTTTTTTTTATATCCTAGTTTCTAGTCATGAACCTGGAGACAATGCTATATATAAAGTTCTGATTCTTTTTGGGTGGGGGTTAATAAATAACACTCAAATTTATGTTTCATAGAAAGCTTACCTAGTCAAATAATCTCTTTTCCAACAACAGACTGAACAGTCAAAGCTGACTTTGTGTGCAGTGGCAGACCACGGTTTTTCTGTGACACAGTAGTCTATAGATTTTTTATGTAAACATGAACTGCTTTTTTCAATAGTGTGTTTAAACCTGAAGGCCTGCCTGAGTACAGTATGTGTGAGGGTCCCAGTGGCCCTTGTCAGGAGTGTGGGTTTTGACTGGAGTTCTTAGTCCAAGTTTTCTCTTCCAAGCCTAGGGAATCGTTGGGCTCTGTGCCATCACAGCCTGGAAGCCTGTTCTGCTGGCTGTCGAGTGTCCTGCTGTGAGCAATGCCCGGATTAGAAAGACCTGTGACAGTACCTGTCTATTGTGGCTCCTAATTTGCCTTGGTGTCTTCCCACAGCTGATTGGGGCAGCTTTGTCATTCATGGTAATTCTGTCTTTCTTTACTTTCTAGGAAAGACCAGAATTTGTTGTCTCCAGTGAACTGCTGGTATTTGCTCCTGAACCAAGTGAGGAGAGAAAGCAAAGACCATGCAACCTTGAGTGACATCTACCTGAACAATGTCATCATGAGGTTCATGCAGATAAGTGAAGATTCCACCAGGATGTTTAAAAAGGTACACTCCATCAGTCCTGCTATACTGTGCTTTCCTAAAACCGCTCTGCCTATAACCACAACTGAGAAGGGCCTGGTGCCTTCATTAATTGAACTCAATAAATTTTAGGCAAAAAAATAAACAAATAAATGGATAAATATTTTAAGGACGGGGATGAAAAGTTAAGCCTGAGCAAGCATACTTGTAAAGTTAAATCACTAAGTCTGTGACCTGAACAATGTGAGCAAAATTTTGAAATCAAATGTATCTGTCGATTGCACTTCTGTCCTTAGGAACAGACTGCTTGCAGTTGTAAAAAACCAGACTGGTGAGGAATAGCCTTAAATTCCGTGTTTTGGGCTCACACATAATCAGAGACTTGGGTAGAACAAGATAACCAGATGTGCTGCTCTCTTAGGAAAATGATATCACAGTTTCTTCTTCCTCCCACCAGACCAGCAGCGGAGTCTGTGATGGAGTGACATGAAAAACATTCCGCAGGGCACAGAAAATTCTGTCCCTACATATGCCAGAGAGTTTCCTCTTTCACAGATATATTTTTTTTAAAAAAAGAAAAGAAAGAAACTGGGCTTTTAATGCTCCTCGTCATTGTTACTAGTCTCCGCCAGCTCTCAGCAATTTTTTTGTTGTTTGGACATTTCAATCGAGAACAATAACAAAATTGGACCATTTCCTGTGAAGAGAATGCAGCTACTTACTTGCCCAATTAGACTGGCTTTCAGTTTTTGTTTGTAGGACAAGGTTTCCCCCAACCCCCACCTCAGTTTTGTACTAGTAGTGTTTGGTGTCTGTACTGATATTTGTACCTCTATTCAATAAGTAATTATTAGTTTCAGAAAGTGGAGCGAGAAAAAAACCACCTTGTAGATTAATGACATATTTATGTTTCAAAGAGGCCCCTTAAAACAAAGATGTAGTGTTAAGCAGGCCAGCTGGAAAACTTCTTAGTCACCAGATCCACATTAGATTTGATTTCTGATCTAGAAATGGAATACAGCAAACTACAAGTCATCTTTTGCTCCAGTAAATAGGGGGTAAAATGTTTCAAAAAGGGAGAAATTTTAAAAAATCTAGATCTAAGAATATATTAACAAGAAAACAGAAATATCCTATGTACCTTAAAAAGTAAAGATTAAAAAAAATAGACTGAGTCATGAAAATGAAGTAATATTCTCATATATCATCAGCCTTTTCAGCCAAGACCTCATTTGGTTCAAAAGCAGAATCTTCTCCTTCTGGTTGTTCAGGAGTTTGTTTGATCTTTTTCTTCCTTCCTTCCTTCCTTCCTTCCTTCCTTCCTTCCTTCCTTCCTTTTCTTCCTTTTCTTCCTTTTCTTTCTTTTCTTTCTTTTCTTTCTTTTCTTTTCTTTCTTTTCTTTTCTTTCTTTCTTTCTTTCTTTCTTTCTTTCTTTCTTTCTTTCTTTCTTTCTTTCTTTCTTTCTTTCTTTCTTTTCTTTTCTCTTCTCTTCTCTTCTCCTTTCTTTCTTTTTTTCTTTTTTCTTTCTTTCTTTCTTTCTTTCTTTCTTTTTTTCTTTCTTTTCTTTTCTTTTTTCTTTCTGGTGGTGCAGGGCAAGCATCTTCTAAGAGCAGGAGACAGTGTTAGGTCTTAGAAAGGCTATATAGATGAAAAAAATTAGTACTTTGGTCAAGGAGGTCACAGTTTGTCCAGACATAAGTGGTGCTATACGATGCTTCCCAGTCATGGGTGTGCTGGCACCCATTCAGCCAGGGGCTCTGGGATCAGTACCTCAATTGAGTTTCTTTATATATCCCAACAAAGCATCTTTAAAATGGCTGGCTGGGGAAGCAGAGTTAAAATACAAGTCTCTCCCTGCAAGGAGCTTATTACAATAATTAACAGTTACTGTGCTAAAGGGATGCACAACTCACTGTGGGAGCTTAAAGGCTGGAGATCTTAACCCTACCAAAGGGTCAGGAAATTCTTCACAGAAAAGAGCACATTTGAAGTGAGATGTGTAGGAGAAGGGGGTGATCATCAAGCAGACAAGGACAATAACCTATTCTAGGGAAAGCAAAAGTATGACATGTTTAGGGAAAAGAAAGAGTTAAATGTGACTGGACCAGGGGTTGTATGGGCAACAGTGATGATGGATGTGAGGCTAGAAAGGACAATCTTCATATATCCTGCTAAGATGTTAGAATTTATATTTTGTAAGTCAAAGACTTGACAAAGTTGATAGAAACCGAGAGCTGATAGATGGATTTGAATTTGAATCCCAGCCCTCTGATTACTTGCTTTGTGACCTTCGGAGGTGATTCAGGAGAGCGCTCACCACTCTCTAAAGGAGTGAGGTAGGCAGGACTGGGCAGAGGGAGAATCAGAACCTATAGAAGCTCTGCAGCTGGGATGGCCTTTTGGGGTTATCTCATTTTTTGTCTGAGATCTAGGCAAAGGGCCTCACCTTTGTTTTGCTGTCATTGGATTTGAGCTACCATGGGGAAGAAACTGAATAATATTGGGGCAAGGCAGCTCCCTTTGGTAGAGGGTAATTCCCATGGGTAAGAGAGGGATCATCTGTGGGTTTCAGCAGTCAGCCGGTATTCTCCATAGCCGGGGGAATGAGTTCTAGCTCTTGAAAAGTCTGGAGAATGTACAATGTAAAAACACACACACACACACACTGTTTGTTTGCTGCCTAGAAGTTTCTTCTTATCCAGATTTTCTGGGACTCAGAATTACAGTCCTTGGAAACTCGATTTATAGTGGACTCCTGGTTACTTTGTCATTTAATGGGCATACAGTCTTCTAACCATTGCTCACCACTGGAAAGTTAACAGTCATACTAATACAGGTATCAGATTCTACCTTCCTTAAGCAAACCTAGGAGACTACACACCCCATCTTTC
Organism: Macroglossus sobrinus; assembly: GCA_004027375.1. Classification (NCBI taxonomy): domain Eukaryota; kingdom Metazoa; phylum Chordata; class Mammalia; order Chiroptera; family Pteropodidae; genus Macroglossus; species Macroglossus sobrinus. The sequence goes on from PVKZ01000298.1 coordinate 212,901, forward strand.
CATGTGTATTACTGCTGGAAAAAGAACAAGAGAGGCAGAGGGCAAAAGGAAGAGACGAGCTTTTTGAGGAGACAGATCAGCCCATTTGGACACAGTTGTCATCTGAAAGAACAGGAAGCCAGAACCCATATTTACCAAGTCGAAAATTTTCAGGTCACTTTAGGTTAAAAAGGAAGACTAGTCTTTTCTACATTGCTTTTTTTAATCACCAACCTTCCTCTTTTCCAGTTCTTCCATTGTTATGGTTCTCTTTGCTGTAAGGATGGAAAGAAATCATCAGAGCCAGTCTGAAATGACCTTTGGAGTCATAAGTGTGCATAATGCTGCTGTTCTTGGGAGAGGTTTTTCAGACTTCCTCATTTTTTTCAAAAATACCCCAGTCTTTATGGAGATCCAGATAGACGCTGGGAGCTTGAAAGATTCAGCCTGTAAACAGCTGTATCTTATTCAGTTTAGTCAGCGATAGAGAATCCTTTTACCCCGACTGTTGTGTCAAATAAAGAATTTGGTGCAGATAGCTCTAGAATGTTTTTTTTTTTTAAATCCAAATGAATATAATAATCAATAAAACACATACAAGAATACATAATTCTATGCATAGGTATAGGGAATGGCTTCAAGACTTAAATATTAATCACATCAAAACCAGTTATAGAAATAGTTGCCTACACTTAACAAAGTTTCAACAGGTAGAAAAAGCAAAGCTTTTTAAAAACAACACCCAATTATTTATATATTGATTATTTCATATTTAGGCATTCCAAGCTATAGATGAAACTGGTTAGTCAAAATAACATAGTGATTCGTCTTTTAGGCCCTGAAATCGGACATCATGGGTATGAATTTGGCTTTGCCATTATTGGTAGCTTTGTGGACTTGGAAGTATTTGTAAACTTCTTAATCCTTAGTTTCCACATGTATAAAGTAGATATAGTAACCTATTTCAGGTAATTGTATGGAGGATTCATGAGTCATACATGGAAAGCCACTTAGGTCAGTGTCTGGACTTAATTACTCCTAACTTTTAGCTGTTATCTTTATATTATCTGTGTTGTGTATACTTACTCCACACAATCGTTATAATTATGTAATGTGAGATTAAACTAGACATTAAACTAAATGTTTCCTCATTCTAACAGTATATGGTACAACTGTGATGAACACATCTGGATCATCACAAGTTATTTGTACATCACTTACTATGAAGTTCCAAATTATATTTGTGAGTGGACTCTGAGAAATGCTCTCACAACATCCTCACTTGTAGCTGAATTAAAATTAGTTGTCACATTTCAACAATTAATGGGAAATTAGAGAATAACCCAGTGAATACCTGTGCTTGTCAATCCCTGGTGCCTCTCAGGTCCCCAAAGCTATTTCACATGGAGAATCTTAACATCAAGATGTCACTGATTTCTTCATTGATTCAACAATAAGAATTATTCAGTTCCAGGCCCTCTGTTTTCTATGGAAAACGTAAGCATGGAGAGAGTACGACTCTTCTTTTAACTGTGTTAAGTTCTGCTTTGCCGTTTTAGGAGAAAGTCAGAAACTGGAGGCTCCTTTTACATATGGGTTTGTTTCATTATCAGCCCTCACTTCTTTCCCAAAGAACAAGGGTCGATGCAGTGCCTCCTGCCTTGTTTTCCAGCCCTGCCTCCTGGAGTGATGAGATTTTGCTGCTTTCTTTCCATGACTCATGCTGAGAGAGTGTTCTGCATCTGGTTTGGTGTTGCAGCCAGAAAATGTGCAGTTCATGTGCTGCACAAAAAAATGTAATTCATGTCAGCAGTCACAGTCACAGGAAAGACTACAGCGCAGTCATTGCTTTGTTTAAGCACCTTATCCTATGATCTTATTTACCAATTTTGAGAATAATAGAAGTGGTTAATAGAAGTTTAGAGAGAGTACCATAAAATGGTAACATTTGAATATGGTAAATTATCTCTATGTGTTTTAAATTATCTCGAAGTCCGTCATATACCCATAGATTGTTTCCATATTATTAATGTTTTAATCCTTCCTTGGTTTGCATAAATATGTATACAAGTATAATTTATTTTGTTTCTTCACTGATAATAATAGCACCTGTACACTACCACTTACTGAAATTTAGCTACACCAAGAACTGTGCTCTGTATTTTTTACTCATTACTTCACACATCCTCATAGCTGCCTAATGAATAGGTATTATAATCCACATTTGAGAGATGAGGGTCGGAGATATAAATTCTCGAGCCATGTTGGCTGGCCAGGTTGGAGATATAAATTCTAGAGCCAGGTTGGCTGGTATATATTTTTGTCTTTGCTCATATGTCTTAGAGTTCATAGTTTACTATGACTCTGTTGGTGTTTTTGGTAGCACCTGGAGATGTTACTCAAGTGCATGATCAGAATTTCTGAGAACTAGGACACTGTGGTTTCTTGGCTCTGTTTATTTCTTACGAAAATCCTGAAGAAAGACAGTTCAGATAAGGCAGCAAAATCTGTCAGTCATTCAAGTTATAGGCAGGGATTCAGAGCACTAGATACTGGCCCCAAGACACTGAGAATTATCCCCCTTTATTATAAATCCCATAAGTTGTTGGGTTCAGACTCATGAATTTTAAATTAACCCACTTTGGTCTTGTTGGTTATGTGGCCTAATTTGAAAGGAAGGGATGACAGATTACTGCTAAGATTTGGAAATTTGTAGTCATTTTTTATTTTGATCAAAGCCAATTATAGTCTATTTAAATACTTCACTATGAAAGAAAATGAAGACATTTCACGGGGAGAAATAACACTGTGTTTCCAATTAGATCATTTGAAATAAGTTAATATTCCAACAGATGCTTTAATATAAGTTAATAAAAGATACCAGTCTACTATAGATCTCTGAGGCTCTACCCTTGTTTTGAAGAAAAGGTCCATAGATTTTAAAAAATCTGAAAATTACAGATCTATATATGAAAGAAAAAGTATTTTTAAATATAAAAACATATTCATTGTATAATTTAGAAAACACTAAAAAATATAAAAATGGAAATAACAGTTACCCATATTAACACAACCTACTGTTAATATTTTGGGCTCTACCTTTCAGTATTTATATGATAAACATATGTGTAGTATACAAACTTACATACATATGTATTTTACAGAATTGGAATTCATTGCATGTAGTTTGAGAACGTACCCTTTTCATGTGAAATAGTATTAGTGTGCCCATGTCTGGACATAATATTTTAAAACAAGATAGTTCATGCCTGTGTAGTATTTTACTATCTGTATGGCCATGTTATCTGGACATTTAAATATTTCACACATCTGTGACTTTTTTTTATGCTATAGTCCTTGAGGTAGAATTATTAAGTAAAGGGTAGTGTTAGAATTGTATGCTTTTGATCAATTCTTACTTTTTGCCTTCCTGGAATAAAGTAGTGATGGCTGTGATTTACCAATGAGTATCTATCCCCTGAAAAATAAAGTGACTCTTTCATTAGCAGAGAGCTACCACATGTGATTTAGTATGCTGATGCAACGGTAGTAAATAATATAACAGGAAGAACTTTTTCAAAGTGTTTCAGTGTGGTGTAGCAGAAGAATTAAATGGTATTCTGGTATCCTCAAGGGATAGCTTAATTATTGATGGGCCCTAGAAAAATAAGTGAGGATAGTTCAAGCTAACACTACTATCTGGTTCTCTCGAGTTTTATCAACCCTATGGCTAGCTCATTTTTCTAGAAATAAATTAAAACTAAACTATCGTTTCTTGCAACAATATATTTTCTGAAACATTTTAGAAGATGTTTTAAATTTGTGCCTATGAATTGCGTATCAGGATGGTTGGCACATAGTAAGTGCTTAATAAATAGCAGTTGGTAATGCTGTGGTTCTTGCATTTACATTGTTGCCTTTATTACTTAGTTACAACAGGACATGTGTGATTTATCTGGCTGTAAATTTAGCAGGCAAGTTACTAAATAAGATCATTCACCAATACTTCAGAGTTTTATTAAAGACTTTTACAGAGGACATTAAGCAGACGATATGAGTGTCACTTTAGAAAGTGATATAATTTTTAAAAACCGGGTACCACATAGTATAGTGGTACGGACACTCATGTTAGTAGTTAAACCCATTATTACACATTAAGAACAGTTGTCAAAGCACTTGAAACTTATGGTAAAGAAAAAAAATCTGGAAGTGTGTGAACCAAAATTAAATCAGTGTCTGTTAATTACTTTAATTTTCTTTTGTTTACTTATCAGTGATTTCTAATTTGGTGGCAATGAACTATTATATAAGACCCAAGAAAACAGTTATTTATTGTAAACTAGAAACTAAAACTTGGCCTAGAGTACACCAGTGTTTACTATAAAGAAGTGGAAAAACTACATCCAGCAACTAATTCAGTCTCAAATGCTATTTACTGATGGAGAATTAGCTTATTCTCCAGGTACACTTGAAAACTGAGCTTTGAATATATACAATATTAAGAAGATTAAAATTTAAAAAACACAAGCAAGATGGCAGCTTACACATCGACTTCAACTGCCTTACCTCCCAAGTTGTCTTTGAAGTGACTAATCAAATATATAAATAGAAAAACTGGGACAATCTTTTTAACTTCAAGCAGATCCCATTACTCCTTTGCTCACTCTGTTGGCTTCCACCTCATTCTGAGTATAAGTTCATACTTCCACTTCCTTTCCCTAGCTTTATTTTCCTCTCTAACACTTATACCTTTCTGACATATTATATATTTACTTAATGATTTTTCACTTTTTGTCGCTCCTCAAATTGCATGTAAGTTCCTGAGGGAAGAGACCTTGTGTTGTTCACTGAAATCGTAACTGGCACATAATAGGTACTCAGTAACAATTTATTGAATGAATAAATAATGAATATTAGAAACCAGAAATGGATGCTATCCACATAACAAATTCAGAGCATTTCGGCAGGATCCAGTATTGACAAGACAGGATTAAACGGCACTATCAAGTGCAGTCTACTTCCCAAGAAAGAGAAATCGGAGGAAAAATCAGTCATGGGAAGTTTGTGTCAAAGTAGGCAACCAAAAAGTACTAGGGAGATTATGGAGAGGGTGAAGATTTAAAAAGCAGTTTCGTAAAGTTCTTTATAAACTCCTGCACTCACCCTTGAGCTACCCAGGCTTGGGTCTGATCTTAAGTGTTCTACCTAACAAAGACTTTGAGAACTGAACTGAGGGGTAGACCACTGCCTGGATGACTGGCCAGTGGCTGGTACATATGCAAGACAGATTCAGACAGTGCTACAAAGGTGTTGGGAACAGAACTGACATTGAAACCATAACCAACCCGTAGGAGGCTGGTCAGGATGTGCTTTCTGAATTAAACCAGGTTTGATTCCCTGACAAAACAAAAGCATTAACATTCTACATATGGTTTAAACAAGACTCAGATTCTCATAACAATCTTCAAAACATTCAGAACACAATCCAAAATACTCAACATAGAAAGAACCAGGAAAACCTCAACTCACATGGGAAAAGACAATCAGCAGACACCAATTCTAAATGACACAAACGTTGGAATTATCTAACAAAGACTTCTACAGCAACTGTGATAAAAATGTTCCAAGAAGGACAAACACTCTTGAATGGGAAGATAGGAAGTCTCAGCAAAGAGATAGAAGATATAAATAAACAAATGGAAATTTTAGAACTGAAAAATATAGTAATCAGAATTCTTAAAACTTACTAGATGGGTTCAGTAGCAGAATGGAGATAACAGCGGGAAGTCATTAATTTCTGTTAATTGTGAAGATAGATTAATAGAAATGATCCAATCTGAACAACAGAGAAAGAAGATTAAAAAAAAATTAGTGCCTCAGTGACCTTTGGTCTGATGTTTGTGTGAACAGATTTCCTGAAGGAGCGGAAAAGGAGTGTGTAGAAAAAATACTTGAGAAAATAATTGCAAGAAAACTACTCAAATTTGACAAATGAGATAGACTTACATATTCAAGAAGCTCAGCAAAAACCAAACTAGATGAATCCAAAGAAGTCCATACCCAGGCACATTATAATCACACTAAACACTAAGAAAACAAAATATTGAAAGCAGCCAGAAGGAAAATGATACATTGCTTATGGGAAAACAACAACTGGATGACTGGATTTCTCTGCCCACTAAATGCCAATAGCACTGTATTGATTGTAACAACCAAAAAAGTCTTTAGATATTACCAAATGTCCCCTGGCTGTGGGATTAGCCCTAGTTGAAAACCATAGATTCAAAATGAGTCCTTCATTCTCCCAACTAGATTTTTTTAAAAAGAAATATTCCAATATGGTTTGTTTTTAATTACATGGTTTCCAACTCTAGAGTAAAATAACAAACATGGAATAGGTCAAAAGGCACCCAGTCTCTTACCTCCCATAAAGAGGAGTACAAAAATATTGTTCAGCACCAGGTTTATTTAGGTTTAGTTATTTATAAAACATCAGTACTTAATAAAGTTCATTTTCAGAGAGCCATAGACACTGAATTCTTACCCATTCTCTTCACCCAAGAAGGAAATTGCAGCCTTAAGAAAAGAACTGATGAGAAAACATTCCTACCATATGTCGAGGTGTCTGCAGTTGAAATCAACAAAGTCTAAAGCAACCTGAGAATAGGTTGGCTGAGGTTCCTTACCAGTCAAAGACTATGTGTTTAATTCCACATGATAGGATTCTAAATGATTTCCAGCAGCTGCAATACATGCCATATTGGGGGATACTGCACATATAGCAAATATTTGAATTAAGAAACACTTGTGATACCTTGAATTATAGCAACCCCAAAATAGTTGTAAACAGATACTAAATGTGGCTGTCGGATCGATTTCAGTATATTTTAAATCTCAAAGAAAAAAATGTTTTCTCATTATTAGATAAGCAGTTAAATAAAAAAAACACATTTTACCAACTAAAGACTTTGTCAAATCAACATAGAAGCTTATATAAATAAAAAAAATGTTGACACTGGATATATGAACTATTTAGATTGAGAAAAACCAGTAATATTCAATAATTGATAGTAAATAAATACATGTACCAGTTTACTTTTTAAAATTTGATAGTTTCAAGTGAATAGAGAATCCTAATAGACTGATGCACTGGCTTGAATAAACACGCCCATAAAAATTTCATCTTCCTAGCTGTAAAGATAGAGATCGTGAGAGTGTACTAAAATAATTATCTTTTATGTTTTGTCAGGGTCTTATAATTTCACTGAACAGTCATGACAGATCCACTGTAGCTTCTTTTTCCTTTCCTTTTCATTTCTTCCTGAACCTTACTAGGATCAGCTTTTTTCCCCCTGAAACAGAGTAAGTATTCTATTTCATTATTCACTTACGAAACCATTATGCACTGTGGTGGATGCTGAGGTCACAAAAATGAGTAAGATAACAAATTCTCAATTGGTACCCCAAAAGAGCTTATAATCAAGTGATTAAAAGAAAAGAAATGTACAAATGAAAATTACATTATAAATTGATAACTGCTCTTACAGAGATAGGACCTAAGATCACAAGAGCACAGAGGACTGAGTAAGGCCTACTGCCCAAGAAAAATGGAGAAAGACAGAGAGAAGTATTTGATCACAGTTTTAAACTTGGGGAGATTTGCAGAGGAATTAGGGGAAGTGCATTCATTCTTCTATACAGAGACAACAGCAAAGAACAAGGGCTTGGGGTTCAGAGAAGATGATGGCTGGTGGGGTTCTTGGTGGCCCCACCTACTCAACTCAACAGTAGGGAGCTGTAAGGATATATTAGGCCAACTCTTTTGCCTGGGCTAACAGCTCATCTCAGTTACACAACTGGCTGGTGTTAGGAGTGTAGCCTGAAGCATGGTGAAACATACATAGTGGGATAACAACTATCTGAGATCCAGAAAGGCAGGTTTGAGGAGGTGGTTCAAGAATTTCGATTTCTCAGTTTGCAACCAAGGAAGCCAGAAGATATATGATATAATCGGCCTTGTTTTTCAAAGGCATTGTGAGGAGTAAATTGAAATGGGAAGACACTGTTCTTGGGGAGCCCAGTGAGGAATCTGTTACATTAGCAATCCAGGTGGTTATTGTCATACTCTTATGCATTATGGCCAGAGAGAAGGTCCGTACTTGTAATGATATTGTCTTTGTAAAGTTTTCATCCAGTTAGATTAAGAATAAATCAGATCTACAGCCATGACACCCTGAACAAGCCCAATCTCATCTGATCTCAGAAGCTAAGCAGGGTTGGACCTGGTTAGTACTTGGATGGGAGACTACCTAGGAAGACTAGGTGATATAGGTGTAAAAAAAATAAAAATAAAATAAAGGATTGTAAGATGACAAGGTCTTTGCCATCTGTGAGGTCAACCAAGGTTTGCTTCGCCTAAAAATCAATCAATCAATCAATCAATCAGATGTTTGTTTTATAAAAGGTCTGTTGGCAATTTAAAACCAGAACATTGCTAATCAGATTTTTTTTTAAGGCTTCTGCTCTTTTAGTTGATGGCTTTTTATTTAGCCTGTTGGAAAAGGAGGAATATAACAATAATTCCAAGATTCTTGGGTTTATAGTAACTACGCAGACATAGGTTCGAACTGCTTCTGCAAAACAGGGCAACTACAAGTTACAAGTGACTGCAGGTTACTAGGAGGTGTGTCTTGCCTCCTGATCCTCCCCAGATCTTAGCCTCCACCCCTTGAAGTATAAAGAAAGTGCCCTTTTAATACCATTAGCTGCAAGACAATGAACAATTATTAGGGAGGCAAGGAGAATTCTCTCTCATTTCTTTAAGCTGTCATATGATGAAGGAATAGTCGAAGAAATCAGAACTATTTAGGACAGAGAAAGTAAGTCTTAGCTAGGATACAATAGCTGTTTTCAAATATTTGAAGACCTGTCATATAGAAGATGGCTTAGATTAACTAGCTCTGTAAGTCTACAGGCATCAAGACTAATTAGTAGAACTTAAGTAGAGACAAGTTCTACTTTATCCTAATACCTTCTAACAGTTAACTGCAGCCTAAAGTCAGCAAGGGCTAGCTAAGATATAGAATTCTGCTTTGTTGTAGCTTTGCAGAGTTCTCTGGAATAGACATTATTTATCCTCCTTGGTGTAGTACCTCAAACATGCTTATGTATTCCAGAAATTAAGTCTTGAATTATGTTGAATTGATATCTGAGACATACTGATTTGAAAGTTGATAGGAATATTGTTGCATCAGCACTTAGAAAAACGAATGGTGACTTCATGCGATGAAACAAGGATATGATGCTGAGCTGATAATTGCATCATAATGATAACTTACTTTTATGGAGTGCTTATCTCATAAGAATCTTAGGGAGTGTGTATTATAGTCTTCACCGTTTTACGGATGAAGAAAGAGCTCAGAGATAAGTAAAAGATATTTAAATATTCTGACCTTAGACCTACCTTGAAGATTTGGGATCCCCCCCCCCCCCCCGCTTTCAAGTAGGCTGCCTTTCCATGTGCATTTGCCCCTAGCCACCAGTGTTTTCTAAATTTCTCTGGTTGTATTCTAGAAACCAAACCCTTGGTGAAAAAGGACACATCCCCACAGGAGCTTGCTTCTTTTTCTGTTCTTTAGGCTACCTTTACTTAAATTCATTGTTAATTCTTTAGACCAATTAACCAGTTCTGAGGTGGTGCTATTAGTATCAGGCTAAATATAGATCTTTAAAGAAATTTCTGAGTTAGGTTAAATTGTTGAAAATTGATTCGTTTATTAAATTTGAGATTTGATTCACCAGATATATACATAGAGAGATTTTACTTGGTTTAAATTGAATAAGCATAAATCAGACTTATTGAAATTGTTTTGTTTACGTCTCTCACTAACTATAAGGCCACTTTTCTTTGTCACGTAGAAGGTACTCATAAAAAGTGGTAGAATGAATGAGGAAGTGCATGAGTGAGTATGTAAATGAATGAACTTCTCAAAGAATCCCTCCCTTTTGCTTACTAATTCAATGGGTGACTTATAAATGAGCGAATCTTCTGCTTATTGATTTGTTTTTGTAAATAGTCCATGGGTTTTTCTTACCACAGTGCTATTAAGACTAAAGTCATGGGTTTTCTAGACAATGTGGTCTAATTTGCTTGACCACAGACTGTACTTATAGATCCAGCCAACTGTGCCATAGATGTAAGCTTTTGGTCACACTGGGGAACATTAAAATCTAGGTCACAAAAAAGAAAGACAGTTGGCTTTAGTGATAAAGTAGTAAACTCAGTTTCATCTGCTAAGAAAATATATTATGGTAATATTAAGAAATTGTCAGTAAGACTGAGTTATTAAATTGAAAAATGGTCTGGAAGTATATTGCTGACATTTTTTAGTTAATTATAAGCTGAACCAAAGTTTCATAACACATTCTGATTTTAATTAGGTAAGTTTGTTTACATCAGCCACTGTGAGTTTATGCCTAAGTGATTATTTAGTGACACTGAAAAGGTATTTCCAATTCATCCCATTTTGAGTAGAGAACCCTAGCATGAAGGAAATGTAAGTTGAAAATGAAAATAGTTATTTCTTATACTGTATTCTCTCTAGGATTTTAAATTTCAACCTTGAGTTACTTAATCTGTCTGTTCAAATGCTGTTTGTCCCTGGGAGGTTATGAGTGACTTTGGTATATGTCCATGACTTTGCACCTCTCAAATTGTCTGCCCACAGGCTGCACATAGCAATGGCAGACCTTTTTCACCTGGATGCCAAATGCCACATTTACCTATCACAGCTACTTTAGTAAATATTCTAGAAGATGCCCCACATATTTCCTTTAAGATTAACTTTGGTCTTATTTTGAAAATGAAGTTCTGGTTCCCCTGCGACTGTGATTCCTTCTAATTTTCCCACATTTTCTAGTCGCATGGGTTTTTTTCTAAAAGCATATTGATTATTTTTCTTCTCATGACACTAATTCCATAAGCTGATATTGAGTTGTGCATTTTAATAAGTACAAAATTGTGTCCATTGACAGAAGGGAAGTGTGCAGAAACACTATAAATATTATCCATTAGACCCAATCCAGCTTTCTTCATTAGACCTTTTGGAGGATGCTGTTGACTCTGTTTTCAGAGTTTATGTGAATTAAGAGAATCTGTTATTATTAAGATACCTGAGCACGAGCTTTGAATTTAAAAGCACACAAGCTGTGGAAGTATGGCTTTACCCCTTTAACCAAAATTTACATCCAAAACTCACCAAGCGTGAGACACTAAAATCATTTAAAACCCGCTCATTAAATATTTAATCTGGTTTTCCTCTTTCTCTCTTACTCCCACTCTGACTCAGCATAAGATCAGGATTTCTTGACTGGTCATCACAGTAGATTTACTTTAAAAATACCTCTGTTGGAGGCCACTCGCCCTCTGAACTGGTCATTTAATCCAACCGCATAGATCACTTGATCGATTGCTCAGTGAAGTCACATGTGATTGTATTAATTATGCTCTTTGTTTGCCTTTCTTTCTCTTCTTTCTGGGAGGTTCCAGGAGGCAAGCCTGTCAGCCTCCAGGAATAGAAATCTTGGCCAAGGCCCACCCAGTGGAGCCCTTATTACAGTGCTCTGTAGAGAAAGTTGTTTGGGCACATCTGCCTCCTCCATGAGACTGTGAACTCGGGGGCAGAAGCCATTCCTTACTCAACTCTGGGCCCCATTCATTCAGCAAATGTATATCGAGCACCTAGTGTGCCAGGCACCAAAGCAGGCCCTGAGAATACAAAGATAATTAGAATATAGTCCCTGCTCTCAAAGAAACTCTGCTTATGAAGCAAGAAAGGTGATGAGCATAATAATGGTAGCATCCATTTAACACTCATTGTGTCCCAGGTTTCATGTTAAATGTTTAATAAGGACCATCCCAGTAAAACTGTGACATAGAAACTGTTGGTATCTTCATTTTTCCCTTGCAATAACTGAATTGTTTAACTTATGTTAAGATTGTAACAAGACAGTTTGAAAACAAGCATTTCTATTTTAGAGTTTGAACTCTTTAACCACTAAATTATACAGCCCAGAAGTGGTGATAAATTAATGTATAATAAAGTCACAGAGAAGGGAGGGTCTAATTTTTTAATTTGAGGCTCAAGGCACAGTTACAAGAAAGTTTTCACAGAGAAGCATGTAGGATTGTATCAGGCAAGAGAAAGAAAGTCTAGACAAAGGGAATGGCTTGGGAAAAGCAGAGGTGTGAAAGCAGGACCTGCAAGTTAGCAGTTTATGACCAGGCTGAAGGATGTGTTTTAAGATTTATGGAAGGTAAAGCAAAGTAGGGGAAATTAGGACGATTTAAGAAATTTGAACTCTATTCTGAAAGAAATATAGCAAGTGTATTATAAGTTTTAATCAGATGAAGGACATAATTAGATCTTCATTTTTTAATTTCTTTTTATTCTAATGACACAGAAAAATAGATCAGCCACAATAGATAGTATCGGTGACTTCTCCTTCAAGGATAAGAAGCAAGCCTTGGACAAACCCCAGATTGTGACTTGAGTGACAATGTTGTCCTAGAAGCAATATAAATTTATTGCAACCTTTTAAGAAAATAATCTTGCATTATATATCAAGGGTAAAAAAATTCTAAGTACTTTTGTCCTAGTCATTTCATGTCTGGGAATTTATATTAAGGGGATAACACAAAATGCAAGATAAGCCTTTAGACCAGCGTTCATGGTAATCATTCACAATGCTTAACACACATTGGTGAAATTGAATGAATCAGTAAATAAATGAATGATTGCTGGAAAATGCTGGAAACATTGGAAACCATAATAGAAGAATGGTTAATATACATTCACTGGGTAATTAAATCCAATTATAATAATGGTTCCAAAAATTACATAAATACATGGAAATTTTTATGATGACTGCAAAAAAGAGTAGAAGGAGATATTTTATTATTATAGAATGATTAAAACTCAGACCTATGTTTAGATAAATAAACTTGAAGGAGAAATACATCAAATCATAATGGTGGTGGTTTTGTCCTGTTCTCTATTTTTCTATTCTTTGATATACTTGATTTGTTTTTATAATGGAAAAAAGTAAAAACTTTGAAACTGTTCATTTTACATTTATGTTTGAAATATCTGAAACATCAAAGTGATAGCAAATAAATCATTCGAAATAGGCTAGGTATTCAACTCTGGATTTACACATTGGAGACATTCAATATGTGTCAACTGAATGGAAGTTCTAACCATTTTTCTTCCTTTTAGGTCAGAATCCCAGAATCCTATTGCAATGCATTAGAAGTTGCACCAGCCTTTGAACTTATATAGGCTTACATTAATGGGGAGAGGGGAGGACTTCTTCTTTTCCATACCTAAAGCCGTTGAGGGGACTTTCTTAGCAAAAGTAAATTAATCAGCCAATCTCAAGTAACATAAAAATACTTTATTTCAAACATATATCATTTTATGAAGTTATTTTCTTTTATACAAAGGGAACATTGATCGCTTAAGGCCAGTATCATTTTTCTTACTTAGCGCAGTTCTTATTCAAGAGTCTCCTTGCACTGTTTTCAAATTGTAATGAACTAGAATCCAGAGGCATATTTAACCTATTGAATTTTGACGGACTTTGGATAATCCAGATATTTTCTAATTAGAGGGTTTTAGTTCATTAGGCTAGCATGCCAGCATACTAACTGTGCCTCAGCAGACATGTTTTGGTTTAAGATTGCATCTTTTGGGGTCCAGAGTAACATTTAAAAGAAAGGATTGTTTTTTGCTGTTACTGTAATAAATTGGAGACATTTTTAAAGTCAGGTAAAATGAACTAATCATTTCATTGTTTCCATGAGGATAAGGACCATGCCCATCAGCACTCAAACTAGAACGATGTGTCCAGCTCAACTATCTGTGACTGCGAGGGGATGTCATTCATGTTTCACACTTTCGTCACATGAACTAGTGCTCCGGAACACAGTACAGTTCTTTAACAACCTTTGCAAACAAAAGGAGTGGTGGTGAGAAGAAAACGGTCGATTTAATTTCAAAGTTATTTACTAGTCTATGGAGGGTTTGGACTGTGATTCAAAGGAAACAGATAGGCAGCAACTTTGATGATAGGTCATAAGGATAGCTGGGAGACCTACCTGAAAGGAACTCCTTACCAACTGTTCAGAAAATATATAATTCCCATGAGAGTCTGGCTCCTTAAGACTCATTTTCATCAGTTGTATATACCTTATCATATTGGCTTGAAGAATCTGAACTATCAAAGTGACCATTAATAGTAAGCCATTAGAACAAGGCTTGGTGTTCAGCTCTGGGTTTATCCCTTTCCTAATGGATGTTTGATTAATTCATCTTGTACCACTAGTTGTAGGACCCACATGAAAGTGGAACATAGAAAGGTCAGTTTAGTGTCCGATGAGACAAGAGAGTAGGATGCAAGAAATACCTCAGGGCTGGAGCACAATACTTAGGGCCCTTCCAAACCAGGGGTCATTTGGACGGGGATCTAAAGCCCAGAGCAATAGGAAGGGACATCAAAATCAAATCAAGCAATATCTGCCAAGCACTTCCCCCAGGGAAGTGCATGGAATAAGTACCATAGAGACCAAAAGAAAAATGCAGTGTGGCCTTTTTTTCACTCAAGGGAGTTACCATTACGAAAGGTGTCTGAGAAAAAAAATAAATACTTATATAACATTTATGGGATGTTGAGTACCGTTTTGAGTGCTGTGGACGGTCATCTGATAATGCTCTCATCAACCCTACAAGATGGGAACAATGACTGTGTTCATTTTATAGACCTGGAAACTGAGCCACAAGGGGATTCAGAGTCCTTGAGACTTTAGACTCAGGCATTCTGACTCTAGAGTCCTTCCCTTTAAGCATTAATGCTATAATGCCCCTCAGCAAATTTTTTATATTTCAGGACCTTGAGGGAAAGGTGAAAGAAAAATATAAGAGTATGCTTGCTTGGCAGAACAAGCAATTTGTCTGCGATACCAGATTTTTATAAAATGTGAAATATACAAAGAATCTTTTTGCTGATTCTAAGATATTTGACCTAGGATAGCTTGGAAGGCGCTTATCACCTAAACCAACGTTTTTAATCTGATCCTAAATATTCTTGGCTTGGGGATAATTGGACCTAAGGGATCTTTGTTTTTCTTTTTGTTCTAAAGCCTTAGTCAAGAAATATATATATTTTTCGAACTTACTACCTGAAATGTGGGCAGCTGAGCAGAATTACTTGCTGGCCTTTGATCCCACTAGAGAGGTCTGAATTGGGGGCCCATATCCTTGAATGAAATCCGATATTAAAATAACACCAAGCTGAAGTCATAGGAGATTTTAGTGTAATATAAATAGTCAGAACCAAGATTTAAGGAAAATACAATGAGTTTCAGTTGGCTTCATTTGCTCACTTGTAACTTTCCTTTTACTCTTGAGTGATTCTTAAACCTCCTCTTCACATATCAGGGACACAGCAAACATAAAATCTCTAATTTGGAGATTTCAGAAACTATCAGAGCTTGATAAACAGCAGTACTCTATCACTAACAAATTTGTATTTCTCAAAGTTCAGGTAGTGTCTGGTGTCATTTTCCCACACTTGTTTTATCTTCAGCGAAATTTCACTTCATCACATTTGACCTTTTTTCAGGGAGGCCTGACCCAGTGGCCTTAGGCTGGACTATGTTTCATCGTGGTCCTAATATTTTCTTAAGAATGGTCTGTGGGCCTTTCCTTTCTCCTCTCTCACTAGTGTCCGGCTTTCAGCAAATATAGTAACTACTTCCGCCATTACACAAACACAGCATTTCAGCTTGTTTACAGATTCACTTAGCAAGTATCTATTGGAAGCTTCCTATGTGCCTAAGCAGGATCTGAACCACAGTGAGTGTGAGTGCCTCCTTAAATTCCATACCCTAAGGACCTCACTTGCTTCACCCTAGTCCTGGTCTTGTGCCCAAGCACTGTGTTGGACAATGAAGTCGCAGAGCTGATACAGAGATGGCCTTTACCCCTGATACTGGCAGTCCATTGGGAAACACATAAATGAACCATTGGATATCATTGTTATTGTCTCAAACTGTAGATCAAGCCATGCTACACATTTTTTCCATTCCTTATAGCTGACTTACGTAATGAACCCAAAAGAAACAAAAAAAGGAAAGTATTTTAGATATACGATCTCCGTCAAAGTAACTTACAGATTTGGCTAAAAAAATTCAAATATTCCTCTATCAAACTCTCAGAATTAGCCTAGGGAAGACTATTTTAAATGCTGTTATTTACCAATTGAATGAAAGATTAAAACTCTCTTTTCTGGCTTAATGAAAATAATAATAAATACAGAGGCAAAAGTATATGGATGGTAAATGGCCTTACCATCTTGATTGCTTTGAAAGTGCTTTCTTAAAATTGTAGTCAGTCAAATAGTTTTGAAAAGGGAACGTTGATTTCCCTTTTGGTTTCTAACTTAGCTTTTGGGGAATCACACTGCAAAATTCCTTTGGAACCATACCAAGATGGGAGACGGGATGCAGGGATTCATCTTTTAATAACTTCATTCTGCAGCTCAACTTCTGAGCAAGCACAACGCTTTGCCCTGCTTACTTATTCTGTGTCTTGCTGATAAAGTCTGATTTGGATGGTCAGAGAGCCATTCAGACTATTTAATCCTTGTTTGCCTCTGTCCAGCCTCAGGTGACCACTGGTGCATATATCTAGTATTTAGAAAGGGCCATTTGGTCAGAGGTGTTTATTTTATCAGGGCATACTGGCTTTTGGTTCTGTGATATTCGTTCTTCTACTTTTAGTCAGTGGACTTTTGAAGATATAAATAATTTAAAAACAAATTTTTGTTCAATTTTTTAAATATTCTTGATTTCTTCTTAATTACAGAGCAAAGAGATTGCATTTCAACTTCATGAGGATTTAATGAAAGTCCTTAACGAACTGTATACGGTAAGCACATAACCTTTCTTCTTTTGCAAGAATCTTTGGTTTAGAATTCTGGTTTGAAGAAATAATGCTTTTATTAGAACTTATTCTAAGCTAGGATGTTGATGGATGCTTGTCCAGCTGAATTGTGGAACCAAGTGGATAGATAGATACATACTGCTATAGTCTCTTGTCACTTTTTCACAATTCATATTCAAGTAAATATGTATATACAGTTAGCACACTTTAAGAAACTAGATTATAGCTGCTTATATAAGGCATGTTTTTAATTGGTTGATTGTATATATATATATTCAGTTCTCTCTCTCTCTCTCTCTCTCTATATATATATATATATATATATATATATATATATATATATATTTAATTGTTAGCCCTTCTTAAATTATCCATTCTTGGATTTGAGCAATTTAGAGTTGCTTTATTTTGTTACTTTAATTTTTATTTTTTCCTATTTCAGTTAAATTGTTTGGTTAATGACAATATATTAAAATAACTTTGGGGGTATCTTTTTATGACAATACTTTGCTTTTCTGAATTAAAATTGTATTCAAGTAACTGCATATAATCTTAAGAAATTAATTTAAAACTATCTTATTAAAAAGAAAAAACCAATGAGGTTGCAAGTTGGAATTAATTAGTCATATGCCTATGTAAATTTTTTTATACTTAATGATTATATTAAATACAAGTTCCTTTTGGAGGAATTTGATGAAATTTTATTTTGTAAGAGAATAACTATGAGAAATGAATAATATTAATTTGTTCTGACTATAGATATTTATTTGCATTTTTATTACATAAGATTATTTGAATTTTTCTTTATAGACAAATTAAACCTGAAACTTACTATTAAAATTTTCTTGATTTACAGATTCCATTTGCTCCTAAAAAGCTGTGTGTTTAAAGTACAGTTTTGTGAATCAAACTGTTTCTAATGTTCCACTGATACTTGCTAATGAAAAGAATCCATAGTTTTAAACTTTTATGAATGAGTGATATTCTTATAAACTTCACTTTTCAATTTTTTGTACATGTGACAACTGTGTATTTTTATGTAGCATGTGTGCTACACCTGTACTTGTGAATTGAATTGAATTGAATTGACAATTTCTATATATTTCTCCTTCGGAAACCTTGAACCCTACATGCAAAAGCCTCATGTTATATTTCTGTATAAGAAATACCTGATGAATTTGAGTTTTTGATGATATATGCCATTTAGTAGTCCATGTTTGGTGTGATTTGTTGATTTATTAATTTCTGGTAACCTAGGTAGCAACCATTTCTATAATTTCTGGGGTTTTTTTCATTCACTTAGTCTTCATTAATGGAGGACATATGTTACATTCATTATGCTTAATGTAACTTAGAAATCCTGGATTTAAAATTCAAAAGTTAAATGAGCATGTGCCTCTGAGACTTCCGCAGAAGAAATTCTATGTCATTTTCCACTGAACTATTTTAAGATGAGGACTTCGTGGCATTTTCCTTATGGTTCCCTTTATTTGAGCATTGTTTAGAAAATAAATCTGATGGTTTTCATGGCATCAGAAATAAGAGCTTGTTGATTATGGTATGAAACTAATAGTACTAGTCATGCAGTAGTGGCAAAGATATCCTTGGTCACTGAACATGAGAAGTCAGAATGTCACAAAAATTTTATCTGAATGAGGGATATTTATCTGACTGCGTGTATAGTGAAATTTTTCCTGGATTCAGCCTATCAAGTGGACTCAGACATGTAGCAGACTCTTTTTAGTTGAATCAAGTAAGCTGACACCTCGTCAACTCTCATCAGTATTAGTTTGAAAGTTTGAAGAAGCCAGGTTCTAGAAAAGGCCACCAGAGTTTGAATGACCCTGTCAGAGTCATATAACCTCTGACAATCAGTTGAGGAATTAAGGGATAAAGGAGACAAGCAATGAGGTTTTAATTAGGTAGTCTGTAGATCACGTTGAGCTCTTGGGAAATTATTTTACTTTAACCAGAGAGCATGCTTAGCTGACGTCATGTTCCATGGGGGAAAACCTTTATATTGAGCGTGCATGCGTACACACACACATGCATGCACTCACGCTCGCCTTTCCTCTGAAAGAAGATATTTGGTTTCTCTTGCACTTTAAGTTCATATGCATATTCTGTCTTGTTTAAATGAAATCTATCCATTATACATATTCAGTCTACATTCAGAACGTAAGAAAAGGTAAGGAGAATTTCAACAGTGGATCAGGAATTGGGAGAAAGTAGTTTAGGTTCTTTATTCAACCATTGACCAGTCATGAACAAATAACCTTCTAAGTTGCATCATGCATAGAATTTTGTACAGCTAATGATGTAATAATAATTGCTGAAATAACAGGTATAAAATATGTAGCCTCAGGAAATTGAGGATGCCTTTTAATTGCCTTTTCAGACAGAGATATTCACTCCTTCTTTTCTCTCAGCCCTCGATACTCCTTGGGAGTTGAAGGTGTGCGTTTCAAGACATACATTAACTTCCTTAATAGCAGTGGAGTGCTTTATGTTAAATTATAGTGAACCTTGATGGTGGGTGACAGCCTCATGTGTGACCTTCCTTACCCAAAAATATGTCTCCCACAGGCCTGTCAATTATTCCAAACATTCTATCAGAAAGCTTTGTCTCAACTAAAATATAAATGCCCAAGAAGAATGGAAAGAGATGCCTTATGATCTTTATACCTTAGAGTGAACCAGGTTTTATTAGATCCTTTGAATACAGGCTGTATGCAACTGGCATGAAGGCCTGGACTTCTGAGCAGGGAAGAGAGGATGGTGGCATCACAGTACCATTTGGAAGTGGAGGAAAGGATTTCAAGACATGCATCTCCTTTTCTATATTTTTGCCTCAGCCTTGTGTTTACTTGCCTTACGGGGCCTCAAAATGGTTTGGAGCCTCCATTTGGATTCTTAGACCACAACAAGGGCCGGCCAAAGCAGTAAGGATTAGTTTGGCATTGAGCAACGGGAATTCAAAATAATGGCATAAATAAAAGAGAGGTTTATAGCGTCACAAACATAAAAGAAGTTCCGAGGTTGGCAGTCCAGGGTTGGTATGGAAGTCAAATAAAGCCATCCAAGATCAGGCTCCTAATCCACAATTCAGAGAAATCTGATTGTAACATTTGTCCTTATAATTCAAGATAGTTCCTAGAGCTCCACCCATTATGTCTGCATTCCTGAAATGAAGAAAGGAAAAGGAAAGAAGGGTAGGCCCTCCGACTCTTAAGGAGACTCAATGAAAGTCTCATATAATGTTTTCACCTACATCTTATTTGCCAGAATCATAACATGGTTCTACCATGCTGCAAGGAAATCTAGAAATTGGCCTATCAGCTGGCCAACTCATTTCTAATTAGTTACAAGTTAGGGATTCTATTAATTTGAGAGAGTAAGGGGCGATATTTGTAGCTAACTAGCCATGCCTATCAGAGGAGCCAACATTTATTACATGATTATTATATATGTGCTAGTTATTGTGCTAAGCACATTACTTGCATTATCTCATATGTCTTCACTGCATCATTGAGGTAGTTACTACTGTCCCCATTTTACAGCTCCATTTAAGGCTCAGAGAGGCTTGTCCCAAGTTGCCCAGTAAGTGGTCAAGTGGGATCGCATGTCCATGTCAGAGCTCATGCCCTTTACTGTCATTTTACCTCTAGTGCCATAGTTTTGGGAAATCATTTTCTAACAAAGATCTCTAAATGTAATGCCTCCCTAACAACACAAGCACTTAATCAGTTTTTTTATCTGCTCACTTGTATTTTTTAGAATCAACAGCATTAATGTTACTCTAACAGAAACATAGGTGAAAAATTGAACATGTGCCTCCATGGCAACCTGTACTTCTTAGAAATGTTTATTTAAGTGATCTAGCAGATGGAACTCATTGGGCTAAAAAGTAAAAGGGTGAACCAAGATCCTAAGACTCCCTTTCTGAGTCTGAGCCACTAATTAACTTCCCTTTGAGTTTAACATTTAACAGAGAACTAAAATATGATTAAGAAAGCAGGAACGTACTGTGTGGTAAGAAACAAAAATGACTGGTATTCAGCGTACTTGTATTTGAATCACAACTTATTTAGCTAATCTGTGCACCTGTATTAGTTAGTGTGAGTTCTCCAGACAGAACCAATAGGAGATGTGGGTGGGTGGGTGGATGGATGGATGGATGGATGAGTATTATGAGGAATAGATTCATGCAGTATAGAGACCAAGTCCTAAGCTCTGCAGGTTATAAGCTGGAGATGTAGTTCCATTTCTAGTCCAAAGTCCTAAGAACCAAATGTAAGTTGCCTGAGTTCACTTCTAGAACAGAAGACCACGTCTCACCTCCAAAACAGTCTGACACAGGATGCAAATTCTCTCTTATTCAGTCCTTTTGTTCTATTCAGGCCCTTGTTGGACTGGATGAGGCCCACCCATATTGTTAAAAAGACATTTTTTGAATGGCTGCTACTGGGCCAGGCACTTCTGGATGTACTGGGGATATAGCTGCAAATGAAAACAAACCATGTACTTCCTCTCAAAGCATTTATATTCTAGTGAGGAGAAACAGACAGTAAACAAACGAATAGTATGGTGTAAGTGCTAAGAGGAAAAACAAAACCGAATTAATACAGGTAAAGCACGCAGAACAGTACCTGGCACGTTGTAAATTCTTAATAAATGTTAGTAGTTAGTGTCATTCTTGTCATCTCAGTAGAGTGGGAATGGTATTAGCTTCTTGTCTGCCTCTCAGAGTAAATGTGGAGATCAAGGTGACATTATGAGTAATTACAGGTGCTTTATAAATATAGATGATTTTTCCTTATAATGGGTATGTATATTTTATACAATAAGAAAAAGGAAAGTAACTTCTAAGAAAACGAAATTAGTGGTAAATGTAAACAGGACTGTGATTGGGTTAGTGGGGAAGTAAAAAGGCAAAAACAAAAATAGTGACACAAAAGGTTAGAGGGAACATTTAAAACAAAATTAGCCTTCATCAGTCTGGTTAAGGGCTTATCATAAAACAGTGATATAAAATGTGAAGCCTGTCCCATAATACCAAAAACTCAAAAGATTATGGTGGATTTCAGTAGAAAAACAATTATATCTTATATTAATATTTCTTTATTTTGCCTAGGCTTTGCAGCATTAAACTCCGCATTTTAAAAAACAAGGAGCTTACCATCCTTAGTGAATTCTAATAGAGATTAACACAGACGTCATGATAAATCCACATGAAACTGATTGCTAATTATGTGTAATTAATAATCACACTCTCAATACATCAGTGATACCTATGGCTAGCCAGAATCAAGAAGTAATCTGTCCTCAAGTTCCATTAAATTAAGAGGAAAGAACTGAGAAAATGAAGATTTATTCAATCCTTACCGTGAGACAAGCATATTATCCTCATTCATTTCTCACAGCAGCCCTATGAGACAGGTATTCCTAATCCCAGTGTTACAAATGGGAGCTGGGACTCAGAATAATTAGCTCAGGATCACACAGTCAGTATTGCTCCAACATCCAAACCCAGTCGGTCCCTGAGGCCTATCATTTCCCCCCTGGGTAGCTGCTTTAGGGAAGGATGTACGATGCAGGTGGAGGGTGGAAGGGTAGAACCAGATTCAATAGATGAAACTCATAGGTGGAACTCTCACACTGCATGCTCTCACTGATACTTAGAAAAACTTGATTGAGCTTTCCAGGCTGTTGATATGACTCACAAAATGGGAAAACCCAAATGGCTTTGCGCATTCAGTTTTCATAGTAGAATATGTTCCTTTGGGGTACCTCTTTAAAACATAACCCTTCATTTAGCTTTATTGTTATATGTCAACACCACCTGCTTAGCTGTGTGTTTTTATACACAATGATCACTGCTAAGATCCTTTACTGGATACTCCATTCTCCTTTGTTTTGTTTTGTTTTGTTTTTCCTTCTGAGTTCTAGCTCTGCAAATTTCTATGTGTTTCAATACATAGAGAATGGAAGCTGTCCTAATGCAAAGCCAGAGGCTGCTGAGCATCTTGTATGGGAGTTATTTGAATGCACACAGATTTTTCTCTCTGGCCTTTATATAGCTTTGAACTACATATCTCCTTAAAGTGTTAAAATAAAAAGCTAATTATTTTTTAGAGGGGATGGAAGACACTTTATAATTTCAGGCCCTTCCTTGAAAACTCTGTCTCACAGGACTGCTTTCTGAGCCTCCCAAGAGCCAGGAGCGAATGCATTCTTCTATAACGCAGAAACATGCCCAAGGCAAGGTTGAAAAGTCATTCTGAAAGAGCCCAAGAAATTTGCCACCTCATATCTGAAGCTTTTTCTCTGAGCCTCAAAGAGGTTTTTTATTTTCATTTTTTGGTTAAGTATTTATTTTAGCTCAAGGACATTTTAAGTATTTGAAATATATATTCTGTAGTGAAAATGAAAATTCGTTCCTTTGAGATGGACTACAAAGAGGTCCGGGTCTTAGAACAAAACACTGAACAAAGAGAAATAAGGAATAAAGGATATGTAAAAAGCTCCCAAATTGAAAACCTCTTTGGAATATCACATTCTCTGTGATGCCACCTGGAAAACTTCTTTAAAAAGCAGTCTATTTAGAGATCTTGGGCTGATGAAGTGTTTCCATATATCCTTCCTCTAGCTTTATTGCTAGACACTGAGATGGAAAGAAAGAGGGGTGTTGGGATCATATGACTCCTGGCCAACTTCTGAATTCTCATCTTGGTGTTGACACAGATTGACTGGAGACAGGCTTAGCTAATTTAACTGGCTTTACTTTCCTGCCCAAATGATTGGGATTAATAAAATTTACATTGCAAGGATCTGCGAGAGCAACTGTTTGATAAGAACATTATATGTTCCTTTCGGACACCTTGCTAATTAATGAAGCCAAGCGCTCCCTAGGTCCTGCTTCGAATTTTCATTTTCTCTGTGAGATTTGAGATTTAGTTAATGATTGCTGCTTATGAACTACAGATAAGACTATCTTTTAAAAGAAGTAAGCAATATGAGTCGAAAAAAAATTATTTGTCCTAGAAATTAAAAATAGGTGTTAGAAAGTACAGCTTAATAAAAACAAAATGTTTCTAAGGAATGTTTCATATCAAGAATCCGTCTCAAAGAATATACTGTGCAAACTATTTATTACATTCTGAAATACCGTATTAGGACTTTTAAATTATTGGAATGCATTAGTAACAGACATCTTAAACAGAATTTGTTAAATAGGGTAATTAAAGTACTTAGCTTTGTTTACCATTATTCATCAATCCTAAATATATATAGAATGAATATGTATGTATGTATGTATGTATGTATGTATGTATGTATGTATGTATGTATAACAGCTGACCTTTGTCAGGTACTATTCTAAGCACTTTACTTCAGCTCTTTAAATTCTCCAAGCAGCCCTATGTGGTAGATGAGGCACAGAGAGGTTGAGCACTTTGCCCAAGGCCACACAGCTAGAAAGTCTCAGACCAGGCATTATCAATGAGCTTAGTCCACACACTGTACTTCCTTTTTATTGGTGATTATAACATAAGGCAGACCATTATGTACCAACAGAGAGGTTCAGGCAGAAGTGGGCTTTGGAGATCCAAAGAGAGGTCTGTATTAAAGATTGAGAAGAATTAAAAGAGGAAATGTACAGGATATCAGTAATAGGAGAGATGGAGAGGGAATGGAGAAGGCTTTCGAGGAAAAAGGAGTAATGTGAACCATGCAATTAGGAGGAGCACAAGGCATATTCATAGTTTTTCTCTGGAGCCAGCTCTAGAGAGAAAGAGAAAATCAGGAGTTGAAAGATTTCAGGAGAGTACCAAAAGGAATATTCTACTCCAAAGCAGTTTGAAAACTCTTAAGTTTTCTTGCATAGCTTAGCAAAGGCCTCTCTTCTCACTTTTTCTTTTTTCTTCTTCTTCTTCTTCCTTCTTCCTTTTCCAACTTCTTCCTCCAGTATCAGGATATATGTCTCAAATTCCAAACTATTTTTTATTGAAATAATTCCACATCAGTCTTTCCATTTTAGTTGATGCTACAATTTTAAAGGTTATAGAGTTTTTCACTCTATGTTATTAAGATTTTTTCACTCTATAGTATTAAGATTTCAAGTGTCTTGTGTCCTAAGACTAAATATTTCACCTTATAACTCAAATGTCTGATACACATGTAATGTTGAAGTCATGTGAAACATTTCCATGAAAATAATTAAATATTTAAAATTGCAGGTGACTTTGAAATTCTAGTAAATTTGTTGGCCTTTCATTATACATGTGCTTTTCCCTCAGCATTGCCAACTACTTGAAACTCTGCCAGTTCTCCTGCCACTGTGTTCAGTGTGGCCTGGTTAATATATATTCCATGTGCCAACTCTTGGGTTTTTTTTTTTTTTCCAGCAGATTAAACTTGTATTTCAGTGCCTCTGAAGACTTCTATGAAAACCCTTTTTGAAATAAGGACTTTCTGCATGACCTTCTTTCTCACTTTCTCTGTTGACTTGTTGGGCAAGGATCAAGTCTCTCTGCAGCTTCGTTTCTTTGATCCATAAAACAAAGACCATCCCTCTGCTCTCAGCCTCTCAGGTGTATGAGAATAAGCAAGTGAGCTCTGGCAGGGCTAAGGCTTATTGTGGGCTTAAAAGTTATGATAGAAGGGCAGGATGTTTTATTCATTGTAATAGCGTTCATGAAGCATTCACTCGGTGCCAGTTAGCACTGATGTGTATTCAGTTTATCCTCACAATGGTTTTATAGCTATTCTCATTCCCAGTTAGAGATGAGAAAACTATGAAACATGCTAAAAGGAAAACCAAGAATTTGAACCCAGGCAGTCAGATTCCTGATTCTAACCATGAGAGCTGTTCAGAAATGGAATGGTCTACCTCTTAAGACAGTTTTCTCCTTTGGAGTGTGACCGCCAGCAAGTATGTGGAGAGGTGTGTTAATATGTAAGGTTCTAGCATTTATGTTATACAGTTATTTAGCATTTGTCCCAAATCTCAGAATTTGTTTTCTGTTGCTTTGTCCGTTAAATGGAAAGCACTAAAAGCATTGTTGCTTCCACTCCAAACTTGTTATAGGGTCATCTCTCTTGCATCCGAGTAATACATACTAAATAACTGAGATGAGCCTTTCAACAAATATATAGGTCCTGGAAATGCATTGATGACAGGCACAGCCCTGTCATCAATGAGCTGCACTAGGGGAGATCTGTGTATGGTGTGGGGTGCTAGACAAAGATCTCCACAGAGTCACTCGGGACAGGAGGGTCCCTGAAGGAGCTGACAGCTGAAGTGAATGATAAAGGAAGGGTGGGAAGAGCGTTCCAAAAAGAGAGTGTGTGAGGAAAAGCACAGATGCGCGGAAAGCACATTGCCTGTGCAGGGAATTCCATGCACTTTGATATTGCCAGAGTACTAGCAAATCGATGTGAAAATGGGATATTAAGCTGGACTTTGTGAAAAGCCTCTGCCCTGATCACTCTCCGTTGACACCACTGCAAATGAAGTACTTGAGAAACAAGACAGGAAACTATCTTTTGCAAAATTAGAATTTCTCGGATAAAATGACATTTATTCCATGTTAGAAATCTCTGATAATTGTGATGTGGGCACATATTATACCAGATTGTTAATTACACTCATGAAAAAATTACCCTTATAAACTAATGAAACAGTATAAATCAGTAAAGAATAAAATATAATTGGATTTCTAGTAATAGAATGTGATGGAATAAAATAGGACAAGATCTATTTGCGATACATAGTAGAGAGCTCAAGAAATTTTTCTGAATATGAATATTTGTCAAGAGTTCATTAGAGAGGTAAAACCATTAACCCTGGCCTGTGACTCAAAGATTCAATCAGATACTGTCTCTAGTAACCACTGGAAATTGAGCTAGCAAAGATTAAGGTTAACAAATACAGGTTACTCTGGTTACAAATAGAAACATTTTCTTTTCAATAAGACAAAATGGTTTGTCCTCTTTAGGATAAATTAGTCGTTTTTCATTAAATAATTTTATTAAACTAACACAATCTTGTGAAACTAATTGCAATTTATATTGCAATTTCTGTTCAGTTTGTCATTTGGAAAATGATGACTAATGCCTTGTTTTAACATAAATATAACAGACAAAAATAAAAGCTTGTAGCAAATCCATAAGTGTGTCAGCCCTGTATTTCCTGTTTTTTTTTCTACTTAATGAGCACTTAACAATTGATCAGTGATCAGTTTGGGAGCTAATTAAAGTCACTAGAGTGACCTTCGCTTTAAGGTTCATCAATATAACAGTGTGTTAGGCATACTATCCAGGCACTGTTCGTTTCTAGATGTTTTCTGTGCAGCAAAGCAGATGAGTTATGGCCTCAGAGCCCATGGAGAATTCTAGGATGAACTTTATATCCCCGGCATAGCATGGTATACTACTTGCCGCCTCAAGTAAACAGAAGAGGGAGTTAATTAGTATAATTCGTTGTTACAATGGTTTTTCCTTTTGGTTAAAATTTATCTGCCATTTACTCTGACCCTGGGGAAAAAAATCAACCCTTTTAGCCCCTGAGAAGTATATTATATGTATACTTTTTCCTCAAATAATAAATTCTTAGGGTATTTAGTTATTGTTAGATTAATATCTGAAATCATAGACTCAAGTATAGAGGTAGGAAAGGCCTGAGAAATCACATGGTCCACCCACCTCCTTTTCAGGGCCAGTGGAGTTGAATGAAGCCTTGTTGAAAGGTCATACAGTCAGTCAGATCAGTGCAGATTGAGGGCTCACACACCCTTAGATATCCAGGGCAGGAATGCTCCTTCCACTAACACTGGCTCTTGAGGACGGAAAGAAAACAGTAAATCTCTTTCTCACACACACACACATACAGAACAAAAATAGGAATGATACTACATATTCTATTTTCAGATAGTAAGCTAAATGCCATTTTACTGTATTTCCTCGAAGCTTCATCAAATATGCTTTAGGAGGAATGTATTAAAATTCTCTTGGAAAGAAGTCTTCTGCTTAAATGATTACTTTCTCCTGTGATCAGGCATCTAGTTTGTACTTTTCCCTTCATCCCACACTTTTTAAGGTGTTTGAGGTGTGTGGTTGGATTTTATTGTCACCCTCTTTTTGGTCCTGCAAGGAGGGAGACCTCATGATTTTATGTTAAGCACTAATAGGTGAGGTTCATGCTGAGAGTCAGAAAGACCGAGGTTACAAAGCTATTTTGCAGCAAAGCTAGGACCAAAATTCAGGTTTATTGGATTTTATAGACCTGAGTTCTTTTCATTTCATTAAAATGCTGCTTTGTACAATTAATCCTGAAACAAAATCTTTAACACTGCACTAAATAGAATATAACTTTTTGTGATTTTTATTAGCCATATTTCCTCCTTTTACATATGTATTCTCTGTTTTTCCCTTTGTTTTCTTTATTCTCGGCATCTCTGTTGCCCTGTCATTTGGTTGGTCAGCAGTTCCTAGCCAGCAGGGTCCAGAATCCCAGACAATGCCTTTTGTTCAAGGCAATTATTTGGATTATAAATATAATTTGATGATAAATTCAGACTGTTATACTGATTTCATTTCAATGAAGTCACAATATCCCTCAAGTGTCCTTTGATAAACTAGCTGTAAAGACAGATTATCATGCTATTTATTTGTTCATCTTGATCTATTTGCTCAGTCTAAAGAGCTTCACTAATTCTTAACATACACATACATGGAAATATTGCTAATTTCCTTTTACTTCTGTTACATGACAATCTTCCGATTATGGAGACATCATTTCCCATGATTAAAATGAATCATTTTATGGCACTTTTTCCAAATATTAGTAGCCAACACATACTATGCACTTATTATATATACCAAGCCCTTTTTTTCTTTGTTCTTTACATATGTTGACACATTTAATCTTCCACTATGCAGTGAGTAATAATGCTTGCTGATGTTACAGTGAGGAAATTGAGGCAAAGGAAGGTCAAGTTACTGCAGAAGATCACACAGCGAGTCAGTGCAAAGGCAAGATTTGAATCCAAGCAATCTGTTCTGTGAGTCTCACCACCAGTATGCTACCTCACAGTGAATTTCCCTGTAAATGTTACTTTGCAAATAATTGTTTTGTAAATTCTGTTTTCATTGACTTAGCAGAGCCATATGCATCTAAGGAGAGGAGGTAGGTTATGAAAGTTCATCATCGGGACGGTCCTGCTGACTGCTCAGTCTCAGGCAGGGATCGGCAACTTCTCCAGTTCTGATGCTACAAATGAGAATAAAAAAGATATGTGTCACTAACAGGCCTGCAGTGGGAGGAAGGGGATGGGGGTGGGGACTGAGAGATCCATTGTGGGTTTTGGCAGAGTAACATTAATGTTGAGGGTTAGCTTCTCTTGTCTTTACATTTTACATTCTTTATATAAACACAGCCCCCTCCTCACAGGGCTCTCAGACTTCAGTATAAGCTGATTAAAAAGAAGCTGAGGAATCCTCCTCCACCTCTCTCCTGTTCAGCCTACTCTGAAGTGAAGGACTGCCCCCACCCACCTCCTGTTTGTCTTACAGTAAGAGTAGGCTTGTCTCTATGTCTTCCCATGGGGTAAGGATCTCATCTCTAACACAGCGCCTGGCTTATGGATACTCAACTCAGTAGCTGTTGGGTGTTTGAATAAATGCAGATCAATATACATTGCTCCCTGAAACCTGGGCTAGTGTCCACTTAATTTTACAGTAACTGTCAGCATACATAGAAAGTGTGCTAATTATGTGATGTACATTGCAGATAAGTTAGATGGGCGTTTTCAAAATGGGAATTCAGGTTTTGTGTTTTATGAACATATAGATATCTATCTATGCAGTCAACTCCTAGGCATTCCTAACTGGTATATGTTAGTTTTTAAGAGGTTTTTGCTAGCCCAGGTTGCAATACGAAATAGTGGAAAAGGCCTCCATTTGGTCTACCTTTTTTGTACCTTAGTTCTCCCAGATACTTTGCCTTTGAGAGACAGTGGCCTCTGCCTCTTTGCTTAGAGCCTGAATATGAAGCCAGCTAGCCTAGCCCCAGAGCCCGAATGCTTACTTCTATATTATACCTTAGACACTGTCAAGAATGCCAGCTGCCCACCCTGTGATGTGCTTCCATGCATTCTATCAATTAACCTTAGTTTTACCTCAGAGGAACTGGGGCTCAAGGAAACTAAGAAACTTGCCCAGCTGTTAAGTAGTAGCGCCAGAACTCAAATTCAGACTGGTTATATTCCTCACCAAGGCTGGCTCAGTATAGTAAAGAGCAAGAAAGCTTGAGATTGCAGGTATAAAGATCCCAGCATGCACTGTTAGGACTGCTCCCTTAAAGGTAGTTGCTACGACTGTCTCAAACAAGCCCGCATAGACACGGCTTGGCAGAGCAGCAGCCATAACCTAGAGGGGAGGCACTGAAGCTGTGTGGGCCCCTGGACGAGCCTGACTCCTGTTTTATTCCCACTGTATATTAGGCAACAGTAAGGACCTGAAGGCACCTAAGATACTGTTGGTGCCCTAGCTGAATTTACAGGACAATTCATAATGCAAGTACTTAGTAAGCATTATATAATTCTCGCTTAGCTCTCTCTATATATACACGCATACACACATATATAGTAAGTACTTAGTACAGTTTTAAGTTATACACACATATACAGGGACACACTTTGGGTGCCACAACAACCTTGTAAGGTAAGCAGAAGTGTTAAATAACTTCCCCACATGTGGTAACTAGTAGATTCATTCCTGGAACCATGTCTTCCATGTCTTCTTAAGTTATGAACCGAGAGTCAAAAAGTAGAATTTGTACCTTTAATCCACTGATCTTCTCCAACATTTGGATAGTTTTCAGATACATAATGACACTAAATATTGAAATTTACCATAGATATTTTATTTTGATTGAAAATACAAGAGTATTGTCATATACATTATATGGATCTGTCAGTAAGAAAAAATTAACAACATCTGTGCAAAAGTTTTTATATGGTATTTTGCAGTATCACAAAGAAGTGTATGATGTGGTCACCACCTTGACTATATTCTTCCTATAGTTAAGGAATATGGAGCAGAAAGATAAATTGAGTGTGTTCAGTGGAGAATTATGCATGAGGTTTCATTAGAGAGGAATTCAAATAGGAAAATATGCTATTGAAGTACATTTAAATGGATATATGCCTATCTTGTCATTTGGTATGCAAAAGATGGTGTTTGCATTAAGCTGATGGGGAAGGTGGTGTTTTCTTTGCAGTATGTATTCAAAATGCACCTTTAAAAAATAAAAACTTTCTTTTCTCTGAAAAAACAGAACTGTCTGTTTTATTTTAAATACAAAACACATTTAACTTCTGTCAGCGGCTTACCTTTTAAATAATGCAGTTTGTTCTTGCATTCGTTATCTGCAATTAGAGTTCTCAAAAAAGCTTTTAGTGTTTTTCTCCCCAACTTTTAAAACCAATTTATTGTAACTGTTAACATTTTAGAAAATAGTGGAAACCCTAAGTCATATTGGAAAACTGAACAAAGAAATTTCTTTCTGGATATTGCCATTGAATTGGTTAAAGAATCCTCAGCTATTGTGCCGAACTGCGTAATGATGAGATATTTACACCATTTTCTTGCTAGCGTTAAGTCAGACTCAAATGTTTCCTTTTTAACCCAGGCTAGTTAGTAAGAAATGTCATGCTGGCAGCCAGCTTGATATCTTTCATTCGTAAGCCTAAATTTGTGCAAATTACCTGCTTACACCAGTCTTCAGCATCTAAGTAAAACAAGAGTCAAGAGATCAGTTCTTTTCTTTGTGATGTATTTTTCAAAAAGATTTTTCAGGTACCCATGGCTGTCTAGGATGCCTTTTCATCCAACTATGATGGGAGTCGTCACATGTTCTCATTTTTTATTTCCTGTCCATGAGCAAGATGAATACAGATAGCTGAGCAACTGTGTGTGTGTGTGTGTGTTATGAGAGAAAGGGGTTGGTTTTTTTCACCCTCTTATTTAAAAATGTAACCGGACCCAGGAACCAAATGGTATGTGGGTTTGTGTGGGGCAGGGAATATAAACAGCCAAGCCTAGAAATGCAAGGTGTGTAGTAGATTCATTGACCTCCTCTTGTTTGCCCAGCTGCAGAGTGACTCCCTTTTCATTCCCCAGCTGCCCAGCTGCTTCCTAATACTATTTTATTTTTCTTTTAAACTGGAGTAGCCACCCAAGCTTCCCCTCCTCCACAGGTTTGATAATTACTAAAAACAGACAATTTTGCAGTTACACGCAGCTCAGAAAAAGCTGCCACAAATTTGTAGTTTAGCCCTTACTTTGTTCTTGTTCATCAGTGCCTTTCACATAATTTGCTAGCATACATTTTTAAGGAAAGATATCAGATTTTATGAAAATAAGTAAAGGCTCTTCATTAAACTCATATTTTACTCTTCAAAATAGTCAAATTGAGACAGTGTATTCAATTGAACTATGAGAAAGTACTGATTTTCTCTCTATATAACCTACAAAAACAGCAATTTTGTATGGTCCAACCTAAGTAAATATATTTATTCCAGTGGTGCTTTAAGTACCAAAAGTATTTTATAACTCATATTTTGAAGTGAGAAAATTAAAGTTCCTTACTTCAAAACATTAACTTAATTCCAACTTCTTAACAACTATACCTTAGTTATAAAATTGGCTCAATAACTTATAGTTATTTACAAATGAAATAAAACCCATCTTCTGCAGATGAGAATTTGACATAATCTATGAGAAAGCGCCATGACTGATTACTCAGGTGCTAAATTCAGATGTGTTCCTCGATCCAGTGGCATTGGAATCAATATGCCTTATACATGTTGCTTTTTTTTAATGAAGTATAATTGTGCTCAAAATGAACAGGTTTCAAAATTGGCCCAGATGTCCGATTCTGCATATGAAAACACTGAAATTATATTGGAAAACTCTGATTTTTAGGTAAAATCTCTGAAAATCTTTTATTGTTATTCTTCTGTATCTAAGACTACAGAGATTATATACAGATATAACATATTTTATTATACATTATCTAAATAATTATACATTATTCTACATTATCTAAAGTGCTTTGAGAAATAACTATATAGATGAGGTTATTTTTGGGTTAGCCCAGTGTTAAATTGGCCATGTTTCAAATGCCTCAAAAATGTGCATATTCTCTGACTGCAATTCTACTTCTGGAAATGTATCCTAGGAAATATGACACAGTTTTGTGAACAAACATTTTTGTAACAATAATATAACCAAAAAATTGTAATAATTAAGAATTTATTACGTAAGCTTACAATGTACATGGAAAGGATACATTGCAAACAAAACTTTATGTTCTACATATTCCTAAATTTATTAAAATGTTTGTTATGTTTATCATTTCTAAAAAAATGAAATAGGATATACATCAAGGATTTTTAGCACAGCTTTATTTTATAAAGCAAAACATAAAAATGCCCTAAAATGTTCAACAATAGGAAAATTAGATAAGTACGGCACATACAGTCCTTAAGATTATGCTTTAGAAGAATATTTAGTGACATAAGAAAATATTCTGATATATTAAATGAAAAAATGACATAGTCCTTAAGAAAGGTAAATACAGGATGATCGTAGTTTTTTAAAAAAAAATTGATATATATCATTTTCATAAGGAAAATGTACATCTTAACAGTGGTTATCTCTGCTTTTTATTTTTTTGTGTTATGTTTTCTACATTGAACATAAAGTATTATTTTGTGATCAGAAAGACATTTTTCATTAAAATTATGTTTGAACCTCATTATATATGTTTTGTATTTTGACAAGCAGGTTTTAAGCAATAAAATTTAGTAAGGGCTGTACTTATTTAGTTTTTTATAAATCCAAGGTTGGGCTAAAAGTTATCCATGAATAATGGTTTATTCTGCAAATTAATAATGCAGAGGAGATTTTAGAGAAACACTTTTAAGCTTAAGGGAATTGTTCAAGTACAGTGAAAGCATACATAAGGCTCTGTAAATCATTTTTTCATCAAGGCCTATCCCCTGAGTGCTTCTTCCTGGCAGGTGCATTTGCATTTTTCTGTTTGCTTTAGGTAGAAGCAATAATCCATAATTCATCTATTTTACTAACAATCTGAAAGTTGGAAGGTGATATTTTTAACATATATGTCATTTAATGGTTTCCATTCGCTCTCAAATTTACAGACAGACATCTTTTAACAATTTGGGTCACATTTTCTTCACAGGTGATGAAAACGTACCATATGTATCATGCAGAGAGCATCAGTGCAGAAAGTAAGCTGAAAGAGGCTGAGAAACAAGAAGAAAAGCAGATTGGAAGATCTGGTGATCCAGTCTTTCATATTAGACTAGAAGAGCGACATCAGCGGCGAAGCTCTGTAAAGAAAATTGAAAAAATGAAAGAAAAGGTAAGTAAAAATAGATTGCAGAGCCTTTCTGTCCTCACTTGAGGTAATGTATAGTCTTCATTTGAGGTGAATAAGCCTAAGAACACTGATGCAATAGCTGATAGACACAGATTGTAAATTATTGTGAAACAACATGAATTTCCTCCCATGGGATTGCAAAATGTTTAAGAAACATAAAAATCATGTAATAACAGCTGGACATCATTTAGTGGTGAATGCCAAGTATTCAATACACAATGTAGAGAACTTGAATATTAACAAAGAGATTTCATTGCAAATGGGCCTGAAGCCCAAATACATTGTTATTCCCCATAGCAGGGTAATTTTAGTTTGTTATTTAAATCAGATTTGAAATATACTTTCTCAAAGGATTTCAGAGGTCATTTATAGATGTAGAATAAATTGTTTAGATTAATAAAAATGCATGTATGTTTCTTTGTCTTGTTAAAAATGACTTTGTTGTTTTTCCCAATGCCCGGATCTTCTCCTTCACCAGAGACAAGCGAAGTATTCAGAAAATAAACTAAAATCGATAAAGGCACGGAATGAATATCTCCTAACCCTCGAAGCAACCAATGCCTCAGTTTTCAAGTATTATATTCATGATCTTTCAGACTTAATTGATGTAAGTACTTGAAGTTTTTGTATTTTCCATATTAAGGTGGAATTAGCAATAACTATATGTCACTATTTGTAGAACACCGTCATTTATTAAAACAATATTATTTTATGTAATACTCAGGAAGAAAAAAATACTGTACATTAAACTATACATGATACTAAGACACTATCAATTGTGAGATGCATGTGAAAAAATTGCATTCTAAAACCAACGAAAAAAAGAAACTATTATGTTCTGTGAAGCTGTGAGTGCCTGGTAAACTCTGCTAGGAAGGGGACCCAGTCCTTCTCAGACTATGCAATGGCACAGCCCTAACTGCATTCATTAATTCAAAACACATTTACTGTGCTCCTACTATTGTGAGATGTCTGAGTCTATAGTCAGTTCTTTTTTGAAAATTAAGTTTTTGAGGTAACATAACATTGGTTAATATAATTATATAATTGTCAGGTATATATTATAATTTGACATCTATTTATTCTGTTCTGTGATTACCACCCAAAGTCCATATATTTGATCTCCTTTACCCATTTCACCCTCTCTCTACCCCTCTATGTCTGACCCTCTTTACTTCATCTACCTCTCCCCTCTTCCCCAAATCCTTACCCTCTGGTAACCACTCGTTCATGTCCCTGAGTCTCTGTTTGTTTGTCCTGTTCATTTGTTGCTTTAGGTTTATATCCCACATACAAGTGACATCATGTGATTTTCAACTTTTCCTGTCTGGCTTATTTCGCTTAGCATGATTATCTTGAGGTCCA
The DNA here is from genome assembly GCA_004027375.1 of Macroglossus sobrinus. Lineage (NCBI taxonomy): Eukaryota > Metazoa > Chordata > Mammalia > Chiroptera > Pteropodidae > Macroglossus > Macroglossus sobrinus. Next base: position 248,718 of record PVKZ01000298.1, read on the forward strand.
TCCATGTTGGCACAAATGGCAGCATTCCATCTCTTCTTATGGCTGAGTAATATTCCATTGTATATATACCACAGCTTCTTTAGCCAATCATCTATCGTAGGACACTTCTATTGCTTTCATGTCCTGGCTGCTGTGAATATTGCTGCTATGAACATCGGTGTGCAAATGTCTTTTCAGATATGGGGTTTCAAGTCTTTGGGGTAAATACCCAATAGAGGGATTGCTGGATCATATGGTAGATCAATTCTTAGTTTTTTGAGGAACCTCCATACTGTTTTCCATAGTATCTGTACCAATTTGCAGTCCCACCAGCATTGTATGAGGGTTCTCATTTCTCCAAATCCTCTCCAACATTTGTTATTACTAGTTCTGTTAATTATAGCTATTCTAACAGGTGTGAGATGGTATCTTATTATGGTTTTGATTTGCATTTCCCTAATAGCGATGTTGAGCATCTTTTCTTATATTTGTTGGCCATTGTATGTCCTCTAGGGAGAACTGTCTGTTCAGGTCCTCTGCCCAATTTTTTATTGGATCATTTGTGTTTTTGTTGTTACTGAATTGTGTGGGTTCTTTGTATATTTTGGATATTAGGCCCTTATCAGAGGCATTGTTTGCAAATACATTTTCCCATTCTGGTGGTTGTCTCTTTACCCTGTTGACAGTTTCGTTTTCTTCTATGCATTTTATTGTTTCATGTCTTATATTCAGGTCTTTAATCCACTTTGAGTTAATTCGGTGTGTGGCGATAGACAACAGTCTAGTTTCATTCTTTTGCAGGGGACTTTCCAGTTCTCCCAGCATCATTTATTGAAGAGACTTTCATTTCTCCATGATTTTTGGCTTTTTTGTCGAAAATTATTTGCCCATATAAATATGGGTTCACTACTGCACTGTTGATTCTGTTCCACTGGTCCATGTTAGACAGTTCTTATACAGTTCTTACCTTATAGAATTTAAAGTGGAAAAGACAGATGTTGAGCAAATGATGATTCAACTGATTATTTTATTACAGTTGTGATAGATACTAGGAAGCAAAATAGATAGAGTTCACATGAACCTCTTTTATAGTTTTATCTTACTCTTCATACTTTCCTCTCCATAGGATATGGTATAGATGAGCAGTAATTGGGCTCATTTAGAACTTGCAAGTATATATCCACTGTTATTTTTATGAAGTGATTACTGCCGTTATTTCCCTCCTTTAACGCTCTACATCTTTTATTCTTTCATTCAGAAAATGTGTACTGAGTATCCTAGTCATTGTGCTAACACTGTATGAAACTGCAAAGATAAAACAGACAAAATTTTGTGTCCAAAAATGCCAATATTTGTAAATGAAAGAAAAAACTATGTGTCATAAGAAAAGCACAGATAAAGTAAAAGAGTTTCAGAGAGGTATCTGCTAGAACTTTACTTATGTATTGCTTTGTATTGATCGAATTCAACAATTTTATATTAGAAAATTATTTTCTATGGCTCATAGTATCTGTCATACTTTCGACAATAGATTAAAACAATGTTATTTTTATAGTAAACTTAAGTCTCATGTATTTAGCTATTGTTTTAGAGCCGTAGTTTGAAGGCATAGTAAACCCATAATTTTTAGTTCGTTAATACTCTGATGTAACTTTTTCCTTTTGAGTCTAAAATCAATTTTATCCCATAATATCGTAATTTCTTTATGTAGAATCATTTAATGATAGGTAAACCAGGGAAAGCTTCTCTCTTTCCCTTTGTTACAAGTATTTCAATCAAATAACGAATTCTTTAATTGTTTTAAATACAGAAACTTTTAAAAAATATATTTATTTTCTTCTAAGACTGGTGAAATAATATGTTTCTTTTTTTTTTCCCTGCTAGACTGATGATAGATTTCCTGAATAAAAACAAAGAATTTTATAGACTTTGTTTGCAGGCTTAGGTTAGTAAGGATTCTGCAAAGTATGGAATATAGAACTAATTCTATGTGACCACTTTACTTGCTTTTTTTTTTTTTTTCATTTTTTTGGGGGGCGCTTATTTAAGTAGTGGTGGGAGTACTTGGCTAAACCCAACTCACTTTAACATGAATAGAAATCTCCATGTATTGAAAAGTATCTCTTTAATACCTACATGGTACTCAGTACTATTCTTGATGATGGGGTTCAGCGATGAGCAAAACAAAGTCCCATTTTTATGGAGTTTATGTGCTAGTCGAGCAGTCTGATCATAAACGAATTTACATACACATACACACACAGTAATAACAGTGTTATGAATCAAGATAAAACAGAGCTATGAGACTGCTGCTTTTGAAGGCATGGTCAAAAAAAGCCGGATATTTGAGCAGAGAATTGAGCTGGAGAGCCATATGGCTATCTGGGGAAGGAATCTCTCGTACAGAAGGACTGGCAAGGCTAAAGGTATAGGTGCAGAGTTGTGTTTGGCAAGCTCAGAATGCTTAAGGAATAGCGAAGGAGGCCAGTATGGCTGGAGCTGAAGGACTAAGAAGGAAAGTGCCAGGCGCGAAGGTAAGCAGAAGCTCAGGCACTTAAGACCTTTTTAGCAGGGAAACGGGTTTAAATTTTATTCTAAGTTTTGTGCGAAGCCACTGAAGGGTTCTCAGCAGGAAGTGACATCACCTGGTTTATATTTTAAAGACTCACTCCAGCACATGGGTGGAAAATAGACTGAGGTGGGTGAAAAGGAAGAGAGTGAAAACTGAGCCATATGTAGAATCTTTGCAGTTGTCCAGAGTGGAGATGATGCTGGTCTGGCCTGGTAGTGATAAACCTAAGGGAAGTGGTCAGATTCAAAATATATTGAAGATAGAGCTAATAGGAATTCGATACACTGGATGAAAAGGAGGATAAAAATGACTTCTAGGTTCAGGTCCCAAGTAACCTGGTTAATGATGGTGCCGTTTACTGAAATTAGAGGGCAGGGAGCAGTAGTTCTATCTAGTAAGATTGAGATGCCTATTTGGGCATCTGTGTGGAGATGTAGAGTAGTATCCTCAATATTATTATTGGAATATATAGCATGTCAGGATATATAAGAGTCGCCATCATTGTCATGGATACTGAGCTCCTATTATGTAACAGGCATAATCTCATCGAATCATCACAACCTTGTGAAGTAAATACTGTTATCTCCAATTTATGGATGCAAAGAACTGATGCTTAACTAGGCTAGATAGCGTGCCTAAGGTTGCACAGCTAATAAATTGCATGTTTCAAACTCAGACATTTTAACCTCCTGATCTAATTACTGGTATACATAAGTAATAATTAAATAGACCAAGTAATTTTCATTTTTTTAAAAAAAGTTGGACTTTTAAAAGATCAGCTTTAAATTTAAAATCTGAACAACTCTCAAATAATACAACTTAAATATGAATTTTCAAAGAAGAGATATGAAATTGGTTCATTGTCATAGTCAACTGAAATAGAATACTCCCCTAGTGAAAATTATACATTTGTTAACTTTTAAGACAAGCATATATGAGTATGTACATTCTAAATTGGCTGCTTATTTTGTAGGAAATCAATTTGCATATATAGTGGTAATCCTAAAAACCATTAAGCTTGACACTCTCTGGTGAAAAAGAAACAGATCAATTATTATGAAAAGGCATCTAGAATCCTTTATGCTTTGTGAGCTTATTTAGCAAAATACTTTTTAATACTGATCTATCAAGACAAATTTTTAATGCATAGCATTTCATTATGTGAAATGACATAGAAGATACTAAATGGATCTTGATTGAATCAAAGCATTATTAATAATCTAATAGGGTAAGTTTGATACCTTTTTTAACATATATATACCACAGTTTCCCTTGATTTCTATTCCTGTCAATCTCATAAATTTTCTGTGATAGACCATGATGAATGGATCTATTGTTATAAAAAATAGTCATATCATTTTCCATAGAATTTATATTTAAAACTAACCTGTTAGTAATACAGAAGCAGTTTGTGTACATTGTAGAAAATACTACAAGCAGAAATAAAATTATCCTGTTCTTCCCCCAAGATCATCACTGTTAAAAATATAGATTTTTTTCTTTGTGTCTATACATACATTTTTATACCAGGGGAGTATGGAATCATATTTTACAGTTTTTTAGCCTACTTTTTTCAATCATTGATCTTCATCTTTCCATTTCAGAAAAACAGTGTTTAGTAGCCAGATCATATTTCCACTTATGACCTCAGAAAATGTTTCACAGCTGGTATATCTAGACTAGACCCAGTTTAGAATCACACATTGCATCTGGTGATGTCCTTTCAGTCTCTTTTTATCTAGCATAGTTGTTGAAAAGACATGGACAGTTGTTTCTCAGAACATCTCGGCTTCTGGATTTATCTCATTAGTTGTGGTGTCATTTAGCCTGTTTCTCAATCCCCCATATTTCCTACAAAGCAAAATTATAGAAAGCCTTAATGAATTAAAGTTAAGCACTTTGGACGAAAATACATCATCGGCAATGTTGCCACATCTTATGTAGATATGTGACAACATCTGTTTAACTCGCCCGTAGTGTTGCCAAAATTGACAATTGGCTTAGTGTGATGTGACTCATTACTCCATTTTATAGTTAAGTTTTCCCCCCTTGTAACAAATAATGGATATTCTAAAACCTCTTGAATTTGGATCTTATTAAATTGTAAATCTGTAAATTTGGAACCAGCAATGTCTGAGCTATAAAGAAAGCAAAATGTTTTCACAGAGTACAAATTAATCATGTAGTAGATTAAAGAGCTATAATAATTTAAAATATTTTCAGGCACTTCAGACTAATTAACTTACACATATACTATTGACATACTATTTAATGGGATCATTTTTTGTTAATTACTACAAATATAGAACTTTAATAATTCAACACTTTGTTAGACTAGTTCAAGTTTTTCTATACATTTGGAAGTGATCTAATGGTTTTGAAAACCATATTTAATAATTTCAGTTTTTATCTATTTAAGATACTTATCAGTGTTAGTTTGAATTAGTAAGGTGAATCTCAGAAATGGCTATCAATGTAGAAACATTTCTAAAGCAGAGTTACTGTATCTCTACTAGAATTTATTTTTAATCTTATTTCTTCACTGTGCCTTACTGTGATCAATAAATTAATTTTATGATGAACTCTACCACTGAAAACACTTTTATAAACTAAGTAAACAAACTACTTGTAAAGTCCAAATTAAAAATATTAGATATCAGACCTCTAAAGTTTATTGATATTGAGGATAATATAGTAAAGAAAATGATGGGTGTGAGTGCTAAACGATATTTACCTTCTTATTTCTGCTAGAAAGACTTGAATATAGAGGTGTAGACAATTTGGGATACTCCAGATACTGAGTTATCTCTAGGGAGAAGAGAAGGGATTGTGATTGGGGAGGAGGAATTTAGGGGACTTCTGAAATATCAGCAATATTCTATTTGTTTAAAATGAGCATGAATGTTTCGCACTTGTCTGTAAGTATGGCACATGTTACATTAAAAAAAAGAAAAAGTGGAGAACTATATAAAATGATAAAAGCATGCTTTAAATAAGTTAATCTAAAGAATACCAATGTACTTGCACTTGCCAGTCTTTTAATATATGATTTATCTTTTCATACTGAGTTCTGATTCATCTTCATTTGCACAAACCACATCCATTGATTTCTACTTTTGAGTTCTTTAATGTAGAAGAAAAATACTCTAGGTATTTATAATGTTTTTCACACGCTTGCACAGTTGGCATACCTTACTCTAATTTATAATAATTTTGTTTTCTCTAAGTCTTTCCACCAACTCCTTTCTCAGTTATCCATTTATTTAATATAGTATGTTATAATTAAATTATAAGTGGCACAAAAACTGTGCAGTTGACTCTCGGTAGCATACAGAGCAGAAATGTATAGGAGTATTAGAGAGGGCCTGTTAGCTGTGTGTATTCATAGTGTGTTGCCTGGTCAGTATGTTTTAGAGCAGAAGTTGACAAACTTTCTCTTTAAGGGCCAGATAGTAAATATTTTAAGCTTTGTAAGCTGTTTGGTCTCCGTCCCTACTCAGCTCTAGTGCAAAAGCAGCCTTAGATAATAAGTAAGCAAATGGATGTGGTTGTGTTGCAGTCAGACTTCACTTACCATATCAGGCCAAGGGCTGGATTTAGATAACAAGTTTGATGACCTCTGTTTTACAGAATGAACTGAATGTTAGTTAATCCAGAGTGTCACTTAGGCAGAATGCTATTAAGAGGTCGTCTACTCTGTCTCTGAAGAAAAGTCCTAAGTAAATTTTAGTTTGTAGAGTAACAGTTTCTTAATTTGGAGTCAGGTGGAAAGTGGAACAGAGCTAATTTTTATTATGTCATTCTAAAGAATAACTCTGAATTATAAGAAATATATTGCAGATATTGGCCCAAGGAAATTTAATTGGTTTGAGAGAATAAAAATATAATTATAGGGAAAAATAGATTATAGTTTTATAAATAATAGATTTCACATCTGTGATTGTTAATATCCCCAACATTAAATGCAAAAAAGACAGTAACTAATTATTCTGTAAGAATTAGAATGTATTAATAGCCAGAGGAAAATTCATACAGGCAACAAATATTTGTAATTGAGTGCTGAAATTTTTAAGTGATTATCTTTTGCAAAGAGAAAAGAGGGGAAAGTATGAGTCTTAATGCTAGGAATCTCTGATCTGTAATCAAATTCACTACTCTGTATATCTGGAATTCTTAAAACGACTGATTTTAAGATTGCAGAACTGGTAATATCACCTCTTTCGGTCTAGTTCCACACCTACACACCCTCAAAAAGTCATTCAGAGAAACAAAGTCATCAACAGTAAAATTCAAATTTTTTTGTCCTAGAGCTTCTGCCCAGTAGTAATAATAAAATATTTGTCATTCTTACAGGACAGCATCACAATCTCCAGTTACTTCCTATAAAAGTTTACAGGTCACTTTGGTGCTTGAAGGATACAGCTGTGTTACTATTTTATTGAGATAGTGCCACAGAATAATCCCTTATTCCAGCTAATTTCCTTGATAGAGATATCTGTTGTGTGTTCTGTTAGCCATTTATACAGAATGAAATGGAAATTAGATTTCATCATGTACCACATGCCATGTTTGTTTTATCATTTCTAAATAATCGGTTGTCTTAAAGCTTTTAGCCTTATCCTTTTCTCTCTAGAGACATGTGTTTAATCAAAAACAAACTTATTCAGAGTTCAGATTTTCTTAATTAGTTTGACTTTCCCCTATACATAATAGTATTAAGAATTATCCATGAAAGCCTGCCAAATTAGAATACTGTATTCCCCATTAGGCCTGAACTCTTATTAGGAAGATTATAGAGGGATGATGTTAAATGGATTAGGATGGAGTAGTTATAAAGTAAACTGACTTATGCATGTTTTTATCCCTTTGTGATAGAAAGAGTATTTAAAAACTGAAATGAGTTGGGTGACTGAAGCATATGGCTTTTAGAGTTCTTTTCGATGGAGATGCCATGGGCCTTTGTTAAGGGAAATACCTGGTTTCTACCTGCTGCACAGGATGCTCTTTGTTAATTAGTCTTCAGTGTTTGCTTTTCCTTCTTGGCAGGACCTCTGAATGTTGAAAGTCACCTAAGGCTTGATCTTTGGCTTCCTCTTAGTTCCTTAAGTACTATCTGATGCCTCCTAGATTTTTATCACCAGCCTTGATCATCTTCCTGGACTTCAGTTTTGTATATCCATGTGCCTACTGGTCATCTCTAACCAGATGTCTAATAATAGACACCTTGAACATGTCATACACTCAAAACAACTTTTATATATGCATTTGCCCCTATCATCATCATTATCATCCTCTACATACATAACTTTTTCTTATCCATTTTTTACACCTCAGAAAATGATACCACTTTCCACCTAAACAAGCCAAAAACCCAAGGCTCTCATTCCCCATATATAAATGCATCTGCAAATCAAATCATCTCTAGCTCCAAAATATCACAAACCTTGCTGGTTTTCACTACCTGTATTCTCAGTCTCCTAAGCAACACTTCCTCATCTCTTGCCAGCATGTAGGAAGCAATAGCAATAACTTCCTAAGATGTCTCCCAGCTTCCACCAAGACCTTCCAATCAGTAATCCATTCTCTTCCCAAACAACCAGTCTTAAAATAAATAAATCAGGCCTATCAATCCCTATTTAAAAGTCTCTAAAGGCCTCCCATTATCCCTAGAATAAAATCCAAAAGCTTCACCAAGACGCTGTGTGAACTGACACCTGCCTGCCACTCGGTCTCGTGTCCTGCAGCTTTCCCTTAGGCACCATGCTTCAAGTACATGGGGTTTTCTGTTCCCCTGACCCACGGAGCTTTTCCTTGCCTGGAGCCTTACTAATTTTTGTCTAGACCACTTATTTTCAGAGCTTTACAAGACTAGTTTCTTCTTTTCATTCACCTAGCTGCCCTATGTAAATGAACAGCACCCCTTCTCCCTAGCATTCCCTATTCTTCAATTTTCTCCATAGCATTTACCACCTGGCCTGTATTTATTTGAGCTATCTTTTTTTATTCTCTCTCCTCTCTTTTAATTTGATTAAAGTTAGTTACAGAGATTCAGCCTGTGAAAAAATGAGCCCATGGTAGCAGCTCTTCTGAAGGAAATGATCGCCCACGTCAGTGGCAGCTGTATGTAGGCAACAAATGGTTATTCAGACTATTCATTGGCTCAGGCTTATGCCACCTCCATTCTCCTGTTTCCTGCTTTGTATCCATTCCTACCACATACATAGAGGTAGCAGTTTGACCTTCTTGTTGCTCAAGAGAAACTCAAGACAGGTTTTGCTAACAGTTGGTAAAGCGGCAACAGGAATTAGATTGTCAGCTCTTTATGGGCCATCAGGAACCCAGACAGGAAAGCAGGTATGTAAAAGTTGTTGCCTGTAGAAATTTAGACATTCAGTTCAGTCCTAAGAGATGCTTGTCTCTCACAAAATGCATTTGTGGTTTCTAGGATAAAGTACTGAATATCTAGAGAGGGAAATAGTGAAGAACAAGGGTATTTATTCAGAAGAAATTTACTTTCTTCACTTGACATCTAATGTAAATGCTCTGACATATCTATTTCCGGTCCTTTGAAAGCTACCCATAGTCACGTAAAAGCTCTTTTTGCAATTCAGTTTGCTTGGGTTGCACTGGTTTTTTTCCCCAGAAAGACTCAAAATAAGGGATAGACCCAGTCTTTACCCAATACCCACACCTGTGGAATGGTCAGAGTCAAACTTACTAAAAGCCAGAGATTGGACCACACATCACAGAAGCCTCTCAGACAGAGGCAGGAGTGATGAAGTTAAGGTGGAATACTTCTGCAGAAGAGTTCTTCTCCTCTCCATTCCATGACAGCTGCTTAATGCCATAGTTTCATAGGAGCTTAAGGCTGCCCTCTAGGCACTTCTAGGCCTGCCAGTAAATGACAGTGGCTCTTACTGTTCTGGAAACATGAATGAAGGACTTGTTTTCCATGGAGTTCCATTATGGGAACTGCCATCTAGGACCAAGCTTTTACCCCACTAAGGCTTCTCATGTCACGCAAAGCATGTTATCTCCGTGAACATCTGTGATTTGGTTAAACCTGGCATTATACCCACCAGGTATTCAGCCAACCTGTCAGCCTTTGGGAGAAGATGAAGTATTTATCATAGTCATCAATACTTGGATTTCATCTTCATTTTTGATATTATTTGCAGCCCTTTTGCCTGAGGATATTAGCCTACTGTGGTGATTTAGATTAATACCTAGCAGACTCTATCTTGGCAGCTCTTAGAATGTAAAAAAAAAAAAAAAAACCACTCTTGTGCTTCTAGCAGTCTTTCCTTCCCTAGTTTTAATCCATAATTTTATGTAGCCATTCAGAGTTTTTTTAATCCATCAGAATAACTTTTGTTTTCATGAACTATTTTATTGGTTTCTTATGTATTTTCATCATTAAATGTGCTTAGGTTATAACTCTGCAGAAGCTGGCTTTTCATGTTGTTATTAATAATTCATAAGCTCCATAGAATTATTTTAGGCCTTTTTTAATCAAGTATCTCAAATCTTAACCTATCCAGTATCATTTTAGCTTCCAGTTCAGAAAAAAAGATGATTCTGTGACGGGCCTTGCTGTCTCAGGAGACTTTGAATAAGAGTTTAATTTCTGTTTCTTGTTTCCTTTAATGTTCAGGATGCTTGAAAAACCTTGAGCAGAGAAAATGTTGCATATTAGAAATAACAGAATCATGCCAATTAAGTGACCTTACAGATTGATAAGTAGGGGTCAGAAATGAAAACTTTCCATCAAAGCTAATCACAGAAACCCCCTAAGTGTAGCAAAGTCCAGAAGACATCTGAAGAGGCCCCTGTTGTTAACCACATGCATGCTTCTCTCCAACCTGCTAGGAAACCACAGTGAAATCAGGGGTCTCTTACTGGGTCCAGAACTACCGAATCTGCCTGGCTGACCTGGGTATGGAAACATGCACCTATACTTTTGTCTTCTTGACTTTTACTCCCCAGAGAAGCCACACTTAGAAATTTGAGGAGTGAACTATTTATTTAAGTCTGGGAATAATGAAAACTTAGTATGTATTTCTCAGAGCTCTAACTCAGTTCGATAGTTGGGATTAGATTTCTTTCTTTTGCTTGCTCTTTTTTCTTCATTCTTCCTCTCTTCTCTTTTAAGTTGAAAAGAGACTTGGTTTTTGTAGGAGGGTGGGGGCTTTTCTCTGGGTCGTTTCTTTCCTCTAACGTCTGTTTTAAGTCCCATTGGGATCAGTACTCATGAAATAAATCAGCTTATGTGATCTGCTTCATTATAATTAAGTAGAATCTGTCTTCTTGCAGAATAGTAGAGTGTTTTGAAGCATTGAGTATGTCAAGAAATGAGGCCATTTCTTTACAAATTCATGTTTTCATAAGATGAGGTATCATTGAAAGAGAATAATATTTCAGTCCCTCTGATGTAAATAAAACTGCTACAGAGAACATTTATAGATTTTGAGAAGCAAGAGGACTTTGCTCATCTGAGACTAGAATTTTGTAATTAACTAAAAATTATTCTCTATATTTGAGTGTAGCTGATTCTACTAGAAATGTATTAATGATGAGACTGATTGCTGCATTTCACAATTGTATTTTGTTTGTATTTGTAATTGTGATGTGACAGCTCCTTGCTGCTTCTTTTAACTGAAAAATCTTTAATCTAGTTTAGTCTCTTGCCTGTGGATTTTTTTTGAACTTCAGATTCTAATTCAGTAGCTCAGGAGTGGGGCCCAAGATTCTATGTTTCCAGCAAGCTCTAGATAATGCTGATGCTGCTGGTATCCAGACCACACTCTGAATAGCAAGATTTTAGAATAGCTTTATGTAAGAATTCCAAATTTAATAATTCTGGAGTTGAAGGGTGAAGGTAGAATGAACGACGTTGGCATTTTTGAGGACAGGGCAGAGATTAAATTTGCATCTTCATAAAATCAGGTCTGATGGTTTATGTCCTGGTAGATGCATTCTTTGTACAAAGGTTGCTTCCTTTGTGTCACTCTTTTAGACTCAAACCAATAAACAGCTTTTTAAAAAAAATTCTCTGAGAACAGAGATTATTTTTTACTGTGTTCCAGCCTTTATTCCAGGAGCCTAGCAATTTTCAGGCACCTAATAGATGGCCAATTATTGAACTGAATTGAATCAAATTGAATTGATTGAACTCCATTAGAACAATATAGGAATGCCTTGGTTTTGTTCCTTTAAAATCACTTGTTTCCTCTTTAAAAGATTTATATTGCTTTTATGTACAAATGTAAAATTCTTTTAGTAATTTATAACTGACCTATATCCAGAGCTATATATGTTTTTAAAATTATATTTTCTGAAAATGCAACATGATAAAATAAGTATAAATACAAACTAAAAGTAGTGAATTAAATAAAGATAGTAAATAAAGATAGATTTTAAAAAGTAAATAGAGATAGTAAATTTAAAAAGATAGTAAATTGAAGAATCCCAACGCCCTTTTATTCCTAGGGCTAAAACAAAATTCTATCACCAATAAAAGGACTTTGGCAATCATTTCTTATTCTTATTTAAGAATTTTATTCTAGGGATAAGGAAGGAGGCATTCTCGGATTATTTTGGCAGATTCAAACCTGATCTCACTTCTGAAAGAGTAAAGATTATATTGAGTCTTCAGTATTTTAATGTAAATCCAAAATATTAGTGTGTTTGCATCGTAGAAGGATTTCAAGAAATCGTTATGTTAATCTCAGTTTACATAAACAAACTTGAATGCTATCTTTTCATTATCTCACTGTTTGGTTTGCTTTTATTTTTTATTGAGATATTATTCACATACCATACAGTTTACTACAGTTGTCGTTTAGTGTATTACAGAGTTGTTATCTATCACCACAATCAATTTCAGAACATTTTCATTACTCCAAAAAGAAATCCTGCACCCCTTAGTCATCACTCCCCAGTTCCTCCATCTGCTAGCCCTCGGCAACTACTTACTAATCTACCTTCTGTCTCTATAGATTTGCTTATTCTGGACATTTCATATCAATGGAATCATATAATGTGTGATCTCTTGCGAGCGGCTTCTTGCATGTAGCATAATGTTTCAAGGTTGATCCGTGTTGTAGCATGTATCAGTACTCCTTTCTTGTCTAAGGCTGGATAATATACCATTTTGTTTATTTATTAGTTGATTGACATTTAGGTTGTTTTTACTCTTCTATTATTAATAGTGCTGCTGTAAATATTCACATATAAATTTTTGTGTGAAAAATTTTTATTGCTCTTGTATACATACCTAGGAATGAAATTACCTACTCGTATGTTAGCTCTGCTTAATCTTTAATGAACTGCCAAACTCTTTTCCAAAGTGGCTACAACATTTTACACCCCCATCAGAGGTGTATAAGGGATCCAATTTTTCCACATCCTCCCCAATACTTGTTATTTTTTTTTTATTATGGCCATTCTAATGAGTGTGAAGTGGTATCTCACTGTGGTTTTGATTGGTATTTCCCCAAAGATTAGTGATATTGAACATCTATTCATATGCTTGTGACCATATGTTTTTTGGTTGTTGTTTTGAGAAATGTCTATTCAGATCCACTGCCCATTTTTAATTGGGCTATTTGTCTTATCATTGAGTCATAAGAATTCTTTATGTATTCTAGATACAAGTTCTTTAAAAGATACATGATTTGCAAAAAAGTTTTCCATTTTGTGGATTATCCTTTTACTTGATAGTGTCCTTTGAAGCACAAAAGTCTTCAAATTTTATGAACTATTTATTTATTTATTTATTCATTCATTCATTTATTTATTTTGTTGCTCGTGCTTTTTGATGCCATATTCAGGAAACCAGTCCTTGTGCAAGGTCGTGAGGGTTTACTCCTGTTTTCTTTTAAGAATTTTACAGTTGTAGCTATTACATTTAGGTCTTTGATTCTTTTTAATTAATTTCTGTATATGACGTGCTTTTAATTTTTAAGTGCTGTGATCTTGGCTACCATGCAAGTCTGAACAGAGCCCTAAGAACATATCTCTCTGCGGAGTATAACCTTGAAACCTCCAGACATGAAGGCTTAGACATTATTGAAAATGCAGTTGACAATTTGGAGCCCAGGAGTGATAAGCAGAGATTCATGGAGATGTACCCTGCTGCCTTCTGTCCACCAATGAAGTTTGAGTTTCAGTCTCACATGGGTGATGAGGTCAGTAATTATTTTAAAATTTAGTGAATTGTCTCTTCACTGACATTGCTGTTCACCTGTTGTAACAGTTGTAAGAATTCCCAGTTGTTTTCTCTCTCCTACCTTTGCGTGGAAACATAGCATAGTGTTTTCCTAAGACCGGCCATTACCACCACCTTTTAAAGCAGGGATCAAACACTCAGATATGTCTGCAGGGGCCAAACAAATTTAGGTGCAAACTCGGTTGGCTATAAGCATGATAGACACTTCTTCCTCCACCTCAAGACATTCAAATTTGAATTCAAAACATAACATTTTGCTGGCCCAAAGGAATCTATCTGAAGACTTCTTATAATCCTGATTTAAAGATTCCCATAAAGAAAAATAACTGTAAATGGTAGGAAAATAAGAGAGAGTGGGGAAAATGTAAAACATATTTTTAAGATCCCAGTTGACTCCAAACTGGTAAAGTGAAATGATATATCTTTATATGAATTTACATTTCTATTCTATTTTACTGAGAGGGAAAAAAAGCCATTTAAGTTACATTGGTACTATGCGAGTTACAGTGGTATATTTTATTATCTGCAGACTGGGGAAAACAAGAAAATCCAGTTAATGAAAGCACGCTATATAACACTTGGTGTTCCAGCTGTGCAAAACAATACTCATAGGTTAAAAATTCTATTTTAGCTTACTGTGGTGACAGTATGTTTTTAAAAATAGGTGTAATTATAATATCCATGGCACATTTCTTTAATGCATTGATTTTTTTCCCTGAAACACATAGTGTTAAGACTTATAAGATATATCTGGGTGTACCTGCTGTATTTCTAACCTAATTTTATTTTTGCTTGATTTGATAGAATAAATTACTTGATTAGCAATAGTAAGCATTTTTTATGATAATAGCATGGAATTTGACAGGCTAATGGCTTATGCCACCCAGAGTTAAATGTTTCTCCAAAACCAAGTGATTGCTGTTTTAATTTTCCAGCTATGGTTATGTTAAACATAGAATGATAAAATATCATGGACAAATGACTTCAATTGGGTTAATAGTTTTAACCTTTTTTTTTTTTTACTATTATTATTTTAATAAAATGCATCTGTTGCCCTTTTTTATGGCCAGTGCTGCCAGGAAGCTATAATCTCTTAAGATGTTTTGGAGACTCCATTAAAGAAAATCTCTGTCTGCTGAGAACATTTCAATGACAGGGAAGAGAAAAAAAATTGTTAGTTTCTGGCTCAATTTTAATATAATTAAAAGGGTCCAATTTTGACCTTACCCATAATTGGGATCATGGCCAAAATATCTTTCTACCGAAGCCTAAGATGTGTGTGGCCTCTTCAAGTTCATGGCCTCTTCAGTCATGTGATTTGGCTAATATTGGCAAGATAGGCCATCGTTAAAAGATGGTAAAAATAGTTATTTGCATTTTTTGACATTTTACTATGTGTCAGGCAGTGTTCTAAGTGCTTCATATGTAAATTATCTCATGTCATCTCTACAACAATCCTATGACTTTAATAACTCTTATCATCCCCTGAAAACTGAACATCAGTTTTACAGATAAGGAAACTGATGTTCAGTAACTTTCTACAGTCACCCATCTGACTGTAACCAGCAGGCTCTACTGCCTGCCCTAATTTGCCTCGTGGTCCATTTGGATAATCCTTCACACCCTTTCTTCTGCCCAACAGTCAATAAGAATTCCACGAGTGAGATGTCAGTATCAGAGCTCCGACTCCAGTAACTGCCCCTTTCTTAGAGCGATGCTTCCTGCAGCTGCTCTCTTCCCAGTCACATCCAGGCCAAGCAGCTGCATTCTGCTCTTGCCCCTTACGTAACCCGTCCGTATTTAAAACTGAAGTTTTGAGGCGGCTGTTAAAAGTAAATATGTAATTGGAATCTTGAGGGGATCCGCGTGATTCATGTAGCATCTAAATAGGAGAACTATGGCTCTGGAGGCTGGCTTGATGGTGTCCTGTTGTAACTGAGACTTCTGATTCCCTGTCAGGTATGTCAGGTCAGTGCTCAGCAGCCAGTCCAGGCGGAGCTCATGCTCAGGTACCAGCAGCTGCAGTCCCGACTGGCTACGCTTAAAATCGAGAATGAAGAGGTAAGCATGCTTTCTGCCCCATGAGTAATCTGAATTCTGATGACAACTGGGAGGCATTTTCACGTGACCAAGGCATATTTAACATTCTAAATGCAATCTCTTCATCAAGCATTTTCAACTAAACTAGGGTTCCTAAAACACTTCGTTAAGGGTAAACAGACACATTCTGTATTCTACCACAGATGAATACCAGGGATTCACTGCATACACATGGAAATACACCTTTTATTCTTAAATTTTTAATTCACACAAAAAATAATTCCTACAGATTACCAAATTCAACATGTATCCAATAATATACAATAATGTGTGGAATAAAACTTTTGACTGACATGTTAATTTAGTTGTAATTTTGGAATTAGCACTTCGTTTTTTTGTAATCTGTAGATTTGGGGACCGAGCATGAAATTTACTGATAAAATTCTTATAAAACTCATTTTAAAACAATGCTTGAATGTGAGTAGGAAAATGTTTATTTGCTGACATTAGTTGATTTAAATGGATAGAACATAAAATGTGAATTATAAATATATGTTGAGCCAGAAAGTGGTTGTACAGTTCAGCTGCCTGTTTCTGAAATTAACTTAATTGGATCCACGTTCTCCTTAAATAAAAATATGAACTACAAATGCTTCTTATATTAGTGATGGCTCTGTTATAATTTACAGGAACCCAAATCAAACTCTCTCAAGTTAGAAAATTTACTTATTGATCATGTTTTCAATAGCCTCAGTCATGATTAAATCTGTGTTCAGATGATATTATCAGGAATCACTTTTCATCACTTTGAAATGATATCTTCATGTGTGTTGGTATGAGCCACCACCACCACTCTTACCGGAAGAACCAGGACTACATGGTCCCTACCACTTGCCATCTTATCCCATATCAGCATCGTTATCTCTGAAATAGGATCGTTCATTGACCTGACTTAAGTGATACAATACTTACAGACAAATTGTTACACCCAGGAATTGGGATTCTTTCATTGGTCAGCCTAGATATTGCCCACTCATAGAGCCCTGTGATTGACAGCCCCAACAGAAATATGTAATCTAAAGAAAAACAATTCTCAAAAGTAAGAAATGTGAGAGAGAAAAATAATTCAGCTTGGTAACATTAATTATCAAAATTCACTTTAGTACTCTTTTATTTCAATCCCACTGGGAAGTTTCAAGCTATGTGAATATGTTTTTGTATTTTTTTTTTCTATTAAGAAAGAGTGATGTGTTTCTAGACCAATATAATTTGGTCAAAACCCATTGCAGCTTTCTGGCTTCCATTCTTTCTAGAAAAACCAAACCATCCCTTATTCAAACATATGCTTTTAAGATGCAACCATTGTGATTAAGACTTCAATCTTTGTGTGACGTCCCACAAATGAGCCTTTCCAAAGGAAAGCTATTGCTCTCCTTGAGGTGTTCTGGTTTTTTTCATGCATGCCTTCCTGCTGTTTTTATTTGGAAATAGTCTCTAAACTCTAGGAGAATGGTGTGTTCTACACAAGGTCAAAACAGGCAGCCCACAGACCTGTTTCATTTGGCCCGTTAAAAACAGAAAGACTGGCGACTCTGGCCATGCATTGCTTCATGAAGGGAAAAGCTGGAATATTTGAATTTCTCAATGCCATAGGCATTCAGCTCCTGATTTTGTTATATTGTTCAGACCATTTATGTTACCTATCAGGCCTATGCAGGCCTCTGAGTTTGTGATGCTTAATGTGTGCACCTTTGAGCATAATTTGGAGAAACACAAGGTCCTTATAAACTGATTGAGGCCAGAAACACTTTCTGAGGCTAACCTTTTTTAATTTACTGTAGAAACAAATGAATTGGATTGTCTTGATGTTTTTTGTAAGCATGACTAATGGTTTATAATTTTTTGGCTATTGAACAAATTCAGCATAGTAGAATGGGGTTCCCAATAAAAGTCAGATTTAAATTGGATTTTTGACAATCAGTAGATTTTCATAGATATAGGAAGAACAGATGTTTCGATGTATTTCAAGGTACCCTCATAAAACCTTGGTTTCCCAGAGCAGTTTGGTTATCACCCAGGTTCTCCTTGGGGATAAGCCAAAGGTGAAGCTGAAGTCATGGGTTGAAAGGCCTTGAGAGCCCACCTTAAGGAATTTTGATACTGTAGGTCAGTTCATTTCAGTACAGTAAATATCTGTTAGCAACTTCTGCCTTCCACATATTTTGCCAGGTGTGAAGAGTACAGAGATGAATTAAGTCGCAGTTAGCATCTGTCTAGCATGAAAGCCAGACTGTCACAAATCATTTATATAATGTGAAAAACAAGATGTAACTTGGAAACAACTTAGTAATTGTTGCTGATTTGGAGCCTTGTGTAGCACTTTTCTCTACCATAAATAAAGAATTTGCCTCAGATCTTCCACTAATAAGACAGAAAATTGACATGGCATCAAACCAAAATATACTAGTAAAGAAACGTGTATAATTCTGTATAATTCTGTATTCTGAACAAGCATACTTACTCATAAAGTCCATATTTTTCTGGACAGAATTGAATTAACTAAATATAGTTATGACTGCCCAGTGAGAAGTTCAAAGTTGAGAATTTCATTAGGTTTACAAAAGCATGGAAAATGCAGCTAAATAAAACATGAATCTTTTTTACCAAATCTTAAACAACTGCAAATAATGGGCACCATTTGAAACTATAGGAAGCCTTCTTAGAAGGGAGTTTCCATGCTAAGAGCCCCCATACCATATCTTAGCCATGAATAAATTTTGATTGCTCTATTGTGCTTGATTTTTAAAAATTAGTTGCTGTCCCTTAAAAATTGGAAGTTTTTAGTTAAAATACTAATATTTGGCTTCTAAAAAATTAGAAAGTCTTATTACACTAGACTTACATTTCTGCAGGATCACTGACTTGAGCTGAGCAATAGGTACCTCCCTTATTCGCAGAATATGTGTTTCCTGTTTACTATGTTCCCTACTCAGCCCACTTGCCTCCTTTTTATTACTTGCTTGGACCTTTAAGATATTGGAGTTTGCAGCACCTGCCTTCAAGAAGAGAGAGCAGTAAGCTTTTGTGAAATGACCACAGTATACTCATAAGTAGCAAAAGTTGAAAGAAGAGGTTTGAGAAGGACTTACTTAGTTAAATTTGTGGTTGTTGAAGATTTATAATGTATCGTGACATTTATTGTCACTTCACAGCTTTACTTTTGCCTGTTGAAGCTTTTAAAATGAGCTTTTGGTTTTATTTTGCTGCAAACTTGCACCACTGGCACCTCACTCTTAGATCCCAGCTTCCAGTCAATGAGTCAACAAAGGTTTATCCGTGTCCACTGTGTGTTGCACACACTGAATTAGAGCAGAGCCTGCTGCCCACTTTGATTCCCAATTTTAAGGTTTTTTTCTTACTTAGACGTATAACTTTTTATTTGAAACATTAATATACATTACTTTAAAAGACACTTTAAAGGCAACCTAGATCTAAATGATCATTTATACCTTTCTCTCTATAAACACTTTACAAACTCTTTCTATGCTAATATTCTACAGTCATGTCCACTTTCTTAAAGTTTACTTTTAACCTTTGTCATAGGGATTTCTATTTAGGCATCATTCCTGTTGCTCCTTTCTTTCAAAACTAGCCTGTGGAGTAATTCCCCATAGATTGTATTTCCCTTTTCTTAGAGTTCCTCTTTCCTCCCTTTTACACAGCTGAAGAAAGAGACAATGGATTGTATAACTAGAGCCATTATGCCTTTCATATTTTTAGCACAGTCTCAGTTTTAAGTTGTTTTCCCCATTTTAAGACCATTAGTCCCAGTATCTGGATCAGAAAATAGTTTTTATAAATATGTCATTTCTGTGCTGTAACAAAAATCTCACATATAAAACAAATCTCTCTTAAGGTATAGTAGTTATCCCCCGAAAGTAATGGAAAAGAGTGAAGCCTATGATTCCTTGATTAATTTACAACAATGTTTAATGAACTTATAGCCCGGAGAAATTTTTCTAACACCACTTAAAATCTTTTACCAATAGTTTACTAGAGAGTATTTCACAGACTATTCCAAAAATATGTTTCTTACACAGGATTTTTTCAACAATATTGAACAAGATTTTAGACAAACATTTGAGACAGTTTTTGTGCCACAGGTAATTAGTGGAAATAAGAGATATTTTGGTTATCCTTCTGCCTAGGGTAAAAAAATCATATCGCAAACCCCCTCCAAATTTCCCATAATATCAATGGCCACAGCAGAACCCCAACTTATGTAAATCAGTGATCAGGCCCTTATGGGCAATTGTCAGATTCTTTTAAGACTTGGTATAATATGTAGAGCTTGATAATTCAGTGAATCATAATTGCTGTTGCTGATTGTCTCTGTGGCTTTAACTTTATTTTTACTTATTTAAGTATTTCTTACTTGCCTGCAACCTTCTCCTGATGAGGTTAACAGTAAAAGTCTAAGTAAAAGATAACTGTCATTTATCCCTTAAATGACAGCATTATCGTGGCCAGAATTGAAAACAGGATCAACTGTTTAGAAGCAGTGTATGTAATATGTATACATATACATATATATTTACATATACATATGCATATATATAGTCTCAAATATGTTTTAACTCACTGAAGGGAGGCTCTTGATCCAGAGGAATACTAGGCAGAGTGAGGAAAGTGTCTAGAAATGGTCTAAAAGTGAGTCATGAGATAGGGCACCCCAAAAAAAATGGCAGAGCTCAGGATGACTGTCAGCAGTGAAACTACATGTTGCTGGTGTATGCTGAATATTCTTTTGGCATCTGTGGATTTGCAGGAAGGATGATTCCAACTTCCACCAGTCATTCAGTGAACTTTTTGATTATCTGCTATGTTCAAGCACCTTGCTAGTGACTAGAAATATAAAGATAAACAAGCTGTCCCTGACCTCAAGTTGTTGCCCTTGTCAATTGGAAACATAGCCCTCTAAACAGTACAGTAGGTGTTTATGAGAACCATTTCTCATAACTGTTGGTGTCATGCTCCTCAGACCACGCTTAGTATTAGGTCCACCCAGAAGGGTCATCAAATCAGAGCCATGGTGGAATGTAGGAAAACAAGCTTTCTGAGACAAGGCAAAGATGTTGTTCAGAGAGCCGTGGGCAATGATGATGTTTTCTTCTTTGGATTAAGTTATATCATTGCTGAGAATGAATCTTGTTCAGAAGTCAAGAGTGCCTGGTATTCTTAAATGTACCCTAAATGCAAATACATAGATTATTAGTATGGATTCCTCTGAAATGGTGGTAGATCCCTCCCCAGAAGCTAGGAGGTAGTGCAAAACTTGAACTGGTTTTTTTTTTAGATCGAGTAACACCTTACCCAGCACAGACAGGGTCACTGGCATCAGTACCCCCTATTAGGGTATCAGGAGCAAGGGAAGTCCATAGCATCAGGTTCTGCTTCTGTTCCTGCATTCTGTAGCCTGTACTGGCAGTAAGTTTCTGTATCCTTGGTTAATTAGCTTTGGCATTAATCCAATCTCTCTGTGTGTGCATGTGCATATGGTCTTTTTAATACATCTGAAATGTACAGTACTATAATTGACATACATCCAAGGTTGGTGATGTTGAGGAGTGAATAGATAAGTGAAGGGAGAGCGGCACTGGGGGTCACCTTCACAAATGCATTGATGAGCATTAAAGGATGAACAGGCCTGCAGCAGGTGTAGGATGCAAAGTACAGAGCCATAAAATAAAGTGGTGTGTGTTAGGAGCTGAATTGTGTTCCCCCAAAATTTAGATGTTGAAGTCCTAACCCCTAGTACTTCAAAATATGGCCTTATGTGAAGACGAGGTCTACACAGAGGAAATCAAGTTAAAGTGAGGTCATTGGAATAAGCCCTAATCCAATACAACTGTGTCCTTATTAAAAAAAAGGTGGAGGGGGGATTTGGACACAGAAACATGGAAGACAGTCTGAAGAGCCACAGAAGATGGCCATCTACAAGCCAAGGAGACAGGCCTGGAACAGGTCCTTCCCTCACAGCCCTCAGAAGGAACCAACTCTGCTGATACCTTGATCTCAGACTTTTGGCCTCCATAACTATGAGGCAATAAACTTTTGTTTAAGCTACAGGCCTGTGGTGCTTTGTTACAACACCCCTAGAAAACTGATAACAGTATGTTTGGAGAATGAAACCACCAAGACAAATTTCTTGTTTTCGCCCATGATTGTAATGTCTTGGGAGAAAAAAAGGCAAAAGAGCCAGTCTGCAGAAGCCCACAGAAGTCATCTCTCCCTTCTCATTTGTTCTGATCCAGACCTCAGGGTCCAGGCCACCTGGACACTCCTCCACCATAGTACATTCTTTGGGTTTTTCATAATCTCTTTTCATGTTTTTAGCCTCTTCTATTAAACCCAACTGCATTTTCCTGCTGCTACTTAGGGAGTCATTACAAGCTTCATATTAACTGTTTCATATTTGCCTCATTATCTTCCCTTGTGACTTACTAACATGGCTTGTGTGTGTCAGAAGCTAGTGTTATTGTCGAGAACATCAAATGGGATAATATGTAGTCCTAGCCATCGTGTCTGGTGTTTTCTGCCACATCCTTTATTCTTCCTGACAATTCCAAATTTAACCGTGTCACTGTTGCTTTTGAAAAGGAATTGAGGAAAAGAAGAAAAAGTGTTAATGACATTGACAGGGGGTCACATGGCTGCTGCTGGTACACAGTAGGATCCACAGTGAACAGGCAAGGTTTCTCTCTGGTCTCTCAGCAGATGGCACTGCCTCGAAGACCTTAGTTAGTTAGGCTAGTGCTGGCACAGAGTCCACTTAAGGGTCCACAGTTGGTCTACAGGTAGTGGGTTTATTACCAGATTCCTGAATAAATAAGGCACCTTCCAGTTCACTGGACAGGTTCTTTGCAGCAAGGCTGGCCCCAGACCACAGCCAAACACAGCTGGAACTGAGTCAAGGGTCCACTTCTGGGTCTATAGCCAGGACTAAGGTCTGTAGGCCTGCACAGATGGGCCTGTCTCTCTCCAAGTGCCTCGGTGGGTAGGACTGAGCCTGGAATGGACTGCTGAGAGGAACCAGAGCCAGGTTACAGGGTGCTTCATAATCCACAGTTGGACCAAGGCTGGCGGGCCTGCCTCCAGGGGCACAGACAGACATGTCTCCTGCCAGTCCCTTGTCAAGCAGAACTGCTTTTGGACTTGCAGCTGAGCTTGACTGGAGCCAGGCTATAAGACCCCTTCAAAATCTGCAGTCAGATCAAGGTTGGTGGGCCTTCCTCTGGAAGCATGGACAGCCTTGTCTCCCATTGGGCTCTTGGATGGGCAGGACTACTCCTTGGGCCACTGCAGGATCTACTGTTGGGCCAAGGTCAGCAAGTCTGATTCCATGAGCATGGACAAATGTGCCTGCTGGCAAGTCCCTGAGATAAGAAGGATTGCTTCTGGACCAGGACTGAAAGGGACTAGAACTGTATCAAGGTCAGCAGGACTATTACCTGGGGCACAGGGGGGCATGACTCCTCCTGGGTCCCTTGGTGGACAGAGCTGGTGGCAAGACCAAAGCCAAACAGAACTGCAGCTGAGTCCACAGGGGGCCAGGGATGTTTCTGGGTCTGTAGCCAGGACCACCATTAGCAAGCCTGATACTTGGGCATTGACCTTTCTCAAACTAGTCCTTCTCAGCCTTGAGCTCCACCGAGGTTTTGAAAGGTCCTACTGGGATCCCAGAGCTCCCACAGATATACTTTTGTCCATGGATGGCTGCCAAGTTACTGTTGCTATAGGGAGTTATGAGGAAGAGACTTCTATTTTGCCATATTGCTGATGTCACCTCCAGGGTGGTACATCTTTTCATACAGCCAATAGATATATAATTATGATTTCCTTAAAGTAACTACTTACACTATTGTTTTGTTTGGATGATCTTTAATATGTTTTTTCCAATAATATCTATCCCCAGGAATATTGACTAAGTGTGTGAAATTTCTTTGTCTTCTTTTTGTATTCCATCGTATGACTTCTTTAAGCATCTGGATTAGCACTGATTGATGTTATTTCTTTCTTAACAGTACTTTTTGTTTAAAAAAAAGTAATTGAAAATATATTTACTCGTATAATGATGGACTGAGTCACTCAGCTGACTCTTTCACATTTTACTGTCCAAAACAAGGCACATGGCCAAACCTGAAGCCCATGACACAGGGAATCATATGTTCACAAAAGGAAGAGCACCAGGTATTTTGAACAGAAATAAAAAACAGTGATTCTGAACTATTAGTACCCCTAATGGTTTGGGAAAATAAACAAACATTCTCTATGGAGGATGATAATCTTACCCTAGACTTCAAATAACTACAAAAATGTCCAGCAAAAATAACTAGGTCATATGAGGAGACAAGAAACCATGAGTGATAGCCAAAGAAATAACTGACAATAGAGACAAATTATAGAAACTCCAAGTATTGGGATTATCAGAAACCAATTGTAAACAAGCTGCTTACTATGTTCAAGGAGATAAAAACCAAGCTTAGATTTCAGTAGAGAACTATAACCTGTAAACAGTGAAATAACAGATTTGAAATTCTACAACTGATAAAATGCAGTAACCCAAATTAATAAATCAGTGGATAGTTTTAACAGTAGATTAGATATAGCCAAACAGTGAATTGTCAAAGTAGAAGACAAATCAGAAGAAAATAATCAAAATACAGCATGGAAAAACAAAAGGTAAAAAATATGAAGAGAACATTAAGAAATATAGATAACACATTGATGTTTAGCATACCAATTAAACCCTCAGGAAAAAAAAAATAATAGAAAAAAAAAGTAGAGACAATATTTACAAAGTTAAAGGCTGAAAATTTATCAGAGATTGTGAAAAAAATCACACAATTCAAGAATATTATATTTTCAAGTCAACAAAAACAGTTCACCACTAACAAACTCACACTAAAAAGAATTTCTAAAGGGAAGGTGCTCTTAAAAATGTAAGACATAGAGGTCAAAGAGTATAAAATATATGGATAAAGTTAAATGAGTATTGACTATATGTAACAACTGATATCTCATTTAAATATATATAAATATTTCTATAGAAAATTTTTTATAGAAATATTTATAGGTATTTATAGGTATTTATGTTTATATTTATAAATAGAATAAATCAGGAGAAGTAAATGGAGATAAGTAAGGTGTTCTAAACTCTGTACAGAATGGGAAAAGGATAAAGTGATCAATTTATGTTAGACTTTGATAAACAAGTGGAGTACAACCTAACTGGAAGATAAATGTGGAAGATAAGTTAAAAAGCTCCTAGAAGATAACATAGAATAGTATCTTAATAGCCATGAGATAGGAAAAAAATTCTTAAGGATAGAAAAGGCACTAATCATAAAGGAAAGGATAGGTAAGTTGATTGCATTAAAACAAGAGACCAGTCATCTGGACACTATAGGAAGAGTGAAAATTAGGGCACAGAGTGGTAAAAGATTTTTTTAACATGATAACAAAAGACTCATATCTATATAAGTTTTTAATAAAAACACTCATAACCCAATAGAAAATTGAGTAAGTGATTTGAACAAAGTGTTTCCAAGAGAGGAAATCCAAATTGCCTTAAACATACGGTAATGTGCTCAGTCTCAATCTTCAGAGAAATGTGTGTTAAAACTACAATGAGGTGCCACTATACAACCAACACAATGATTTCAATTTTATAAGCTAACAATACCAACTTTTGAGATAAGGGAGCAGCAGGTATTCTACTGTGCTTGTGTAAATACAAATTAGGACAATGATTTTGGAAAACAGTTTGGCACACCCTATAAGCATCAATTCTATTCATGTATGTACAGCCCAACAAAAATGTGTTCATAGCAGTATTATTCATAATTGTCCAAAACTAGAAGTAAGTCATCTATCATCAACAGTAAATTATTATGTATCCTTACATTGAGTATTCAGCAATGAAACACGAGCAAGAAATGAATAAATCTTACTACATAAAGTTGAGCAAAAGAAGCAAAACAAAAATCATACATGCTGTAGGATTCCATTTATACAACATACCGAAAGGGAAAAACTGATAAATGATGTTAGAAATCAGAATAGTGGTTACCTTTAGGAAGGAGAAAAGAATGTGTGGTAGATGAGAGAAGCACAGGGACACTCACAAGGTACTATGTTTCTTGATCTGAGCAGTGGTCATATAAGTGTCCATCTTGTGTTGTTCATCAAGTTATACACTTACTTCCTATACATTTTTCTGTATAATTTAATTTTCAATTAAAAATATTATTTTTTTTTAATGTAGTTGAGAGAGCACCCAGTGATTCTTGAGATTTATAAGGACTCAAATATAAAGCGATGTTATCCTTATGATAGCATTGAAGAAAGCATTTCCTTATATTGGTGGGGTATTCTTTATCTGCCTGTCCCCCCTAACAGACCTTGACCTTCTTGGGGCAGGGCCTGTGTCCTCATCTCTGCCTGACACAATGAATTCTCACTGCTTGTTTGTGGGATTCACGAAATAATGTACTAATGTGAAAAGTATGTTGCCATTCCCAGGTTAAGAAAACAACTGAAGCCACCTTGCAGACAATACAAGATATGGTCACCATTGAGGACTATGATGTGTCTGAATGCTTCCAGCATAGTCGCTCCACAGAGTCTGTGAAGTCTACTGTGTCTGAAACCTACCTGAGTAAACCCAGCATCGCCAAGAGAAGAGCGAACCAGCAGGAGACTGAGCAGTTCTACTTCATGGTGCGTCAGTTGCTTCCCAGCCACTCTTGGGGCTCAGATCTGGGGTCCCCAAATGCTACTTCTGGAGTTCCATCAGCATCACCTGCTAACCTCGTAGTCCTATCTACCCTCGGAGTTCCTGATTCAGTCAGTCTGGGATAGGATTTAGGAGTTAGTACTTTTTAAAAGAGATGAAGACAAATTTGAAGAGATCTGCATTAATACAGAACTTTTAAACTTTAATGAGCATACGTATCACCAAGAGAGCTTGTTAAAATGTGGGTTCTGATTTCAACAGGTCTGGGAAGGGAGGGACCTGAGAGTGTACTTCTACTAGGTTCCCAAGTGATGGCTGATACTGCTGGTCTGCATCAGACCACACTATGAATAGCAAGATTCTGGGATCTTTTAAAGCAGTGGTCCTGCCCTTTCTGGCACCAGAGACTGGTGCTCCTATGAGAATCTAATGCCTGACCTTCTGAGGTGGAGCTGAGGTGGTGATGCTAGCACTGGGGAGAGGCTGCAAATACAGATGAAGCTTCACTTACTCCTCTGCCACTCACTTCTTGCTCTGCAGCCTGGTTCCTAACAGGCCATGGACTGGTACCGGTCTGCAGCCTGGTGCTTGGAGACCCCTGATCTAAAAGATAAAAATGTCTGAATTTTAGATATCCTATGAGAAGTTCCATGACATTAAATTTTTTTTTAATTAAAAACAAATCTTTCCTTCTGCAGAAACTCAGAGAATATTTGGAAGGTAGTAATCTCATCACAAAACTTCAAGCCAAACATGATTTGTTGCAGAGGACTCTTGGAGAAGGTCAGTCATTTGAAATAGAGGGGAAGATGACATGGATTATATATGGTGTCATGTGTATATTCTATGAAGTGTGTTGATTGTGGATTTGTGCTTTAAGAAGCAGAGAACAGTTTGAATTTGGCCTTCTGTATCTTGAATAACCAGCTTCTCTCTGGAACTGTTTTCTTGATGAGCCTGGTGCTAACCTTGGGGTTGATAGATAGCCAACACAAAGGAGCTGCACTTGCCCCTACCTGCTAACCTCGTAGTCACTGCTTCTTTCTTTTCTTAGTCTTTTCCACCCCTCCAGCCCCACCCTGTTTTTTTAATGGGCCATTATTTTTTGTCCCATCTAATTAATGCCTTTTTGGACCCTAGAAAGCAGTTAAATCAGTTTGGGTGACTTTTTTCTTTCCATAGGCATTGGTTTTAGTTCAGAAATAATCTTATTAGGTATATTTCTATATCTAATAATAGCAAAAACAATAGTAATAACACTTACATAAGGCTTTCTCTGTGCCAGGCATTGTTCTGAGCTATATATTTAACTGTACACTATTGATTTCTCCATTTTTACAGGTGAGGAAACTGAGAGGAAAAAGGGATTATAGGCAAAGAGGACTACCAAAATGTTACTGTTCCTCTTTCATCTTCAGGAAATTTAAAAGGAAAAAATAAATATAATTGCCCCATAGCCTGTAACATTTACTCATTTTTTACTCATACTAGATCCCACTGGAAGTTTTAAAAAGTGGAAGAGACTATGAATGGGAGTGGGAAATGAGGAACTGAGTTGTGTGAGTAACTTAGGCCAAAAGAGATTGCTACTCTTTGATGTAAATTCTTGCCTCCTGTCATTCTAGAACCTTCCTTACCTATAAAGATTTTTTTTTTCATCCCCTTATTTCCTTTTTTCTCCAAAGGCCCTATTATCTTCCGGGAATAACCTTATGGAGAAAGCTCATCATGACCTAAAACTCCACATATTACAGTTAGGATGCCAGATTGTAAGATAAAAGGCCAGTTTCACTTAGAAAAAAAAAATTTAACATTTATACTACTAAAAAGTATCATAAAAATATATAATAACCACACACAACATGTGAACTTTCATTAGATTCTGAATCAAAAGGTAAAAGTTACAAAAGGCATTTTAAGGACAATTGGGGAAATGTAAATATAGACTATATATTAAATGATATTATTAAGTTAGTGTTAATTTTCTTAGACACGGTGGTACAGTTAATGAAGGAAAATATTCTTATTCTTAAGAAATGCTTGCCGAATGTCATAATGTTTGCAACTTACTTTCAAAATGGTTCAGAAAAAAGATCTGGGGGTTGGGGGAGAGAAAGAAATAAGGCCAATGTGGCAAAATGTTAACGACTGGGAAATCTAAGTGAAGGGTACATGAATGTTCCTTGTGCTTTCAAGTCTTCTGTAACAGAGGTTTCAACTTTTTTAAAAAAAGATCTTTTTGTACTTTTAATAGATCTTACTCAGGAATTGTGTCCCGTGATTTTTTTCTTTTTTCTTTTATAGTCATTAAAGGTCTTTTCTTTTTTTTTTCTTCCATTTTGCACAAATGCCCGGAATTTCAGTTATGCTTCTGAGATCAGGTGCGAGTCCTAAAGCATAGATTGTCATAAGTGTGGATGAGTGCTTTTAGGCACAGAGTCCTTCCCTACAGAACTGGATACCACTTTAGAAATTGTGAGTTGGAAGGAATTAAGTAGTGGGAGAATTCATTCTTGGCACTGCATGCAGATGTGTTAATACACTTGGGATCTCATTCTGAGAATTATATGTTACTCATTCTACATAGATTCTCTTATGTCTCCTGGGGAGAAAACCCCGGAGGTTAATATTATTTTGCATGCCATCATTATTGGATATGACTCTATTTTAGCCAGTTTGCTGAATCCATATGCCAGATTCCATCTGTAGGTACTCAACTGTGTAAAAGGTATGTTGCACTTTGTAAATAAACTCTAAGCCATGATTTCCTCATCTTGGAATTTCTTTCACTAATTTCTAGTGTCCTAGTGACATGAGCTGTGTTCAGATGTACCAGGCCTTCACTGGGCTAGATTTATTCTGCATGTAAAACTGGTTGTTTTTTATCTGGTGGCAGTAGACACACTAGCCTCTGCCCACTGGTTACAGACCTCTCTTCTCCTTAAGCCTGCGCAGAGTGTAGACTTGAAAGCACACCAGTTGTCATTGGTCACTGCCTGGGGCTGACATTGGCAGCTTTGCCCTGAGAAAAGCCAAGCATGGAGAATATGCCCCACCTTTTAGCTTGACGATTGTCAGGCTGCTGCCTTTCCGTGTGAGTCCCGTTTGCATTAATTGGCTTACATTGCATCAAAGGAGACAAGGAAAGTTATTGGCACCTGTCCCACAGTGAGACGATCCGATGGTGAGCCCTTAAGAAGGAATCCAAGTCTAGATTTGGTTAAATAAGATGAATAGTGCAGGACTAACTTAGGGGTTTAGCAGTTGATCATACACAAGTAAAACTATAACTGCAGACATGGGCCCCTATAACTGTTCACTTTTGGCAGGCTACCGGTGACCCAGTACGTCCTTTGATTTACAAAGCACCTAGATTGAGCTCTAAAGTTGCACTGTCAAAATTCAGAATTCCAAATCTTTGAAATGTATTGAAATAGAAATAAAAGCATAATTTGTTAAGACCAAAGTCGTCATCATCTTCTTCATCCCTCAGCAACAGCATTACATCTTTTTGCGATGTCATTTATTTTTAAACTGGAGAAGTTAAATTGAGTACCATAAATGAGTGCTGAAATTTTTTCTTTTTCTTTTTTAGTAATGAGCCTTAATGTTCACATTGGCTTCTTTGTGTGCAACATGTGGAATTAAGGGGATGTAAATATCAGTGCAGTGTTTGCTAAACACAGAAAATCTGACACTGGAATCTCAGTTCCATGTTATATTATTTCTAGCCCCGGGCATGAGGTTCTGATGAAGGCATTAAATATGTTATCCTCACACAATCTATTGTCTGTCTTTAATATACTTTCAAAAGAGAAGATGATTGTGAATAATTATTTTTTTTAGAAAATCCCTGAAGTAGTTGTTATTAAGGAAGAAAAGACTGGAAAGTAATGCCAGTTCTTATCAATCATTCATCAGGGACCTTCATTCAGTTTGAGATGCGTGCATTTTAAATATTTTATTTAGTTGTGTTTATGTTTTAAATCTCAAATTGCCACCAAATTATATTTTGGTTTTCCCTTTCACTCTGTAGAGATAAAATACATTTGGGAGTGAAAAATAATTCACTTCCTAATTCTCAAGTGAAATTGTTAGAGTAGTCAAATTAGGTGTTTGTATCAAGAACAAGACAATCCTGGGTCTTTGGTCATTTTTTTCCTCCAAATAGCATGTATTGGGGGAAAAGCGGTAATGAGTTGTCTGTTGTTTTTAATAATTAAGTAGCCTTCCAAAGAAAATAATTGAAATCTAATCCTCAGACCACTGGAAGCTTTCTCATTTCTCCGGGAAGCAGATTCTTCTAAGCTTGTGTGTTATTGATCTATTAATGATGATACTGATTAAAAAAAGAAAACCTCATTTATCAGTTGAGACACATTCAGTACTATTAGCTGAAAAAAACGGATATGGTGGTGGTAGTTACACTGTGAATGCTAGTTCTTGCAAAGCTTGCTCTTGGTTCATTAATCAAAATGCATCTTTTATAGGTTTTTAATTTTTTATCTCATACTGTTAACTATGGATAGATGGAGCAAAACGATTTTAAGCCATTTTATATGTGACCTTTTTCTAAATCTAAATTGGGCTATTTTAACAAAAATAGCGAATTTCAAAGTTATAAAGCATTTCCTTTTAAGGAATTATTATTGGCATCTTTGTCATTGAATTACTTGAAAGGGATGAACTTCTGTTTTTCAACTTAATTGCATATATATTTTTAAATTTGTTCAGTAATTTGTTAAATTTATTAGGTCTTCCAGAAAAAGTTGAAAATCACACAATATCACCTATATGTGGGATATAAACCTAAAAACAACAAATGAACAGGACAAACAAGCAGAGACTCATGGACATGGACAATGGACTAGTGGTTACCAAAGGGGAGTGGGGGGAGGTCAGTGGGAGGGGGGAATAAATAAATAAAATAACTTTATTACTGTAAAAAAAATGAGATAGCACACTTGTGCTACATGCTAATGTGTACTCAATAGCAGGTATAAATTATACTAAAAAATAAATGTGCAAGAAATATCACAGCACATTTTACAAATAAAACAATGATAAATTTATTAGGCCTTCAGTATTTTATATTTGGCTTTCGCCATATGGATCAGGTAGAACTGTAAGCTATAATCCTTACCTTACTTCCAGGATCTTTCAAAGTATGTGCTAGGGGAAAAAAGACATTTTTACAATATATTACTTGGGAGTTCAGGTCTAGAATTAAAACAAACCTGGATCCTTGTGCCAGACCCACCACATACTAATAGTGTGACCTTAGGCAAGTCACTTGCTTTCTCTATGCTCAGGCTCTTCTGTAAAATAAAAATAATAATAGTATTTACTTCATAAGGTTGTGAAAATTGTAAGTTAATATTTAGAAAGTGCTTAGAAGTATCTAATAAATGCTAAACACCATTGCTGTTTTTACTGTCACTACCAATATATTTTATATCATACTGCTAGTTTCTCAACCCTCATCCCTTTACTCATTCTACTGATTCAGCCTGGGTGATCTCATCTAGGTCCTGTGGCCCTAACACAACCTAAATGGTAGTGACTTCCAAATCCTAATCTCCAACCCTGTCTTCCTTTTGTACTTTAACTCTGTATTTGTAGCCAGATTCCTGCTGAAGGGCATCCCATAAGCACCACGTGCCACACTCAACTCACCATTCGCCCTCTACTTCCTGGTATGCCTTCTCTCCCACTTATGAATATCTGTAAATTATTCTGGAGTTCTGTGTCCACCCTCTTTTTTCTTCTCCCCCAAAGCAGCAGAAAGCCAGCAAAAGGAAGGGACTTACAGTTAAATGATAGGTAGAACCAGATAGCAAGGGGAAAATCAGGTTCTTTTTCTTTCCCCTCACCCCCATTCCAAGTCATGGCCAAGATCTGATTCTGCCAACAATCACAGTGACCTAGACCTGTGTTGAGAGAGGTATTTTCTGATATTGTTACCCCCAGATGAGTAAATAGATACCAATCAAAACTTTATATTACTTGTTATTCAAAAGGAAACAGCAGCCTGAGACTATTCATTCACCATTCTTAACAAGCCAGCTTTCTCTACAATTATTATATTGGCCTTGCCCTACAAGTCTGAATCACTGCATTATATGATGGGCTGGACTCACTTGTGCGCTACAGCATTACCCTTCTTTGCCAACTGTATTTTCAGGCTGTTTGAGCACTATGTTATCATTCTGCAAACAAACCAGTTGAATGGTTCACTTTCCCACACCCCTTCCCATGGTTCTACCCTAAATGTAAGAAAGAACAGACAGCAACCATAGACACATTCAAACTTGAAATGACTGTAACTTATAGGAACACTACAAAAATACAGACTTGTTATTTAAAACAAGTCAAGAATACCAAATGTGTAAGAGGAACCTTATTTTTTAAATAACAGAATTCTATGAAAGGCTTTTAGCCTACAAGTTGATAGAATGTAGCATAATTTAATGTCCTTGTACTTTAATATCTGCAAATGTCATTTCTGATTACAAAATGCAACTTCTCTCTTCCATTTCATATTATAAGAAGAACACCAATTAATTCTAAAGGAAATTGAGTTCTCCCAATTTTATTTAACCCCCTGCTTCTCCCCCACAAATGTCAATCAAGACAGAGGAAATAACTAACATTTGAATCTTCTGTGTTTTATTTGCATTTCATTCTTAAACTTACAGTTAAGATCAAGCAGCTAATTCTTGCTAGAAAAAAAAAAAAGAAAGAAAAATTCTGCCTCAAATTGCCAAGTGAAACATGTTTCTCCAGTCTATAGGACCTATTAAGTTTTGTGTATAGATTTTATGAAATATTTACTTTGAATTTTTTGTCTGTCATAATGCTCTCCTCATTCTTTCCTCCATAAAATGTGTAAGTTATTATAAACGCAGAATCTCAAAACAAGGGACGGATGATACAGAAGATTACTGAATGCACTCTACTAATTCCATTCAATTATTTTAATGTTTTTCTGCAGGTCATAGAGCTGAGTATATGACTACAAGGTAGGAAAATATTTTGTTGTAACTTGTATCTCACTCTCTTTTTAATAAGAAACAATCATTTAAATGTAAGAATGCACATATTTTCTTAATAAATATGGAAGATAGTTTTGGCTTGACAAAACACAGTAACATGAAACATTTGGGGTTCTCACAAAACCAGATTTGCTCTGGCAGATCTGAGGATTTCCCAGTGGAATTATAAAGCTCTTTAATGAGCAGATTCAGTTGGGAGGAGCGGGGGAAAGACCTAAATTGAAAGGTTTGGGTTTATTTAATTTTCTAGAAAAAGTCCAAGACTTTGGATTTGATAAGTTAGTTAACAAGCAATGTTCTGTGTATATCTACTGTATTAGCAAATAGAAAGTATGGTTAGTTACATTCTGCTCCTACTCTCAATTATGTCAGATAAAAATTAGAACTATGTTGAATACTCTTAGGATTTTAGCACTCTATCCTTTTTTGGATCATTTTAAAGATTTAACTTTTAATGCCCACATACTGCACTTCTTTTTTTTTTCTTTTAATTCGTGGAAGGATTTTGAAACTACTGCTGCGGGGGGGAAGTATTTTTGGAAGCAGAATCTGATTTGGGTTGGGGAAAGCTTATGGCAACTTTTATTTTTTTATGTTCACATTTGTGTAACAGCCAGAAATTTTTCTAATTAACATAGCAAGACTTTGCACTTCTAACACTGAGTTCTCTTTGAGGTAAGAGGCATTTAGAACACTGGTGTGTCTGTTGCAGTAATTGGCAAGTTGATTTTCAAGGTTATAATGTTCCTGCTGGGCCATTTATTCAAAAGCAAGCCCCGCTTCTAAATGAACTAATGAGAAAGATGCAGCTATTGACTTGTCTAAACTTTACAAGAATACTGAGGTTTTTTTTCTCTCTTATCTGTCGTGAAGAGGAATATTACTTCTGTATAGTAATATGTAGCTTATGGAGCTTTTTTTCGCATATAGTCTCTCTTTGCACTATCAACTATTTTATCTATTGTTTCTAAATTATAATTAATGTAAGGCACTTCAAAAAAATTTTTTGAAAGAAGGAATGCAAATATATTAATTTGCAATGACAGTTGTAATTGCTAAATAGACTGGATATTCACATCACTCTAACTGATACTTTCTCTCATCTGCATTGGTATCCTACAGAGGTAGCCAGATTATCAGGAAGTTATGTGGTAAGCACACACCCAGAATGAGTCATATACTTGGAAAGAGTCATTCAAGGTTGAATGGCCCTGGTTTTGCTCACCTGATGTGTACATAGTAGAGCCAGAATCATGAGCACGCCATTCTGCCTTGGAAATTACTCTGATTAGCACTCAGGCAGTTTGTATTAATCTCAAGTCTCTCTTGCAATTTTAGTATCTTCACATTTGCCTCATATTTTAGAACTATAGGGAGAGGCGATTTTCAGGCCTTTGGTAGAATACTCAAAAGACATCTCTCCATTAGCCCCAGCCAGGGGTTACTCTATATCGCTCAGTCATGCAAGAACTATTACCCAGTGCCACTTGGGGCTCTGGCTCCCACTGCAATTTTGCTTGTCTCACAAAACAGTGATCAAACAGAATGAACCTGTGTTCTTATCCTCTTAGCTTTGTCAACCATTCCAGATACCACCACATGTGAATCTCTGTTGGACCTTGTAAAAACCACATTTCCTAGTTTCTACATTTGATGCTTTGCTATCTTGGGGCCCTGCTGACTCTGAAGGGACTGCCCCTCTAGGGTTAGCCAATTCCGAGAGATAGTAAAGGACTTGCTTACAAGTGTGCCTTTTGTAAA
The DNA here is from genome assembly GCA_004027375.1 of Macroglossus sobrinus. NCBI lineage: Eukaryota > Metazoa > Chordata > Mammalia > Chiroptera > Pteropodidae > Macroglossus > Macroglossus sobrinus. The sequence goes on from PVKZ01000298.1 coordinate 284,153, forward strand.
CAAACCAACCAATCCAAAGCCCATCCCCTCAAGCCACCTCCTTTATTGAGCTTTCACACATAGGGTCACTGTTCCCCTTCCCAAGTCATCCAAAGGCCAGTCACCAGCCAAATTGGGACAGCTCCTCTGTCCCAGACCCCACCAAAATTATTCAGACAAGCCAATGCTAAACCTGTGTACCCTGCCTTGCCCATTCCTTCCCCCAGGAACTATAGCAAAGGCTCTTACCCACATTTTTCCTCGCTTCCTCTGACCCCTGACCCACCCTGCTGCTTCTCCGTGTGCCCATCTCCCTCTCACCCCATGTAGTGGCATGTCTCTCCTTTTGTGAACTGTGAGTAACAGTTGTTTCTGATCTGATGGCCTCACCACTCCTGAACTAAAATAAAGTCTCCATTTTAAAATGCTTCTCAAATAATGAAAAAAGTAGATGAAATCAAGCACATATGGTTAAATTCCTTGGTAGGCAATTGTTTCCTTTTCTGTTGTTGTTGTTTGTTGTTGTTGTTAAATCCACCAGATAGTTTCCTGTGTGAATAACACAGAATTCATTGTATAAAGAGTAGAGATTTCAGCAGTGGCACATTATGACATGCTGCCTGGTAGACATTTCCACATTTGCTTCTAGACACTTAACAGAGGTTGCTCTTACCTCTCAACAAAAAACAAAACAACAAGCACCATAGGACTTCAGGTGCTGCTTGCTGCATGCCCCATTAGTCGTATGAGCCCACCTACTAGGGGAGTCTTAGAATTTGTCTGTGGAAGGCTATATCAGCAAGTTTGTCCCCCTACCTCTCTTGATTGCAGTGGTAATATAAAGCTGGGAAGGCTTCCACAGAGATTTTGGGGATTTCGTTTCTAAACTGGTATTTCTGAACTTTGATAAACTAAAAAGGTAATTCTTCCTACAGAGTTTGCAGCTTAATATAGGGCTTTACCTAATTTCCAGGTGCGATGTACATCCTCATGTAAGCCTTCCAATTAAGTTGACATTGAAATGTCCAGAGAGAGATCTTCTATGCATTCCTTCAGCACAGTTGTAGAAGTTGAGTCAGGTAATCCTAGACCACTTTGCTCTAAAGGGAGAGGACAGAAGAGGACCCCACTCTCCAATTTCAGAGCAAGACGATGCAGGATTTCTAAATATAGTGCATGATACACTGTATGTGCATAGATCAAAACAGACTAGAGGAGGAGACAGTCCAGAACAGAATAAATGGGTACATCCTAATGCTCTACAGATACTTAGGCAATGAGATAGTTTGTTTTAAAAAAATAACAACTCACCTAAGTCTGTACACCTCTCCCCTAGAAATAGCATCGAAACCCAACGCTGTCTTTTCACTTGTGATCCATTAACAGTTACTTCTGCATAAAATCAAATCTCATTAATACCTGAGGGATACTGAACAGATGTGATGTTTCATTGAAGGATTATGTTGTAAATGAAACTATGATATTTAACTTCTCATATTGGGGTCTATCAAAGCCCTAATTTTTATGACCTCTTTTGTCTTCTCTGTGACTTGTAAGCCAAATAACTCAAACCTGGGTTTGTAATACTTGGCCAGATAGCTCAGAGTTCCATTTGGTGGTGCCTATCATTTTAAACAAACTAGCAAACAAATGTCAGCTACAACTACAAGAAAATAGTAATCTGAATGAATAGATTATAAGGTTTTTGAGCTATAAGTAAAAGTAAATACATGGGAAAAGGGAAGGACTCTTTTCTCCTGTGGGCGGGGGTGGGGAAGGAGCACAGGATTCCTGTGTTTTATAATTTTGATGTGACCTATGGGTATTTCACTGATTGTTTGATTTCTGCCACGCTCAGTAATTATATTCCCTTCCCTTAGGCCTCCAAATGTTCCCCCTAAGCCCCAGAAACACAGGAAGTCCAGACCCCGCTCACAGTATAATGCTAAGTTGTTTAATGGGGATTTGGAAACGTTCGTCAAGGTACTGGCACCAGCCATCTGGGTGGCTGATCTCCATGCTTCTTACTATAATGGTCTCAGCCTCTTATAAAAGGAGGCAGGTCATTATGTCCAAGTCTGTCCTGGGGCTCTTTGCTTTCCCAGAAAATCAATATAATATTTCCTGAAGTCAGAAAAGAATATTTGGTTTGAGTGCCTTCGGAAGAGGATGTAAATGTGGGTATTATGTGGGCAAAAGAGAAAGCCCTCTTTATTTAAAAAAAAAAAAAAGCCCTAATCTGTACAAATAGGAAAAGAGCTACCTGATAAAATGTTTTGTTTTGACTCATGCAAATGAGATGGCACAAAATATATTTTTTCAGTTCATTAATAAGGTAGCTCTGAAGCTCAGCAAGAGTTTTGATTTCCCATGACTTGAGGAATTCATTATATTGGATAAATTGTAAGACGCTGCTGCGGTCTGTATCTTATATCTCTGCTGTGTTTACTCTGTCTTCTTTTTCATTCTGTATTTCTGATAATGCTTCTAGCCGAGGACGAAGGAACTCGCACGCAAGACATCAGGTATAGTGCTAGAGGGAAGTGAGGACACAGCGTCTTTCACTCTGGAATCATTTTCAAATCATAGTCATGCTTGGCTTTAATGGGTTTTTTAAGGTCTTTAAAAGAAAAATGTTTGCAGTCGGAAATTAGGTAGGTTTAAAGATAGGCTTTACTGAGAAAGAAGTTATGGAAATCAAACACTGACTGAAGAAGAATAAACTCTTAGTTCTTATATTATGTATTTGGCAAACCTACCAAATTTGAGTCAGTGGCTTTTATTAAGGAAAGTCTATTTTAAATACCAAGTGCACATTTGATACTGGATTTTGGACTCTTATGTAAATTTTACCAAAAAAAGGAAGAAATCAGTGTTTCCTAGCTAACATTTTATGACATGAGCTGCAGTGTTTCTGAAGACTAAATTTATATAGGAAACCACATCATTGATAATCCTCCCTTAATAATGTTACAGATATCTTACGTTGTTAATCATGTATTAAAGACATATTACTTTCTTAAAAGGGAGATCTTTTATTGAATATGTACTCCAGTGGTTGAAAAATGCATGCGTGCATGCTTGTGGCATGTATATGGACAGATACATACATATATACATACCCACACAGATTGAATACCTCTAGCAGCCTTAAAAATTAGCCCTAACCCTGGAATTAAGTGAAAGGCCACTGGGCAACCTAAATAGCAATCATAAATGCAGTGCCAGAAGAATTGGCTCTAATTTAATATAAAATTATTGTCAAATTTGAATATCTAGTTTCCTAGCCTAGAGCTTATAAGCAGGGGCAAATTAGATGGAGAGAAGGGAACGAGAAAATGAAAGCACTGAGATGTGCAGCTGATGGCCCAGCAGAGGAAGAGAATATAGGAAAGCTCAAAGAAGCAGATGAATTAGTCCATTATATCTGATAACAGGGTACAAGAATGACTGCTTAAGATGATAGGAGAGCACACATATTTTTATAAAAAGATTTTTCATTAAGAACAGTTAAAGGAAACCAAATTTAGGCACTAAAGGAGTAAACCAGTTATGAGAAATTCACTTACATATGAGAGCCTTTCACTATTTCAGATGGCACATTAAAGAATCTTTGGTAGTAGCAGTAATACAGAGGATACAGATTTCTACACTTCCGAAAAGTGTCCCACAATGTCACTGTGAGACAGCAAGAGCAAAACCATTTTTCCTCTTTTTCCTTTGGGGAAACTGAGACTCCAGGGGATTTGTTTGAATGGAAAGGGGAACACAGCTTATTGTAACTTCTTGTAAAATATTCTACCAAGGCATCTGGCATCCATGAATTAAGTTAAAACTTATACACTCATTACTTTTTTACTCTAAATTTCATTATACCTGAAAGAAATACTGATAATAGCTAAAGATTAGCAATTAGAGTAAATATAAAGACAAAAAAATATTTTTAAGAAATGTAAATTTTTAGTGGAAACATTTTCCTTTTAATGACCTTTTATTCTTTTTGTTTTAACACTAAGTTCAGAGGTATAAGCTAATATTCTCCTTATCACTTACATTTAAATATTTGTTGCTCTTTTAGATAACAGTGTTACATGAATTATTCATATGTAGGTTACTTCTAAAAAGTACTTGTATCTTAAAGAAAAATCCCCTTACATATTCAGTTGGTTTTGTTGTAATTACATTGTTGTTCTTGAGCCAATTAGTCCATGCTAAAAAGAGTATTCTTAAGGACTTTCTTTAAGAAATTAATAAAGTTTACCTTCCTAAAACAAATTAACGATTAGAGAAACTTAATACAGGCTCCAGAAGTAATTGAACCATTAACTGGATTATACACTGATTAGATTGCCTTAAAACCTAAAATAAAACTATTCCTCAAGTAGTGTATTATCCATTCTAGGAAGAGTAAAGAGTTGAAATTGCTGAACCACTTTATTTCCAATTCTTCCCCTGTGGCTTAATTGGAAAGGTTAGTGGATTCTGAATTGTTCTAATATATTAAGACAACCAAATTCTTCGTGCGTTTCAGAATAAAATTTCTCATGAATTAGTACCCAATGTCAGCTATTCATTTTGAACCTCCATGTTTCCTTTAACAATCTAATTTCTGAAATAGCAGAGTCTTAAAAGTACATGACAAATAACTCCATAGTCAGTAAGCTTCTTTAACTACACGGAGTGCATGGCATTGATACATATTTAACTGTGACCTCTGCAGCTCCTTCATCTCATTTGTCATCCTATACATGTTTTAAAGCATTTTCAGAATTCACATTTGTTCAGTAGAGTGCTCTGCCTATATTACAAGAGGTGGGGAAAGTTGGCCAAAAAATGTTCCTTTCTAAGAAAACAAGATCTACTGGGACGTACAATAGTGCGTTTTTTCTTAATCCTTAAAACATGAAAAAAAAATAAAAGAAAAATCTGTAAGGATGAGTCAGTTCTGATGCAAACTAAATAAATACAGGACACATTATAAGCATCCATAAAGAAATTCTCATGTCATGCATCTGGAAACATAAGCCTCTCAGGGATGTCACAGAGAGGATCCTGAGTGGCTGCAAGGTTGTGTTTGGAGACTAGTACAGCCATTCAGTCCCAAGATGCTATTGCCAATACACTGAGTTCTCCTTTAGGTCCATTAGATTTATTACTTGCATAAATAACCTTTCAAAAAAAATTAGAGATTCATCTATTTGTTTTGGTATGTGAGCCTCAGTATAAGTAAAAGATGAATTAGCTTGACCATCTCTAGGCTTAAAGAGTTCAATTGACACAGCGTTGCCTCAGACGTATTTAATTTGGTTTGTTCCAGAACTGAAGTATACCTTTGGTTAAATGTAATTGTATTTTTGGCCCTTGTGGAATATTTTAGAAGGGGTGTATTTGGAAACATCTGAAAGAATAAAAATTACTCTTTAATTAGGGTTAAACTGTGAGCTTTATTATTACATGTGATTTAAGCCTCTCCTTTGCAGTTAACTGGTTTCCACCTCTTTACCTAGGACTCGGGACAGATTATCCCCCTCATTGTGGAAAGCTGTATTCGATTCATCAATCTCTATGGTAAGCCATAAACTACGGAATTCTTATTTTAAAAAAATAATCACTGGGTGTATTTCAATAAATGTGTCTTTCTATATAACATTTAATTATTCATTTAATTATTGAGAAAGGACGGACCTTTCACCCTCTTTCCCTTCTGTTCTTTTTAGGTCTTCAGCATCAAGGGATTTTCAGAGTGTCTGGTTCCCAGGTGGAAGTCAATGACATTAAAAATTCATTTGAGAGAGGTAATTGCATGTCTTTACCCATAAGCAAGCCATGTTAAAAAGTCATCATTTTCTGTAAAGTGAAGTGGCATACTCATTCTGTTTATCTTCAGAAACCTTTCTCTTTACATTTACTTCATTTTGGATATTGAGGTCAGAATCTATTTAGCATAGTTGGGAAATGAAGCCAAAATCATAATGCTTTGTGATCGAGTATAGAAGAGCATGTGAGCTTTGTTATCCTGGTTTAGGCCTGGCGGTGATAATCCTCAGCACATATGTCAAAGGTGGCACATGGAAGTATTCTAGAAGAATGGCAAAGACAGACCTGGGCCTAGGCAGCGGGTGTTTGAGGCAACTCAGTGCAGCTTCATGTCTACTTTCTTTGTCAAGAATTCTCATTCCTCTTATTACCGTCCCCAGACTCCTTCCCTGTGACCTTAATGGATGCCTTACTCTTGTTCACAATTGGCTGTCAAATAAGTCCTACTAAACCATTAATTAGCACATGGTGATTAGAAAAACCACACAATTACGTCAGACAAACCTAGATTTAAATCGGATTCTTGCATTTATTAACGTATGATTTGGGCCAAGTCGCTTATCCGTCGGTTTTCTCATCTGCAAAATTCCAGGATTGGTGTCAGGATTAGGTCTAATCTATGAAAATACCTAACTCTTTGACATTGGCTCTGAGTTATTAATGCTCTGCAGTTATCATGATCTGGATAAATCGGCACCTTCCTTCCTCAGACATCAGGCCAAGAATGCACAGGGAGAGCCATCATGGCATGGAGACAGGGCTACTTTCTCTCTCTCTCTCAGCCACGTTCCCCTGGCCCAGGCTTGGCAGGGAGCCCTTGGAAGTTTGGAACCTTGGTAAACTTGGAGGCAGATTGTTTTGCTGTTCCAGATTCTTTGATATGATGTGTAGAGCAGAGCGGCCTCCCCTGTCAGCAGCTAAGTGTTCTGACTCTCTAACAGTGACCATATTCTGGATAAGTTGAAAGGTAGTAAAGCATCGGATTCCTGTGCCAGCCACAACAGGCGTTATTATTTTTCCTTGGAAATTTCCCTGATATTTGTTATTTGTTTGTGATCTCTTTGATGAGGCTTTCTCACATTGTTCAAAAAATGTATATTTTGGTAAATTTGTGTTCATTGATTTCTTACCCTGGGAACAGAGAAAAGGGAATAACGGGTCCCTGAAAATAAACTGCCCCTAGAGCCAAAAAATAAGTGAAACTGCAATGTACAATTTTTATGAACTTTAGAAGAGTAGTCTTGTGAATAAAAAATGGAGTTTGATTTAAGGCTGCATGGTATTATGTTGAACTTATTAAGACTTCTATTTCAATTTAATTCTGCTTACCACAGAGGATGATGGAATATCATCATATTTGTGATATATTTTTTAAATTTCCACTTTCTATACAAACGGACTGCTAAGGTGCATTTTCAAATTCCCTTGTCTGATTGCAAAATCTTCCACTCTTAAAGGCAGCTTTCGAATATTCTGTGAACAACACCTTGCCACTTTGTGAAACACATTTAATTGTAGGTGTTTACAGTTAGTTGAAGTCTATAATATTTCAGATGCATTTTTCTGATCCATATAGCATAGCCAGACAGACCTATATTATGTCTTTTTCCCAGTAGGTTAAAAAACACAGAATGTAGTATTTGAATTCATGTCAAACTAAGATTACAGATTTTAACTTTAAAAAAAAAGTTGGGTAAAATTTTAAATCCCACAATATTTTATTTTAAGAACTTGGTGGTAACTTGTAAGGGATTATTTGTTAACATAAGATAAAAAAAGCTTTACTTTAGTCAACTGTTTTTAAGTTAATCATGGGGTGGGATATCTAAACCAATTATTTTAATTTTAGTACCGTATAATCTTTCATAAAGTATAATTAAAAGATACACGTATATATAGAAATGTGTGTGTGTGTGTGTGTAGAAACATATTTTTGTTCAGAGGGAAAAAGAGAAACACTGTGTGCTTCACTAATTTTTTTTTTTTTTTTTTTTTTAGGTGAAAACCCTTTGGCTGATGACCAGAGCAACCATGATATTAACTCAGTTGCTGGCGTTCTGAAGCTCTATTTCCGTGGGCTGGAAAACCCCCTCTTTCCTAAGGAAAGATTTAATGATCTGATTTCTTGTATCAGTAAGTGGACTTTTTTTTTTTTTTTAATCTTTTCCCACCAGAATTGTTTTACTAACCAATTTCCTGGAAAAGGCAGCAGCCGCTCTCCACATATCCTCCCCATCTCCCTCCACCACTACCCCATTACCACCAAATTTCTGAGACCATTTGTGTTTTTTCTGGATCCAGCATGAGTCATCCTCCCAGCTGTGGCCTCAACCTTAGCTGAGTGGGCTTTTGCTCCTGAACTTGCTCAGGCTCCATACAGCCCAAGAGCTTCCCACTTAGTGGCTGGAATAAAGCAGAAAGGCAGGTGCCAATGAGCTAAGGGGGAGGAGGAAGTTGTAAGCATAGAAATATAACTTCTTTTCGGCTTTTGGTTCTTGGTTTTCTCCACTAATTTTAGGAGTGGGGTAATATATCTATCTTGAATGTTACTTCAAGAAATTAGGTAAACTGAGATAAATGATCATTATTACAGTGCAGGAACACCAGGTGGTAATTATATCAGTGGCATCCATCCCCAGGAAATAGATGAGTTGCTCTGGGACTGTGGATGATATATTATGAAACCGATAATCATCCACAGACTAAAGCATTGCTGTTTTTTTCAGTGGGAGCTTTTGCCACTATGGGTAGGAAGGTAAAAATAATATCAGGAATTAAGTATTAACCATAATTGAGTTCCATACATCTTAAAATGCAGTGCCCCTTCAGTTCCTTTTTCCCAGGCAAGGGTCTAGAGCTGATTTAATCACATCGTGAGGGCTTTTGTAAGAATCGGGCTTTACTCTGATGAGGAAACTTCCTACCCACAGCTTCCCAACCTCCCACCTGAATCAACAAGTCCTGTTGACTTGACCTCAAAAATTCTCCCTGCTCAGGTTTCCTTCCCCATTCCCATCACCAGTTTCTCCTGGAGGTGTTGTGACAGTCTCCCCACACCCTCCACATCATTCCACCTTTCACACTGTAGCTAGCTTTGGAAAGACAAATTGGGTTATATTACTCCCACCTGCCTCCCTTCTATTTCAGTCTTTCCCACCTAAAAACAAACTCCTTGGTAAGGCCAATTCAGAGAACTGAATTCTTCCTTATCTGATCTCTTTCTACTTCTGTGCACTCATCTCCTGCCACCCCTGCCCTGTTTACTTTATATTTGAACAATAGCAAACTGCAAGCGTGCTGGGCCATTTTCTACCTCTTTTCACTCGCCCATGCTGTTTTATCTGCTGTCCTCCAATAGCCAATAGCCATTTGACAGCTGCTGTGAAGGCTTTGCTGAACTGGTGCTTCTCCCAGAACACCATCCTCCCCAACACCCAAAGCAGAATTAGTCACTTTTTCCTTTACTAATGTTATCACCCCACGTTGCAAATTTTTTTAACCCACTTTCCCCTTCTCTAAAGAGAGTTCAGGTAAGAGGTTAAGAATGTGGGCTCTGGACCCAAATAGCCTAGGTCCAAATCCTAGCTTCAAATTGCTCACCAGCTGTGTGACCTTAGGCAAAGTTCTTAATCTCTCAGCACCTCAGTTTCATCAGCTATAATATAGGGACATTATTGGTGTCATACATCATAGGGTTGTGAGAATTAAATGAGTTAATACATGTAAATTACCAAGAAGAGTACCTGGCAGAGTTTGTTCAGTGAAATGCCAGTAGTTAAGCTCCACAGGCCTATGAGGTCTTGATGGATTATTCAGTTTTGGATTTCCAGCATTTGTCATCGTTAATTCCAGGCACATGCTAAGTGTATAATTCGTAGTTGTTAAATCAAATTTAAGTGAAACAAAGAGTCATATGCCACCAAAATTCTTTTGTTGGCATTCATGCCTAAAGTCTTGGCTCTCGTTGGGTATAAATTCCCAGTAATAATTACCTTCACCCCCACCCCTTGCATGGTCTGAATCATCTCAATAGGCCTCTGACCCAGCTGGAAAGAACTGAAAAAGAGGTGTCACACTTCTGGAATTCTCCTTTGGCCATGTCCAAAGATTTCCCTCACATCCTAGCCAGAAAGTGTTAGTCTGGAAAAATAATCAGCACTTCACTGCTTAGAGGTTTTCTAGGTACATATATCATATCAACGTTTATACATGTACCAGTTGGATAAAGAGCAATGGGCTACATTGTCAATTACTATTGTAAAATTATTTCACACTTTCATTAGATAAGAAATATTTCTTTATGGTTATTAAAAGCTGAAGCCATAGAATCAGAAATATCTAGGTTCAAATCCTAGCTTTACCACTTAACAGCTTTGTAATCTTGAGCAGAGATTAATCTTATTAAATATGTTTTTTTATCTACATCATAAAATCTGTGTAAAGAATAAATGAGATTATATAAAGTTTTAGCATCAAGCACATAGAGAGCCTCAGTAAGTGTTGCTAGCTGTCGTCATTGCAACTATTACAACTACTGGTGTAAACCCAGGTCACATATGCCAATACCTGGGTTAGCCACTTACCAGTCTGTCTGTCCTACTAAACATGTGTTTCTTTGACATAATTACCTTATATATTTGGTAATGGTGTTAGTATAACCCAGAAGTTGTGTTGGTTCCAGCATGATTTTGCCCAGCACATTAAACATTTTATAACAATCAAAGACAAATTTTTCTAATTAAAGATTTGGGCTTAACAAAATATGAAGACCATAAAAAAAAAAAAGGAAAGTCTACAGAAATACCTTTTGTTTACGCAAGCAGCACCTTACATGAAATGCTGCAAGTGCAAATGAAGAAGCCGCGAAGACATTTACCCCTGTATTAAATCAATAAATTAATGAAAAACATGGGTTAACAATCCTTGGGTTAAATTTTATGAAAATAGTCTCCATTGGAAACTACCCTCCAGGATCTACATCTCAAGAAAGGAGGGGCCCTGGGGTTTAAGGTTGGTAAGGACGCTAGGTTCACACACCAGTAGAGATTTAACTGTGCTAATAATTTATGTAGTATTATTAATGTTTTTGTTAGATGCTCTTTACAAACTTTCATAGGTGTTAAGCAGTCTGTCCCAACCGTACTTTTCCCCATAAGTCCTGTTATTTTTAGTGAACAGTTCTGCAGAATAGGATGTTTTCAGGAAATGTAATGACACATATATAATAATAATCCCTTTTTTCTAACCTCTGATCTCTTAAAAAGAGATTCCTGGCTACTATTGATTTACTTCTGCATAAGCACTTTCTCTTACCAGTGTGACCGTGATGTTTCTGTATTTTTCCTGGATTTTCAGTAAATCTTTGGGAATCTCTCATCATTATATCATATCATTGATATTACAAACTTGGTGCTTTGAACCATTGATTAATTGCCTACAATGTGCAAAATTTTCTGGGGATTCAAAAGCTTGATTTTTCCATTAAGAAGGCTTTAAGTCTAGTAGGGGACATAAGACATTTACAATAAATGCAGTCTAAGTTAGTATGTGATAGAAGCACAGAGATTTAGAAATTTTAAGGGAGAGAGAAATCTAATGGATATCGATTGTTTTTATTCATGTCACATTCTTCTAGAATTGACATAATTGGATTTGATTTTCCCTAGTAAGGTAATTGCATATGACAGTTATTTTGTATAGAAAAATCTCTCCTTTTCATCTTTTCTAAGAGTTTACATAAACCTCTGGAGAGCACTACTACTCTTGGCTTACCTATTTTTAGATTGTTTGGGGAAAGATTTTTTTTTTTATGGTGAGTTATTGTTGTGCCGTTTTTATGCCCCTAAATACCACATTCTTTGGAAGCTTTCAGGTATGTAGCAAAAGAGAATTGATCTTAGCATTCTCTCTCTCTTTTTTAATGTGCGCTATTTATTTTCCAATTTGCTGCAAATTTATTTTTAAAAATTGCTTATCCAAAGACCTAGTGAACTCAAATGCAACCTAACTTTGAAGTGACAGACTTGATAGTATCTCAGTTTCTCACCCAAGGGTGGTTTTGTTGTCGTCATTGTTTTTAAACCATCTATTTTGTGAATGGTTTTGTGAATGTACCAGGTTATGCCCACACAATCTGGGCAGTCTTAGAATGTCTGTGTCTTATGGCTGAGATTCCCTAAGGCATAAGGCCAACTAACCTGCTCTAGAAGAGCTACTCAAGCAATTCTTGGTCTCTCCTGGCTGCCTCAGGGCTGAAAGCCAAGATGAAACATCCATACTTCATTTTCCATTATGTATGATTATTGAGGTGACTACTCTGAAACATTTATTTGGGGGGGAGGATTTTACCCATCACAAAATCGAAATGTAGTCATTGTAAAATATGAGAAAAATAAAAGCACATAGAAGAAAATACTATCATGCACAGTGCTACTACCCAGAGAGCCAATGGAGTGTACACATTTTGTTGCAGTTTCTTCTGCTCTTTTTCAATTCGTGTACACACTCAACCTTTTGTAATCCAAGGTGGAACTGTGCTGTCCATTCTGTTCAGAACTGACCTTTTTGATTTTTTTTATTATAGAAAATTTTAAATATCTATAAAAGGATACAGAAAAATAAAATGAACCCCGGTATAAATAGTCACCTAGCTTTAACAATTTTCATTTCTTGGACAGAATTATCCCACCTATTCCCTTTTATCATTCTTCTGACATCATATCACTTCACCTGTATGTATATATCTCGAGAGATGAAGACTCTTCTTTTTTTTATGTACAATATAGCCATAATGCCATTATCATACCTAAAAAATAACAGTAATTCATTAAAATTATCAAATAGCCAATCAGTGCTTTGAAAAAAGTAATTGTTTATTATGCTATTAATATGTGATCACTGTAGAAAAATTAGCAAATAAACTAAAAAAACAAATCTTCTGTAATTCCTCCACAAAAAGATAATGTTAACCTTTTTAGTGTCTGATTTTTTTTATACATATACTTATGTGCTTTTAAAAGCAGCTTATGGAGATATAATTCTCATACCATAAAATGTATCCAATAAGGTATACATTCAGTGTTTTTTTAGTATATTCACAAGATTATGCAGTCATCACCACAGTCAATTTTAGGACATTTTTATGACTCTTAAAAGAAACTCCAATTAGCAAACACTTCCTCCTTACTCATAACCACCACCAGCCTCAGGAGAAGGCAACCACTAATCTGCTTTCTGTATCTATAAATTTACCTATTCTGACCATTCACAGAAATGGAGTTATACAGTATGTTGTCTTTTGTGACTGGCATAAGATTTTAAGGTTTATCCATGTTGGAGCATGTATCAGCACTTCATTTTATTGCCAAATAATATCCCATTGTATGGATATACCACAACCACATCCTTTTCATAAAACTGCATCATACCAAGTAGCTGCTAATGAATGTGAGATTTCTTTTTGAGGTGATGAAAATGTTTTAACATTGATTGAGGTAATGGTTGGTCAGCTGTGAGTATATGAAAACCCATTGAACTGTACACTTCAAATGTGTGAATTATGTAATATATCAATAAATCTGTCATTCAAAATTGTATCATACTATATTTGCTTTTTATAACCAGTTTTTAAACTTAACAATGTTATTAACATTTTCTAATGTCAGTAAATATTGCAAAATAGAAATTTTAGTGGCAAAATAATGGTTTTGTTTAATTTATTTAATTTAACAAATCTCTGAGTTTTAGAAATGTATGTTTCCAGTGATTGAGCAACTATACAGAATACTATGATGATCGTCTTACTGCATAAATCTATTTGGCTATTTCTAATTGTTTCATGAAAAAAAAGGTGTTTGAATTATTTTTCTGGTGCTCCAATGTATATTTTTGTTGCTAAAAACTCTTTCAGCTTTATTGCAAACATAGTGATACCGAAATCTAAATTTGTTTGATGCCTAATAATAATTTTCTTAGGGATTCTTTTTATCCTAAAACATATTTAAGGCTTAGTATCTGAACTGAATAGGTAAACCTTCTACGCTAAAACTCAGTTTCTTTACTAACTTTACTATGGTAATTCAGCAGGAGAAGCATTATGTATATATTCCTACAATGTTACTATTTCACTAGGAAAGAACACAATGGTTTAATTCTCAGAAATCAATTTATGGTTAGAGAGCTTTGTAAGCATGTTCTTTCTTACATAGAAGTGCAGCTGGTAACTCATCTCAAGGCTAGGCTAAGATCCATCCAAATGTACTACAATATCTTTGTTTTTCTCTTTCTCTTTCATTTGCACACATACACTGTTACACACACTACACTTGATTAATACCTTGACATTGTTAGAACCTAAAATGAATCTAACAACGCCCTGAGAGTGGTCAATTCACTTTGAATACTGCTTGTTGGGCTATGTAGCTCAGAAGTATTTGTGTGCCTGCTCTTACATAAACCATTTCTAAATGTGGCCATTAATTTCCTTCCTTGTCTTCATACTGGAGGATAAATTTGCAATTTGTGATTTATTATTTGTTTCCTGACCAACCAAAACTTTTGCAAATAGTGCTAAAAAGAACTAGTGTTTTCAGAGTAATGGCCATTTGAACTTTTTGCCTTTGCAGAAGAAGCAGCTTATGTTTTGTGGTGAATCTTTCACACGCATTTACATGGAGCTGTCAAACCCATGCTGTGAAGTTGGGATGTTGACATGGGAACCTTGTGGTGCTAGAAAAAGAACATAAATTAGCCTAAGGAGCTTGGAGCATGTGATCAAGATTAGATGAATGCCACTTTTACCTAATTACATAAAATCCAAATTGTGGAAACAAAGCCCAACATAAAAGAAATCCAAAGGAAATGCTGGTTTTTCTCACTAACAACTTTTCTGAGGGGAAGAAAAAGATCCCTCTTTTCATATGGCATAAAATTGTGAAAGACCATGAATTGCCACACTCAGAGCCAGCTATGGAATGTGCATTAATCAGAGTGTCCGTAGCAACCATAAATTTTGACCCACTAACTGGGCTCAGGAGAGCAAATGAGTCATATGTACTGGAGCAAGACTCCTGTAGGATGCATGCTACAAGACTGTTGAGCAACCAGTCAGATCAGATCTGAGTCCTACTCACAGCCATCATCGGTTGAGGCCTTTGGGACAGATAGATTTGCTGCTACATCAGAAATTCCAGCAATTCTGTTTTGCTTTGATTTATGTCTACTGTAGTTGCAGAGAAGGTATGCCTGCCTCATTTAATTTTGTCTAGGATTTTGATGTCACTTTTTTTTTTAACATTCCCTTTGCTTTTTTTCTCCTGAAATCTTTCATTCACACACCTTCCCATACTTTTCTTAATTGCATATAAAATATACCTAACATGAAATTTATCATTTTAACCATTTTAAATATACAGTTCAGTGGCATTAAATACATTCATATTGTTGTGCGAGCATCACACCATTCATTTCCAGATATTTGCATCATCCTGAAATGAAACTGTACCCATTAAGCGATAACTAGCCATTCCTCCCTCACCCCAGCCCCTGACAACCACTGTTCTACTTTATGTCTCTATGAATTTAACTATTCTAGATACCTTGTACATACAGTATTTGTCTCTTTGTATTTAGCTTATTTCACTTGGCGTGATGTCTTCAAGATTTATCCAATTGTAGCATGTATCAGAATTTCATTCCTTTTTTAAGGCTGAATAACATTGAATATATACCGTATTTGTTTATCTATTTATCCATTAATGAACTTACGGGTTATTTCCACTTCTTAACTGCTATGATAATGCTGCTATGAAACTGGCATATAAATATCTGTTCCCCCAATTCTTTTTACATAAAAATGTGAAACTGCCTTTAAGGGGTAGGGGAACTAAGTTTAGAAGTGAGAGAAACAAGATTCTGAGTTAAGATTAAGTCTCTTAGAAGTAATGCTTTTGTCTTCTTCTAACCTGAAAATGACTTGCTCTCTAAGATTAAAGATCAATAATACAGTAAAAGTGGTTCCTTTTCCTTTCCTTTCATTTTTTTCTTTTAACTCTAGGACCCCAAAGCTAGCTTTAAGTTGCTAAAATCCTGTTCCTAATACTTGACCTTAGCCTTACACTGAGGATTAGCTTGGAGAATCAGTAGATATTTATCTCTTGAAACACTCCCAAATCCTCAGTAAACAATGGGAAGTTTTTTGTTGTTGTTTTGTTTTAATCATAACCTTTATATGGCTCTGTACTGGCTGAAAAGGAGTAGAGGGTATCACCAGAGGATTATTAATGGGATAATTCATCTTTATAATTTATTTTTTACATAAATATATTAAACTCTGTGACTAGTTTGAGGCATAACTGTAAAATCATTTATGCACATGCAATATTAATGACCATTGGAATAAATGCTAGTAAATCTCAATGGTTACTTTTAAGAAATGGGTCATTATATATATAATTTCACTTTTGAGAGATTATGCCTGTTTGTTGAGGTAGACTATCGAGATACAGGTGTGCTAAATCATCTTTTCATCTTTAATTTAAAGAGCAACAAGTTATTCTTTTTAAAAAATTGGTTATTTCAGGTAATTGCCTTTTAACCAATTAATTTCAGATTTGAAACAATAATTCTCTAGCTATGCCTGAATATATACCATCTATAGATGTAAAATTCTCCCCAGTAAAGTCTCGATGACTTGCAAATTATTTTATCTGTAGGTATTTCACCTCCTCTCTGTACAATGCAGGTTGGCCAAGTGGCCCATGAAGTTGTCATGGAAGACAAAGAGATTACTCTGGGACATGTTTTGATTTTACTGTGACACTGGGACTAAATTAGGTGGAAATGTTGATAACTTAATTATTGAGTTCTTGTGGCCTGAGTAAATTTATGCACCTGTTCAATAACTTTTTTTAAGCTCCTTGATCTTTTCAGAAAAAAAATCAAGATTGTCTGGAAAGTATATTAAACAGAGTACTTAATTTATGTTGAAAAATTTAAAATGCCTTGGACTATTCATTGGATGATCATGTTTTACTTACATTCTAGTTAGAATTTCTGAAATCCCATTTTCTAAAAGTTCTAGTTGTGGCACACTCAAAGTTGGAAATGGAAGTGACTCTTCCCAAGAATCCTGATAAATAATTTGTTGTTTTACAAGCGCATCGGTAGTTAAGCGAGAATATTCCTAATACATTTTCCACCTTTTCAGCCATTCAGAGAGGAAAATTAAAATGCCTATGTAACCTGGTGGATTGATAATAAATGGAAAGCAGCTGGTGTCAGCGCTCGAGGTTCCAGGGGCCTGAGCTTGGCACAATTAATTAAGACAGTGGTTCTCAACCTTGGCTGCATACAAGAATCTTGGGCATCAGCATTTTTAAAAAACTCTCCCCAGGTGATTCCAAGTCAGAGCTGAAAACCACTGGTTTAAGAGGAATTGGATGGGAAACTGAGTTAGAGTATTATGATGATTCAAGTTAGAAATAATAACGATTTCCACTGGCAAATTACAGTGAAGCTATTCAGTGAAGATATGCGTGCCATGCAAGGGAGAAAAATGAAGAAAAGATACCATCTTCATAGAAGTGTCGTGATCATAACCTTGAGATTGGATGAGGTTCGCCTGAAGAGAACCAAGTAGAGATCCTTGAGGGATAACCACATTTATGGTAGGGAGAAAGTCAGAAAATCTGAGAAGTGGGAGGAGAATCAAAAGGGTCAAAAGCTAAGACCTGAGATTTTTCAAGTAGGATATGTGAATATCTCAAGAGCAATTAAGAACAAATATAGTAATATGAAATTATAATAAGCTTTAAAAATGGTTTTGAAATATTTTCTTTGAAATATTTCTCTCAAAATATGCTTATTGGATGTCTTCAAAGTTGTGCTTTATAAAGGCGCTGTGAACTCCAAGAAAGACTTAAGAAATATAAAAATAGGTTCTAGTCCCAGCTCTACCTTTCTAGCCGACTGACCTTGGGTAAGCCCAGTTCTCATTTTCCTAGTGCATTAAGTGGGGTTGATAGTGCATGCCCTGCCTACTCCACAGTACTATTATCCTCATTAAATTAGATAACATGTGAAAATGTGTTGTAAAATATAGACCATTATGCAGATAATGGGTGATTATCAGTAACCTTTTTGCTGCTGTTCACAAACACGTTAGTATTGAGAGGTTTTGGACAATTTGTATTCTGAGTAAAGAGGTAAAATAATATTAGGAAGTCCCAGGTACCCCTCTCTTCTGGGAGCTTACCGTCCTACAGAAAAGACAGGATAAAGAAATAAATAGCGGTAAACACCAGGGTGTACATTCTCTGAGAGCAGAATCACATCACTAAAGTACTCCTAATGCCTAACACAGTGCTCGAAACCTAGGAGAGGGAGAGATTCAAAACCTGGCATGTTGCCTGAATTATAGTAATAGACAAATAAATATATGATAGATTCATGAATAATGGAGCAAAGGGGAATGTCCCCCAAAGCTAGTTTAGTTAACATACAGCAGGGGAAAAAAAAAAGTTGAAACCATATCAGATACAAAATCTAGAAATAACAGCAAGTGAAAAATTATATTTGAACCTAGAAGACTCTAAGTTGCTCAGGGCCAAGACCATGGAAATCAGAGAAAACAATGAAGGGTCAGAAATGGTGTTAAACCTGAGCTGATCACTTATTCATTATATTGGTTACTACTGCCTCTCACCCAAGGGCAAGGTATTACTTATCTTCAGGTATGAAATTTGGTGTTCTGCTTTAAACATGGCAAGTGAAAGGATCCTGACCATGTCCTCTTCTGCCTGCAGGAATAGATAATCTCTATGAGAGGGCGCTTCACATCCGCAAACTCCTCCTCACCTTGCCCAGGTCGGTCCTAATAGTGATGAGGTACCTCTTTGCCTTCCTCAATCAGTAAGTACTCTAACGCTCTGCCAAAATACCCATCTGAATTCTGTTGGTATTGTCCTAAAATCTTGTCTTTTGTTCTTGGATTCTGTAAAATGTGCATTGGGTTCCATTTATCAGCAGAACAAGGTCATTGTGATAGATGAAAGATGAAGAAATTGGCCATATATGCAAAAAATATATACAAATTTCACTATACAAAACACTTTTCAGTGAAGTATGTGTTTTTTGAAATTCCATCCAAAACTAATGTCATAAATGTTTTTGTCAGGATGATGTAAACCACCTTCTCACTGCAGGAAATTTCTGCGATTTTTAATATTATAGCCAGGGAAGGAGGGAAGTTGTAGATGAGACTTACACAGATCCAGAAAAGAATGTCTGCAAGTTCAACATAATGAGACATTGTCAAGAAAAAGATATTTCTAAAAAAAAAAAAAAAAAAAAAAAAAAAAAAAAAAAATGTAACAGGTGTTACAAATAACTGCATTATTTTCAAGAAACTTTTACTCTTTTAATTTAGGTAGCTTAGTTTCAGTTGCATTACTTCCTGATACAGGGGCTCCATTATAAGAACATCTTCCCCAACTTCTAAGAGTCCCCTTACTATTAAGTGTTTCAGTTAAGCAATTGGAAATAAGTCCAGGGAAAATAAGCTGGGGGGAAATGCCTTCTCATTCTGACATGGATTCTCCCTTCCTGAAATTAGGATATTTTCTCTATTTTACTGGAGGTTTTAAGTTCTCAAAAGCCATGAGATTTATTCCAAACCTGCTGACTTCCTGAGGTTACACCCACTCAGGTTGACCCTAGAAACCAGGTATCACACAAGAGGGAAATGCTGGCAGGGAACCATACAGAATGGAACTAAAACAGCCACAAATGACAGTAGGAACCCATTTGTGCATAAGTCACCACTGGAAATAAGCAGTAGCCAGAAAGATGATATAAACTATGTTAAGGTTATCCTAAATTTTTAGGTTAGCTGTAAATTTTTTACCTTCAAATAAGCCTGGTAATCCAAGTTGTTGGAAAATCTGAAGGCTTGCAATTTTCACCTTTCATTACATGTGCCTCCTCTTCCCTTTGCATTCCTGCCGGCCCCATCCATGCTTTCCTCACCAAATCCTCTTGCTATACGTGAGCAAAACCAACTGAAAACCAATAAACCACAATGGACTAGGAAAGCAAATTGTGAATCAAAAAAGTTCTCAAAACCTGAATCTAACTCGCCATGTATCTCAACAGAATGGCAAATGTGCCATGAATCAGCTGGCATTGCGTCCAGCATTTCTGCCCAAAGATGCCCCCTGGCTCCCTGCACCTGCCTTCATGCAGAGAGAAGACCCAGCCTCTAGGGTAGGATGCTTGGGGCAGGAATTTTAAAAAGAGAGTCTATTATTTTTTAATTGTAAAATCAAAACGTGGGTAAATAACATTTTCATTTCAAATTTTTGCTCTTCAAGCCAGCACTAAATTAAAGACCCAGAAAAATTAGCTGTGACTTTCCCCATTGAGCTTGTGGGGTTTTTTTCCCTTTGAAAACTAGACTGTTCTTATTCTGAATATCATTTCTCTTTCCTGCATTCATTTATAGGATGGTCTGTAATATGATCATGGCTGTTATTGTGAGCTTTTTTTTAATCGTATGTTTGAGAAATGGCAGGAGGGAAAGACATATGTTAGCTGAGGAAATTATGCTTTTGTGTTTTCTACTTTCTAGGCTATCTCATTTCCCAAAAAGGGTAAAGTATCATGTCATATGGTTTTTGTTTCTTTGTGTCTGTCACCATCTCACAAAGGTAGTTGAGTCTCTTTTTTTCTCCTTCCATTTGTCATCTGTTCTCCTGGATTTTACATTTCCTTTCAAGATGGACATTTTATACACTGGAAGATAACATCTCTTGGTTCTCCCTGGCACAGCACCTTGCTCATGTGTTAGAGGCAAAGCAATAAAGAGCTGGCTTATTCTGAGTCACTTGTGGAAGATATCTCACAAATATCCATTGGATTGAATTTAGAAATGCTGGAGAACCAGAAATCTCCTTAAAATTTGTAATTTGCTAGCTTTAAATGGAATGAGAGAACTGAGGATTCTTTTCCCCTTCTCTCCACCTCGCGTTCGTAGTCTTACCTTAAGCTAATTATAGAGTCTAGAGTTTGCTTTCTCTCAGTGATCACAAAGAAAAGGTACTTTGTTTTCCTTTAGGCTTTCCTCAAGATTTGTAGAATACTGAAATTTGAGATGTTTTTAAGTAGTGGGAGGACAATTTTAAAGATATCCATAAAGCTTTACGGAGATTGCTCCTGCCCTTCCCACATTAACTTGAGCTGCATTTAAAGCCTAACTGTAGAAACTCATTTATTCGATTCCAGTTTCCTTTGTAGTAGAGATTATCTTAAACTGCCTTGTGGCTTTCAAAAATGCAGCTTAATTAAGCAAGTGGGATTTACTCAACCCTTTCAGTTTCTATCTATTCAAAAGGTTGTAAGTCACTTTCCTTTCTGTAGCATTTGCGGAGCCAGCTTAAAGTGAGATAGAATATCATTTTATTCCGATAATAAAAAACAAATTAAATGTTTTAGATACCTATTTTCAGAATATGGAATATCTTATTAAATATCAATTTTTGTTTCTCCTCCTTGTTCTTTTATTTCAATGCAAAATATTTAGTGGGTTATCAGATAGTTATTAGAATTATCTAAATATCACTTAATAAAAATTGGTGTATCATGTTAGATGACCCTTTGTTATTTTATAAATCCTTTCTTGTTTCCTTTCAAAGTCTTTCACAATACAGTGATGAGAACATGATGGACCCTTATAACCTGGCCATTTGCTTTGGCCCAACATTGATGCCTGTCCCGGAAATACAGGATCAAGTATCTTGCCAGGCTCATGTGAATGAAATTGTCAAAACCATCATCATCCACCATGAGACTATTTTCCCAGATGCTAAAGAGCTGGACGGCCCTGTTTATGAGAAATGTATGGCTGGAGACGACTACTGGTAAGTCCAAAAATTTTAGTCCTTCTCCACCAGACAAATTTTGGAAGTATAGATATCAACTTATTTAAGAAAAAGATTTGACCTTAGCCACCAGTGCTACCAGTTAAAAAATAAAAATAAAAAAGCAGCAGCAGGTACGCTCGAGATAAAGTAGATAACACTGGCTTCTTATTATTCATATCCATCCGTTTCTTTTCTCCAAGAATGACATCTTTTGAAATATATTCACCCTATCATGGCTTTTGTAGGGAATAATGATTTTGATATTATATAGAGCTATATTAATTTTTACTATTACATTAAGAAAAGATAACTGAATTGACAGATATTATTTTCATTCTGAAATAATTTTAATTCTATATGGTCTTTCAGAATTCTCATTTTAAAGGAGCCCTATCAACCAAATGTATTTTCATTCTTATTTATTTTTATTTTTATTCTTACTAATAATATCCTAAGCAGTTATAGTAGTACTGGTTATTTTGAGCAAATTTATTACATGACTATGTAGTTGGGATAACAATTTTTTTTTAATATAGGAGTATAAATACTTTCCAATGAAGTGTAAAAATGAGGGAGATATAGTCAGTCAAAAAATCCCAATAGTAAAAAACTCTACAATGTTTATGTTCACTATTTGATATATAAGTTTCAGCTTCTAAGAATTCATATACAATAAAAGTAACTTTGATTGCTTGAGCCTCTATCACGTGCCAGGTACTAAGTACATATGTCTTCTTCTTTTTTGCCTCACAATCACTTTACCAAGTAAGTTAAGAGAAGCCAAGGAGCTTGTCCAATGACTGGTAGTAACTAAGGCAGCCCACATTTGATTTCTAAAACCCACATGAATTCTCCCACTCTATAACTACACCCCCTCCCCCCCGCCTATCTCAGAAACTGCTTTGTGCAGCTTAGATGTAGGAGCATCTCGAAATAGATTTGTCTAAGCCCTTCATTCTGGATTCTCCTCAGACACTGTTCCCCATTGCCTTACAGAGATTAAGTGGAAGGAGAATTAGTAGCTGACAGATCTTAAACAACTAAAAGTACTCTTATTTTTTACTTAACCCATAATATGATTTTAAACCACTGTATGGTCATATGGCCTTAAGAAAACTGAGGGTGGACTCTTTTCCAGAGCTACTGCTTTCTAAATTAACAACAAAGCATGACGAACACCAGTTCTATAATATATCCAAGCAATTTTACACATGAAATTCAACTCAAAAATATTTACTTGAACACTTACTATGTGCGAGGTACTAACTGAGCTTGACTCTGAGGTGAATGAATAAAAAGCCATGGTGAGATACATAATTTTATTTTCATAGTCACTTTTGTTTCAAGGCCAGAGTCATAGTCATGTTCCATATTTCCAGATAGTCGGGGCTATATCAATAAGTTCTGCTGTCTTGTTCATTTTATCAAAGAGCCAGTATGTGTATGTCTGATCAGTATTATTTGATGTATTGTCCTCTAGGAATTTTTGTGGTCGCTACTTTTTTTTACAAACAGAGTGAAAGCCCCAGAATAGTCTTACAGCCAGTCATACGTGCTTGATTATGTCCTTCTCCCATACATAGTGTTCTCTCTGGGTATTGCTCATTTTAAACAAAGTCAGTAATATAGTAGTTATCCTTGTCACCCAACACCAGCAACATAAATGCCGCTTTTATAGTAAAGTCGGATTTGTATTTGTGCCCAATGCATTCCATTTATCAGCACGCATTTGAAGAGAGAAGATGGTAGTGTTAAAGGGTAAGTTTTTTAAAAGGATAAAATCATAACTCTCACACAGATATAAAATGAAAATCTTTCAAGAAAAGATGGAAAAGATACTACAGTCAATTCAAAGTAGAAATCAAAGAGCTATCAATTTACATGCAGCAAGGAATTTTGAAATGAATTTGCAACAACCAGTGGATCTGTAGGGCAATAATTATATTCTGCTAGAACTCAACAAATTTTTATTTCTATGGATGAGAATTATTTGTAAATCTGTAGTCTTCTACAAGTTAACTTTGTCTTTACAGAGCTATAAACTAATCTTTGTGCTTAAGAAGGGACGTACACTCCCATAGGACCAAATAATCCTTGGAGGCACCCCGCATTCCGTTGAAAGGCTATCCAGTAATCTTTTGCCATTCCAAATCTTATATTTTTCCTTATAGTAGCAATTGTTTATTTTTTAGCTTCTTTACACTTTGGCTTCATATATGAATTTCTGTTTCCACTCCACAGCGACAGCCCGTACAGTGAGCACGGTACATTGGAGGAAGTGGATCAGGACGCTGGTACAGAGCCCCACACCAGTGAAGACGGTATGCTTTATGTTCACACTATTATAAAACTAGTTCTTATGTACTTTTTAGTAGAATTGCTTATATTAATAATTCAGTAGATACAAAAGAATATTTATAAAATATGTGTAAAGTGTGAAGAATAACAGGGCAGTGAACACCCATGGAACTACCACCAAGTTTAAGAAAAACATTATCACCTTTTACTTCCATCATTACCTTTGTACTTCCCTTATCTCATTGCCTTCTAAACACCCTCAAGGGTAACCAGTACATGGTTGCATTTTTAAATGATTTATTGTTTCATTTTTTATTTTATTAAACTTCCCATAAATGGAATCATACTATATATGATTTTTTCTACTCAGGATTTTGTTTGTGAGATTCAGCCACATTGTTGCATGCAGTTATAATCATATATTTTCCACTGTATAACATCCCATTGTATTTATCTCATAATTGATGAATATGTGAGGCGTTATCTACTTTTTGCCATTGAAAACAGTGCTGCTTGACCATTTTGAACACTTATCCTACTGCAAATGTCCAGGAGTTTCTCTAGGATATACATATCTGAAATGAGCATGTCTTCAACTTTACTAAATATTGCCAAACTATTTTTTTAAATGGTTGTAATGATATACATTCCTACCACAGTGTATCAGCCTTTCAGTTCTACGTATTCATCAGCAGTTGATTTCATCAGATATGGTAATCCTTGCTAATATCAGTGTGTAACAATATCTCATTGTGATTTAATTTACATTTCTCTGATTACTGATGAAGATGTTTAAAAATATGGTGTATTAAGAGGAACTTTAGGATATATAGTAAGGCCAACAGATCAGGAGATGATTGCCACTGAAAAGATACTATGTTTCTCACAGTTCCCAAAAGGAGGGGGAACATCAGGCCTTTGGGGGCCACACGAGAAAGCACCAGGGTCTGTTATGAGGGAGAGGGAGCAACTGGGCAAGAGTCTTTTGTGTGGTTTCCACGAGAACAGCGAGGCAGGGTAAGCAGGTTTAGCACTGGCGGGCTTTAATAATTTCAGCAGCTCTGGGGCACAGGGGCTATCTCTGGTTATTTGGATAACTGGCCCTGAGGCAGGTGGATAGTGACCCAGAGTGAGAGCCCCAGAGAGGAGGTCATTAGATGTGGACCCTGGATTGGTTGGGTTTATATTTGAAAAGCACACTCCAGTGAGTTGTTTTCTTATCTGTAGGGTTCTGCGGACCCTGGGAGAGATAGTTCCTCCAGAGTCAGGGGTTCATACAAATATACCCAATTTTTTATGTTTAGATTTTTGTCTTTTTTGAAATTTTTATCAAGTCTTTTGCCCATTTAGGGCCCATTTGCCCACTCTTTGTTTCTCTGAGCTTTTTTTTTTTTTTTTTTTTTTTTTTTTTTTTTTTTTTTTTTTTTTTTTTTTTTTTTTTTTTTTTTTTTTTTTTTTTTTTTTTTTTTTTTTTTTTTTTTTTTTTTTTTTTTTTTTTTTTTTTTTTTTTTTTTTTTTTTTTTTTTTTTTTTTTTTTTTTTTTTTTTTTTTTCCTCTCACTTGATTTGATTTGGTTTGGCTTTGGTGTTTTTCTTATTTGTAAGAGTTAAGAGTTCTGGATCAGACCTTTTATTGGGTATATATTTTACTAATATCTTCTGCTCTGTATTTTCTTTTTCGTGTGCTTAGTATATCTTTTGCTAAACCAGAGGGTCTTAATTTTAAAGGAGTTGAATTTACCAGTCTTTACCTTCTTGGTTCTTTCACTTTGTGTCTGCTTTAAGAAAGCTTCCTGTGCCCTGAAGTAATGAAGATTATTCTCCCATATTCTCTCTAAAATTTTTTCAGATTTTGTTTTGCACACATAAGTCTTTATTGGGAATTTATTTGGAGGTATGGTGTGAGGTATGGGGTCAGTCCCTTTTTTCTCCTTATGGATGCACAGGTCCCAGCATTAATTGTCCTTTCTCCACTGCACCACACCTGTGTCACATATCAAGTGCCCTCTATGTGTGTGCCCTGTTCTTTTCTACGGATCTACTTGTCTATTCCTATACCTCTGTTTAATTTTGATATCTTTTAATAAATTTTAATATTTGTCAAATCAAGACTTCTGACTCATCCTTCTTAATAATTTTTTGGCCTTTTGAAATTTTATTTAATATTTAGACTCAGTTTTTCAAGTTCTTAAAACAAATAAGAAAAAAAAACTAAAAACCTGCTGGGGTTTTGACTGCAGTTGCACTGATACTACATATATAAATAAGGAGAGAATTGGTATTTTTATGATATTTAGTCTTCTAATCCACACACATATTTCTAGTTACTCATGTCTCCCAATAAACTTTTATACTTTTCTCTGGAGAGGTCATTTTTTGTTTTTCTAACTTCTTAAGTTTAACAGTTAACATTACTTTTCAACCCCTTTTTAATATGAACATATAAAGCTGTCAGTTTTCTCTTAGTACTTCTTTAGCTGTATGTATGGCCCTTTTATTCTTTCTTCAGCTGTGACTAATCTGTTTTAAACTCATCCGTTGGCTTTTAAATTTTTTTCCACAAGTTCTGCTGGGTTTACTTTCTGTCTGCTGCTGGGTCATTTTTTATAGTCTTTTGCTCTTTACTCATAG
This sequence comes from Macroglossus sobrinus, assembly GCA_004027375.1. Taxonomy (NCBI): domain Eukaryota; kingdom Metazoa; phylum Chordata; class Mammalia; order Chiroptera; family Pteropodidae; genus Macroglossus; species Macroglossus sobrinus. The sequence continues at coordinate 310,794 of PVKZ01000298.1, forward strand.
TAATACTTTCCATTGTTTCAGATTATGTGTCCAATCATTCTCAAATCTGCAGTCTACCTGGATATGGGTTTGGTTTTGGGTTTTTTGGTTTTAGTTTTTGGCTCTTGCTCATTGAGTCTTATTTTCCAGTATGTTTTATAATTTTTTTACACATTTCTTTGAACTAGGGAGAACTTTACAATCAGTTGAAGGTGAGTTCCTTCAGAAAAGTTTGCATTTACCTCTGCCTGGGGCACAACCACTTGGGACCACATTGAAAGTTTTGCTTGAGGTTTTTCCAGGCCACCCAGGGAGTATGAACTGAAACTGCAAACCTGCCTGAGGACTGGAATGTAGATGGGATTCTCAGGCGTGATTTGTTCCAAGGTTTGAGATAGATTATATCCTTAAATACAGAGGTGGGAAGGTAGGATGAGGGTTACCATCTATGAAGGAATATGGAGAGCTAGAAAGGAGGAAGATTTCTTGAACTAGAAGTTCACTGTGACACTGAAGAAGAGTGTGATCCTTGGGGCCGAGGCAAAGGAGGCTTAGGTTCTTCATACTGAGTGAGATAGCTCCTGGACTTAATTTTTTGTGTAAAATGAAAGTAAGTTAGCTGGGCAGGGAAAATGCCCTTGAGGTGAACTCTGACTCACATTTTCTAGTGTTCTGTTTACCTCATTAGGTTCCCACTTTCATGGAGTTTTTGTTCTTTAGTATTCTTTACTGTTATGATAGCTCATTAATGCCATTACGAAGATTTTTTTTTTAATCCAGCATTTCTAGTTGATTTCAGTAGGAGGCTAATCTGGGTGTCTAGTGTGTCTGCCTTCTACAAAAAGAAAGTTTGTATTTTTAAAAGTAAGATGAGTTGACATTTTCAGAACTTGTTGAAAGATATTTTTTAAAGTGAGAGCTGCGATGTTGCTTTTGAAAGACTCTGAGCTCTGTCTGCCACCATTCATTCTTTTGTCTTGAGTTTCTTTGTTTCTCTATATATGATTGATTCCCTTTTCAATGATGACTTCTCTGAGTGTTTCCTTGCTTTTCCCCAGTGGCAGGAAAAGCCAAGAGAAAGCCCCAGCCATCTCTCTTCCCAAACATAAGTCTCACCACTGTGCCATCTGTCAGTTGTTCTTACCTCTTAACTATAAAAGAGAAGCTTTGCTGAGGGTTCTGTGCTTTAGTTAACATTTTGATCATGTTTACCTGATTTGATGGAAAGAAAGCATTGCTTACAAAGGACAGATACCCTTGCTCACAGCCAGCCCCTAAAGCCTTGTAACTAAATTAACTAGAGTATTAATTATCTTTTTGATTGCTCAGGTATTTATTTTATTTTCTTTGTCATGGTATCACTGGAGAGAATAGCTGTTTCTAAAAGAGAGGTTGTCACAGAACAAAACCATCATCTGCAAGGGCAAAGGGTAACAGACCTAGAAGAGACAGCAAGGTCCCAAAGAACAAGTACAAAGTACTAGCATTTTTTATAAAATTGCAAGAAATGGAAATAAAAGATTCCATTGCACCAGGCAGTCCAGAAAATTAGCTCTGCTGAATTTTCTTTCCCTTTGCACAAAATTATAATAGCCGTGCAAAAGTAAAGAGGCCATTATGTCATACTCTTATTATTATTGTTATTGATAGCAGTGTTCTACAAATCTCTGCCTAACCTTAAAGGACAATGTGACTTTCTATGAAAGAAAGGGGTATGGTGCCTCGCCATGCCCTGAGATTGATTCGCTCTGCAGTGACGAGGCTAAGATGTATATAAATAGCATATTGATAGACACTTGACTGTGAAATGTCTCTCATGGGAGCAGAAAGACTCAAAATAATGAAATTGCTCAGAATTACTAGTTGATGTAGTAAGGTTACCAATGAAATGTATTTCTGATTCATTTGGTCAGTCTTTCAAAATCACTCCACATTTGAATTAAATAGAGACTGTTAATCCCGTTGCTCGTTGTTTCAAAAAATAAGAAAGATAATGAGGATAGAGGTCATGATCATAAAATCATGATGAAATGTGTATATTAAATAGTCTTAAATTGCCCTTGGCCAGCACCAACAGTATGTGACTAAATGACATTGAAGAACATTAAAGTTTCTCTCATCCCTTTGACAAGTACATGGATTGTACACTATGTTATGGGCTGGCATCTTTCCTTTTTTTTTTCCAACAAAACATTTTAACCCATTGGCATGTTTACATAGGAGTTTGTTAATTACATGTCATGAAGTTCTTTTTAATAAATTGGTGTGTTTTTATTCTTCCTTAGATATGTTTATTTGTGTCCCCTATATCATTGACAAATTTATTTCTGTCCCCTAGGGACAAATGGAGTAAAAAATTTGGTCTCTGTCATCTCAGGACAACCAGGATTTATTCCCTATCTGCAAGTTCAGAAGAAACTAAAAGTCAGTCTCTCTGAATATAAACTTATATTCCTCCTGTATGAAGTGGACTTACAGATATTTAATAAAGCTGCTATTTATATTATTTTAATAAAGAAAATGTAATTTTAGGAGGGAATACTAGAGTGTTAATGTATGATCTAAAAATTAGTCAATTGTTAAAGGTCTAAACTGCGGTTTTAAAATTATTTTTACACCTAATTTGCTGTGTATACTTTAACATGCAGATTATAGTGTTGTAGTTCTGCAGTATGAAACATTATTCACCTTAGACATTATCCACTAGCAAAAAGATGGGACATTTTTTTTTGTCTTTATTTTAAACGTATAGTTGATATTCACCCAGGTTTTCAGAATGCAAACCATAAGTTCTTTCAGTGTTTGTTGATTTTTATGCTCTTGCCTTACATGTCCCAGAGAATATCTGAATTTATCAGGTGAGAAAGAAGCTTAACTGGATATCCTAGGATTTCTTATGCAGTTATTCCATATAAGTACAACAGTTAACCAAAGATATGGCAGTAAACTTTGGGGAAAAATTAACTCTTTTAAATGAGAAGGTTTGTGACCAAGGGAAATAGAAGACAATTTCTTGAGAAAATATTGGACAGGTGGGCTTTAATCTGTTATGTGTACATATATATTCCAGAGTATTTGGAAACTAATAGATGCTCAGTTTTTAGCAAATGAGGTATTGCTTATTGCACAGATATGTTTTTTTAAACATATATTACTTGTATTGGCTCTTTTTGTTTATTATTGATTACAAATTTATTCACCTTGGTTGAGAGCAGGGATGAAGATGAGGCGATGACAGGAGGGGAGAAGGAAGATCATAAGGCCCCAAATTAAAGGGCATTTTGCAATAAGCTGAATCACAAAAAGCACCTCTTGTAGTGGCTTTGTTTACTATGTATGTCCTCTTATTTGCCATCAGTATTACATTAGAGCTGAAATTCCAATTCTAGGCTCAGAGTTCAGTCTCTTTTTAACTTTATTTTGAAATTGTTGTAGATTCACATACCATTATGAGAAATAATACAGTTTCCCCCAATGGTAATATCTTATATGTAACTATAGTATAACTATTATATAATATCACAACTGGGAAATCAATATTGAATTGAATGCATCCACCACATTCACATTTTGCCAGTTTTATGTACACTCATTTGTGGGTGTGTTTACTTAGTTCTATACAGTTTTATCACATGTGTAGATCTGTGTGCCTACAACCGTAGTTAAGATAACAGTTTCATCACAAGAATGCCTTTTGCTGCCCTATTAGAGCCATAGCCATTTCCTTCTGTCACCTCACCCACACCAGCCTCTGGCAATCATTAAATCTGTTCTCCATCTCGATTTTTGCATCATTTCAAGCATGTCATATAAATGGAACCATACAGTATGTGCCCTTTTGAGACTGGCTTTTTTCACTCACCATAATTCCCTTTGGTATCTTTCAGTCTGTAGAAAATACAATTTCTGAATCTGATCCTTTAATTTGGGTACAGGGCAGCCTTAAGTTGTGCTTGTTTCATAGGTAATATCTAGAATTTTTACTGATACTAGAGAAAACAAAGTTGTCTTTATTGTTGATGGTAGCTTGAAAATTTTATAATGCTAAAAAAGTAGAAGAGGGAATTAAATATATTTAAATAGTATTTAATGTGACAATCTTTGTAAACTAGAATTTTTAAAAAATAAGTAAGTAAAAATTTCCTAGTGTTGTAGGACAGTGACTTTTCCATGTTATAAATGTATCAACACATTGCAAGGGAACACCATCAATGTCAAAATAATATTGGAACTATGTGGAGGATATTACAACCCAAGGAGATATCTTATATATCATCTTGCAAAGTTTAAAATATTTTTTATTAGACTGTCATTATATCTCCAAGAGGCTGTGGAAATTAAGTTCTAATGTTCAGTTTTTCTTTGCCTGAAAAACCGATGACAGCCAAAGAATGTTTTTCTATATCCCTTTTAACAGCCTCTTTTTCTCCTGCCTTGATGATCTGTTTATTCCCCTGTTCTGTCTGGATGTTAAAATGGCCTCTTTTATTTCTAAGGCCTCATCTAGACCTTTCAGATAGTGTATTATGCTTTCCTAACAGCCTTGTCTCTCACCACTTTCTCGCGTGTTCTTTGTAGAATGTGAGCCAATAGAAGCCATAGCCAAGTTTGACTACGTTGGGCGATCTGCCAGAGAACTGTCCTTCAAGAAGGGAGCCTCCCTGCTGCTTTATCACCGTGCATCTGAGGACTGGTGGGAAGGGAGGCACAATGGGATTGACGGGCTTGTGCCTCACCAGTACATAGTGGTGCAAGATATGTGAGTAGTCCAGCGTCAATCACCAGAGTGCTCCCACAAGAGGAGACTCCAGCCATTGTTCTTAAACTGACCTTGGTCTTATGAGAAAAGAGCAAGAGGGATTACAGAGCTAAAACTTGCTAGTGGGTCTTGCTTGCTGTCAGAACTTCAGCACCAGCAGGTTTTCATTTCCCAGACTCTTCTAGGAGGTTGGGAGCAAAGATTAATGAGAGACACCTTTTAAAGCTTTTGGATTCTTGGAACCTGTGCAGAGAATAGCTTTAATAGCTGAAGCGACACTGCCAATTCTACAAACAGCAGGGCTCTTCTTTTCGTGTCTGTCTACCATTTCAATTCCAGATTCCCAAAACAGAAGATACTGCCCTAAAGTCTAAAAAGTATCATCTCCAGGCTTCTTTTTTTCTTCTTTTTTAATTTTGCTGATGAAAAAGCTCTAATTTCAAAAATATTTGAAGAAATTAAAAGATACTCAAAATATATTCGGTGAAACAGGTTATAAAATGATATATACAGTGTAATCCCTATTTTGTGAATATAAGATTTCACAATGCGGCACCAAATTAAAAGCAGTTTTTCAAGGAAAAGAAAACTATACCATATAAAATATATACAGTGATTAAATGATTCAGCCTAATCTTTAGAAACGTTAAAATGTGTATCTCATAATTCAAGAAATATGTGTGTATATATAGACATGCAGTCGTATGTATCTAAAGTACATAAACCTAAGTATAGTATAAATACTATATATATGCATATATGTATATAGTTATACATATACATATGCACATAAGCATAGATATGCATCCCAGGCATAGGGGGGAAAAAAGTGTATAAGGATTATTTTTTTAAATTCTAACAGTAGTTGTCTCTAAATATTATGTTATAGTATAGGTGCTTGTTATTTCTTCTTTTATATCTGAATTTTCCAATTTATCTACAATGAAGTATTATTTTTATAATGGAAAAAATTATGTTAAGAGATTTTCATAGATAAATGCCATCACTTATTATTTTGTATCCCTTTCATCTCGCAAGAGACTCTGACTCTTGGTTCTCATTATTTCAGGGATGATACATTTTCAGACACTCTGAGCCAAAAAGCCGACAGTGAGGCCAGCAGTGGGCCAGTCACTGAAGACAAGTCTTCGTCCAAGGACATGAACTCCCCAACAGACCGTCATCCTGATGGCTATTTGTCCAGGTAGGTGGGGCCTGGTCATCGGACTCCTGAACCTTCACTTCTCCAGGGGGCCATGAGTAGTCATGGATACCCACAGCCCTGCATTATTACCCAGTGTGATAAACTGTCCTGTTCTCTCTCCCACTTTCTCTCTGTGTATATCTAGACAAAGAAAAAGAGGAGAGCCGCCCCCTCCAGTAAGGCGTCCTGGCCGGACCAGTGATGGTCACTGCCCCCTCCACCCCCCACATGCTCTTTCCAACTCCTCAGTTGACCTGGGGTCCCCAAACCTGGCCAGTCACCCCCGGGGCCTGCTGCAGAACCGTGGCCTCAACAATGACAGTCCGGAGAGGAGGCGCCGGCCTGGCCACGGCAGTCTGACCAACATCAGCCGACACGACTCCCTCAAGAAAATTGACAGCCCTCCTATTAGAAGGTCCACATCATCAGGGCAATACACAGGCTTCAATGACCACAAGCCACTGGACCCAGAGACAATCGCTCAGGTAGGATGCTTTTAATGGACTAGTGCGTGCTAAGTACCTATGATGTGATGAGAGAGATATGGAAGACTTTTTGTATGGAACAAAGTAATGAAAACAGAAAGGAAATTAGCTCATTCTTTAATTTAAGGCCTGACTTTGAGTCTTTTTTGAAGAACCATCTATTTATTGGAAGGGCCCAAGTACATAGGTTTTATATTGATTTAAACAGACATAGCAGAAATGTAGGACTCAGGGCATTCAAGTGTATCATTGTTTAATAGTCAGGACAATTTTGCAAAGTAGAAGAATGAGGAAGGACTAGGCCTAGCAGATCCTAAACAAATGCTAAAGATAGTAAAACAGACAGATGGAACAGAATGCAGAGCCCAGAAACAAAAATTTTAGTATATGATAAAGATGATACTTTCACCTCAGGAAACGATGGATTAGTCAATAAATGATATGGTTAGGTATTCGAAGAACAGCAAGTCTGGATCCTATGTCACTCCTGAGTGCATGCATATCTTCACTTCTCAACAGTGACTGCAGAGAAGGGCTTTTCCTAATGGTTAGAATTGACAAAGTAAAAGTACCTGTTAGACAATATTCATAGATTTTCTCATAGTTCTACCATTTTTACCCTCTAGTTCTTTTTGCAGCATAGGCCATCAGAAAATTATGTGTATAGCCAGTTACAAAGGAGGTGACTAGATTCAGAGTTTGCCATGTGAGTGATCTAAAGCATCTTCCAGCTGTCACTGAAGCTTAAAAAATAAATAGATCGAAAAAGAAAGGGAATGAGAAATGAACAAAACAAACATGGGAAAGTGTTAAAGATGCATTTTTTTTTTTTAAGTGCCCAAGGACATCTGGGTTGAAATGACAAATTTCCAAGCCACTTTCAGTGTCCTAAAAAATTTTTTGGATGACAAACTAGATTATGTGAGGAGTTTAATGTGTTTTTTAAAAATTAAACTAATTTTAAGTACACAACCATTTTTCTGCAAAAAATCAAAAAAGACTTTTGACCTTTTGGTTTTCGCTGTTTGAAGTGCCATACAGGGCCCTTTGAGGCCTGTTTAAAACCAGTGATATTTGACTATAGCTGAATAATGATTTGAGAAGTCCATAATATCACTGCTTATAAGAAGCAGGTGGAATAGGATTTAGGTTAAAGAGAGAGGGAATTAGGAGCTCGGGGTGGGAAGACATAATATAAAATCTATTTAACCCTTTTGTTTCTAGAACCAGGAAATTCTTTCATTGTAAATCATAAAAACAAAAACTCAACAGATAAACACAGCTCTGTACATTTTCTCTGGGGCAAATACTTGTTATAAGAAACAGTTCCATATGCTTAGCATCAAATGGAAGTCACATATGAAAGTAATCACTTGAAAAGTGATGTCATCCTCACAAAATGGCTTCCAGCTGTGTTCATTATTTATCTTTCCATCTCTTATCTTCATATTTTCCCATGAGGACAACTAAGCCTGCCATCATGGTGTTCATACCAAAAGGAAAAAAAAAAACATGCAAATTATTTTATTTAACAAATCAATGGAATCCCTGATGGAGATTTTTTTTTTAAACTACAGTATCCATATGTGATCATCTTGTCTTGGTTTATTCATTTAGCAAATCTTGATTGAGCATTTACTGTATGCCAGGTCCTATGCTAGACTTTATGAATGCAAAGTTAATTCAATAGCCAGCTGCTGTCTGAAGGTGCTAACAATCTAGTGAGGGAAATAGATGTGGAAACTGCACTTTCACTGGGGTTATGTTCCAGGTGAGTGAAAGAAAAGCATTTGGAGCAGACCAGCACAGTGGTTCTCCATCTACCCTAAATCACACAATACCTCACCTCATGTGTGTATGTGTATGCTAGAAAACATAATGTAAAATTTACCTTCTTAACCATTTTTAATTGTAAAGTTCAGCAAAGCATATTCACATTGTGAAACAGATCTCCAGAACGTTTTCATCTTGTAAAACCAAAAGTGTATACCTACTGAAAAACAACTCCCCTTTTGCTCCTCCCCGTAGCCTTTGGCTACCACCATTCTACTTTCTGCTTCTATGAGTGTGACTACCTTATATAAAAGGAATCATACAGTATTTGTCTTTTTGTGACTGGCTTATTTCATATAATATTCTCAAAGTTCATCCATGTTGTAGCATGTAGCAGGATCTCCTTACTTTTTAGAGACAAATAATATTCTATTGTATGTATATACAAAATTTTGTGTATCCATTCATCCATTGATGGAGTACACTCCACCTTTTTGAGACAAATATTTTGTAATTCTCCCTTTAGTATATGAAATAAATTGATAGGTGGCATACCTAATTTAAAAATATATATAAATCTCTGAACATAATATAAAGGAAAAATAAAAGGAAATAAATTTTAAAACAAATGTATTTCAGTTAATGCTTAAATACACTAAAGAACAGTGAAATAGTGAGACACTTTCACCAACATGTGAAATCACCATAAATATAATTAAAAATGCACATTGATCCCAAAAAACAAAAGTCCTGGACCTGATGGCTTCATAGGTGAATTTTACCAAACATTCAAAGAAGAATTAACACCTATTCTCAGACTGTTCCACAAAAATTCAAAAAGAAGGCTCCCTAACTCCTTTTATGATGCCACTATTACCTTGATTTCAAAACCAGACAAAGACATTATAATTAAAGAAAACTATAGGCTGATATCTCTTATGAATACTGATGCAAAAGTCCTCAACAAAATATTAGCAAACTGAATTCAACAATACATTAAAAATATCAGACACCATGATCAAGTTGGATTTATTCCTGGTATGCAAGGTTGGTACAATATCTGCAAATCAATTAATGTGATACACCACATTAACAAATTGAACGACAAAAACCATATAATCATATCAATAAATGCAGGAAAAGTGTTCAACAAAATCCAGCATTCATTTATGATAAAAACTCTTCAGCAAAGTGGGCATAGAGGGAACATGCCTCAACATAATAAAGGCCATAAATGGCAAACCTTCAGCTACCATTATACTCAATGGGGAAAGTCTAAAAGCATTTTCCTTAAGATCAGGAACAAGACAAGGATGCCCACTTTTACCACTGTTCTTCAACATTGTATTTGGAAGTCTTAGCCACAGCAATCAAACAAGAAAGAAATGATATCCAAACTAGAAAGGAAGAAGTAAAACTTTCATTATTTGCCTATGAATGATACTATGTAGAGAGAACCCTGAAGATTCCACCAAAAAAACTGCTAGAACTGATCAATGAATTCAGTAAAGTAGCAGGATACAAAATTAATATTTAGAAGTCAGTGGCATTTTTTTACATCAATGATGAATTTTCAAAAAGAGAAATTAAGAAAATAACCTCATTTACAGTTGCATCAAAAACAATAAAATACCTGAGAATCAAATTAACCAAGGTAGTAAAAGACTTGTTCTCAGACAATTATAAGTCATTAAAAAAAGAAATTGAAGAAGATACAAATAAATGGAGGCATATACCATGCTCATGGGTAAGAAGAATCAACATCCTTAAAATGGCCGTAGTACCCGAAGCAATCTATAGATTTAATGCAATCCCTATTAAAATACCAATGGCATTTTTCAGAGAGTTAGAACAAGTAATTCTAAAATTTATATGGAACCAAAGATCCCAAATAGCCATGGCAATCTTGAGAAAGAAGAACAAAGTTGGAGGTATCACACTACCTGATATCAAACTATAGTGCAAGTCTACAGTAATCAAAACAGCATGGTACTGGCATAAAAAGAGATACAATGATCAATGTAACAGAATAGAGAGCCCAGAAATAAATCCATGCCTATACGCTCACTTACTATATGACAAAAGAGGCAAGAATATACAGTGAGGTAAAGACAGTCTCTTCAATAAATGGTGCAGGGAAAACTTGACAGATACATGCAAAAAAAAAGAAATTAGACCACCTTCTTATACCGTATACAAGAATAGACTCAAAAATGGATTAAAGACTCAAATAAATGTAAGACCCAAAACCATAAAACTTCTAGAAGAAAACATAGGCAGTAAACTCTTTGATATTATTAACAGTAATAATTTGGATATATATTCTCGGATTATATATTCTCTTTTTGGATATATATTCTCGGACAAGGGAAAGAAAAGAAAAAATAAACAAATGGAACTATATCAAAGTAAAAGCTTTTGTACAGCAAAAGAAACCAACAAAACAAAAAGACAACCAACTGAATGGGAGAAGGTATTTGCTTATGATACATCTGATAAGAGGTTACTATCCAAAATATATAAAGAATCATACAACTCAACAATAAAAAAAGAAACAATCCAATTAAAAGATGGGCAGAAGACCTGAACAGATATTTCTCCAAAATATAGATGGCCAATAGACATATGAAAAGATGCTCAAGGTCACTAATCATCAGAGAAATGCATATTAAAACCACAATGAGATATTTCATCATACTTGTCAGAATGGCTATCATCGATAAATCAAAAGAACAGCAAGTGTTGCAGAGAAAAGGGAACTCTCATACACTGTTGGTGGGAATGCAAATTGGTACAGCCACTATGGTAAACAATCTGGAGATTTCTCAAAAAAAAGTAAAAATGGATATATACCTTTTGACCCAGCAGTTGCACTACTGGATATTTATCCAAGGAAAACCAAAACACTAATTTGTAAAGATCTATGCATCCCTGTGTTCACGGCAACAGAATTTACAATAGCCAAGATATGGAAGCAACCTAAATGCCCATCAACAGACGATTATGATTATGATTCATATATATACAGTGAAATATTATTCAGCCATTAAAAAAATAAAGAAATTCTACTATTTGCAATGACATGGATGGATCTAAAAGTTATTATGCTGGATGAAGTAAGACAGAGAAAGATAAATACCATATGATTTCACTTATATGTGGAATCTAAGTAACAAAAAGAAAAATGAAATCAAAACAAATATAGAGGACAATCTGGTGAAAATCAGAGGGGAGGGGGATTGGGAGGCTGGGAGAATAGGGTGAAGGGTTAAAGAAATACACATTTGTAGTTGACAAATGGTCCCGGGGGTGGGGAGCATGGCATAGGGAATGCAGTTAGCATTAATGTAATGGCTAGGTGGAGAGCCAGAGGAGAGAAAGAGCAATTAGTGGGATTGTTTTATAGCCTATATAAATGTCTAACCAATATACTGTATACTTGAAACTAATAATAAAATAAAATAATTTTTAAGTGCACATGGATGTAAGAGTATTGCTAGTCTTAACTCAAATTCTGTGAAATGTGTTCCGATTAATGATGTGATTTTTCTAAAATGGTAGACAATTCTTGGTCAGTCTCAATCATAACAGTATAATTTACATGATAGTTGCATTCCTAGAAAACTTAACACTATGAAAAAAAATATTTTGTGGTTACTTATAAGAAAGAATTAGATTCTTGGATCAGGTTTTTACAAAGCGATTTTCACTTAATAAATGTCTGGAGGACATTCAAAAGTTGAATAAGATGTGGGACAGTTCATTGCATATAATCTAGGACATTCGCAAGATATCTAGTATGCCTGGCCTCTGCCCATCAAATGCTAATAATGCCACCCCCTTATGGTGTCATTTTAAAACATACACATACATCATATTACAAAAAATGCCTTCTAAGGAGCAGTACCACTTTCACTGAGATCTAGTCAAGATCACCAGGGAAATGCTTACAGTGATTTTTTTAAGAATTGCTAGGAATTAATTAGCCAAGTATGTACTTTGTTATATGAATGAAAGAAGCCTTATTTCTTCAGTTCACTTTTATTTCTTGAGAAGTTGTTGCAGTATCTAAATTTAAGCTACCTTTTACCATAAAGAAGAACACTATATAATAAGTCAGCGTGTAAGATAAAAACTACCAGAAGGCTACATAGTGCCTTAGAATAACAAATGTTTGATAAATGGCTCCTTGAACCATTGCATCTTGGTCTGTTAGACATTCAGAGTCAAAATAATTATGTGAGATGGCGTTATGTGTATGTACTCTCTATCAACTATGAAATTGAAACATTCATGCTTTTCGTGGACTGTTTGCATTGAAATGAAGAAATATGGTTTTCTACACATTAGTGTTAATTATCAGTTTGTTCTCTCTCTTTGTGCTCATTTTACAACAGGATATTGAAGAGACGATGAATACTGCTCTGAATGAACTTCGAGAACTGGAGAGACAGAGTACAGCAAAGCATGCCCCTGACGTGGTTCTGGACACTTTAGAACAAGTAAAAAACTCTCCCACGCCAGCCACTTCCACAGAATCTCTCAGCCCTTTACACAATGTTGCCCTCAGGAGCTCAGAGCCTCAGATTCGACGAAGCACTAGCTCCTCCAGTGACACAATGAGTACTTTCAAGCCTATGGTGGCACCGAGAATGGGTGTGCAGCTGAAGCCTCCAGCCCTACGTCCAAAACCTGCTGTTCTTCCAAAAACAAACCCCACCATAGGACCTGCACCTCCTTCCCAGGGTCCTACAGACAAGTCTTGCACAATGTAAAAACCAACTGAGCAAGATCATTTGGGGAGGTGATTAAAAAAAGAAAATTGATTCGTGACAAAAGTCAGCAGACCGTAACTTTCCTTAGTTTTGTGCTTATAACTGGAGATCTTCTGGCTTTTCTATGTTCTTGAATGTAATGTCTGAGACTAGCTAAATTTAACATGGGCATTTGTATTTTGTAATTTCTTTTATTTTTTTTTAATAACTAGACGTATGTCATTTTAAAGACAATAGAAACACTTAGACTTACTTGAAAATTCAATGCTGCACCATTTGTAATGAAGGCAACACCACTTTGCTCTCCGTATTATGCAGTGCTTCAGGTTTAGTGTAGCCTGGGTGAGTCAGAAACATCTGGATCCAAAGGCACAAGAATCTGATTTCCAGGCTTTGGAGTATAACCAGTATTTGTCCGTGGTACTTGGGGTAATAGCTGAAAAGTGACAGTGACATTGTTTGGTAGCTGACAGTTAACACCTCTGACTCCATATAGGGAGAAGGGTTCAGCTCCTGTGAATAAAGACTTGCAGTTGTCACAGTGGGACCTTCAGCCCACGGCCTGAATGAGTTGGACGATTGCCTCTTTCATAACAAGTCATTTCCCTGGGTCCAGGTTGAAGACTCAGCAGGAGGTGGAAATTCTGTAGTTATTGCTTGAACTGAAGCTGGGAAAAGGAGAGAGAGAGAGTCCTCCTGAGATATCCATGTGACTCCTTCCATGAGCCTGATCGGGCCCCAAGTCCATCCTGTGCATTCGCAGAGGACTAGAACATTCTCATTTGAAGGATTTTCTGGGTACACTACTCCACAAACTCCTTCCAAGATCTGTTGTTCAATAACTGCCTAGAAAATATGTCCAGCTCCACCAAATCCCTACGTTCTCCTCTGAGGAAATGGAGAAAGCAAGCAGCACACAAGTCCTTGGTTCACTCAGCCTTCTCTTCTCCTGACGAAATGACCTTGGTTCCTTTAAACATGTACAGAAGCGTAATGATCCTTAATTGAATCCCCAGCTTTCCTCTCTTTTTGACTCTTTGAACCCACCTAGAACTGGTACCAGAGTAAGAGCCGTGCTGGCCACGGCAGGAGGATGACTTCATGGTTCCAGGATGGCTTCCTCCCTTATTGCACCCTGGAGCCATGACTCTCTTATCTTTTTTTCATGTGGTCTCTATATAACTCACATAGTCACCTGCGCTTGGTTGGGGGCCCTCTTTCTCTGACATCCTAGCACATAGACAATTTTTAGTTAGCCCATATTTATGCTATATTTCCCTCTCTCTTAAAAAGGTTGCTTTGAATTCATGTTTGGTTTTTTTTTTCCTAAGGTACAAATCACCATTCTCCCACCAGCAGCAACTTATATCAGTTATAAATCTGATGATAAAATGAGCATTTTATCGACTCTATCATTGAACTTACCGAGGAAGAGACCTCTTTTTTAAAATAATAATAATAATGGATGGCCACCACTAACCCCTCTGGACCATTGATTTCCTTCTAGGTTTAATTTCAAACTGGTAGCCAACAGCGTTCCCATCTAAGAATTACATAGCATGGACTTTATCAGCCCATTGGTTAATGCATCAGGCAGGAAAGAATGAGGATCTGTACTAAAATCAAGGTCATGAGAAGATTATGACTTTGATCTCTACCTCAGTTTACCAATCTAATCATTCTCATGCAGACAGATCAAATTGAGATATTGTCATGCTACTGGTTGCTTGCTTGCAGCCTAATTTCATAAGTGTATTAAATAGTGAATTTTTTTTCAAGTATTTCAAGTATGGTAAGTTTTTAAAGCTCTTAATTTTCAGAACTATCCTTTTTGCCCATTTTGAAAAAGGGGCCCAGCTCAGCATCTTGTTCAACCCCTCACCATTTCTCTTGAGTTTCAGTGTTCTTTCATCACCTTGGACACATGGGAACAGCCAGGACTGAGCACTGAATAGCACTAACCCTTTTAAACAATCTCCCTATGAAATTTAAACTTTCCTAAATTCTTTTCTAGTTCTCTCTGGATTCCACTTTGGTTTCTAATTTTCTGTTGCTAGATGGAGAAACAGAATAAAGGTGGAAGTCATTGAGGGGAAAAGAGAAACTTTAAATCTCTTAAAAATTAAAAAGGATTTTTAAACACAAGTTTCCACCTTTGATGGAACAGTAAAATGTTAACAGAGGGCATCAAAAGGGCAGAGGTGTTCTGAATGTATTTAGCGAGGGGGGTGCGGGGGTGTGGAGGTGGTGTCTTGTATAAGCTTTAACTTCAGCTTTTCAGATATTACTCCAAGCTCAATTCTCCAGACTTCTCCCTGGTAATCCACCTATATCGCCTCTCTTTGTTTATGCCTGTGATGGAATGAGGATTGCCTTTTTGTCACCAAATCAGGACTCTGCTACCTGGAATGGCAGAGGACATGCTGCTCTAGACCTTCAGAGCCTCAGAGGCTGTGCCTTCTTCCAGGAAAACAGCTCCTAATACTGACCCATCACTCCCTTACTTTACCTGTCTCTGTCTCTTCTCCCTAAACCCCTGTGGTCATCCTGAGGCTTTTCTTTCTTTCTTTTTTTTTTTCAATGCCCAGAGAAAGTGTGACCTCAGGATGACTAAGGACTCACCTATCCTCAATTTGTTTAGTAAAAATCTTCAGATTCCAGAGATAAGACAAGGTGGCCACTTCACAAAGGATCCAAAATAACACCCAGTAAGCTCATTAAAAGCTTCAGAAGCTGAGCAGCTTCTCCTGGCCTGTTTTCCAGCCATGGACATAGCACACAAAGGGAAGGTGGGGAGGCACAAGGTGTGGGAAGAGAATAATGAGTCCTGAGATGTTATGCCTCCAGTTTCAAGGATCTTACCAGTCCTCGTGTGCATTTTGGGAAAGGGATCATTTTGATGATGGGGAAATGATGGTTCGACAAAGATTACCTGACTCCATTTACACAAGACTACCTATTCACAGCTGCTATTGTATGTCCACGTCCCCTCCATCGAACTCACTGAAGTAGATTTACCAAGCAGGCCTTTTGGTTTGGGTCAGGACGTTAGGAATGGAGTACTATAGAGAAAAAGATAAATTAGGACACATTTTCTGATGAGTGCTCTGTAAATGATTTCAACCTGTTGTATGGCCCTTTGTAGAGCTCTTATGTTCATGTTCGGTGTCGACGCTATTGTTCAACAGTTGTGCACGTTTCCACACAACATAATTTGATGTTGGTTCCCCTTGAGCCACTCATGGAATCGTCTACAGCGGGGTCAAACGTAATCTACCGCAGTGAACATGAACATCAATGGATATAGAGCACTAGGGCTTAGATCACATCATTTAAGAGTGTTTTGTCTTTGTACTTAAGCCATTTCCAAAATGGGCTTATAATTTAAGGAAAAGAGGAAAGTGGGGAGGATAGTGGCCTCCTTAGCCTTTGAGAAAGATAGCCTCCGGGGTCTACATGAAGAAACCTTGATAATTATAGCTTCTGAAATACAAAGTTAAAGAGTATGGGTCTGTGGAAGGATTTAGAAAACTTTAGAAATGGGATGACACTCATTTATTCCTGACCACAGTAGTGAGAGGCCACAAACGTAGGAAATGCACTTGGGACTGAGCCTTACTCTAAGTTAACCACCACAGAGGCTCTGAGCCACAGAGCAGCTTAGAAGGCTCTACCCATGTATAAATAGAGCTTCCTACTCAAGACCATCCTGAGCTGAAAACCCAAACTCCAGCTGGGCTGAGGTGTCAGTCAGGGTTGATGCAGGGTACAGCTTCATTCAGATCAGTAAAACAAACTGGAAATTGAGTTTTCACTTACCCTAGTATACTTTAAGAAAAAAAAAATGTCTACGTGATATAATAGAGATGGGTACCTGTATCTTTAAATTACGTAGGGAACTTTGTATGTTTAAATAATTGTACTGGGTTCAATAAAGCTTATCTTAGAAACTGTTTAGTAAAAGAAAATATATAAACCGTGCATTTGTGAATGCCCTCCTTAGAGCATTCATCCAAGTTCAATGTGTCGTGTGATGGTTATTATAGATGTTTAGAGCAAGTGGCTGTGTAACAGAAGAGACTGCTATTTACCTACAGGCTCAAAGGTAACTCCTGCCCACGTAATTAAATCGGTGTTGTCCTTTCCTGTTGGTTTGATCAGTTGCAGTACTGGTAGCTTCCTGCTTGTGACTGTTACCTAATCGTGTCAATGTACATATGTAGTATGTACATGTGAAAGTGCCTTTCTATTTTCAGAGTTGTAGCCTTGCATTTTACTGTTTCCGCTTCCTTGCTCCGCCCACCTCCTCCCTCCTCCCTCGCTCCTGTCCCCAGTTCCTACTGCCTATTTGAGTGTTTTGAAATGTCCAACATCTTCCCTAACTGCTTCTCCATCCCCACCTTCCTGTGCCTGCGGTGCTCGGTATTGTCCTGTCTTGCATCCTTGTCCGTCATCAGACTCGTTTTCCTTGTAGCTGTGACTCTGCCTTCCACACCCCGGCAGTAACCCTCCCTGAGTCCTCCCACCCGTTTCCCTCCCCTCCCCTTCTCTCCCTACTCACGTGCTGCTGTAGCCCCTCGCGTTCACCTAAAGGCTCTGTACTGCCTCTTACCATTATATTCCCTGTCTCCGAGGTGAAAATAAAGGGGGATGCTTTTACAGTTCTGGAAGGAAAATGTTTTGTTAATATTGTTGTGACAATGCACTTTTATGTATAGTACTGTACATTTTGGCATGTATCATTCCAGGCTTCAGTACACAGTCAGGTCTGTTCACCGTGTATCTTTATAATAAATAAGATAGCTCTGGCCGCCTTTGTCTGCTTCCAATTTGGTGTGATTCTCCCTGGTGTTTGCATTCCTCTCTTTCTTTTTCTAATCATTATTTAATACCACCACCCCCCTTCCCCAGAGCA
Organism: Macroglossus sobrinus; assembly: GCA_004027375.1. Classification (NCBI taxonomy): domain Eukaryota; kingdom Metazoa; phylum Chordata; class Mammalia; order Chiroptera; family Pteropodidae; genus Macroglossus; species Macroglossus sobrinus. Next base: position 328,684 of record PVKZ01000298.1, read on the forward strand.
CTGAGTCACATTAAATAATGTGAAACTACCTTTTTAAAAGAATGTTAATCTCATTTTCATTGTTGTGAATTTGAAAATGAGGCCTCAGGCATAAGGTGTTGTTCCTGAAGCCAGGGTTTTTTAGAGTCATATTGGGAGACACTTGTGTAGTAAGTGATACGGGATTGAGAGAGTCTTAACTGAGGTTTAAAGAGTGCAGTTGTTCTAAACACCAGATTGAAATCTTCTCTTTGAGAGGGACTCCTTGGCATAGTAAACCTTGTCAAGTTGATCTTTGCTTTCGTTGAATACACTGAAATGCAATCTTTAGATATAGACTATACTAAGAATTCCCCTGTGTATTGACATTTTTTCTTTAAGCTTAAAAAAAAAAAAAAAAAAAAACTAACTCCGGAGGACTTGCAATGAGTAATAAATAGTTTTGTAAAACTATCAGCGGTGTGTCAGATTGAATATTGACAAGAGATACGGAGTGAAAATACATCAAGGAGAAAAAAACTTTATTGAAATGTAAAATACATACAGAAAAGTACACAAGTCAAGAGTGCACAAGTTTTCGAGTTTTCGCAAAATAATGTGTACACCACCCAGGTCAAGAAATAGCAAGCACATCAACAGTATCCCAGAAGCTAGGCTTGTGCCTCTCCAGGGTTCATTAACATCCTGATGACTAACAGGTTTGATTTTGCCTGTCATTTTATCTTCCTATAAAGGGACTCAGCATGCAAGTTTTGTGTCTGGCTTCTTTTGTGAGAGCATCTAGGCTTCTACATGTAACTAGTTTTTTTTTTTTCCATATTCACTGCTGTATAGAATTTTATTATGTGAGTATGCTTGGTGTTATATTTGTTTTAGTATTTTCTGATTAAACTTTGGGTATGATATGCAGAAATCTTTAAACATAGACAATTAAATGGCGGGGGAGGGGGGAAACCACCTGTTAATGTTTTTCTGAAACATAATGGAATGACTTGGAACTAAGCCATTGACTAAAAGGCTGACCTGAAAGCAAGTAGGACCACTTTAGGACCAAAGAGATGGATTTAGAGGCTGCTGCACAGGAACAAAGGCCCAAATCAGATTATTGGCTTGTTCCAGGAAAGACCTCACTGTCCTACATCTTCCTCACTCTGCCCTCAAATCCAGGAGCCTCAGCCTGCTGCAGTCCTCCGTGTGTACCTGCATCCCTCACTCCTGAATTAGAGTCCCAAGTGGGTGTGTCTGGTTATCAGTTCTCACTGCTCATATGCCAGCACCCTGTAAGAATAATAGAAAGGCAGCAAAAAGGAGTTTCTGGCTTCTACCTTGGCCAATTGGGACTCCTAAGGTGGAAAATTATCCAATCTTGATCTAAAGTGCCAGAAAGTTACTGGAAGCTGAAAACTATGGCAAATTCCATTCCAATCCCCATTTGGATTTTGGAAAATATAGTCAATATATTTTGAGAAATAATCGCGGTGGGGTTCATCATTCTTTGGTAGACTTTTATCTAGTTCTACATAGTAGACAGAAAACTTGGCTTCTACAATAAAAAAGTAATTTTATCAAGGTTAATCTTCAGTAAGAGGAGTTGGAGAGCTGAACTGGGCTGGATATCAAAACATGTTTCTGTGTATGTAGGGAGGTGGTGGGGAGTTGTTCCTTCTGTTGTTACCTCTCATTCTCTTTAACCTGTGGGTTTATATCTTTTTTTTTTTAATGCCCTTTATTATCATTTAGAGAAGTATTGGGAGGCAGCAGAGGTAAATGTCTGTCTTCAGATCACCACCTTTAAACAGAAGCTCCTCCTTTAGCCTCTTAAAATCCTACCTGGTTAAATCAGCCAGAGTCGCCTTCTGTTGCTTGCAACTGGAAGACCTGACTGATGCAAGTATTCAGAAAGAATACAAGTATCCGACTAATACAGGTATCCTAATACATTCCTATCTGCCTCTTTTCAAAAGTTCACGTTATGCCACTTCACTTTTACAAAATACCTACTTTAGTACTTGTTTTCAAAGCTAACTGAAAGAAATGCCAAGCGGATTTTCACTTTTACCAAAAAGATGAAAAAGCAAAATTATCGTTTTTGCAGCAAACTATTATAGAGGTAACACGCACCATGAGCAGCAGTGAGAGTGGTCTGCTAAGCTCCTCCCTCGGAACCACTCAGTACTTCAGCATCAAGCTGCCTTAGCTTTGAACCATGTCTGTGAGCATCTGTGCTCTATCTCGATTTTGTGCTTCCATTATCAAGATGAATCCTAAGGTATCAGAAAAGCAAAAGAGATCTCATAAGGGTGTCCTCTTAGTGTAAAACTGGGCATATTTACGCATTTCGGTTGTGGCAAATGAAGTAAAGCCATAAACACATTGAATTTTGGGTCTGGGAACTCTCAAAAATTTTTTCATATAAATTAACGGCAATTACTTCTTCACTTTATGTCATTTTGGCTTAGGCAAGTTTTCATAGGAACACTCTACTTTCAGATAGTAAGGGAAACTCATAAAGGTACAATAGTTATTCTTGAGGGTAAGCAGAACCCTAAATTTCAAAGAGGTAGGGTCCAGTTCAGACCAAGCTCCTATTTAATCAGGGAGAATTTCCCAAATTCTACAGACCATAACAGTTGCAGAATGGTACCTAGCTTCATCAAAGGAATGTAAACACTTCATTTGCTACCTCAAGAGAAGCTGGTTTAAAAGAGACACCACAAGAACTTATCCTTGCTTTATTTGGTTTAATCACTTTAGCATTTAGGAGCAAAACAGTAGAGAAAATAATTTCATTTCATATTGAAGATATTCTAGTTTTCTTTTTTTAAACAAAAATAAATTTTGAGGAACAAAATAAAGGTTAGAGATGAAGAAAGCTTTTTAGCATGGCATGAAGCAAAATACACAACAAATGCTTATTGAATAAATAGAACACCTAACCAAAATGAATAAGTAAAATGACCATAATAGCTCATATATTTCTACCTGGAGAAAGAAACACTTTAATATAGCTTGTTTAGAATGAGACCATCTTAATGAAGAAAAAATAATAGTTTCATGGCCAGAGAATCAAGTGTCTCCAGTGATTTATGTGGGGGAAAAAGGCTCAAATGTGCCCCCCCAAAAAAAAAAATCACCTGTGGTCTCTAGGAATAATTTATGTTAGAGGAAATTTCAAAACAGAAATAGGGCAAATGCAGGTCATGAGTTTTAAAAGTCTGTTGGAATTGAGAGATATATTTAGAATGAAGATATTATAATTGAGTCTCGACTGTGCAAACTGATGGGGAATGTATCATAAAATAATTACTAGGAAGTTCTAGATGTGAAACTATTGGTCACAGTGAAGAGAGAAGGTAATTGTAATTTATCCTTATTATGTTCTTGAAGTTAAATTGCCTGAGCCCCAACTCTCCAACTGCCAGTTACAGAATCTCAGAAAGTTCACCTATTCCCTTCCAGGCTCTCATTCCTCCCCAAGAGGTTTCTTCTTGTTTCCCAGTACCTGGGGGGATGAAGAGATTGTCTAGCTCCATCTAGTATCAACACCCTGAGTGTAGCAGAGAGGCCGCTACAGCTGAGTAGTTGCTGGCCTTCGAGAGTTATGCCCAAAGCACAGTGCTGAACAAAGTCCCTGCTGTCAGAGCAGACACAGGGGCTAAGGCAGCAGGATCCTCTGAAGTAGCAGTGCTGACACAGAGGCACATGCTGGCACCTGACTGAGGTGTCCAAACAATTGAGGAGTAAATTAGCATTTCAGCAAAAATAGATTCTCAAGGCAATGTATATTAATACATATCCCATAATTGGACCTAGTACCTTTTTGGTAGTGTTAAATGCTCATTTGTCCAACTATCATAACAGAAGAAACCATTTTCAGCTATTCCTAGGGAAAGTTCTAGAGAGTGGAGTTGACTTAAAATTTAATGTTATTTTAAACTATGCAAACTATATTGTAAAATAGTTAGCATGGAAGTTTTCTATTTGTTCCTTTATCATTATGTTATGGCTATGGAAAACAAAAGCCTGCTCAAAGCAGTCCCATGAACTGGAGATCTGCCATATTCCTGCATTAAAGAATTGAGGACCCAGGAAATGAATGATAAAAACATTAAGTTTCTGCACGCAGCTTGGAGCAAGAATGAGTTCATAATGGTTCCAGGCCTTCACTATTTATATGGGCATTCTTTTCCTTTTAAAAGATGTACATAGTATGAATTTGTAGTGTGACTTAGCTCTTAGCACCTCACCAAGTCTGCTTGTCTTTAATCCTCTGGGCATCTACAGTTTTTTAGATCTTTGCTGAGAAGAGGCTTTTAGGGTAGATGTTTATGCTGCACTTAAGAATTCAGTCTGCTCTGATGAGCAGGCCAGACAATTACAAAGACATTTTTTAGAAAGCAGTCGATAATCTAAAATGGACAACATCACCTCATTCCCAACTTAAACGCCCCATGATGACTTCCCATGCCACTAGGAATAAAATTCAAACTCCTGACCTGGATCAACATGATCTGGCTTCTGCTGAACCCTCCAACCCTATCTTGTTCACTGGTCTTGGCAATCTCCAGCCTCTACTCCACTTCAAGTGTTTTGTGCCCCTCTCCCCACATTATTTGCATAATTCACTTTAAAAATCCAGGGATGAAAGATGGTGTTAATGATTTCCAAAGTCTCCACCAGGTCTGTGATTTTCAGAATGACCTCTGTTCCTGTATGGGTCATAACTGTTCTCTAATTAAAGCTAATGCTTTTGCTATATTTTAACTTGTTAGAGAAAAGCATGGAACATGAGAAAAATTTTTTTGCATCCTAGTACATACTTTCCTCCCAATTCAGACCGCCCAAAAAATCTGAATCATTAGGTCTGAAATGGGGTCCAGTAACCTGAATTTTATACACTCTTTAGGGAATTTTTCTGCACAATAGGGCTTGAGAATCATTGTCATAAAGAACATATAAAATCTCTATAGTAGCAAACTCTAAATATAAAAAGTATATCAACAAACTTTTTCCTCAGAGTTCATGTTTATATATCAAAAGTAAAAGTGAGAGATCCATGAAGTCAGATTTGTTCCAATATATTTTCTTTAAATATAATGGGCCCCCAAATGGAGCCAAACTGTTTATATTAAAACTCTCTTTTCTAGAACCCCCAAAATGAGCAACTAAATCAGTTCCTTGGAAAGAGTGAAGAATATTGATCACATGTATAACATGTTAACAACATACATTTCCCATTGATAACCCCATTTGGTAGACGCTAAGCAAAGAGTAATAAAACCTCCACCAGCACCAGGAGGGGGAAAGAACAAGGATTTACTGCTTTCAAAAGCATTGGCTTCAAAGGATTTTTAAAAAGACATCAGTGAGGAAGAGGTGATTGGTTTGAATCGGTAAAAGTGTCCTTTATATTATGTGGAATCTAAAAAAGTTGAACTCACAGAAGCAGAGTAGAATGGTGATTGCCAGGAGCTGAGGGGTGGAGGAAATAGGGAGATATTGGTAAAAGGGTACAAATTTTTCAATTATAAGGTGAATAAGTTCTGGAGACCTAATGCACAGCATGGTGGATATAGTTAATAATTATATATTACACACTCAAAATTCCCTTAGAGAGTAGATCTTAAATGTTCTCACCACAAAAAACAGGGAGTAATGATATGGGGTGATGTATGTGTTAATTAGCTTGACTTTGGTAATCATTTCACAATGGATCCATATATCAAATCATCACATTTTATACCTTAAATATATACAATTTTTATTTGTCAATTACACCACAATAAAGGGGGGGGGAGTCTCTTTTATCATTTAAAGACCATTATATTTATTTTGACTTTATTCTATTTCATACCAGAATAATTTTGGAGGAATCCAGTGGTGTTTGGCAGAAACCCTTTTTGGGTGATAAAAAGAAACCCAGCTTCTGCAGTGTCATTCTTTAATATGAGCCATAAAAGACTGTGTGTGTGTGTGTGGTGGGGGTAAACTATTCTCATCATAGAGTTGAAAAGATTTAAGCCATGTGATCTAAGAATAAGAGAAGATAATATAAATCTTGAACTGTATGCATAGAGTTTGAAAATGGACCCCTTTTAAAAGTACTATACAATATGTTCAAGTTTTAAGGAAAGAAAGAAAAATAGGTCTTAGTGAATGCACCTCCTCTAAGGAAACTGGTCCCCCAAATTTCCATTTCATCACCATGACAACTAGTACTCCATCATTGCCATAGTAACCAGCTGAATAGCATTCATCTAAGGACAGGCTCCCTGATTGGGGGACCAAGGGAAGCCATTAGTTGCTGCACAACAATACTGAAAAAGCTGTTCTGCAATCACATTGACAATTTCTAGTTTATCAATGTGTTTCAGCTCTCCAATGTGATTCCCTAAAACCAAATGTGGTTTTTCTTGGGCTGAGACAATTTCAAGAAGTGTGTAATAATTGTCACTCCCACATGTCACTACTAAATTTGAAGTCATTTGTTTTCTGATTTTCCAGAAGTGTGGTAATATCTGACAGCCACACCCTTCACCATGCCTTGCAGCTTAATTATGACATTCCTTCTGTTATAGCAACCAGGCACGCTAGCCACATCTAAAACCAGATGTTGATTGCTGGCGACAAGTTGCCTTATTTATTAATTTTTAATTTTTTTGTCAGACTAGAGTTCACACAGCCCACCACCTCCTATATTGGGCTTTCATACTCAGGGCCACTATTCTCCTGTACTAGTCGCCCCAGAGCTAGGCTTCAGACAACTATCGACAGCCTCTACACTCCAGAGCCTGCTGAAATGATTCAAAGTGAACAATCTTAAGCCTGCATACCCTGCAGTGTCCATCCCTTCCCATGGAAGCCACAATAAAGGCTCTTGCCCGTATTGTCCCTTCACTTCCTCTGACTTCTGACCAACCCTGGTGCTTCCTCGTATGGCCCTGTGTGGCATGCTGTGCTTCCTGTTTCTTTCTTTCTTTTTTTTTTTTTCTTTTGTGATTCTAGAACATAAGTATGATTGAAAACCTCTGGCACAATGGAAAGAGACAGTAAACACAACAGGTAAGAGCCTGGCTGTTGCATTCAGGCTGCACAGGTTTGTATACTAGCTCTGCTATGTAGAGATGTTCTGTTCTCCATTTTCCTCATCTGTGATATAGGGATTAGGATTAGTATGAAAATTGAATGACTTAATACTTGGGGTTTTTGTATTATGTTTTTTGCTTCCTTCCACTATGTACTACTTGTTTCTTTTTATCCTGCCCCTAACTTTTTCCCCCATCTTCCTACCACACTCCCCTTTGGCAACCATCAGTTTGTTTTTACATCTATGGGTCTGCTTCTGTTTTGTTTTGTTTATTTGTTTTGTTTTTTTAAATTCCACATATAAGTGAAATCATATGGTATTTCTCTTTATCTGTCTGACTTATTTCACTTAACCTAATACCTTCTAAGTCACAAAAGGAAAGATTTTATTCTTTTTTATTGCCAAATAATAGTCCGTTGTATATATGTACCACATCTTCTTTATCCATTTGTCTATTAATGGACATCTATGTTGCTTTGATATCTTGCCTATTACTAGTTAATACTGCAATGAACATAAAGTTTCATATATCTTTTTAAAGTAGTGTTTTCGTTTTCTTCAGATAAATACTCAGAAGTAAAATTGCTGGATTGTATGGAAGCTCTATCTTTTAGTTTTTAAGGAATCTCCATGTTGTTTCCCATAGTAGCTCCACCAATTTACAATCCCACCCACAGTGCATGAGGGTTCCCTTTTTTCCACATCCTTATCAGTACTTGTTATTTGTTGAGTTATTGATGATAGCCATTTTGACAGGTGTGAGGTGATATCTCATTTTGGTTTTAAGTTGCACTTCCTTGATGATTAGCAATGTTGAGCACCTTTTCATATGTATATTGGCCATTTATATGTCTTTAGAGAAATGTTTATTCAAGTCTTCTGCCCATTTTTTAATTGGATTGATAGTTTTTGGTGTTAACTTGTATGAGTTCCTTATATACTTTGGTTATTAACCCTTTATCAGATGTATCATTGGGGATGCAGTAGGCTGTCTTTTCATTTTGTTAATGATTTTCTTCACTATGCAAAAACTTTCAGTTTGCTGTAATTCTATTCATTTATTTTTCGTCGCCCTTAACCAAGGAGAAAAATTCCAAAAAAATGTTGCTAAGAATGATATTAAAGTTTACCACCCATGGTCTCTTCTAGGAGTTCTGTGGTTTCAGGTCTTACATTTAAGTCTTTAATCCATTTTGAGTTTATTTTTGTATATAGTATAAGAAAGTGTTTATTTTTGTATATGGTATAAGAAAGAAATTTTTTTTCTTTCTTTCTTTTTTTTTTTTTGCATATATCTGTCTAGTTTTCTAGCACCACTTGTTGAAGAGACTGTCTTTCCTCCGTTATATATCTTTGCCTCATTTGTCGTAGATGAATCAACCATATAAGTATTTCTGGGCTCTCTGTTCTATTCTATTGATCTATACCTCTGTTTTTATGGCAGTACCATACTACTTTGATTATTGTAGTTTTGTATAGAATAGTTTGATATGAGGGAATGTGATTTCTATCCCTTTACACTTTGTTCTTTCTCAAGATTTCTTTGACTATTCAGGATTCTTTGTGATTCTATATAAATTTTAGAATTTGTTCCATTTTTATTTGTTTCGAAATTATCTCTGATTTCCTGTTTGATTTCTATTTGACCCATTGATTGTTTAGTAGAATGTTTAGTTTCCATGTATATGTGTTTTTTCCAGTTTTTTCCTGTATTTAATTTTTAGTTTCATGCCATTGTAGTTGGAAAAGATGCTTAATATGATTCCAATCTACTTGAATTTATCAAGGCTTGTTTTATGGCCTAATATGTGATCTATCTTGGAGAATGTTTCATGTGCACTTGAAAAAATTATATTCTGCAGTTTTTAGACAAAATGTTCTAAAAATGTCTATTAAGTAAATCTGGTCTAATGTGACATTTGAGACCGTAATTTCCTTTTTAAGTTTGGATGATCTATCCATTGATGTGAGTGGGGTATTAAAGTTTTCTACTATTATTGTATTACCGTGGATTTCTCCTTTTATATAATTGACTTATATATTTAGGTGTTCCTATGTTGGGTATATAGATATATATGATTGTCATATCCTCTTCTTGTATAAACCTCTTTTATAATTATATAATGTCCTTCTTTGTCTTTTTTTACATTTTTTTGTTTTAAAGACTATTTTGTTGGATATGTGTATTGCTACTCCAGCTTTCTTTTAATTTCTATTGGCATGTAATATTTTTTTTCATTACTTCACTTTTGGTTTATATTGTCTTTCAATTTGAAATGAGTCTCATGTAAGCAGCATATAGATGGGTCATGTTTTCTACATTTTTAAAAAATTTTAAATTTATTCAGCTACCTTGTGTCTTTTTATTGGAGCATTTAGTCCATGTACATTTAAATTGTTAAAAAACAATTTTGTTAATTGTTTTTTTGGTTGTTTTTATAGTACTCCTCTGTTCTATTGATGTCTTTGTGGTTTACTGGCTTTCTTTAATGTTTTGTTTGGCTTACTTTTTATTATTTGGATATCTTTTGTAGGTTTTTTTTGTGGTTACTATGATGTTTATGTATATCATTCTATATAGCAGTCTATTTTTAACTGATAGGTGTTTCAGTTTGAATGTTTTTTTATAAGAACTACATTTTTACTTTTTGAGTTGTGTATCTCCTAACTACTTATTGTAGTTGAAATTGAGTTTGATACTTTTTTCTTTTGACCTTCATAGTAGCTTTTAAAATGTCTGATTCATTATGTTGATTATATATTTGAGTTTACCTGTGAGATTTTTTTCTTTTCTCATATTTCTTATTTCTGGTTATGGCTTTTCCTACTCTGCTTAAAGAAAATGCTTTTACATTTCTTGCAAAGTTGATTTAAGAATGATGAACTCATTTAATTTTTGCTTGTCCAGAAAAGTATTTATCCTTCAAATCTGAATGATAACCTTGTTGGGTAAATTACTCTAGAGTGTAGGTTTCTTTTTTTCAGCATTCTAAGGAAATCTTTAGAATGCCATTTTTCTCTTTTGGCCAAAATGTTGCTGAGAAATCAGCTGATAGCCTTATGGGGTTTCCTTTGTATGTAACCTCTTTGTATGTTTTTCTCTTGCTTCCTTCAAGGTTGCCTCTTTAAGTTTTGTCATTTGAATTACAATATATCCTGGTGTCAATCTCTTAGGGTTCATCCTGTTTGGAACTCTGTGCTTCTTGGACCTGGCTGGCTGTTTCCTTTCCCAGGTTAGGAAAGTTTCCAGCCATTATTTCTTTGTATAAAGTTTCTGTGCCTTTTTCTCTTTCTTCTTTTTCTGGGATCCCTATAATGCCAATGTTTGAGTGCTCAATGTCATCTCAGAGGTCTCTTAGACTATCTTTACTTTTTAAAATTCTCTCTCTCTCTCTCTCTCTTTTTTTTTTTTTTCTGTTCTGATTGGCTAATTTCCACCAATCTGTCTTTCAGGTCACTGATCTATTCTTCTGTAATAGCTGGTCTGCTATTGATTACTTCTAATGTATAGTTCATTTCAGTTATTGTATTAAGATACACTTTATTCTTTATTATACTTTCTCTTTGTTGAAGTTCTCCCTAAGTTCCTCTATTCCACTCCCAAGGTTGATGAGCATCCTTATGACTGTTTCTTTGAATTATTTATCAGGCAAATTACTTGTCTGTATTTGCTTAGGGTTTTACCCTGGGGATTTTTCTTCTTCCTTCATTTAAGAGACATATTCTTTTGTCTTTCATTTTGTCTGATTTTCTATGTTTGTTTATATGAATTAGACAAAATAACTATCTCTCTTTGTCTTGAAAATGTGGCCCTATGTAGAAGCAGCCTCTGTGTAGGTTGTGTGTGCCAGGTGGTTTGGGCAGGCCAGTAGGAGCTGAGCAGGTGTCTAAGGCATCCACAGCACTGGCCTACCAAGCCAGAGTGGCGCCAGGTGGGGAGGCCAGGTGCATGTAATATAATGCCCTGTGATCATGCCTGCTACCTTAGTTTGGAGCTGAGATGGCTTTAGGTGATGTGTCCAGAATGTGCTGCAGTGACCTTACTGGTAGGCCGGAACACCTAGAGCCCTCACTCACCCTATGGGGGTGTAGAGGGATGTAAAAATGGTGACCCTGGAGAATATCCACAGTCCCCAGAGAGATCCTGCAGCTCTCTAGTCTTCGCTATACAGCCTCTCTCTTGTTTGTTGTAGAGAAACTGATCCCATGTAGAAGTAACCTCTGTTTAGGTTTTATGTGCTGGGTAGATTTGAGAAGCTAGTTGGAGCTGAGCAGGCACCCAGGGCCTGCAGGGCTGGAGCAGGCGGGGTGGGGGGGGGGACCAGGGGTGTGGTTATACTCTGTTGTTCCTGCTTGATCCCTTTGGAGGCAAAAGGCTCCAGGGAATGTAGCTGGAAATACATGGTGATCTTGCAGGTAGGCCAAAGCACCCAAATAGAAGTCCCATCCATGCTACCAGAGTGGAAAGGGACATAAACAATGATGCTGACTGGCTCCTCCAGCCAGGAGACTTTCTGCAGCTCCTGGAGGGCTACCACAGCTTCTCAGCCTTCCCTAGTCCATCTCTTTCTCTTTGTTGTTAAGAAGCTGTTCATTCAGCCCTCAATTGTCTCATAAGAATAACTACTTTTTATATACAGGTATATTTGAGCTTGCTCATGGGAGGGAGAAAGTTCAGTGTCCTCCTCTGCTGCCACCATCTTGGGGCTCCTGACTTCTTTATTCAGTGAGGCCATTGATAAGCTGAACTGCAAGGAAACTTTGAGGGTGAAGAATGATACTCCTATAAAATAACAGGGGCAAGATTTAGGCATGTGACAATGCTCTTATTTATATATGCACATAAACTACTACTTACAGCACAAAAATGGCTTCTAAAAAATGCTTTTCTATCAAAAAAGTCATTGAATTTTTAAGAGAAACACATTTTCCAGCTGATATTTTTGCTTGGTACTTGCTCAAAAGCTAACTGCTTATGTATTCATGAACCATTTCTAGCATGCTTTTGGAAGCAGAGGTACCCTGGGAAATCAATTCTACCCCCAGCCTACTCTCTCTGTAGTTGAACCACACTTTTGCTAGGTTTGTACTGTTGGGAAACTTCCTCGATTTTTCAAGCTCTGGGCTCTCATAAAATATGTATCAACAACCTACCTGTGGGCAACATCAATGTTTATAAAGCAAGGGACTTGAAAGTACAATCTAGTTAGAACATGGGGAGTTGGGGGAAAAAAGGTGGGGACTTGTCTTGAAACTGGGTTTGCAGAGCCTGTACAACTGAATATTACAGATCAAAATATAGTTTTCTCAAGATGCCTTTATTACTTCAACAAATATTTCAGAGCACCTGCTACCTGGCAGACACTATTCCAGATGTTTGAAGTACATAAGTGAACAGATAACAAACCCTGCCCTTGTGGAGCTTACATTCACGTTTTACGTAAGGTTGAGAAAATGGCAAATGTCTATATCCAGGAAGAGAAGTATTTTGTACGGGATGATGGAAACTATGAGCATGTTGACACTCATTCATTCATGTTACTTACCAGTCACTGTGCTAAAGGCTGGAAATAGAACACTTAGCAAAAACATGCTTGGCACCTGGCCTCAGGAAGTTTACAGAACAGGAGGGAGTTGCTCAGGAATAAATGGCCATCTACTTATAGAGATCAGGACTCTGAAGGAAAGAAACCAAGAGCCTTTAGCTAAAGGAAATGGAGTAAGGCTGGGCAGAGAAAGAGCCAGGGCTTCCAGAGGAAGTGGTGACTAAGATGAGGGCTGAAAGACAGAGAGATAAAGGAGGTGACAAAGAGAGGAGGCAGTGGAAAAGCATTTGAGACACAGGGAACAGTAAAGACTGTCCCAGGAGTCCAAAGTGAGCCAGGGAAGAATAAGTGAGATGAGGCTGGGGAAGAGGGCAGGGCTGCACACCCCTGACAACACTCAAACTGCAGTATTTACTAAAAAATAAATCCTTAGATTATCAAATCATATAGTAAGTCAGACTATGCTCTCTAATTAATTTAATGCAATTTTACTTTAAATCTACACATAGAAAACAATTCTTTGTTTTTGGTTGGGGATTATAGTAAAGGGAATTTGGTTTGGGATTAGAATAAAGACGATTTCAACTCAACAAACAGTTCTCGAGCACCGACTATATGCCCAGCAACTAGGTGAAAAGCGATATTAAGACCCAGCCACTTGATCTTCACAGTCTATTCAAACACACCGAGCTATACAAATTTGTCTAGAATATTCAGAACAGGACCAAAGAAAGAGATGCATTTGTGGGACAACCTTCACCTGAACGTTTGCATCTAGCTGAGCTGAGGCCTTCAAATTGTGAATGTCTCCAAGGCATGCGGTACTTTACTCATTGCTGAGTGCCTCACAGCGTAAAGTAGCATTCTGAATGCAGGATCTGGAGTCAGATAAAGGCAGATTCCGGTCCCTGCTTTGTCACCTTACTACCTATATGACATTGGGCAAATTACTTAACTATTATTCTGTGCCTCATCTTCTCCACTTGAATAACAGGATTTATTAGTTTCCTACTATCTGTGATGATTGGAACATTACAAAAAAAATGTATGAAGTGCTTCATATAGTGTCTAATACATACTAAGCACTCAATAAATGTTCGCTACCATTGTTAGTCCACCGTCTTAGGGAAGTAGGGGTTCAAAGTATCTGCTGAGTTACCTAGCAGGAAACCACTATAAAGATCGAGGTTTTATCCTTAGATCTGTTCTAAGCCTTCAGAAAATTTCAGTTTTTCTCTCCTAGGAAATAATTTAGTAATAGTAGTTTCCTATGAAGCCGCAATAGGAGGATAAATTTATTTGAAATGTGTACATGAGAATAGAAATGGATGTAGAGCTAGCACCAAAAGAACAGATGTAATCCACAAAAAATTAGTAAAAAGTTTAGGATAATGCCTCATAGGGGAAAAAATTTCAATGGCTACTAAAATGAACCCTTCCATACACCTAGAACAGAGTTTACTGTCCAAGAGAAACCCTCTGACCCAAGATAAGGAATAACATGCAGAATGACTAATATTAACAAACTGCATTTGCTCTCAAAGCTATGTAGAACTGAAAAGCACTACACAGAAATGTTTATCACCATTACTGTTAATAATGACTATTTCGCCTTTTATTCATCACTTAAATGTGACAAGATAACTCAGATCCCACAATTCATACAAGCACAGCAAGGTAGAGACAGAAGACCTGAACTGAATTCTCAGAACATACTTCTTCTAAACAAAGATACAGTCTCTGCCAAATAAATAATATTCAAAGCTTAGGCACTAACAATACCATAAACACAATTTCTTCATTGCAAGGGAAAACACCCTCTTATGGATCTGTTTTATAGAGTTTCAGAATTTTCAATTTGGAGGGAACCTTACAAGGCCCTGTAGATCCACCTCCAACTTACGAAAGCACTATCCTAGTCATTGCATTAAAAAGGAGAAAGGAAGGGAAGAGGGAAAGAGGCAAGAAAGGAGGGAGGGAGGAAAAGAAGGAGAAAAAGGGAATGTGAAGAATTAAAACAGTACAAGGATGAAATCAGAATCCAGCATTTACCTAATAAGTAGCTCAGCATTTACCTAATCCTGTGTCTCCTCCCAGTCTTCAACAATAATGCCACAGCACTACAATAAGGCCTTTGTGGAGAATTCAGACCCACCCTCAGGGCTCTGACCTATACAGCATTCTTACCAGTGACCTGGATGAGTCCATATACTATGGAATAAACATCTTTGTAAAATTTTCTGGAGGGCCCAGTATGTAACCTACTTTGTTATAACATTTAAAATTAGGATAAAGGCTATTCTAATGTGTGGTACCCAGGAAGGGTGTTAAGTGAAAAACTAGGTGTTCGCTTCCGTAAATAGTTTTTATGCTGCTAAATTTCTCTATTGAGTTCTCCCTCGGAGTTTCCTTTCTTCCCTTTCTCACTCCCCGCTTCTGCAGATTTTAGTTTATCTTTGAACAGTGCAGGGTTAGGTGCACTGACCTCTGGGGGTAAAACCATAGTTGGCCCTCTGCATACGTGGATTCCCAACCCAGGAGTTGACCCTCAAACAACACAGATTTGAACTATGTGGGTCAATTGAATAAAAATCTCATATAAGTGGATTTGCGCAGTTCAAACCGGTGTTGTTGAGGAGTCAACTGCATAAGATAGATCTAATACTCTATAAGGGTTCACAGGCTAAGGGGTGAAAGAGAACATTTATCCCTTCTGGGAGGTTTGAAATACCGTAGCATTTCCAGTAGCACGAATAGTTTGGGAGACTGGAAGCCTAGGTGGAGGCCAGCCATATTGTACCCAGGTCACCATAAAACATTTAAATATTTTTATGAGTATTTCCATATATTTGGTGTCCTTGGTAATTCTGTATACATAATTTTATGCATGAAAACCCTTCTGAGAAAGTGTCCATCAGTTTCACAGACTGCCAAATAGATTCCATTGTATGAAAACTGTTAAGAACCCTTAAAGTAGAAGGAGTTTAGACAACAAAAACTCAGAGCAGGGCAAGTGTTCCATTTTGACTGAAACCTGAGGAAACAATAGAAGAGAAAAAAAGGCTGAACTTAAGAGAACTGAAGGTTTTTCAGCAGACTCTGGGGCGCCATTTAATCAGAGATTTGTAAAAGGCGGACAGGATCAGACCAAGAGAAACCCAAACAAATCAGGATTTTAAAATAATTTCCTGATAAAGGTAAGAAGGATGGACTGGAATACAAAGAAACAGAAGAGGAGAAACTAAATTTCTAATCCAGTTTTGACTAATAAACAAAGTGACAAGGAAAATGAAAGAAGGAGTTGAACAGGAGAGTGCTCCAAAGATTGAACACTGAGTACGACAGAGAGAAGAATCAAAGGTGACTGCAAAGTTTTAAGTGAGGGTCTCTGGAACAGGAGTCATCCCAAGAAAACATCAGAGCAGCCAAGTAGAGCAAGGAAAGTGCTGAGCAGCCTGCAGGACATTGAGGTAAAAACAGTATTGATTTATGGTGTGGTACTAACCTTCAAGAGTTACTGCATCTCCTGAATAGCCTATGTGGACTTCAGCAAGATCTTTTCCCCAACAGAGATTTTTATCCTGGAGGCACATAGACCCACAGGGGTTTCCATGAACCCTTGAAATTATTAAAGCAAATTTTGTTTGTGGGCATAAACATTTTTCTGGAAGGAAGTACGTACTTTCAGTACAAACACAGAGGGTATGTGACCCTTCTAAACACTCCAGCGAGGTAACCCCTCTTTGTCTGATCATTTTGAGAGTGGGCATGAGTCTCAGAACAAACCAAAAAGTTCTCAGTAAAAAAAACAGCAGTCAGATTACAGTCGTTTGTGAATGGTTCTGAGTCAGGAGAAGCTCACCGCACACTCACCAGATGAGAAAAGAGTTTGGAATTTTTTGGTCAAAATTCAGTGCAGATGACAGTAGTTTCTGACTCATCTCTTGAACCAAATCTTGCCTGAATACCTGTCTCTACAAGAGCAGTCATTAAAGCCCCAAAATTTCACTAAAAATGGTCATTTTTATAACTTCCGCACTGCTCAGCTTTATACTGTCCAGAGAAGTCTGCCAGGACAGAAATGAAGCCACAACTCAGGAGCTGTGTTTTGCTTTAGTATTGCCCCCTACTGGCAAATTTCAAGTTACTCTCATTCCCAATCTTTTTACTGCCAAATGAAAGATTTTGCAATTATGCTGCTTTTGACAGAGCCTCTCTAGAGAGTTCATACCCCAAAGAGGTCCAAAAAAATGTTAACAGAAACCTACCAGCTCCAAAAGCAAAATAAAACAGTACCAAAGTCATTAGGAAACTATAGCATTGTCTAATTTAGTGCATTTTTGATGCTCACTAAATATTTAACTTTAGATAATTAAGACAAAGGATGCTTTCAATATGATGTATATGAAGTGGTAACAAACAGAATAGGCAGAGGTATTAGAAAATTTAAAAGTTGCCCCCACAGAATGAAAGAGGGAAATAAAAGCTTGGAAAATAGGGTTTTTTTCCCCGTTAAAATTATTTTTATTAGGTAGTATATACAAAGTGATTTTCACAGTAAGCTAAAAAACATATATCTATTTGTCAAATATACATCAATAAAGCTAGAAAATAATAGAAGAGTGATTACATTTAGACTTCCTTTCCATTATCAGCTTCCTATATAAATCAGTATATGGATGATCACCATCACCATCTGATGAGTCAGCAAGCCCTGATCAAATGTACAATTAAAGAAATCTTTTTTGATCATGAAAGGACATGGTACAGTTCCTTTCTTCATATAACTTAAGGAACAGAAAGAAGAAGAAAGGAAATATTTTTCACAATTACACATAACTTAGCTGTCAACGGTCTTTTTCCCCTTGTTTGAAGTCCTCCTCATCCCTAATCCTTAAAAAACCTACTCAAGAAGTTTCTAAAAGTTTTACAGGAAGAGAGGAGAGGTTTACACTGAAAGCTCTCAACTAATATCCCAAAAGACCTCTCCTTAGGCATTTTTCTCCTGCTTTGCCATAAGCACAAGGATTTATTTAATTCTATTAAGCAAGGCACAGTCTCTTAGCTCCTCTATCAGTGGATCTCTTCTCTCCCTTCTCCCACCCACCCAAGTCTTCCTCCAGAGAAGCAAAAGGAAAACCCTGTAAGTAACCAGACCAATTCTGTTCCGAGTATCTTCTCCAAAGCATTCCAAACATTTAATGCTTTCCTCAAGGAGAATTTTATTATTGGCTGCTAAATGGTTGACAATTTTTCAATATTGTTACAGTTCTCTCTTGTAGGTAGTTAAAGTCTGACAAATCTATATAATTTTTTTGAAGCTAGGTATCTCTTTAGCTGCTTGCTATAGGCCCCACTTCATTGGAAGTTACTTCCCTGAGGACACGCAAGAAACTTCTCTCTCTTTCCTTAATATCATCTATCTCTTTAAAAAGTAAGCAAGACTGTAGAGGTTCAACCTCAATAAAATGCAACATTATTGCTGCTGGAAGTGTGTGCTGGTTTAAAACTAAAAATAACATTTAAAAAATACATAATCACCTCAAGGTTTCCAAGGACAACTGTCCTTGCTAAGCTAGATGATTACAAATACATCTCTCAGGAATTAGCCTTGTTATTGAAAAGCATAGTTGAAAAAATTATGCAAATAAGTCATTATATCTGCATTAATGGTTTACTGTGGAATTGTATAATTCTCCATTAGGTTAGCCGTATACAATTGGGTCAAAAAGTTTAGCTGGCATATCTATACCTTGCCAAGGGGAGTGTAAAATGAGGTCACATGTATTTATTAATGTCTATTTTAAGAAAACTCCAACTCCCCCATCCTGCTGAACTTCAAGAATTCCAGCGTCTTGACAAATTCCTCTCCTCACTCTTTCTGGAAATCAGGATGTCACCCCAGTTGTCTGCTGCATCAGCCACAGGTCTGTCTTCTCAGCAATCCATGCTCCCTATGTAGAGGCTGCCCACCTCTCTGCCGCAAACCACCCCTTGCAATTCTTGGACTCAGTCTTCCTCCAGCTACTGCTTTCTGCTTCTACCCAAGCAAAGGCAGAGGCCCTTCTTTTAATTATCTGATGTCATTGCTCAGCCTAACTGCAATTGTTAGCAAGCACCTCTGTCAAAGTTCAGAAAAATGGAAGGAGGCATAACACCAAGAAAATGCCAAAGATGTACTGGATGTGGCCACTTGCAACCCATATGCACCTCCAGGTCTCTTATAATAGTGATCTTCAGATTAGCGTTCTGCTATCTGTGGTATGTTCATATTTCCCAGAGGTACGAGAATAGGGACCATTTTAATTTTAGACCCTCAACTTCTGTATGAACCCCTTCCCAAAGATGAATTTCTGTGAAGGTGAGATTAGCAGGTTAGGCTACACCTTTCTACCTTCTCCTTTCATATCTACTCTTCTGCCACATAAACACAAACTCACTTCTCACCTATGAGTTTACATGGTATGTTAAGAGACAATTTTCTAAGGGTTTCTCATGTTTCTTCAGGTCTTAAGAGGAAGGCACCAAATGACCTTAATTCCAGACTGTTTTTCAAGGATGTTTGTATCCTCGTAAGCATCCTTGGAGCACAGTATCTCCCTCTATCTGGAGCAAAGAGCAGACATGTTTACTGTTATGAGTTGAATTACATCTCCTCGCCACAAAAAAGATGTTGAAGTCCTAATCCCCAGTACTGTGACTTTATTTGGAAATAGGATCGTTGCACAGTACTTAGTTAATATGAGTGGTGTCCTTATAAGATAGCCATGTGAAGATAGACAGAGAACAGCATGTGATGACAAAGGCAGAGAGTGGAGTTATTAAGCTGTAAGCCAAAGTATACTAAGCATTCTCAGCAAACCACCAGAAACTAAGATTCCCCTACATATTTCAGAAAGAAAATGGCCTTGCCAACACCATGATTTCATACTTCTAGACTCCAGAAATGAGAGACAATAAATTTCTGTTGTTTTAAGTACTCAATTTGTGATACTTTGTTAGGGCAGCCCTAGGAAAGTTACTGTCCAGAATAATAATATCTCCCATGAGCAAAAGGAAGGCATGCTTACTCACCATTATAAAACATTTGGGTTTCCCAAGATCAGAATTTCTCTCCTGGAATACAATCTATTGCATGGGCAGACATCCATCTGCAACCATCTCATTGGCCTGGAGGGAACTGGGGTTCAGGAAACCAATGCAAAAATGATGATATTCTGGCTACTGCTATTGCCATGATAACGGTCTTGTGTCTTCTGACAGCATCCATCTATCAGTGGCAGACTAACTTATACAATCTCAGACCCTTCACAGTTCTTAATATGAGGTATTACTGCAGAGTATTAAAATCTCTGCCCACCAAAGAAACATTTAGACAATCAATTTCTCTAACCAAGTCATCGTAAGCACTGCACCTATTCATTTCATTTAAAAAAAGGTATTTCAAATAAGATGTTCAAGTAAAATTTCTAATATACATGCCATTTGGTCATTAAACTCTTAGAGCCTTATGGAACAGAAAGAACATACAGCATATATATCAATATAATATATATACTGCTGAGAAGTGTTTGATAGGGTGATCAATAAGACTTTTAAGCAAAACAAATAGCATTAGGATAAAATTCTATGCGATAAGTAGAGCAAAAGTAGTGATAAAATATGTGTTAAAAACCTTGTTATTTTTAAATATGAAAAATGGTGGCTATCAAGTCTGTATTGTACCTAGATTTCACTAGATACCTTTAAAAGAACAATTATTTTAATTTTAAATGTCAACATTTTTAATACATAAAAGGTATCTTTTGAAACTATTTAAATGTACTGATGATGATTTCATATATATTTTTCAAAAAGTCCATCAAGCTATCATGAGTTTTCCAAAACTGGTAGGGAGGTATGCAAATACAACAAATTTGTAGAGTATTTATTGCCTTTCTGCTTGTAGTTCTCTTAGCTCCTGGCCTACATAGGTGCTTGGAGCCAGCTCACCTCACTCACTACCAGCACCAACTAAGCAGGCCCTACCTACATTTATCTTTGTTGACTGTTGTATCATCACCCTTAGGATAGTTGATGTTTAATTGTTAAATGAATGAATGTTGAATACAAGAAGGGATCATTCATATATTCTATCTGATTCTGCTTTGGGGACTTCTCTAACACTGGCTACCCTGGAGTGACTAAGACTAGACTCAAAAGGTAAAAGGGTATCCTACTACCATATCTTGTCAAACCAAAAATGAGTCTAGACCTAATCTAGAAGTTTGATCAGCTGAGTCATTAAAAATCTCAGATCAAATGAGGCATCAGATTCTCAAAAACAGCTGGGTTCTGAAATTACCCTACAGTTTTTAAGACCAGCAAAAGCAGAATTCACTCCGTAGGGACAAAGTTAGCCAAAGTCCCAATGATCATCTTCTCATAGATCAATGTCAAGTGCCAGCCTACATTCTCTGGAAATTGCCACTGCATGGCTAAGCAGTTCTCTTTCATAATTCACCCTAATGTAGTTGCCTCACATGACCCTCTGTGAGTTAAGCTACCAATCAGAACCCTATTCCCAGGTTAGTTAGGTAGGGGGCCATAGAAACGGGAACCCATCTGCATCTCTTCATTTCCTAGCATCAATATCTTACATGTATCATATGGTTTTAATTTTACAGTATCCCAGACACAGATGTTATCATCAAAACCAGATTGAAAAAAATACACAGACAAATCAAAATACTTGCATTAATGAAACCTTATGGATTTACACAACATCAAGAGAAGTCTCTAAAGGCATAAGAGTGCATCAAGCAATTCTGACTCATTCCCTCAGGGCTTTCTTGGAGAGTCACCTGGCATGTTTTTCCTTTCTCACTTAGATGGGGAAAAACATGTATTTCATTAAACTTTTACTTGAAGGAAAAACAAAATCAGAAGTTAGGGTAATGTTTTTATACAGATGAATTATAGCAAATAGACTAAAAATGATCTTTTACTTAATAATAAAAAAATTATAGAAAAAGTACAATTGGAAAGATCTTAGTTCTGAGTAGGTTTTCCTGCCAAATAATCTCCTAAAGACATATAGCTCTGTTTGGCCATAGCTGGCTAAATGTCTTGGGTGCTCATGAGGTGGCTGAGCTTAATTGTGGTCACTCCATTAATATGTCCTGAATCCCTAAAGCATGGGAAAGTGACTAAAGTGAAATTGGTGAGGAAGATATAGAAACTAAAGAAGGGAAGGAAGGAGATGAGGGAGAAAGGGGGAGAGGGGAAAAAAAGTAGAGGAAAATAGTAGCAATTGAGAGAAAGTTAACATTGAGTTAAGAAATAGGGAAGGTCATAGTATTTACATATAAGTGTCTTGTGGCAAGACACCTGTGGCAAGGGGATGGGGGATGGCTGCTTTATTTCAAATTTAGGGTTAAACCTAAGAGGCAGAAAGCCCCATAAATTCATACACTTTAAAAAAAAAAACAACTCCTTGTTGTCTCTTGAAGATACTATAAAAATCAACTCATTATTTTAAAAACTGGCATAAGAATGAAGCATTATCCAGCCACTCTTATATGAACTGTTCTTCAAGGTAACCAAATAGAGGTGAAGTTTCTCTATTTCACCATTTTGATCCAGGTAATACCAGATATTAGCTGCCTCCTAATAAAATATACAGCACTACTACTACTACAAAATGAAACTAAATCTGATCAGACCTCTTGACCTAACTCCAAATATAAAGGGGGAGATAAAAATAAATGTTTAATGATGGTTTGAGGATACCATCAGCAAAATCCTGACTACAAAAAACTATTGGAGAAATAAACTAAACACTTCAATCAAAGGACAGAGATTGTCAATTTGGAGAACAGAGTTGGTTATTGCTCTTTTAAATCAGTCTTCTCTCTTTAGTTCTTACTAGATACTTTAAAAATAAAAATACAAATAAATGAAAAATGAGAGGCTAGAAAAAAGACATACCATGCAAACGGTTAAGAATAAACAAGCTGGAATGATCATAAAAATATCAGACAATGTGGACTTCAAAGCAAGGATGGAGAAAAAGCAAGAAACTTCATGATGACAAATGGTTAATATACGATAAAGAAAAATTATAAATATATATCAGCCTAATGAAAGGGCTTTGACATACAAAATGCAAAAAACTGATAGAAATTAACAAAGATCCACAATCACAGTTGGAGATTTTAAAACATCTCTGTCAGTAACTGATAGAGCAACCAGACTACTTACTCCCTGATGCACACACACACACAAAAGTCAGTTTGAATATAGTACTGAAATGTTATCAACCAACCAGAAAAATTTGGGAATGAAGAACCATGAAGATTCTACATTTATGAGTGGGTGGGTTGGTTAGGTATTATCTGCCTCCTCTTCTAAACTAGTTCTTTAAGTACTGTCCAAACTAAATGACTAAGCACAGGTTTGCCACAGACCTAAAGTGAAAGACAAGAACAGGAGAGGCATTGGGTTTAAGGAAAGAGTGGTCCATCTTTTATTTATACAGCTTTCGAACCTGAGTGAGTTTCAAAGCCTTCTTCCATGCATGATCTCATCCCATTCTTACATATTCTTTGAAAAAGAGCCCACATTTCTTTATCCCCATTACATGGATAAAGAAGTCAGTTTCATAGGCTGACTTGCCAAAGAAACAAAACTGCAATTTTGCTACTAGATCAAAGGATGGACGTATTTTAAAGATCACCTAAGTGACTGACTCCACTGGGAGTGCAGTGATGTACCAACTATTTTCTTTCTTACAAGTAAATTTTCTCCAATATGTCCAAATGTACAAAGTGATTATATAAAGGATATTGGCGCCTCAGTTAAGTATAGTTAGGTACCCGGTTGGACCCAAGAGAGGATAAAGTGATAAACGTTCACCCTGTGTCTAAACAACATCCTAATGTGAAACACTCCTTGATGGACTCTTTGGCAAACTCATAAGTGTTGACTACACTCCCAGTTACCCATAAAAATTGATCAAGTGTGGTTTGGAAAGAAATTTCAAAATAAGCAGTCTGTGGAAAATATGCAGATTTACTCTTCCAATTAGCAAAACATAGACTTTACAGATCATTACTGAATTTAGAGGACAAATCTCAGAGTAAAATAACCTTATTTCTTGGCTTGAACCAAAATGTTCAAAAATAAATATACAATTCAAATATGTTCTAGGCGAGGACTGGTTATTTAAGTATTGTATATATGTTTTATTCACATTCTTCTCCATGTTACACCAAAGTATATTTTCTTTCAGGTACAAAGGAGAACATATTATTAAGGCTAATGGTGTTTTATTTAGGAAAAAAAAATACAAGCACACCAAGAAATATTTTTCAGCTGCTTAGCAAAACATAAAAGGGAAGAAAAATGATTTGACTTTTTAGTTCCAATAGTTTTCAAATTTTTATGTAAGGTAAAAGTTGTACAATCTGTTCAGATTTTTATAAAACCTGAGTGAATAAAATGCAGAGGTAAATGAGTACTTTCTATTTAAAACAAACTGGCTTTTTACAAATCATGACTTTTATTTTAAAAAAAGAAAAAGAAAAAAAAGAAAAACCTCACATGTTCTCCCTAGAAAATAGGTCTGTGGGTTCTTCCACCAAGTGGTCCCAACAGGTGGGCAGGCCTCCTACTAGACTGGCTCCTCTGCTCTCTGCCAATGCCACAGCCTTGTTTGCTTTGGTTACTCATTAAAACAATGGCTCTGTGCAATCATGAGAAACAGGACTGAACTATTACATTGCACACAAGCTTTGTAAAAACTATCAAACAATAACAACTCAATTACTCTTTGTGGCTTATTTTTATTCTGAATTAATAGGCAAGAAGTGAAGGTCTCCACAGCCTATTATGCCTTATTTCCCACAAACACCTACTGCAGGAAAGTGTTAAGGCAGCATGTGTTAAGGTGTATCACTATTTCTAAAAACATTTGGAAGAGACAGGCATGCACCTCAGGTTTAGATGCTCTTAAATACTGAGTTGATTACTCAACTATGAAGATGTCTTTTGAATGCACAATTGAGTTTTAGCAAGTACAGTAATTCCATTTTGATTTTGTAAAAGGCGGCTAAGTTGCATGAATGTCTACGAGTGGCTGAAAAACTAAGACTGCATGCTTTTTCAGCTTAAAAATAACCAGGGAGTGGAGCCAAACATGAACATACATTTCAGAAAAAAGGTGATAAACAGAAAGCCAAGCAGATAATATGCTAAAGAGTAAAGAAATCTCACATCATGGTTATGCTGACTGTAAAACAGAATGAAAAAAAAAATCAAACTTTATAAAGGTCAGAACAAATGTAGCTAGGCGCATGGATCACCCCAAAAGAACCCATGGTTAATAAAGCTCCATAGAGTCTTCTGAACTGTTAAAACCTGATCTTATTATCCTACCACTCTGATTCACCTTCAGTTCCAATAACCAATAGGAATTTCTCACTAAAACTCTAATTTGGGCATCAAAAATATTACTTTTAGATCAGAATCATAAAACTAATAACTCTATGTTAATCAGCTAATTTATGAGATAGAAAACATAGTCCTTAATTCTAAAAAGGCCATTTAATTTCTTATCCCAATTACTCATCCAGGTAGGAGGGGAAGGGAGAAGGTGTTTGGAATTGCATTAGAATACAATGTTTAGAGTAATATAAAACATCAGGAAAGAAACATCTGGAAAGAAACATCAAAGGTCAATAAATATACAGTCTACATGAAATACAGGAAAACAGGAGAAAACACTGAGAGTACTTTGCTGTACTATGGAGATACACAGTAGCTATGATCACTTCCTCGATTACTCTTTGGATGCTGAATTCAATTGGCCTTAATTGCATATAAAGTGTGAGACACAATTAAAGAGGATCTGTCTTTAATTTAGCTCTGAAAGAAGCATGAAGGGATCGAAACTCTAATCACAGACCACTGTAGATCATTAGAGCAATTAAGAACACAATTACCCATCTTGAAGACCTTTCACACAAATAACTTGCTAACCTTTGGATCCAGGTTTCAGACTTGCAAAAACTTTGGGGTTCTTAAGGGCATGTGAGAGCTCATTGAGGAAGGAAATAAAGTGTGAGTCTCTTTCGGATTTCTTTGACTCAAAAATGACGACAATGGTAAAATGAGGTTCTGGGCGGGTTAAGAAGTAGGTGCTCTGAACTTTGTCATCATAGAAGTGAACCACTTTCTCCAAGCTGTTAAGGTCAGAAGAGCGGTCCGTCATGATCATGATGACATTGGGCCAGTGCATTACAGGCCTGTCACTGGGCAGAGACACCACGGCTGGATACTGGTCCACACCCTTAGGGGCCTCTCTGTAGGAATGGGGGTGGTGATAGCCATGACCCTGAAAGCTCTCAGATCCTCGGTTGTCAAAGATTAAAGACACGTTGGCAGCATCATATTTCCTGATAAAGCTGGAAATCTTTCCAAAAAGGTCTGGGTTGGCTTTTGCAGTCAACGTTTTCATTTCAGAAGCAGTCGTTTGCCGGCTCAGTGCTTCATGAAAGTAAAAGCTAAATTTGGCAAGAAGCATGTTTTTGAGTTTCATCAGCCAAAGGAAGAGGTGTGGGGGCTGTACGGCCTTCTGAGACTGCCCTCCAAACAGATGTTTCTTGGTCTCCCGCTGCTTTTCAAAGATCTGGCCCCAGGTCTGCAGCTTCGTGTGAGCATTGTGCAAATTAACCAGAGATGGGAGGAATTTCCACTCTGAGACCTGAGCCTGGGCCTTCAGAAGATGACTCAGGACATCGACTTCCAGCTGGAAACTGCTTTCCAAAGGACTGAGGATTGGGTGGTGAAATCTGAAGGGGGAAAAGAAATTAACAGAAATAAGTGGAAATCTTATTCCATGTTGACATTTTCTACCCTCAAAAAATCCAAAAAAACAAAAAACAAAAAACAATGTGGTCACATAATATTACATTTAGGGGCAGGGGAAAAAAAAATGGGAGGATTCCATGTTGATTTATTTAAAGTTATTCTGATATAACTTCACCATTTCAGAATTATGTCAGCATCATATTCTCCTGTGGAAATAGTTGACGTTTAAAAAAAATGAAAGTAGCGGCTACCTTCTTTTCAAATACAGAGAGATTAAATTAGCTACAATTTATTCCTAACTGATTTTATTCTGGGAATTGTATGACTGACTAACAGTATCATCAGAACAAGGCATCCTCTTCTCAGGGTGTGGTCCTAAAGAGGCGGAGATAAAACAAAATGGTAGCTAGATAAAAAATATCTAACACTTCAATCACATTCCATTTATATTAGAATAGAATCCAAAAT
The DNA here is from genome assembly GCA_004027375.1 of Macroglossus sobrinus. Taxonomy (NCBI): domain Eukaryota; kingdom Metazoa; phylum Chordata; class Mammalia; order Chiroptera; family Pteropodidae; genus Macroglossus; species Macroglossus sobrinus. The sequence continues at coordinate 355,615 of PVKZ01000298.1, forward strand.
CCTTAAAAAGGTGTACAAGGCCTTGAATAAACTGGTTCCTTCTTAGCTTGGGCCACATTCCCATTCTTCTCACTTTCTCCAGACATTAAATAAGTAACTAGAAATGCAATGATATCACAAAGAAGGTTAAGATAGTAGTGTGATTTCATTTCAACTTGTTCTAGACAAAATATTTAAAAATTTTTTGTTATATTTTTAAATGTTTAAAAAATGTTTTAAAAAATCTACAGTTAGAAGTATACTTTATATTGTGACTAAGTACACACATGTATGTAAATAAAAGCTTTTTTAACTTCTTATTTACCCTTACTATGTACAATGTACTTGATAGTTAACAATATGTATTTTTAATTGGATTACTACTCACTAAATTAATTTTGTGACTCAGGAACTACTACCTGCTGTTTGTAAAACATATTCTGCTTTACTTGTAATAGTAATATTGAGGGATAAGGAGACAGGATGTGGGAGTATCCTCCCTTCCAGACAAAGGGAGAAAAGGGCTAGTGCAAAGACCCTGAGGCCAGTGAGACTATGACCCTTGTCATCAACACTTCTCTCTGATGCTTTAGGTCCCTTCTTCAGAGTCACCTCCTTAGAAATGTCTTCTGTGTCCAGCCCTAGACCAGGTCAGGCCTCCTAATTGTATCCTCTAGTTTCTTAATACCTGTCTTCTCCTTTTGTAACTTAATCATACTTTATCAGACAAACTGGGACATGTGGTCACCTTTGCGAGGGGAAGTAAAACCTGCCTTCCTTCACTCCTTTATTTCTACAACACATGGCACATAGCAGGAATTCAGTAACTACGTTAAAATTCAGCGGTAACTATGTGAAGATTTGAATCCTAGTGTCTGTCTCATTGCTTCTGCCTGGGATTTATGATCTAAACGACTTTCTGTAACAGTGGAATAGAATGGCTAAGGAGCATCCTCTCTGTATTGACCACTTAGAGCTTTCTTCCTCAGTCTTTTCTTCTGAGAAATGCCTAGGCAGTTTCAGTGTCTGCTGAGCCTGGTGCATGCTCCTTTTCAAGGCCTATATTAAACCCTTACACTGTTCCTAAAGATCCAAAGCATCTGCATAGGTTTCAGGAATTATCTTAGCAAGTGACCCCATTTTAAAGATGAGTTGCAGATCTAGCATTTACTGAGCATATCTTATGCCCAGGCACCACAGGAGATGATTTACAGGCCTGAGCCCATGCAAGTTAATTGCCTCACTGTCAGTGAGACAGAAGCTTCTCACACAGGTCTTTACTGCAGTTGAAGGGTAAAATACGGGTAATCGATTAAACAATTAGGAAAAAAACCATCACAAATATAGCTAGAGGTTTTAGAAATGTATTTAAACACTAATTAAAGGGATTATGATTAAGAGAGCCCATACTAGGTTGGACATTATAAGATAGAAACTGATTATCATGTGATAAATAGGATGCAGTTATTTACAATAACACATTTTTTTCCTATTATTTGCATTTTACCCTCAGACAATAACACATTTTTTTCTATTTGTACTTTACCCTCAACATCCTTCAAGATAGGAAGCTATATCATAGGTGGAGGGTCTAGTCTACTAATATACTCAAAGAATCAGGAAGATAAAACAAAGCTCACATCCTCTAACTCAAGTGTTTAATTAACTAACTTGAACTCTTCAAACACTACATGCTTTGGAATAAACATTTAAAAAGTTTAACACACACACACACTATAGCATGTCTCAAAATCATTGAATTGTAAGAAATGTTCCTGCTTCCTTAGCCTAAAGGCTAAGGTCCGTTGACACTTGATGAGTATCAAGTATCACAAGATTCTATAAGCATGGATATCAGGAAATTTACCAAAGGACTATAAACACAGTAAGATTGTTAACGACAGAAAATTGTATGAGATCAGAGAAAATTCTACCACAAATAACAATAAGTTATTTTTCTGCTTCCAGTTGGAAATTATCATTTATATCCAACATTCTCTTTGAAAGAACATGAATTCTCTGTTCAAAACTTCAGAAAGAATTTTGAACAAGCTCTTCCATAAACATATATTAAAAGTATTTAAATGCTCAACATTTATTAGGATGAATGTAAATGTCGAAGCTATTTTTCATTCTTAAAAGCTAAAAATACGTATTAATATTATCCTGCCAAGACTCTGAGATTAGTATTATGATGTATCATTTCCCCATTTCCACTCTGCTGTGTGCCTCATACCTATTCACAACTCATATTATAGGGGATCTGTAAAATTGTTGTAATCCAAAAATATACACCTCAACTATGGCAGCAAGCTTAAACAAGTCTGAATACAGAATAAATTGACAATTATTTGCAGAGAACATCTGCTTTTTAAAAAGCCAAAAAAAAAAAAGCCAGAAAAATAGAGCGTGCATATGCAAATGCACACCCTCCTTTACAAATCCATATCGAGTTCCTTCCAAAAGAAGTATGCAGGTCTCATGCATGTGAGAAGTCAGAAGCCCAGTTAAAAATAAATCTGTAGCACAACACTATGACTGTACTAAATGCCACAGAATGGTACACTTAAAAATGGCTAACCTGTAAATTTATATTTATGTATATTTTACCACAGTAAAAAATTGTATTCCTTTCACATTTAAAACAGTTATTTTACTAGTTTTTAGATACAAATAGTTGAAAATACAAAATGAATTAGCCAGAAATTTGCCCTGCAGTACCTCCTATGTTAGAAGGAGGTATTTATAATGGATATGAATAGAAAGTAATACATCTTTAATGAGGAGTACAAATAAAATAACAGTTCAGAAGAAGGAACAATTTCTTTTGGTTGAAAGATCATGCAAGCCACACAGACAGGATCTGAATTGAGCCATAAAGGGCAGGTAGGATCAATTTTTTTAAAAAGCAGCAAGTAGAATTTAGCCACGTGAAGATGAGGGCTTAAATTTCTGGACCCAATTCATAACCACCCCTGATGTCTTATCTTTTGCCATGTGACTCTGTAGCTTCTCCAACCTGAGGAGGTATTTTCTCACCCCTGGACCATGGACTGAGTCATGTGACTTGTACTGGCTATAGGGATGTTAACAGAACGGTTGCAAGCGAAGGCTTAAAGTGAGCTTAACTGAGCTTGTTCTTTTGCACTTTGGGTAGCTGCTTCCCATCTAACTTTGGGCTCAGAATGAACACATATAGAGCAGACTAAGCCCAAAGTTCACAACAATAAGCCAAACCCAGTGAGACCAACAGTGTCAAGCAGAGATATCCAGCTAAACTTAGCCCAGGTCAGTCAACTCCCAATAGACCTGCAAGCCTGTAAGTGTGAATTTGGGGGTGTTCTGTTATAATGACTGTTGTAATAGGTAACTGATACATTATAGAACAATGTGATGTGGTTCAGAACATGCTGCTCCAAAATATGGTACATGCCAATGAGTTAGCTCCAACTCCTGGTGACCCTATGAATGAGTAATGTCTACAACGTCCTGTCCTTATCTTCTATAGGCTCAGGCCTATGGCTTCTATTATGGAGTCAATCCACCTCACATTTGGGCTTCCTCTTTTTCCTGCTGCCTACCATTTTCCCCTGCATTACTGTCTTTTCCAAAGAACCTTGCCTTTTCATAATATGCCTGAAATAGGACAGCTTCAGTTTTGTCATTTTTGCCTTAGGCGATGTTTCAGGCTTACTTCGCCCCAGGACCCACTTGTTTGTCTTTCTAGTGGTTCAGGGTATATCCATAGAGCTCATCACCAACACTGTATTTCAAATGAATCAAATTTTTTCCTTTCAGCCTTCTTTATTGTCCATCTTTCACATCTGTGCCTAGTAATTGGGAATATGAGGGTGCGGATGATCTTTGACTTAGTCTCTAATGATACATCTTTGCTCCTGATGATCTTTTTTGATTCTTCCATTGCTGTCCTTCCTTCTCTCTGCCTTCTCTTGATTTCCTGGCTACGGTCCCTATTTGAATTGATGAACCTAGGCAAGCAAAATCTTTAACAATTTCAATACTGAATATTTTAAGCTGAAGGAAATTTAAAAACATGATCCTCCCCTGAATTAGGTCATAAAACCCTCAAGTGAGAGGGGCCCTCCCCACACCCCAAGGAAAAGAGCAGCATCCTTATCTCCAAAGACTAAGGGACATAGAGAAGAATCTGAACTAACAGGACTTGCTGTTTCCCTCAGTTTACTACACTTAACTTATACTCTTTTCATTCTACGTTTTCTCACAACTCTCCATTCTTTATCAAATATAGCATAAAAGCACAGGTTATGGCTTGTCACATAAAATTATATTAAATATACTTATATGCTTTTCTCTTGTTAATCTGTCTTTTGTTTAAAGGGACCCCAGCCAAGAACTTAGAAGAGGAGAGGAAAAAGGTATTTTTCCTTCTCTACAAATTTAAGGACATTCTAAGCAAAATAAATAATATGAACTAAGGTAAGAAATGGTGAACACATTAGATTAGGAACTGTTTTTTGTCTCCTGTTTAAAATCCTCAAAGACTTCTCTGAGGCTTCTTCCTTTTTACTAAGAGTTCAGCAGCAATTTAAAGCATTTGATAACTCTTTGATGAATTTGAAAAGGTAGGCTGGGGCCTTAAATCTGAACTGTTAAGATCTAGGTATGTCAAGTGTCTAGAATAGAATGCATCCTACAGAAACTGCACTACTGTTGGTTTTGCTTATAAAATTTTCAGTGGGTAACAATTAACCTTGTTGAACTATACATACCACTGTTTCATTAACAGTATTATCATCATGAATCTTTTTTTAAAGGCAATAAAAGGGCATAAAGCCTAAACAAATCATAGTTCTATCTTTGGTGAGAATTCCGTCATTTTGAAGGATTCAGATAAAAAAACAACAACATGTATGCTTCCCAAAATGCAGATAAATTTTATGTAACTAAAAAAAAAAGTTGTATAAATTCTGGCTAAAATTTATGATTAAAAAATAAAAATCACTGAACGATATTATTCTGATGCCAGAGAGATTTTAAAAAGCTGTCTAGAATGCATAAATAATTGCTAACTTCTTTAAAAGCATTATTTCTTAAAATTATATTCTTGATTCAGGAGAGTAAATATTAACTTGCATTAAATCTATCTTCCAGTTTTGTTTGAACCACAAAACAGAAAGATCAGCCAGAATTTTCTTTCATGCTCATTGTATAAAACAGTTAGGTAAATAAAGTCAAAACAAACTCTATAAAATAAAAAAATGTTCCATCGATGCTTCCTTGGAAAAAACCCCAAGTTCTACCTTTCCTCAAGAGTATTCTAGGAGTAGCAGACACTGTGATCCTGTAGGATATAAATTCATTTTTTCTTCTAAAAGGCACACAATAAAAACTTATATCCGTAATGTTAATTACTCAATTTGAAATGCAGCATTATAAATGACTGTGATTCGTAAATAAGAATTTAAATTTGCTTAATGATGTAATAAGGTTACCAAAAGAGGAAATCTTTAACATCGTTCTACTCTGAACACAACTGGCACCCAGAGGAAAAAAACAAAATATGCTTTCTCTTCATCTCTGAAAGTAGACTGAACATTACAATAACACACAGGATCTGCAACTCAAATCAGGGCCAGAGGTTTAGACTCCATGCTATATATCATGCTTGTTAATTTTTAAATATAAAAGCATTTAATGGTTTGAAAGATGAAGGTTCACAAATTTTTATAAGTGTTTTGACATGGATCATATATATTGAGACAAATAAGCATTCCCTGAAAGATAAATTGGGTCCTTTGGTAAGAAGATTAACTCAATACAAGAGAATACCAAAATATGAATTATTTCTCTAGAATACTGGAACCATGAAAGAAATATATTAGGTGTGTTATCCTGGCAAAAGGCAAATCACATTCATTTATAGCTAAAATAATCCCACTTCCCAAAGAAAAATCATATATTATACAGAATTTCTATCTTAACTATCTCAAAACTTCTTAACTAAAGAATTTTTGTTGTTCAAATTAACCCACGCCCTCTAATTTAGATAATTTTCAGGCTAGGATATACCTGTGATCAGTAATTCCCTATTAATAAGAGAAAGTTAGAATGGGTGGAAAATGGAAACTATAGATGAAAACAACTATGACCATATGTGATATTGCAACCCAGCTCCATCAGATTCCATCAGCATCCAATCAGAAGACTAATGGGTACAGCCAAGTACTGCACTAAGAGTTTCAAGAATGAAATCGAGGTTTTAGCAGGAAATGGGATAAATTCTCAAGCCTCTAGGAAGTGGGATGTTTCAAAAAAGGTTCAAAGACGATAGATCACAAATCTAGTAAAATAAAAATGAAATTAAATAGTAATAATTCCTAGGAGAGAGAGAGAGACACACACACACATACATATATACAAGCACATGCACACACATCTGTAAGGTTCAATATTTGGTGTATTATAATGTTGGCATCTTTTATTTATCCAAACAAATTTTTTCATGCAAACTATGTATCAGTAGCACAAGGAACTTGAAAACATACAAATTTGTGGGCACCCAATCCAGAATTACTAAATTTTACCTTATTGGGGAAAAAGAGGAGGAGCCCAGTGAGTATTTCCTTAAGCTTCCGAGATGGTTCAGCAGACCACTTCCACATTAGCATTTGGCAATCACCAGATGTGATCTCTTCCTTTTGAGAATCATATTGCCAATTGTACTTTAGTTTTTGGTTTTCAAAATATTACTTTATTAAAAAATTTATACATAATAATCAGATTTGAGAAAATAATATTTACAAATAGAAAATCTGTATACATGTAAAATATGTTTAAAAAATGTGTATACCCATAAGCATAGACTCTCTTGGGAATAACAGGAAGAACTTGCTAACATTCACTGCTTCTTAGGAAGGGAATTAAGTAGCTAAGACAGGGCAGCAGGCAGACTTTTCACTATGTATTCTTTTGTACTTTATAAATTTTGGGCCATGTTAACAATAAAAGAAAATTTAGAATATAACAGAAGATAAAAAATACATGACAATAAAAAATAACTATAGAGGACATTTTTGGGACAACTGAAGAAATATGAATATGGACTATGTATTAGATGATGGTGGAAAATCAGTGTTAAATTTCCTGTGTGTAAACTATGTTATAGGTTTGTATGGTTCTTAGAAGACACAACCTGAATATTTAGGAGTGAAGTGTCATGATGTTTGCATTTGACTTCCAAACAACTCAGGGAAATAAAATTATATACAGAGAGACAGAAAACAAGCATGGCAAAATTTTAATAGTGAATCTCGGTAAAAGATATGTATGTGTTCATTGTACAGATTTTTTCTAAGTAACCGTTTTACTGGTATTTAATTCACACATGTAACATCCACCCTTTTAATGTATACAATTTAACATTTTAATATATTCAGAATTGTGTAACCATCACCACTATCTAATTTTAGGACAGTCCCATTACCTCCCAAAAGAAACGCTATATACATTAACAGTTACTCTCCATTCTCCCTCCCCACCCCAGCAACCCTTAACTACCATTTTCTGTGTCTATGAATTTGTAATCTACTTTCTGTGTCCATGACTTTGCCTAGTCTGGACATTTCATATAAATGATCGGCTTATTTCATGTAACATAATTTTACAAGGTTCATCCATGTTATAACACATATCAGTACTCCTTCCTTATTATTGAATAACCCCTTGTATGAATATACCATATTTACCCATTCATCCATCAGTCGATGGACATTTGGACTGTTTCCACATCTTGGCAATTTATCAGTAATGCTGCTATGAACATTCATGTAAACGTTTTCATTTGTAAGATATATGTTTTCATTTTGTATTTTTCATTGGGCATTGGGAGTGGAATTACTGGTCATATTGTAACTCTATGTTCATTATACTATTCTTGCAACTTTTCTGTAGGAGTAAAAATTTCAAAATGAAAAACTAGGGAAAAGCTTTAAAAGGAAGAATAAAAACATAATAATACATTTACCAAACTATCTTGTGCTCAGAGAGAATGTGCACATTACATGATTTTATGCAGTACACAATTCTTATTCCTTGCAAGAGAAGTTCTCACAATGTTTTCTGTCTTACTCTGACAGAGACTATTTCATAGTCTTACTATGTCTTATTATTTATTCAATAAATAAGAATCGATCTTATTTATTGACTTGTAAAATAATCATCAGAGATAAATTATCTGGACTGGATGAAAAGCATCTCAGTATTTGATACAAGCAGTAATGTGTACAGAATATGGACTCTAGAGTCATAGTGAAGTGGGTTCAAAGGTAATTTGTATGACCCTGGGCATACTTAACTTCCCTGAGACTCCATAAAAGTAGCACTAACTCACCTATACCTCAAATCAGATATATAAGAGGGTCTTTCATACTGCCTGGCACACAATAGTTGCTCAGTATGTGCTAGTTTCCTTCAAAATAGCTATATATAAATATTCCCCCTCTTTTCCCACAAGCTTAAAAATCAATCGCTGTTTTATTAAAGAAACAAGAATATGTTTTAAAACCAAAAAACAAGATAAATCTACTCTATACAGATGATCTTTAATTATTTTCTCTGTTTCTGGCTTCATGTGAGCTCTGTACTCCCATTTCCAACTGCCTACTGAACCTCTACTTGAAGATCCATTAGCAACTCAAGCCTGAATTGCTCCAAATTTTGCTCACTACTTTCCAAGCCAGACCCTCCTGCTTCTCAATCCTGTAAATGATATTATCACTGAAGGTGCAAAGCTTCTAAATCATCATTGACAGAAACCTCTCATTATTCCCACCATCCTATTGCCAAAATTTGTAGACCTTCCTTGTCCTCATCTCTTTTCTCACTGTCATTCAATCAGGAGGCCCTACTATCACAGATCAGATTACCATAAGAGCCTGCTAAACTACCCTTTCCTCATGTAACCACTCCCGTTACCATTCCAACCCATACACCAGGACCATAGTAACCTGTCTAAGATAAAGATGAAAACAGTCACTCCCCTATTCAAAAGCCATTCATGGTTCTCCACTATTTAGCAACTATTCATTTATTCATTCAACAAATACCAATTGAGTACCTACTATGCACTGGCTCTGTTCAAAGTGATGAAGACACAGAAGCTGTCATGGAGTTCACATTCTAGTTGTGAGAGGAAAAAAAAAACACCTTAAGCAAATAACAATAATTTCAGATGGCAATAAGAAATGTGAAAAAAATAAATCAGGAGAGCAGGATAGTGCCTAAGGGAATGATAGTTTTGGTAGGATGAAGAGAGAAGACCTCTCTGACATTTGAGCAGAGACTTAAATCATGAGTAGCCAAGTAGGACAAGAATGTTTCAGGAAGAGAGAACAGCAGGTACCAAAACTCTGAGGGCTTTCAGTATTCGGAAATCACCTTCTTGTCTCAAAGCGTCTGCTCTCTTCTTTCAAAATTTTGCTTTCAAAACCTTATCTGCCCTTAAAAGTAATTTTAGATTCTATGTCCTCCATAATGTCTCTCTTAATCTCCTCATTTTGTCCCCTTTGCCCAGTCTATTAATCAGATGAATATTATCTTTCATTTGGGAATGTAAGTTAACATATCTACCTTTCTCTTTTAAGCAAACATATATAAACTCACATGTTTAAAGGAGTGTTATCCTTCAAGGTAATTACTTTCCATTTAGTCCATCATGAAATTACTGAGCACCTACTATGTGTAAGACACTATATCAGGATCCAGGGACCCAACAATAAAACTGGGTCATTCACATCAATGATGTTCACCATGCTTCTTAAATTCTTTTGGTATTGCTTTTTGGGTCAAGTAGTGAGTAAAACATTAAAACTAATCTCATCTCTTTATAAGTAGCAATTTCCTTCATATAAAAGTTCTCCAGTCAATCAACATTTCTTTACAAAAAACTGAAACTGGCTACAAATAACTTTTGACTATGAAAAAAAAAAAAACCCCACTCCCCCACCCCCAAAACCTTGAGTATGTCCTCCTCAGAAGCACAGATGCCTGCCTCCACTATAAGGAAATTTATGAGGAAATTTAAAACAAAACAAAAAGTAGGCCACAGGTGCCAAAAGCAATTAATTATACAGGAGCTTCCAACATATTTAAGTACTGGCTGCATTAGAGGAATAAGTGAATAGTGGTTTGTTAAAAAAGTCACAAATTTATACACATTTCTTTTATGGCTATATTAACTCTTTCATAAATACCAAAATCAGTTATAATACATCTTTTAAGAATATTTCATTATTGGTCTTTTGCTATTGCTTAGGGAAGTTAAGTATCCATCTTAACTGAGCCCAAAGAAGGTGCCTAATGTATACCTGTTGGTTAATTAATATGTACAAAATGTAACACAGCTATTCTCTTGTTAATTCATCATAGATTTTCATAAGAGTGTGTGGGAAAACTGAGGGTCTGTGTGGGATCGAGAAGCTGCTGCATTTTATCCCTCCCTCCCTCCTCACCTACACTCACCTTGAGCTGTATTTCTTGAGAATGGTGTCCAAAAGGCCAACGAGCTCTTCAGCACTGATGAACTTCTGTGTGCTGAGGGTATACATCTTCTCATAGAAGTCTGCAATCTCCATCCGAGCCTGAACGAAGAAGCAGAGCTGCTCTGACAGGTGAGAAAGGAGTTCTTCCACATGAGGAGTGGCCCCACCCAGGGCACCACGGCCAGTCACCACCTTCTTCAGCTCATTATGCAGGGAAGTATAGATGGTGCGGATGGAGTCCTTCCTGCTGAAGAAAGACTGGCCCCCTGGTAGGTAAATGACATAAGCACATGGCAGGTAAGGAAGAGAAACCAGAAGTACCAAACACCTCCCAGCATCCAAAAGGAAAGAATCTACCATAATCTCTGACTCCTATCACTGGGATTTAAACGTTTTGTAGTTGATAATTTCACTGAAGAATAGGTTAAATAAATGGCTGGTATAACTCATTAATGTAATTAATGAGTTTCCTTAACCATGCAGTAATTCTCCCCCATCCAACTTCAATGAGGATTCAGATTTATTTCAGAGAATAATTAACCAGGATCTAAAAAGCCCTCCTTCCACAATAAATGAGAACACCCAATTATGAAACATTGTTGTTATCCTTGGTAAATCATAAAATTTTATTTCTGTGTGAGAGTTCCATTTTCCTTTAAATCTTATCTTTTAAGCCATCTTTTAATCTTATCTTTTTAACCAGAAAATGGATAACACACACATATATTTCCCTTACACAAGAACACAGACTTCTGGGTTCCCTGGGAAAAAAGGAAATCTTGGTACTCTTCACAAGGTTGACAATATAGGCAATAACATAATAAGCAGCACATTTGTGAATTATTAAGAGCAACAAGCAATTCTAAATAACTGTTGCTGTAATACCGGGGTTCCAAAATAAATCGGCAAAAAGTAAAACCAAATATATACTTTTCAATAGTCAAAAAGAATCAAATGGCATCAACATCATTTCTGTATTAATACACAATCGACTATATTTCTAATAATTATAGAGCCAGCTTTATAGATGTTTTCTTAAGCATTTATGCACCCCACCAAAGGGTCAGAGGCAAGACATTAGGAGAAAGAAAAGAAACTGGGCAGGTTTAAAACAGTAATTCTTAAGAATATATTAAAACCTCAAATATAGATAATTTTTCTTTTGATATATACAGAATGATTTAATGAATGAATGACTGTTCTAAACATATTAATTAGGAGTGAAAATCATTTATCAAAGCATTTGTAAAATATTATCTTATAGAATGAAACATTACATAACATTGTTTTTAGTTCATTGCCCAGCTTGTTTCAAGAAATGAATCTCGTATCTCTTACAACTATAATGACTAGCTTGTCCCAGTTTACCCATGACTTTCCAGTTTTAGCACTGAAAGCCTCACTTCTTGGGAAACTCTCTCTTAGTCTCAAATCCTGGAAACCCTTTCAGCCCTGGGAAAAGTAGAAGGTTTACTCTACTTATTACTGATTCCACAGCCAAACTACTAATACTTAAGAATAGTTTTCTCTACTATACTGCTTAAACAGATTGACTAGCACTTATATCATTTCTCCTAGTAATAGCAGCAAAATCCATATGGTACAGGTGGACTGACCCTGACATAAACATCCTATATAGGATTCTACCTTGGGATTGCCTTCTTTCCATGCCCATATTCATTCTAGCTTTGCAGATTGTGTAAAGTGACAGTATAGAATAAAAAGACCTCTGTGCCCAGGTCTAAGACAAAATCTCTTAGTTTAGGAGGGTAGTCAGAGTAATAAGTAAAACCTAAAAGCTCTGAAAGTCTGCCAGACTTGGTTCCAAATCCCAGCTTTCGAATTTACAAACTATGTGATATGCAAATGACTTAGCCATTTTGAACCATAGTTGTTTTTAACACAAAACTAGTAATAGAGCTGCTAAGAAGACAAAAATGAAATAACATTTGGTGTGTAATGTATCTGGAGCAAAGCAAAGCACACACTCGATAATGCTAATCCTCTTTCCTTTCCATTTATAACTGATATAAGAAAATACTCAGTGCTATATAACTGAGCTTCTGAAACTCTATGGTAAATTGGGAGCTTAAATTTCTGTAAAAATAGCCATCTATTTGACAGAGCTAGGTGACCTCAACTGTGTACTCACTTCTACTGTTTGAACAGGGTGGAATTGGTGAAAATTTTTAACTCTGGTTGAAAAATGGATACTTTCCTTCATCAAATTACCCTCATCTGGGGGAGTGGAAATACCACATAAATACAAAGAATACCTTTAAAAGTGTATCAATAAACATCAATCACTAGTATGTGAAATCAAGTAAAGTGACACCAGAAAGACGGGAGAGACAACCAATGCATTTCTTTATATGGGTCTCTTTTCTCAAAGCTCTCAGGAGTATAATCCTATTTGCTGACTATCCTGGTTTGGAATATCCAGTGGGGACTGGCCTTCCTTCATGCTGGGAAACAAGAAATCAGAGACGCAAGACTTCTTTCTCTTTTCAATTTCTTGAATTTACAAAATATGATTATTTTGAATTATTACTAGAAGGCTCTATTTATATATGTTCATTTCTCAAGATTTCAACAGTCTATATCTTACAACATGAAATTTCAAGAAATAAATATATTAAAGGATAATGCAAAACATCTAATTAGGAATTTTATTCTACAACTTCTTGCAAATAATGTTTAAACATAGGTTCTCAAGTTAAGTCATTTTCTACTATGCTAAATTCCAGCAACCAGATGTTGAGGAAACTCTCCAGTAATGAATCAAAGGGGAGAAAAGTATGAGTTTCTGAAATCCTTCACAGGCATTGAGTCACTTATTCTTCCCCAAAGATGTATATTCTCCCCTCCAAGGAAAGAGAAGGCTCCAAGAAAAGGGCCCCACCCACAGTTTTTCACAAGTGAGCCAAGATAGGAACAGAAGACTCCCTATCAGGTCTGTCCTTTGTCTAAAAGACAGCTATAGACAGGATTCACTGCTAAGGTCTCCAATAAACACCAGTCAAAAGTGAGGTCAAAAAGACACTTTTTGAACCACATTTTAAATGTTTAAAAATACATATAAACTTTTTGTATTGCTTTTTAAAGAAAACCATATAAATGCTCTAATTAGTAAAGCAGATGAAGAACATGGGAATGTTTTAAATGGTGACACAAAACATTTTTCCCAAGTTTTTAAGAAAATGAAGTCAACCCAGTGATCATGAAGTCACTAAGCACATTGATATCACAAATTTACTCAGAAGTGACAGGACACCTGGGAGCCTAAATAGTGAGTACCTGGGCATGTTTCTCAGTGTAAAACGCTCTGTGGGTCAATTTCAAGGTGAAGCCCTTAGGCTCACTGATGCAATGTGGGATCCATGGAGAATCAATCACTATATGAGGCCCACTTCACAGAACCCAAGTTAGTGGCAATGATACTCTTACATATGTTCTTATACACAGGGCAGCCAATTCTGTTAACCTAAAACAAGGCACATACAATTTAAACTAAAGTAGATTTTTTTACTGTAGTCCACAAATAGGCTTTAGGAAATCCAACTGAGTCTTTTGATTACATGCAAAATTGTATTGTATTACATATATATTTTTCTGGATAATAAGTCTACAGGTTTAATCAAATTCTCATAGATAAGCTAAAAAAATTAAGAATGATAGCACTGGGGTCAATTACCACTCTTCACGAGGTGGGGGAATCTAAAAATTAGAACTGCCAGAAAATTCCTCCCCTTCAATTTTATAGTTGGAATTCTCCCCATTTACATGTATATGTAAATTATAATACATGTACAAATTTTTTATAAATCATATGGATACAAACACAATCTGACAATTCAAAGGCAAGTATTCTGGTTTGGGGTCTGTCACTCAACAATACATATTTGCCAATCCATAGAAAAGGGAAAAATATCACTACAACAGCAACTGCAAATTTGTGAGAAGTACCACTGTAAAAAGGGGAGGAAAATACACAAGGTGAAACTGACAAGCTTTTGCCAGTAACTTCACATGCTAAACAAAAGTTATTTGACTAAGGCAAAACTTAAGATCTCAAAAAGCCTTTCCCCTTGTGTTGTTACTGAAAGCAAGATGTACATACATGGTCACCTTCAGGCAATATGAAGAATATGGGGGTGGGGGAATCAAAATGGAATGTTTTACATTTCTATTCTATGTGTCCCTCATTCATACCAAACTGGGTGCCTCTGATAATTAAAGTTTCTAAAATAGGCCAAAGTACTAAAACAACTCTAAAAGCTCTGGGATTTGTAATACTAACTATTGGTAATTATAAATAGTACTACCTTATATGCATAGCCCTTGGCTTTCACAAATATTTCCTTCTGATCTACTTATATTATTTCTACTAGTGAAAATCAGTTGACTCTGCCCTTGCCTCATATTTTCAGAGGCAAGATTTATCATGGGATAAGAGTGTTTACATTTTCCCCGTATGTCCTCTTGCTAGTGTTAGGCATATTTCTTGCCTTTCCTGTCCAGTATTCATTTATTTCACTCACTAAATATTTATTGAGCGCCTACAAAAAGGGTTAGGACTCCATCTGTAACTCTCCAGCGCCTTAACCTTAAGAAGCCAGACAGTGGTGTTAACTCGAACTAGGTTGTATTGCTGAGTTTTGCTCCTTTGGCCGCAGTGTCACTGGTTGGAAGTTTGCTTAACTTGTCATTTATAGCACCAATCCATGCACTGGGCAAAATGGATACATCCATCCTTTGGGGTAGAGCCCTGCAAAGAGCATCTACCTCATCTGCCAATCTATCTGCTGCTGAGGCCGGTGGGCGGGGTTTGTGAAAACCGAGGGAAGGGAGGGAACGGTGGGAGGCGACCTGGGAGTACAACTGAGACTGCATTAGGAGCATCAGAAACAGGGAACCCAAGCCACTGCCGACCGGGGAATATACCCCCTTTCCTTCCTCCTCAAGGGGCACGGGGGCGGGGCGGAGGTACCTAGTTTCTGCCCCAGGTAGGTGAGGCTGTGATAGACCTTCTCGGCCGCGGCCAGGTGGGCCAAAGCCGCCAGCAGCGACAGCCAGCTGCCCCCCGCGCTCTTGTTGGCCTCTCGTTCCTTCTCCACATTGTCCTTGGCCTTGTCGTAAGAGAAGATACCCAGATGAGAGAAGAACGTCTCCAGCACCGCCTGTTCCACCGGGACCGGGGCGGCCAGCGGGATAGACTCCCCCATGCGAGCTGCGCTCCAGCTCCACCCACGTGGCTCTCCTCTCCCTCGCACTTCCGGGTTCTCAGGGAACGTGCGCACAAGCGTGCGTGCGCGTGACCGGCACAAGCGGCGGGCTCGTGAGCGCGCTGCCGTCTGGGCCGGCCTAGGCCTTACAGAGGACGCGAGTAAAAACCAAGGGAAGAGGGAGGTGGCAGCTCCTCGGCTCCTGAGCAGCTTCGACGCTTGGGTTACCGTAGCTCTGACTATACGGAGCCACAGGGCAGAACGCGAGGCGGCCAACTCGCTGCCCCGTGGAGCTGACCGTATTCTGAGGTGAGCTGAGAGGCCCCGCCCTGTGAGATGGCGTCAGTGCTAATGACATCACGTTTACATGACGTCAGTAGTTCTTGCTCTAACATTTGGCCTGGGCTCCCGGTGGAGCTGTGGCGGCAGGGCCACGTGGTGAGACTCGAGGCTGGAACTGTGCTCACTCTTGAAAAGGCGTCAGTCCTCAGTGGTTTATAGATTACAAGCCCTGACTTAAGTGGAGGTTTATATTTTATCTCCATGTCTAATTTTCACTCAGTCACAAGCTATGGGTTAATTCTCACCGGTGACCCTTTCTAGTTATCTCAGGTTTATAATAACGAAGCAGCTTCCAAGCAGAGCTTCTCTTTAGCTTGCCAGTACTCAGCAAACTGTATTAGGCTTCCTTTAAAAGATCTCAGAATGAAGGCTAAATTAATGTAACTTTTGTTAAAGAATCTGAATTGATGCAGACTGTCATTCAGATTAATTAAAAATTTTTTGACATTTGACAAACGCCATAAACCCTGCTCATGGATACGTTCAATACTCTGGAACACTGTCCTCTACTCCCTAAGTTGGTTTTTTCCTTTCTCCTTCCTTGTACATGCTTATTTTATGCTGCCTAATCACACTATTTAGTCACATATTTTAAAAATTAAATTTATTGGGGTAACTAATTAATAATATAAATTTCAGGTGCACACTTTTATAGTACCTCATCTGTATATTGCATTATGTGCTTACCACCCAGGTTCTAGTTTCCTTCCATCTCCCTATATTAGACCCCCTTTACTCCTTTCATCCTTCCCCCAACCCCCTTTGATAACCATCATATTGTTGTTTGCATCTATGAGTTCGTTTATTTGTTCGTTTGTTGCTTTTTGTTTTATATCCCCCATATGTGTGAGATCATACAGTTTTTGCCCTTTCCCATCTGACTTATTTCATTTAGCATGGTACTCTCAGGATTCATCCATATTGTCACAAATGGCAATATTTCATCATTGTTTATGGCCAGGTAGTATTCCACTGTATATACGTACCACATCTTCTTTATCCAGGTTGCTTCCATGTCTTGAATCATATATATTTTTACATGTCTTTCCTCTACTAAGTGTGAACTCCCTAAAGGAGAAACTAGGTTTCACTTACCTTTATAATATTTTCATAATGAATAGCAAGTAATGTTTGTTGAATAAAGGAGGGAATTTCTATTTTTATTTTTTGTCAAACTGCAGCTATTTTGCCATTACTACCTTTTACTGCAAATCCCATAGTTGAATTTAAATAAATATAGAATACACTTGTTCCCTGCTCTCAAGAATATAAATGAATAAGAGCAACTCTGTTAATTCTGTTAACTATAATACAAGGCAGAATTTTATATGTTATAAAGGCAAAAAAGGAGAAAGTAATTTTTTTTTTTGAAGAATCAGGGAATTGTCCTGGAAGGGAATGTGATGGTTTGCTATGAATGAGTGGAATCCAATTTAAAAAAAAAAAAAGTGCTAGCATCAAAACTAACAGGCAATAAAAGAAGATTATAAAACAGTAATATAAAAATTTCTTAGTAAAGGTGGCATTATAAATCAGCAGATAAAGGAAAATGTTCAGTTAATAGTGAAGGAGACGTGATTATTTTTATTTATTCATTTTAAATGCCTACAGCACCTGGTATTCCTTGGTGGTCTCCCATCCAGGTCTGACCCTGCTTAGCTTCTGCGATCAGGCATGATCAGAGTGGCTTGGCCATAGACAAGACATAATTATTTTTTTAAAAATACCTTTTTCCTATATCCAGCAACAAAATAATTACATGTGTAAAAAAGAAAACCACAAACGAAAAAAATACAAGTGAAAATTTAATTGACCTACAAATAGAGAAGAACTGTCTAATAATAAAAATTGGAAGAAATTACAAATGAAGAGATTGACTCAAATGTATAGAAACATCAATAAAATACTGTATCCATCTGGGAAAAACACTTGTAATATATGTCAGACAAAGGTTTAATGTGCTTCATTATCAAGACCTAGTAATCCTAGAAATGCAGATTAAACTGTTCTATTTTTTACCTATCAGATTTTTTTTTAGAACTTTTTTTTTAAGTGCTGTTAAACATTCAGTGTGTTCTTATCCATGGCAGATGGGAATGTAACTTGGTATGACTTTTCTGGAAAACTTAGAAAGACAGTATATATTAAGATTAAATGAGAGTATGTGACCGTGTCTAGTCTAGAACAGTGTTCAAAACAAAGTAGATGCTTAATAAATATTAATAATACCTATCATTATTGTTATTATTGTTATCATTAGCAGCATCATATTTTTTAATCAGCTGAGCACTTAGAATAATACTTTAAACTTAATAGATATTTAATAAATATTTGGCCGATTCTTATGATTTGCACAAGAATTTTATAGGAAAAGATAGAGTTAATGACATCCAAAGCTGTTAAAACATGAAAGTTAAAAAGCAAGGAGTTACCTTGAATGATCATATGATTCAACCCAGAAACACGATACTTCATATAGTAGCAATAAATGTTTGTTATTGATAATATGTTAGCTATTTATTGCTGCATATCAAATAAATGTAAAACTTAGCTACTTTAAAACAATATAAATCATGTATTATCTCACAATTTCTGTGAGTCAGGCATCCAAGAGCGGCTCAGTTGAGCATTTCTGTTTCAGTCTCCCATAAGGTTGCAGTTAAATGTTGGCTAGGGATGCAGTCATCTGAAGACTCTTTTGGATTGGAGAATCCACTTCCAAGCTGACTCTCTCACATGTCTGGCAAATTGGTCCAGGCTATTGGCTGCATGGGCCTCTTCACAGGATGGCTTGAGTGGCTTCACAGCATGCCAACTGGCTTAATGTGGAGCAAGTGATCAATCTAAGAGACCAAAGCAGAAGCTGCAATGTCTTTTATGATATAGGCTTAGAAGTTACACATCACCTTGACCACACTCAGGGCCAGCCTTGATTGAATTTGAGCAGGAGACTAGGGAAGGACATGAATGCTAGCAAGCAAGGATCAATGGAAGCTGTCCTGAGGTTTGGCTACCACAGTTGTTGATGACATTTCCAGCATGAAGATATTTATCTGTCTTCTTTAAAAAGCCTTTAACTGCTTCTGCAGTGATATTGCTTAAGAAGCTGTTTCTTAATTTAAGACATAATCTCCTCTGTTAAGTCTAGAAAAATAACTGTTTAAGTCCATTGATTTGATAACTGCTCTTTATAGGTTCTTTGAAAATCTCTCTAGTGACAATGCTAGTGTCAAAACCATTTTAGTGATAACAACCTATTTGGGGGGCAAAGGACATTAAGGACAGGGCAAAGTGTTCATTCAGCCATCAGTTCTTTCATTTATTTGATAAACAGTGGACTAAATTTTATGTATGGTCGATATACACATAAAACAACATATACCAAAAATAGTTTTATAATTTAATGATTATGCCAGTTAATTACAATCCAGATTTTATATTTGGGCTTACTTCCCCTTTGTTAGTCTATTTTCTTGATATAATACTAATATAATAATAAAACTGTCATTGATTTAGCACTTATTGTGTTTCAGGTGCTTCACTAATCTTCCAACAAATCTTAAGGGTAGGTGAAGTTATTACCATTTGATTATGCAGAAATTAAGTAATGTGTCCAAAGTACACACAGCCAGTAATTGAAAAGGGCTGAGATGCAAACCAAGATCTGTGTCTCTTTCCTCCACAAATATGGCTGCTGTGAGTTATCCCCATACACATATTCCTCCCACCTCAGAGGTAAGAGACTTACACATTGTTATTCAGGCATTTTCAAATTGTTTCTGCAGTAATCTCCCTTATTATGTTGACAGTATGGTTAAAATATATGATTTC
This sequence comes from Macroglossus sobrinus, assembly GCA_004027375.1. Classification (NCBI taxonomy): domain Eukaryota; kingdom Metazoa; phylum Chordata; class Mammalia; order Chiroptera; family Pteropodidae; genus Macroglossus; species Macroglossus sobrinus. Next base: position 375,512 of record PVKZ01000298.1, read on the forward strand.
AGTGAGTAATCTTTTTGGTTTACCAAGAGGAACTAGATATTTGATATGAAACAACCTCTTTCATTTTCTTTTCAGATTATTTACTAAGAAATACCAGACAATTAGCAACACATTATATAGCCCTTTAAAACTGACCTTGCAACTAAATTACTTTCTCTGTTGTATGTAAAAAATTCTGACTCCCCCTCCAAAAAAAAACCCACATGTTTTTTACATTTAATTAACTTCTCATTTGTTTTTCTATACATCTAAATACAAAATGATTTTGAAATCAAAATTAGGGGATTATACCAGATAGCAAGTTGAGGAACTAATCCAAGCTTTAAGAGAGGAAGAATATTTTAGATCTATTCTCTCATCATTGCCTAATATCAGTATAGAACTGCATTGTCCAATAGAGTAGCCACTAGCAAGATGTGGCTATTTACATTTAAGTGCATTGAAGCCAAGTAAAATTTAAAATTTGGTTCTTCATTTGCACTAGCCACATTTCAAATGCTCAGTAGCCACATGTGGTTAGTGGCTACTGTTTTGGATGGTACAGGTACCAAAATTTACATCATTACAAAAAAATTATATTAGGCAATGCTGGGAAAAAAAATGTCAAAGAATTTTACAGATAAAATAAGCCAAAATTGACATTAAAGTCTATTATTTTAATTCTATTTCTTTTTTCTTGACAATATCCATATGCATGTTTTATCTTTAAAATGTTTTGTATGTATATACATATTTCTAAAAACAAAATAATTATAGCTAAATTTATCGAGTGTTTAATAAATTCCAGAAATAATAGCTAAATGCTTTACATAAATTAGCTCATTTAATCTTTCAGACAATGCCATTTTCAGTGTGGAAAATTTAGAAAATATTTTCATTAAAAAAAGAGAGAAGGCCAACCTTAATCCCCAAACCCAGAGACAATCACTGTTGACATTACTAGTGGATGCTTGGTGTGCTGCCCAGATCCCAACATATAAGTGCCAGGAATGTTGGCTACTGATTGCTCATAATTGATTTCCTCTTCAAAATTGCCATCTGTGAAGGACAGTGCCTCACTGTAGGTAATAGCATCTCCTTGGGGGCAGCCCAAATCCAATGACTGGCCAACTGTGGAGATACAAAGACACAGTCCCTCAGTTGGGACAATCTGAGGCATCCAGCTTTAGAGCTTTCATGGGACTGGTTAAAGCCTCTGTGGCAACTGCCCTGTAGTTCACCTTCCTCTGCTCAATCCTGCTTCTGTACAGGCACTGGTCTTGAGACCACTCTGCAGTAAACCACCTGCATGCAAATTCCTGCCTCAGAGTCTATTTCCTAAAAAACCCAACCTTTGCAACATTTTCAGAATGTAAGTTATAGATTTTTCTTTTTGAATATATCTTTACATTTTTAAAAATCTAATTAAACTTATTTCTCCCCGACAAATTTGATGTTTTCTTATCTATTGTTTTATGTTTTTTAGTTGACAACATTTTGTGAATAATTTTGCATGTAATTAAATATTTTTCTATGTCATAATTTTAACAGTCACCTGGGATTTCTATGGCACATAATACTTAGTCTTCTTATCTATTTTACTGTTTCCTAGATTTCACTGTGGCAGACCCTAAAACTCAGTAAACCAATACCAGTTCCCAACTTCCCTCTCACCTGCCTCTGGGATAGGAAACCAAATATTCCCAGGTATTTCATTTTCCAGACATACTTACAACTAGGGTGGGTATAAATTCCAGCTTTTGGATGGGAAACCAAATATTCCTGGGTATTTCATTTTCCAGACATACTTACAACTAGGGGTGGTATAAATTCCAGCCATCGGGAAGTAAGCTAAAGTTTTCTCAGGTTGAGGGGGAATTGCAGGAAATGTTGCATTCCAAATAAAATGGGACAGCCTAAACTAGTATCATTTCTTACCTAGTCTTTTTGCTTTGTAAGGAATGAGATGTCTAGAGCTATAGTAGCCATCTTTCATCCACGAGGGAAAAATTAAGAAAATTAAAGGCTTCTGGCCTTGAGATTGTTTAACATTTAAACCAATGCCAATAACTATCTATCTCTGGATTCCTTGTTATGATGAGAAAAAATAACTTGTTTTAACCTATTTGTGTTTGGATTCACTGTTCTGACATTCATGATTAGAAGTAATACAGTGATGAACATCATTGAACATAAATATTTGAATGGCAACAACTTAACATCAAAGTCAGGGAGGAAGAGAATTAGGATCCTGCATTTCCAGTGTTTCTTCTCCTTGACCATATGCAGCACTGTCTTTAACCTTCCCATTTTCTTTTTCTTGTGGGGACCAGAAAAGTAATGCACATAGGGCTTCCTAAAGTTTTCTAAAGGGCAAGTAGTGGGAATAGGAAATAAATCTTTTATAAATCAAAATTTTATCTCTTCAAACAGGATATATTTAAAATGTTTTTCAATTACATTTGACATACAACATTATATTAGTTTCAGGTGTACAACATAGTGATTAGATATTTGCATAATTTACGAAGGGATTACCTGATAAGTCTGGTACTTATCTAACACCTTATGTAGTTATTACAATATTATATTCTGTATGCTGTACTTTACATCACTGTGACTGATTTTATACTGGCAATTAGTACATCGCAAATAGGATGTTTTAGTTAAATATACCATCTGACTGTATTCATGTCCACTAATACAGAATCAGCAAGGTTTCTTTTTGGAGCAAGTATTGTGTGAACATTTTAGACAATGCCATGAATTAACTCTCCATATATGTGACTGACAATCACTAAGGCATCTAGGGTTAAGGTACTTTATCACTTCAGAATAAACATGGCAAATCAAAGAAGTTGAACTGAATTACCATTTGAACTTAAAAGAAGCATGGTTAAATTGAAAAATAGATATTGAAATTGTGTCTGATTTCAGCTTTCTAGTGGCTGGCACTTAATAATGCAAAACCTGAATCTGATGAGTCTACCTCCATGACTCTCATTTACTCTCCAGTCTTGAGATTGTTTCTAATTCTGCAGCCCCAGAAACCTCATATTGGCTGCTTCTGGTTCAAAGTAAAGGCATAGGTGTACTTTTCAATATCATAGGAAATCAGAGTATCTAGGACCTGAAGTGTCCAAGATAAAGCTTCTCTTGCTCATTTCCGCTAGTATATTTAGGTCGGAAGATGGCTCCAGATATGACCAGACTGCAGGCAAGTTGCTCCAGGCTAGACTTTCATTCATGAGCACAGACTAAAACTTGACTGGCATAAGCAACGTAGTGGAAAAGCAACCTAAGGAAATCAGACCTGATAAGTAGTTAATATCCAGAATATATAAAGAACTCCTATAATTCAACAACAGAAATATAACCTGATTAAAAAATAGGCAAATAAGATATACAAATGGCCAACAAACATATGCAAAGATGTTCAATATCAACAATCATTAGGGAGATGCAAATCAAAACCACAATGAGATATCACACTCATTAGGATAACTAATATTGGGAAAAAAAAAGTGTTTGTAAAGATGTGGAAAAACTGGAAACCTTGTGCACTGTTGGTAGGAAAGTAAAATGGTGCAGCTACTATGGAAAACAGTTTCCTCAAAAAATTAAAAATGGAATTACCATGTGATTCAGCAATCCCACTTCTGGGTATATATCCAAAAGATTTGAAAGCAAGATCTCAAAGAGTTATTTATACACCCATGTTTATAACAGTACTATTTACAATAACCCAGAGGTAGTAGCAACCTAAATGTCCATAAACAGATGAGTGGATAAACAGTATGTGGTATATACATACAATGGAATATTATTCAGCCTCACAAAGGAAACAAGGAAGGAAATCCTGTGACATGCTGCAACATGGATTTTGAGGATATTATGCTAAGTGAAATAAGCCAGTTACAAATAGACAAATATTGTATGATTCTGCTTATGTGAAGTATCTAGAGTAGTCAGATTTATAGATGTGTATTGGTTATTGCCAGGGTCCCTGGAAGCAGGGGGAGAGGAAAAGGGGGAATTGTTATTTAAGGAGCATAGTTTCAGTTTCGCAAAATGAAATTGTGAGATTGTTGCACAACAATGTGAATATACTTAACACTAGAGGAAGAGGAGATCAAGATCTTAAGTGGCCCACAACACTTAAAATACATAATATCTTGACTCATTACAGAAAAAGTTTGCTGACTCCCTATAAACCATTATTTATTGAACAGTTTACATTCTGTTGGTATAGTAGAAATAGGAATCACTCAAACCATTTTAAGTGAAAAGGGATTTAATACGGGGCAACGGGAGCTTACGATATCATTGAAAAGGCTAAAGGAAGGGTCACTTAGCAGGGTGTCTAGGAAGGAATGAATGATTCCTAGGATAAAACTGCTGGTCTGGTCAACTGGAGGAGCTGCTGCCTCTGCAATAATCAGAAAGGTGGAGAGTTACAGGTCTCCACTGGTAGTGTTGAGTTAAAAGATACCGCTGTAGTTGTGATCCAAGGATCAGGAAGCCACTGCTACCCCTGCGACTACCTCACGACACCCATTGCGTTAGTACCCAGACACCGGAATAATCCTGCAGAAAAGCACAGTGTGTCTGCGCTGAGTTTACCAGCAGACACAAAGCAGATAACTCCAGCTTGGGATTCACCTTCCATGTAATTCTAATTGGCAGAAGCAGAACCCTGACTTCAGGGAGATAGGGAAAATGTGGTTATTCTTTCTTTAGCCCCTGCAGTTTAAGAAAGCACTCTGGAGATTTGGAATAGATGCTGGTTTGTGGCTTTAGGCTCTTTCCAACTCTTCTCATCTTTGGCCAACTCCTTCTCCTTATTCTTTTATTTGAGAAACCTCTGCTACTCCCCTTCCTCTGCCCTTACTGGATGGGATATGCTTTTGTGAGCTTCCGTAGCTCTTAGCTCTGCAGTGTGTATGTCACTCCATGTTATAACAGCCTGATTTCTTCTCCATTAGACTGCAAGCTCCTTGAAAGCAGAAACTCAGTCTTATTTATCATTGTGTAAGAGGTAATTGGTATATATTTGTTGAGAATAATAAACAGTTTCTATATTATAACATCCCAGATAGCATTTCTTCTCCTATTTTCTTTGTTACATATTCTTGTATGCTGATATCTGTATACAGTGAAAGCTCAGTAAATATTAACTTTCTGGCTTTCTTTTTGACATGGCAAAGAGAAATTCCACCGATACGCAATGTTATATGTGTGTTCTTGTTTGACTCCCTATACCTATATAGGTTAATAAATACTATGGAACAGCTAATACACAGACACACACACACACTCAAATGAGTGTGTATAAAATCCTCACAACTGTCCTATTAGGTAGATACTATTTTTGTTCACATTTTATAGATGAAGAAACGGGGGCTAAGAAAAAATAACTACTGTTACACAGTAAGTGGCAGAACTGGCTAATACCAAAATTTATACTCCAAACCATGATGATGATGATGATGATTGTGATAATAATGACAGCTGATAATTCCAGACAGTGCACTAGGCATTGTACATGTGTTATCTCAAGCTATATGTGTCCTCATATAGAACTTATGTTTCATAGTTGATACATGTGGTAAGGTGAACAAAGCTTTTGATATCTGTGGCTCTTCTTGGCTCTGCTACTAATTCACTGTGTAGCCTCAGGTAAACTACTAACCCTTCTCAGCTCGTTTTCCCTACAAACCAGTGAATGATCTTTAAATAGTTCTAGTTCTAAAATTCTAGAACTGAATAAATTCTACTTTGTTTTTCACTCCATAATTATTCTGTATAGTGTGACTTTTCTCACCCTTTAAATTCTAAGTTTCTATTGAATCTCAATTTTATTTTCTTGTTTTCTCACATCTTCTGTAGTACCTAGCTTGGAGCTCTGCATACTGTATAGGCTTATGAGAGGTATATATGTAGATTGAGGTGTGTCCAAGGAGAAATATCCATCTTCGCAAGAAGCTATACTTATCATCATATGTTACCTTCTTTTGGGGATGACATTCAGATGTAATTTAGGGCTGCCTAAGAGAAATCAGCACTCAGCACCTTTGGAAATGTTTCTGTAGTGAGAGGTTAGTTTCTTATCCTTAAAGCAGAGCTGTGGTCACTGCCCAAGCATCTACTCCTATGACTGAATGCAGAAACGTTTCTTTTATGAAAATTGTGCTATATGCCTGTAAAAGGGTCTTGGCCTGTAGATAATGCTAGATACAGTAGGGAGTTTCTACAGGGAACCAGTTTTTATTCTGTTCCCTATCTTTATAAAGCAATCAGAAAATCACAGATCATTTTATAGCTTTTCTGAATCTTTGAGGAATCACTTTTTAGAAAATGAAGTTAAAGAAAAAAGAAACTAATGCTCCCTTCGGAAGCACATATACAAAAATTAGAATGATGTAGAGATTAGTGTGGCCCCTGAGCAAGGATAACATACAAATTCATGAAGCATTTCATAAAAAAGAAAAAAGAACTAGAATTTTCTCCAAACGTGTGAAGAATGACTTATACACAATGCAACTATTTCTGAGACTCTAACTTTATAGTTCAGTTTTGAGAAGAAAGCTACCTTAAGTACAGCTCAAATGCAAGAATTAAGCCGAAAGACATGAGACTAGGGAAAGAAAATAACTTTTAAAAGTAGCTATTTTTAGCTGCTAGTTTATATTCTGGGAGAATGGCAAAATTTACTTCTGGGGTAAAAGGAACTTTTGTTTGAAGAAAAAAAAAAAGATGTGCCTTTGAGGTTGAGAGTTAGTGCATGTGGGGGAGGGTTTGACAGTAGAATTACATTGCTTGGAATAATAAAATTACAGAGATCTAGAGCTGAAAAACTCAGAAAAGAGATGGAGAAGGAAATCTAAGCAAAATGGCAGCAGGTAGAGCCTGAGGAGAAAATACAGGGAGAAATTCCCTATGTTGAAAATAGCCAAAGAACTTTTAGATGCTATATTTCCTGCCCTGTGCTACAGTATTATCCTCAGACTTTCAATATAATAGTCTGTTATAAACAACCTCTTGTATATGTGATACTAGGAGAATTAATGAAGAGAAGACAGTTCTCACAAATAGGATGAGGTGGGGCAAAGAGAACAGTAATCACAAGAGAGACAAAAACAAGAATTTAGAGTAAGAGATGGTCAAGAATTCCTTTATGACCTTGGGGAATCATACCTGCATATTAATGGATTGGAAGCCTGGATGTTTGAGGTTATTCCAGACCACACACAGAAGGTTAAAGCCTGATCCCTGAGCAATAGGAAAAACCCTAAACTGTCCAGGGTCAGCATGGATCAGTCAACATGCTCGTGGTTCCGTTTTCTTTAAGGACTTGGATACAGGTTATCCATACAGAAATTTGGAGTTCAATATTAAGAATTATTCATCTGACTGGAGAAACTACATATTTAAAAACAAAACAGAACAAAACTGTGTGACCTGTTCATATATAGATCTGTGCATTTCTTAGTAACTGTCACCATGGTAGCAAGACAGACAGGTGTGCCTTTTTAGTACAGTACATATAAAGGAGAGAAATAACAGCTAATCGGGTACTGTCTCATACCTTTCTTTACTTAACGTGTTGATCCTATATTGCTATTAGCATCAGACACTTTTCTCTCTAATAGCATCAAGCACAGTGTTAGGACTATATTACTATATTAGGAACTCAATATATATATATTTGAGTTCCTAATATAGTACACACACACACACACACACACACACACACACTGATTGACTGAATTAAAAAAATGTCTCCTTTCCAAGCTATAGTCACCTGGCAGACATTTGATTTAAAATGGCTCCTACCTTTGTCTAGGAGATCAAAACTAAGCCATTTTCCTGATTGGACTGGCCCAATGTGCTTTTCAGGTGAGAAGTTGAAAGGACAGCAGTTAGGTACCCTGAGATGTTATATTATTAGAAGACTAACATGTGAGTGGTAATAGAAAAATAAGTGAATTCATTTTCATCAGTGAGGCTATTCAAGGACAGAAAGCTTTGTGTAAGGACTTGCAATGCTGCTTTCTGGGTGCAAAGACAGGTTCAGCAGCAGTTTCTGAAGTGTTTGATGTCAAGCTGGAGTTAAAACCCTGCGGACAGGAAGTTCACAGATTCAGGCTTCAAAGTGAGATAGCTTTTTAAGCCCCTACTCCAACCTTATACACAATTAACACTCAGCTTGGGAAGGCTACTTATAACTCCTCGAATTAATGATAATCTTTTATTTAGCCTTTTTCCTAATATATTCTTACATTTTATTTTAATTGTCATCTATATAATTACTCTGCATCTCAATTACTTCCACTTCTATTTTGTAATGTTTTATTATTTCATATTTCTTTTTCAAAGTGTTTAAATGTAGACATACCCTCTTTATTTTAATAGCCAGCATGCCCATATTTACCACTTTAAAATATGGGTTCCTATAGTTTCAACAAATCCTCAAAGTGTGCTACCTCCAGCTGATAGATTAGTATTCTAATCATGTTCAATGCTGAAAACAGCAGCAAGAATTTGTCCTTGGAATTCTTTAGCAGTAGCTTCCAGTTGATAAAGCCCAAATTTGGGCAGCCTGATGGATCAGTCACTGGAACATGATTATCATCCTCTCTCTCTCTCTCACTGGGATGAACTGAGCAGGACCAGCCTCTTGTGGAACAAGCTGCAGAAGTCACTATTCGCAGAGGGAATAGTAAGGAATTTGACTTAGTTCCTTGAAACTAGAGTATAACTGGAAAGTATACTTGGTTGCAAATGTGCTTTTTCTTCCTCAAAATTACTTTTGAACCCCTGTGAGACAGACCAGGCATCTCTCTTCACATGGATTCAGACCACCACCATTCATAAACTTGACTAATTCAATATGAAACTTGGGAAACAGACAAATAATGTGACTTTATTTTATCAAAAGAATGGTTAGGTCTATGTTACAAAAGTCTATGAATACACAGATGATGTGGTTATAGCACTCAGTTCTCCTCTGTATCTTTTTGCCACTGTGTTTAGCATAACACCAGGTGCTCAATGAATATTTGTTGAATGAGTGAATGAATGTGAAAAGCTCCTCACAATTTAATTCCTACCTACTTCACCAGTTGTATTTCCTGCTGCTTCACTTTCAAAAAAAAAAACCTATAATTTATACTCTGGCAAAATAGCTCTTCAGTTTTCTAAAAAGTTCTCCTGCTTTCTCACTTCTATACCTTTTGCTGTTGCCATACCAACTGCCTGGAATACTCTTCTCTCATAACTATGAAAATGTTACTATTTCCTCATCTCAAATGGTACTTCATGAAAATTTTACTAATTATCTCAGTAGGATATTAGCCTTTACACCTTCTAACTCATAAAAATTTGAACATCTCATTTATTAACTACTTTATAATTATTTTTGTGGCTAACTTATTCTCCTTGTCATATAATACACACACACACACACACACACACACACACACACATATATACAGTAAGCTTCTTGAAGATAGGCACTGAGTCTTATTATACAGTGACTAACACATAGTTGACACTCAGTAATTGCTGAAATAATTATAGTAATCGATTTTGCTAATGCTATACTATGAACCCTAGCAAATTTTTATTTTTCTTAAAATCCAAAAGTTGTTCTCATATATGAACATTATTCAGACTCCAGAATTAGATTGAAATTGTACCTTTTTCAACATTTTCTTTCTAGTTAATTCTGTAGGAGATTAGAGCACTCATTAAGATTCTTCCTTTGTGTTTTAAGTGATCATGGACTTGTTTGGTTCTTTTAGTGACATGATTAGCATCATTACAATTTATATTTTAAGCTCCTCAAAGAAAATCTTTTGAATATTTTTTCCTCAAGTATGTATGTATCGTTAAATTCTTAATTTCCCTATTCAGTGCTGCCATCTTGCCTGCATTGCTAAAAGGTGGCATTTCTATCTATTCATCTATTTACATATAAGGTAGAGTCATGGAGACCCTGTGCTTCTGCATATTATTAAACATTTTTTGTCTGCAAATGACCTCTTCTTGACACATAATGATAAAACCAAAGATTCTCTTTCTTTCTTTTTTTTTTTTTAATTAACTATCACCACCTGCTAGGCATAGAGAAGAGATGGAGCACAAATTATCCCAGAATTGACCCTTGAAATAAATTGGGAAATTTCTCTCTTGAAAGCAGAAACACCGCTCTGTGCTTTAATTCCTAAAATTTCTAGCCGTCCTGAGGAAGGTTTATAATATTTGGGAGATTCTAAGGATTTAAGACAAAAGTTACAAAGAGGTGAACAAAATTTTCCTTTACAAAATTTGTGATAATCTTTATTCTGACCAGTGTATGGGCCATAGTCCTGGATTACAACTTTCCAAGTCTCTTAAAAGCATGATTCCTAAAATAAATGCTGCTGCATTCAAGCCCTCACCAGGCTTTATTTTAAATAAAGTTCTCTCTTAATCATGCTCCTTCTCTTACAATACAGCTGTGATTCTATTTGCTGTCTTACCACTCTTTCCCTATCATCTTTTCTCTTTTTACAATCTTATTTCGGTCTTTCTTTTTTCATTACTCATAAAATACTTTTCTGTTTTTGAGGTAATTTCATAATCTTATCTTAATTGATCCTATTTTTCAAAATACCTATTTCTTATTGATAAATGAAAATTATCTAAAATTTGAATTTCAGTGTCTGTAAATAAAATTTTACTGGAATATAGCCATACCCATTCATCACGTGTTATGTATGGCTGCTTTTCTCATTACAACAAAGTTGAATAGTTGCAACAGAGACTATATGGCCTAAAAAGCCTAAAATATTACACTATCTGGCTATTTACAGAAAAAGTTTACCAACCCCTTGTCTATAACATAGTTGAATGAGACTACAAAAGATCTGGGATAGGAAGAAAGAAATGTTACTGCCCAGTGAAAATAAATTTTTTAAAATAAATACAGAATACAACCAGGCAGAACAAGGTTACAAATCAGGATGTTAGAGAGCTTAAAGTAGACCACCATATTCTCACCTGAATCATTATTATAAGATCCTTCCAAATCTGAGCTCTCCCCTTCTTGCAAATTTCTCCTAGAGTTTTATTCCTAATCTATCGCTCTGATCATATATTGTTCATCAGAAACCTCCAGGGTTTCCCATGCCTGTAGATATCTTAGGACCACTTAGCCAGGGTCCTAAGGGATCTGACTACATCTTAATCTTCTGGCCTTATTTTCCAAGACTCAACTTGGATAGAACCAGATACCCAGCCTGAATTTCAGGATTTTGTGCTTCTGCTCATACTTTCTCTTCTACTTGGAATGCTCTTCTCTTCTTCAAGTTGTGTGCATACACACCACCAACCTTCGTCAAGTTATTATTTTGCCATGTTCTTTAGTTTTAAAAAATATTACAGAGTAAGATATTTTAAAAATCTCCTCAAATACAAAATCTGAGTAGGACTCCTTGGTGCACCCAACCAGAATTAAACTCTTCTTCCTATGATTTCCCATAACATTTTCTTTATACCTCTATCATCTGACCTATTCTGCTCTTGTAAAATATTTTGAGTATTACTATTTCATTCCCATCAAGTGGTGCAAAGGTTATTTTAGATAGTCCAAGGAAAGACATTTAAAACTTTTAATGGTATTTATTTTAAAATGTACATTAAAAATATGTGCACACAAGTATTTAAAATAGATATAGATATAGATAAAATATATAGAGATATATAGATATAGAATATCAACTCCATGATTTCTCAGATAATTCTTTAGGACATGGCTAATGGAGGTAGAGATAATAAAAAATTGTTGAGTAAATAGTGATGTTAGAAAAGTATTGAGTAAATAAAAATACAGATGATATAGCAAAAATTTTGGAGGTTATACTAAAAATAATTTAGCTTTGAGAACTTAACCTATTAGAACAGGGATCCACCTTTGTTTACATTTGCATACATTAAGTATTCAACTAACTCAGTATAGATGCTTATTGAGTTGAATTTATTTTTTTCTGGGACAGTAAGATCCTTGAAAATCATGTGGAACCTGCTAAACCTTCTGACAAACCACTTTTAAGACATTTTTGCCACATTGAATGCCCCTGACACGCATTTCATGAACAGATGGTGCTTCCCCACCCCCCCGTCTCTTTTTCTTGTCTGTTATGACAAGTTGCCCCAGTTGGGGCTTGATAAATATGAAATAATGCTAATAATAGTCATATTCTGAAGGAATGAGGACTCAAGGTTGCCAGCATGTTTTCATTAGTATCATTTCAATAGACCAATCTCAGCAAATTTCAGTTTGTGGAACACTTTTGTTCTTGAATTTAGGACACACACACACACACACACACTTAGAATATATATTTCTTAGAGAAGTATTTCTCAGTCTCCTTAAAAATCACTATTTTGTGGCATCTTCTCATTATTGTTAACTCTGAAGTCATGTTGGCTACTGAATATGGTCTTGAGACTTGGCAGTGAGGAATCATTTTGTTGTGTAGCAACCAGTACACAGTGCTAGCCAAATTATGTTTTTGTTACAAAACTGCTGTCCTGTCTTCCAGCTTTTCTGAGTAAATGTGACCCTTTCAGAAGTTTCACTCCTCCTGCTCTAAAATTGATGCAGGACAAGGCAAATTCCCCCAGTCAGGGGGAGCTCAAGTCTTGCACCAAAAGAGAAAGTTCTTGGCTGAGCGCAAAAAAGAATTCAAACGCATGCCAGAGTTAGAGTCAAAAAGAAAGTTTTTTTAAAGAAGGGATAATACTCCATAGACAGGAAAATCAAAGACAAGAAGCAAAGACAAAAACAAAAACAAAAACCTGAGACAAGATGAAGTAGTTTTGGGGAATCCAGTTTATATATCATCCTTAGTTTCTGTGAGTTATAGCTTTAAGACTTTGTTTACCCATTTTCCTTTGATGAGTAAGTTATTAGACAAGGAAATGAGAGAGGATAAGAGTATGTAGTGTGAAAAGGTAAAACATGTAGCATGAGAAGGCCTGCTGGCAATTCCCAGTCTTTGATTCATAGGTTTCTCAATCGTTTTAGCCATAGGAAATGAATTGATTTTATTTTGTGTAAGGTGCCACTTAAGGAATCCTGTTTTCCTGTTTTTTCATCGTGGTGTGGGGAAATGGTTTGTTAGCAGTCTCAGCAGACATCTTTCTTTGTTCTGTAGGTTTCCACATGGTCTGGCTATAGAGCTGATCAGCATATTGCAGTTTCTGAATATAGCTTGATTTAACTTTTTAGTTCTCTTGCCTCCTCCCTATATGAAAATGACCTTATATGTTCTCAGATATCAGAGGATCCTAATTGTGATGAAATCTTTCACTTTCTTTCTTTTCTTATAGGCTGTGTTTTGAGGCAGTGTTTTAAGAGTATAGAAATTGGGAGTAACCCCTGAGGCCTCTGAGTCACAAAGGGAGATTAGAATATGTCTGAAATTTGGATTAACCCCCAAAGCTTCATTCATATTGGATAGATAAGCATCTGAGAGAAGACTGTGAAACTTTTATAAATGGCTTTAACTTCTTTGTTTCCTAACTCCTACTCCTAAGGCACAGGTCCTTCCTGACCTTAAAACTCCATGACAGTACTGGCTTATAACCAGGGTATATAATCTTATTTTTTACCATCCAAATGAGGACATTTTTGAAAATGAAACCAGGTGCTGGGAAAAAAAGGCATAAACTACAAAGAGAAACCATGATGTTAAGTCACCATACTTAAAACTTTTTGAACACCTTATGCTATAGTGGAACCTGCCAAATTGAGGTCTAGATTTCAACTAGAAAGTCTTGAGTTTTCTTTGGAAAATTAAACTTTTTTTTCATATCAATGAAATGCCTTTGTTTGTGTTGTTTGCATTGATCCACTGTTGTCCTTGAGTGGAAGAACTTTAATTGTTCCTTGCCAAAAAGAGAACAGAAGCAGAATTCACGCATAGGGAAATGTTTAGCCAAGTGCAAGTCAAACACCGGCATGGCCTGTTAAATAATGACACATAATAGTTCTGAAAGAGAAAAGTGAAATATGATAGCACAGAATACTGAACTCAAGAGCATATGTTGTATATTTTATCAAACTCATTTTGCAAGAGGAGATGGAGTTTTAGCAAAACAACATATATGAAATTAATTATAATAATTTGCACTGGATTTTATAAACTTTTACATTATAAATTTGAGTTGATTTTATATAGCATAAAGAACTTCGGTACAACTAGAATTATGTTAGTACACATTAAAGAATCATGACAACAAAATAATGAAGGTCCCTAGGAACTGTAAAAGTTTAAGAATCAATGCACCTGGTTAAGAGCAGTTTTGCTTTTATTCATCTTTCTAATCCAACTCTGCCCTCTGGTGGTTACATTTGCTAACAGAATTAAAATACTTTACTCCCTTTATTATGTGTCCTTTCCAAATTTATTTGTAGGTCAAATGTAAGGAAGACAGAATAATTTCCCTGTAGAAAAATGTTATAAATAATGGCAGATGTTTCAAGATAGCCCACAAAAACCCATAGTGGCCCTGTGTCACTTAATCCACACCCTTCTTTTCCCTCCTCTGCCCTCCTTGCTGGCAAAACAAACAAGTCACCATATCCAGTCACTGCTGTCACCTCTGCTACTCTGTCCTTATCACAACCAGGAGTAGAACAAGGAGGGAAGATCAGTAGTGCTTCAGTCAAAGCCAATATCTTTATTTAAAGGCACAGCTTCTATCCTGAAACCCACACCCCTCGTGGGGCCTTCAAAGGAGTGGACCACCCAGAAGGAACCTTAAAGGTCTCTTTGCCTCTCTCAATTTTGGGACAAATATAAAGCAAAGCTTGCTTTTTCTCTTGCCCTACCCATATCCCTTCTTAGTTCTCTAGAGTCAAAGTCACCTTCCAAGTAGAAGGAAATAAGAAAAAAAGACCAGAAAAAAATAGAAAGAAAACCTTTTGATCCAAGGTTTCCCTAAATACAGAAGCCAGTGATCTCTGAGATATATAACAATAAACTTTCAAAGACTTGTCTCCTCCAAGCATTATAACTTACTCCACCAGTCCCTTCTTGGGGCTGGCTGAAAGGGAAAGTGTTGAGGGAAGAAGCAACTCAGTCTAGTTGGTGTACATTGTATACCATCAACACTTAAGTGATCAGCTATTATTTGTACTTTGTGATGCATAGGGCCCCTCCCCAGTAAGAGATAATGACAGTGGACCCTTCTGTGTCAAAACAGATATAAATCCCATTTTTAAAAGGACTACAAGAACCCTGTGGAATATTACTGAATCCATTTAAAGTGGCAAAAGGGAAAATGTATGGGATTTTAACAATGGAGAAAAAAACAGCTAGAAGAACATATAGACAAGTAAAACACTAGGCTGGTTAGAGTGGCCTGGTTGTGGTAAATTATTTCATTTGGAATTACCCTAACAATGATTTAATGTTGCATAATTTGAATTAAATGAAAATGTTCTTGTTTTGTTTATCTATTACTATGTAATAAACCACTCCAAAACTTAGAAGCTTAAAGCAGCCCTTTATTCAAAAAAAAATTGAGATCATAGAAACAGAGTAGAAAGTTGTTGCCAGAGGCTCAGAGGTGGGAAAATAGGGAGATTGGTACAGAATAAAAACTTTCAGTTATAAGATGAATAAGGTCTGAGGACCTAATGTAAAACATGGTAACTATAGTTGATAACACTGTACTGTATAATTGAAATTTGCTAAGAGTAGAATTTAAATTTTCTCACCTAAAAAAAAAAAAAAAGTAAATCCGTGAGGTGATGTATGGATCCATTTGGTAGTGGGAAATCCTTTCACAGTGTATATATGTATATCACATCATCAGATTGGACACTTTAGATATCTTACAAATTTGTCAATTATACCTCAGTAAAGCTGAAAAACCCAGCCCTGTATTGTATCTCACAATGTGTAGATTGGCTGGGCAGTTCTCCAGATCTCACTTGGGGTCTCTCATGAGTTTGCTGTGATGTGGCATTTGGGCTGGTGCTTCTCTTTGTGGTCTCCAGCTACAGGTTTCTTTGGTCCATTCCTTCACTCAACATAGAAGAGACACTATGTGCCAGGCGCTGTTCCTGGTGTTGGGTTGTACTATTGAACAAGACAAATGAGGACCAGACCCTCATGGAGCTTACATTCTTACTTACATTGCAAAGAATAAGCAAGTAAATTTACACATAAGGTGATATAGGTGGGTAGGAGGCTACTTTGGAGTGATCAAAGCAGCTCTCTGTGACATGACATTTGAAGATCTGAGGAGAAAGCATTTGCTAGCGCACATTTTCAGGGCCTGAAAGAACATGGTGTGGAGTGGGAGGGGCAGGTATTTATTGGAAGGGAAACCATATGTTTGGGGAGCAGTAAATGAGGAAAGAATGATTGGATTAGGTCACAATGGTAGTCAGAGGCCAAGTCATTAAGGTCCTTGAAGGCCATGGTAAAGACTTTAGACTTCATCCTAGGTAATGGGAAGCAGTGGAAGAGTTTTAAATCAGGAATTGTATTGATTTTCTTGTTCAAAAGATCACTCCACTCACCTTAGAGAAGAGATCGTAGGTGTCAAGGGTGAAAGCAGGGTCACCATATTGGCCATTGCAGTAGGTGATGGAGATTTGGATGATGGTAGTAGCAGTAATTATGGGAAATCAGTAGATTACAAATACATTTTGAAGGAATTTATAATAAGCACTACTGATGGATTACATTTGGGGAATGCAGAGAAAAATAAGAGGTTTCTCAAGTTTCTCTTTTAAGTGGTAGAGTGAGTGAAGTATCAGTCACTGAGAAGACTGGTGAAGGAAAAGATTTTTATTGGTGGGGAAGGCAGTCAAGAAAATTTCAAATTCTGTTTTACATGTTTATGTTATGCCCACTTCATAACTTGTAATTGAACTATATGATTTGATTCAAGATTTATCCAAATCTGTGTAGGAATAAGCCATAATAAAGTGCCATACTATCTGGGAAACTGGAATCAATGATACATATTTAAAGTTCACTAAGCAAGTTAGTGTTTCTGTTAAGATAATAACTACCACTTACTGAGGGATTTTCATTTGTTTGGACCATATGAAATTGTAGATATGGACAGTTTTGAACTTGCAAATGGCAGTGCCATATGGTTTATCCCAGTATATACTAGCCACAGAACTACTTGTTTATATATAAATGAATATTCACAGAAACCTTCGAAGTAGGCTTTTTATTATCTTATAATTGACGAAATGAAAGTTCTGAAATAGGTTAAATAACCTACTAAAACTGATTACAAGTAAGTAGGTAGGCAGGAGTCAAAACAAGGTCTTTCTGACATAGCATCTGTACTCTTAGCTACAAGGTTATACTACCCAGATTTCTAGCCATTCTGAATGAGTCATGCTGCCTTCTCCAAAATGAGAAAAGTTTCAAATCCAAAAGACACAGCTATACAAACACAAGAGTGCTTGGTTTGACTGGATGGAGAATTGCTATCTCCCTTCTATAGAGAACCAGAGCCAAACCCAAGTGGACCTTAAAGGCTGCTGCTGCATTTTAGAAGTAAATGCAATGAACAAAGAGAAATCAGACAGTGAGTTAACACTATTAAAAGTTACTCAGAAATTCCCATCAAATTCATTCCTTCAAGAAATTTCCAGCTTTTCTTTCATATTTCTCACATATATTAAATAGAAAACAAATGATTCTCACCTCAGAAGAAATATAATGCCACAGGTTGATGTCACCAAGCTTTGACCACTTTTATCAAACACCTTATAGCACATTTATTATTGTACTCTCAAGCATTCCTATATACAGTTAAAGATGGTACTACCAGTAACTGAGTTCAAATGAAAAAAATGTAAAATTTACTATCAATTATAGGAACTCTAAGCTTTTCTCTTCTTTACAAAGTATCTAGATTATCTAGATTTCAATAAAATGAAGAAAGTCTTCATTTATTTCCTTTAACACTACCTATGAATCAGTTAGGAATTCTAAGCACAGAAAAGCTACATCGGTTTTATCAGTTAATAATTAGCTATTCAATTTAAAGGCTGAAAAAAGTTTTCATGGCTATAAAGCTTTCTGTCTACCCTTGGGAAGAATATTTCACACATAACTTTTGCATTGATAGTGTCATTTAGAGCCAATAATTCTTCATGGTGTTGAGTAGAAAGTCACTTATCAATTAAATCATCCTCTTGTTAATGGAAAACTGAATTTTCAATTTAATAACTAAATGAGTCTGTTCTTCAGTGCTATATAGATCTAGGGTTCTCTGAGTATATTAGTCCCCAAATTGGTCCAGAAAATAAGGGTAGTACTTATTATGCTCTAATTTCTCAGTCATCTTTAATATTATGTTAATAATGAATACCATGTACCGCCATGATATGGGTTTTACCAACACCTTTTCATTGAAATCTCCTAACAACCCTGTGGGATAGGTTATATTATTATCTTTGCTTTGACCGAAACTTAGAGATGTTAAGTAACTTTCCAAGATCCAAAACTAGTGCAGAGCTTGGATTTAAACTAAACAATTTTAACCTCAAAACCCATGCCCTTATCCCTTAATTTGTGTGTGTGTACATATATGTTTGTTTTTAATGGTAGAGCTGATTACTGTAAGTGACTGCACTTTTAGTGGGGGTGTGGTAAATGCCAATGCTTGTATTATAAAGGTGGTCAAAGTCCAGAACCTTGAACCCAACCTGAAAACTAGCTATGTATGCTTGTCTTTTTTGGTGATATTTTGTTATTTATGTGATTTTTCATGTTCAAAATTTTTCTACAGTTACATTTCCTGAAAAATAATTGTTCTGTGGTTGAGGTCAATGTTTAGTCAATCAAATGTGTCTGATCATTAGAAGAGAGGGATTATTTAGTGATTTCTTGGTTTGGCAACAATGCAAAAGACACTCAGTAGAGAAGAATTGTGGCAGGATAACCCTTTAAAGTATTAACTTCTGGGTTTTCCCTCCTTTCCCAGACTGTACAAATGAATAGATATGTGCCATAAGAAAATCAAAGCAACAGATATTCGACCAAAAGGGCTACTGACTTAGAAAGATTCAGGTACATTCTGACAGAGCTTTTGCCCCTGGAGAGTAGATAAAGTGCATTCTCGGAGCAAAGAGAGCAGTGGGAGAGAAGAGGCGACATGGACAAGAAGGCACATGGGAGAGAAATGCCAAGCCTTCTCTAGAGCCTGCACTACTCCTAGCCCAGAGCCAGAGCACTGCTTAAAAGCTGAGGCAAACCTGAGTTGATTCTCTAATTGTCTTTCTGTAGGTTCCACCATTCACCAGTAGTTCAACCCACTGTCCATCATCTGTCCAGTTTGAAGTGTTGCTTGTCTGTTTCCCAAGAATCTTTTCATATTCCTCTGATCAACCATCTCTTGAGAATAATCTCCCATCTAACAGCCCAGGACATTCATAAATACCGTTTGGCTTCCCTCTCTGCTTCAAAATTGAAGAGTAGAAGACTTGTAGTCCTTGATGGGTGATGGTGGAGAAGGCTTGGACACTATGTGGGGTGATGCTGGTGATAGCTCAAAGGGAAATGTTAAGCCTAAAGAAAGCAGGGTTATTTGGAATCAATGCGAAATCATTCACTGAGCCAGGATAGTAGAAGAACGCACTACTTACTCCATTACAGAGTGTTAAGAAGTGTCTTTCACAGGCAGAGAATGTTAGAGCTGGTAGAGAACTTAAACAACTTCTAGTCCCACCCTTCCATATATGAGAAGAGGCCCAGAAAGGAGACTTAACTTGTTAGAGGTCAAATAGCTGGTTAATGGCAAAGACACAACCAAAAATAAAATGTCCTGAGTGAATATAATTCGTTCTCCACTGCACAGCACAGGCAGATATGGCCTGGGAGCTCTTTCTTTGGAGGTGGATTTCTCTTCCCCAAGTTATGCTAAGTTGAGTGGAGGATCCAGGTACTAAGTTCTTAGAAGCCCAAATTCAATAGCTCACAGTGATATCAAAGTTACGTTTTTGTTGGATTAAATTAGTTTACTGTCATAAGATACAGTGAAAACAGTTTTTTTTAACTGCATATAGACAATTTCTCTTTCACAGAGATTCTGAGACTACTCACTTTAGCCCACAGGTACCTGAAACTGAATGGCAAAATGCATTTAATTTTGTTGAAGAAAGTCCAAACTTCTTTCTCCATAATAAATGAGGAATTGATTTTCATTACGCATGTGTTCTGTTCATTCTTCCATGAATATTGTCACTACAATTTTTACAGGTGTAGAACGAGGGTGTTGCCATATTGTTCAGTATTTCTCTAATGATCACTTTGTAATTTATACTCCCCACAAGAATTTATCTTTAGATATTTTAGCGGCTTCCAGCCACTCACCAACAAAACTCATCAGGTTGCACTTTTCTATTTACTCTGCTTGGCTCTTTTCCTTCATAGTTTTTATGTCTTCAGAAACTTTTTTTAGAGAAACACTAGTTTTTAGCACCACTTTATGCATGTCAATGTATTTAAAGTTTTTGTGTGTGTGTGACAGATAAAAACAAAAATTAAGGACTTATCGCTCAAAGGGACTGGCGAAATATTACAATAAAATCTTTGTTTATAAGACACAGGGATAGTCATGTACGACATAGATCAAAAATATTCTCATAAATATTAAGTTGATTCCAAATTAACATTTTATACTCAATTATTAACATTTCACATGTTTCTGTTCAATCAATTTCAGAACTTCATGAAAAAGTTGAGTAGTAGGCTGAGTAATAGGGTAACACAATGGGAGCCTTTTTTCCAAGGCTGGCATGTGAATAAAGTACCTGCAAATCAGAAAAAGAAACAAAATAGCTTTAAAAACAAGAATTTTCACACTGGTCACGTCAGTATGTACACACTCACTGGCATGGGGTTTTGGGGTGTGGGAGTCTCAGCTACCAGACTCATCCAGCATCCTCAGCCTTCCAACCTCCTTCATTTGTGACCTAGAAGATCTCTGATATGAGTGCCTTTCAGCTCACTGAAGCACTTTACTGCAGCCAAGAAAGTTAATTTCATAAATAATGTATTAGCATCAAAGCCTTAATATGGAAGCCAGGATTGTCCTCACCACGGTAGGAGCTGAGGCTCCCACTTTTTGTTCTCTGAGGCAATATGCAGTGGGGAGTTGAAAGGGAAGACTCAAGTTGTGGTGACCACCAGGGCCAAGGCAAGAGGAGAGCATTGGGTTCATCTCCATGGCCTCAGGAAAAGTATAGGGCAGGCCAGGGGAATAGATAAAAGTGGGAAAATCTTTAGCCATCCCATGGGATGGCTTTAAAAATTGGTTTTCAACCTTGGGTGCACGTTAGAATTACCTGGAGAGGTTTTTTTTTTTTCGCTACTTTGTTTATTTTTTAATGTTGATGCCCAGGCCTCACCTCAGACAAATTAAACAGAATTGCTACATATGAGATCTAGTTATCAGTATTTTTTAATAGTTACTCTGGTGATTCTTATGCATAGCAAGTAGAAAATCACTAGTTTAAAACAAGAATCACAAACCTAAATGCCCATAGGTTACATATTAGGAGTAAGAGTAAGAACAGAGAGAAGATAGAATGGCAAACTATTCAATGTTATAACCTAAGAGGGTAGGTGCTATTGAGCTCTGGTCAACTGTATATTGTCACATGGAAGTGTGACACCATTTTTGCCAGTTGTTCTGATTTTTAAATGTGCATAACTAATTTTTTAAAACTGAGTTGTATGAAACATGCTACAACATGGATGAACCTTGAAAACGTTATGCCGAGTGAAAGAAGCCAGATATAAAAGGCCATATATTGTATGATTCCATTGATGTGTAATGTCCAGAATAAGCAAATCCATAGAGACAGAAAGGAGGTTAGTGGTTGTCAGGGGCTGGGAGAAGGGAGAATAGGTGATGACTGCTTAATGGGTACCAGGTTTCTTTGAGGGTGATGAAAAGGTTCTGCAATTAGTCGTGATGAGTGTGCAACATTGTGAAATGTATTAAAAGCCACTGAATTGTACACTTTAAAATGTTTTAAATGATATATGAATTTTACACCTCAAAAAAAAATTAGGAAAAAAGATTGAGCTGTGTGGATCAACTCAGAGTAGGCCCAACAAAACCTTTTTTTATAGGAGCCAGAGTGGAACCTAAGGTGTAAAACCACATGGAGGAAAAAAATGATCCACATATTGAGCTGAAAAGTTTTTTAAAGCCAGTCTAAGGCCATAATGTATGCTTCCACATCCTTTTATTTCTCATCCGAACTGGTAGCAAAGCTCTGGCTGCTGTACTCTTTTCATCTTAAGTCAGGTACAATCTGTTTTTTCCCTTGATAGGTGCTAATGCAAGGCTGTACAGATAAGTGCATTTGGCTTTGCCAGCCTATAAATAGAAGTAGGAACCCCTGAGGTGCAGAACAAGCAGGCTGATGAAACCAAAGCTTGCTACTACTGCTTTTTATTGGTGCTTAGTTACTGAGAGTGAGAGGGGTAAATGAAACAAACAAAACCCCTAATAACTTCCTTCACTAATTGTTTCTCTTTTATCAGTTTTTTCCCTCAATGACTCAGTTGAATTCACAACCCATAATTTTTCATCCCCTTCAGTAGAGTTTATTACATAGCATTAAAATCATTACAACGTTTTTCATATGCTGTCTGCAACAATGAGTGAAAAATAGTTCTTCAAAGAGAGTTTGACATTTCACTAGTCTTTTCTGGCCTGGGAATATATTTCAAATGGCAATAGTTCTTAGAGCTCCCCAAAATCCTACCTTACTGCAGATCAAAGTAAAATACTATTAAAAGTAAAAACAGAATTTCCCATTGTCACTTCATCTTCTAAATATAAGGCCATGCTTCAATTTCTCATGAAAATCAGAAATGAGTATATTTTACTGCAGATTAGATTGAGACTTCTTACCTGAATTCTTCTCTGTAGTCATTCCTAATATACTCAGCTAAAGTCTTGCTGTATAGCAGGCAGCTCTTGAGGATGAAAAACTGCTGGTACAACAGAACTGCTTGGCCAGGACTGAGCAGCTGAAATGAAGCTGAAAGCCCCTTCACCACTTGTTTCACAATACTGGCCACAAAAGTAATCTAGACAAGGAAAATACAGTTAACTACATGTAAGACGCATGCCAGCCATAAGAGCACCTATTTCAGTTGGAGCCTTAACTAGAAATCTAGGCTGAAGATCTCACCACCCTCACACCAAATAACACCAATGAATGTAAAATGCAAAAGTGACCAGTCCTGTGAAGGAAGGGAAGAAGATACCACTGTGTGTGCCTATAATGGGAAAATCTAACCTAGTCAGAGGTCAGAGAATCATCCCCTACCCTAACCCCAGGAAAGGGCACTGAGGCCTGAAGGATGAGTAGGAGTTAACTAGGTGGGAAAGGAAAGGAAAAGCATTTCAGACAGACAAACAGGTGGTAAAGATTCTGTGATAGAGGTAGGGCTGTTGGGGTGGGCAATGAGTAAGAGACCCACATAATATTAGGAGAGATTTAAAGTAAGCGATGACATAATTGGATTTTTATTTTGAACAAACCCCTCTGACTATAGTCTGATGGGAAGATAGGAACAGACCATCTAGATGTGATTGTAGTGTCAATGAGAGAGATGGTAATACTATGGACTAGGACGGAGGCTGCCAGGACAGAGTGCCCAGATGATCCCAAGTGTTATAGTCATACTCGCCAACTCATACTTACTGTTTAAGTGTTCGTTTTTTCACTTAGTTATACAGATGATATTTTAATGTTCTGTTTTCTACAAATATCTTAGGGTTTTTCATGAAATAAAGATCCCATTTAAGATGTTATTTCACTGCCTTTAGGCCCCAAGTATAAAAACATTTTAATTAAGTAATAAAATTATTAAATGTACACTTCTGCTTTATAAAAAATTTGTGTTTTATTAATTAAGCACAAGAGCATCTGTTTAATTAGCCTTGTGTGGTGGTTTCGTTTTTCCTTCTAGGCACTTACTATGGGGGGACGACTTTGTAGAAAGGACATCATCCAGCTAATAGCAAACTTTGTTGATCCTACTCCAAGATTTCCCTAAAAGACTCAAGGAAATAAACAAGTTATTTCATGAAGTTCAAGTTGTACCTAAAAGGGCATTCATTCTCAAATTCATTTTATTCTTAATTAAATCTTTAAAATGAGTAGTTAAGAAAATAAGCTAGATGAGTACTTAAAAGCAAAAGTAGTATCATATGAGTAAACTAGTTTTGGAGACCATCTCTAATACAAACATTTTTAAAAACATTATTAATCATATGTATTATTAATCATAATATATAAGTATATGATAGTTGTATGATATATATAATAACCACACAATGTATATAATAAAAATATATATTGTACCTGCTGAAAGACAAGAAGTATCTCATATAAAAGTGCTGTAGCTCTATCTGTATATTCCAGGATAAGTTTCTGTAACTGGAATTTTAAATAATAATCAATACAATATCATTGGCAGAGCCAGAAAATGGTAATTTCTTCTGGTTCCCTTTACATACTTAACGAAAGTATTTTTATTAACCAAAAACATAATTAGTGTGGCCAGTTTTCATATTTCATTTGGTTTAAGTCATTCTCAAAAGAATGGCTCTCATAAAAAGACTACACATTTAATAATGACAGAGAAAATGGGTTAGGGAAAGAAGATACAAATGGCCCACAGAATATTAACCCACAAAAAATGCACACTTGATTTACAAAATCATTCAGATCAATAACTACTTCCTTTCAAATTGCTTCCCAGAATTAAGACAGGGAAATTCTCTGGGAAATTTAGGCTTATGTGCAACTTGAAGTACAACTCCTTCTATAGTATGAGTAAATATAGGGCTTAGAGACATTTTTCTTTTTCTCCCAAGAACTCTAACCAGTTGGTGAGGCTGTCTTCTAGCCCATAGTCAACTTGGTGCATGAGAACTGTGTCTGTGGGCATGCTATAGACCCTGACACTATTCTTTGGCAGGAGAAGCTCTAATTTGCAATCTCCCACTCTATTAGACCTTGGAACAAAAGTTTATATGATCTGCTCATGGCTGCACTAGTAGCCCAGGTACAAAAGGTCAGCAAGTTTAAAAATAGGAAACTCAGACCTATCTATTCTGCCCACTAGATATATTTTTTTCCCATTAGATATTTTCATATAGAAATCAACTAACCCAAAACCATTATTTCCCCTTTGGAACCTACTCTTCTTTTTAAATTCTTATCTGGAACCCAAACCAGAATCTAAAAGTCATCTAATCTTCACACTTTATTTCCATATCAACCTATCAACTCAGTTCCGTAAAAATTTCTGGAATTTGTCCTCCTGACAACTGCCATCCTCCTCCTTCATTTATTTATTCAACAAATATGTATCAGACCATGTACTATGTGTTGCGGATACAATGGAGAGCAAGAGAGAGATGGTCCCTGCCCTCATGGAATACACAGTCTAGTGGGGAACAGGCACCACTGTAATAATCAAATAAATAAATGCATAGTGGCAAACTGAGGTAAAGGCTATGAAAGAAAAGTACAGGAAGTTAGGAGAGCTCTAAAATAAAAGCTTAGTCTCATTTGAGGGTCAAAGAAGTCTTCCTTCTGGTCCATATCTGAATAGCTGTGCCTATCTGAGCCTTACTTCCACCCCACTCTTTAATCCCTAATTCACTCACTCTATTGTAGAGAGTGGTATTATAGATGCTCCATATAGAGTCTGTAATAATATATCCATGTTCTAGTTAATTAACATCTGTTGCTCCAACCAAACTATAAACTAATGAGGACAGAGATTGTGTCTGTTTTGCTTCTTGTTTGGACCCTACTGCCTAGCACACTGTTTAACTCATAATTGATTCTCAATAAATACTTATTGAGTAAATAGTGAATTTAAAAGTTTTCTAACACATAACTCTGATTGTATGTATAAGAACTATCAAATCATGCTCCATCCTTTTAAAAAAATTCTGCATTGGCCTGCTCAAAATAAACTAATAATAAGTTGATTTATTCTCTCAGAACAGGTGTTTTGTAGGTAGTTTGGTATGTCAAATGTTTTAGTAAACTTAGAAGAACAAATAACTCTTGCTAAATTTGCACTACTTAGATAGGTAAGAAAATGGTAAACTAAGGCAAGAGTTAACCCTAAAATCTCTAAGGCAGTGAGATCCCTACTGTGGAATTACATATACATACATGTTCTATAGAGAGACAAACAAATTTATCTAATATATACAGAATACTAATTATCTTCAGTAATAGACAATTTACATATGTTTACTAAGAAAATATTTATGTAAAATGGATATATTATTGTTGACAGAATAGCTTTCTACGTTTTAAAGCTAATGACAAAATATTTATTCTTTGATTTAATTATATTTCTATATTCTAAAATGTTGTGGTCCACATCAGAAGACAAGCAGCCAGGGACCTTATATATTATATCTAATCTATCCCCAAATTTTCATCTCACCTCAGCATCAAAAGACATCTCAACTAAAGTTGAATCAGCCACCAACTGGATATCAAACACAGGACAAGATTTTGGAATCTGGGGCTTGCTAATTAAAATTACCAAGAGATTAAATAGTGTTCCCCTGAAAAATAAATAAAAGGAAATTAATCAGTAAAGTCTGAAAAGAGAAAGAGCAAATCCAAGTTTGAATATAATTATACTTAAAAGTACAAAGCATTGCAGACCATTCTTGACTGAACTTTTGGATCCTTGGATATGCAGACAAATGTCTAGTGATAAGACATTTAAATGAAAATATAATTTCTTGATCTTTTGGCTCAGAACAAGTACAGTTCTAGAAGTTCACAAAGCTTATGAAGCTTAGAAAACCTGTATTTAAAGAAAATTTGGGTGATTTCAATTATAATAGTATTTTCCAAAGGGCTTTTTATGAATTACTAATTCCAGGCAATATTATAGTCAAAATAGATTCTGTTTTCAACGGAGGAATAAGAAATACTTATTTAACCAAGTTCACTAGATATCTTTAGTATAGGACTTCTCAGAAGCTGAATATGCTTATGTGCACTATATACCTCCAGGACAAAGAAACAGTATGAAGTATTTCTTAAAATGCTTATCCAATCACAAGTTTTTTGACTTTACAACCCTTTTTTCTTTTTAACAAAGTATTTCAGAGGTTTACTATTCCACTGAAAGCCACTAGCTATTAAGTAATAAAACTAGTATTAAACTTCAGATCTTTTGTTTTCAAATGCAGTGTACTGTCCACTAATGTACACTAGTAACTCACTTAAATGTTATAACAGGTTTGAATAATATACTGTATTATTTGAAAATAAAAAAGGAAAAAAGTCATAATTCAAACTGAGCATCCTGAGGAGCTGGGAGAATATACACCATCTGCATATATGTATGGTTCAAAAGGAGCTAAAGGCAAACCACTAGAAATATAGTGCCTTACCAAAGACAGTATTAGAGTAGCGTTCACAAGTAGCAGTAGTAAAAGAATTTACAGATAGGCCTGTATTAAAATTCTCTATAACCGTAAACATTACTTTCATAATGGAATAAAGGAGACTATAAACAATCCTTGTTTAGTAACATTTTAGGCTTCCTGTGTTTTCACAATCATTTAAATCATTACCATCATTAGTTCATGATTAACCAACATTCTAATATAAATACAATTCTCCTTTATCTAACTGAAAAAGCAAATCTAGTTCTCATATCTGCAAAAGAAGAGTCATGTCAGTTAGCACACTTTTTGAAAAAATAAAAGATATGCCCTATAGGATATTTGCTAATGTTTTATTCAGGCTATTTTAAAATGACCAGTCTTTTAGAAAACCCTTCCAAAATCAAGAAAACAGTTCCATTTAGAAGCTTTTCCCAATATTAAGTTTGAATTGACATTCCATTTGCTGTTATATTTAATTATAGTGTTTTGTTTTCAGCAACTACTTTTCAAAGTATATATCTAAGGATAAGGAAAGGAACTCTCAAATTCTGGGTCACTTGCTGTGATAATATATGAATTCAATCATAATAATACTGAAATATGAAAGGATTATGGCACATTTCAAGAATAATACAATGAAGTGGGTTGAACTAATCTCTACTTATGAAGAAAATAAAGAGGACAATACAGAAATGAATAAATGCTTTTTATTTGCTCAAATAGAATTTAATTTGTAATCTACCCATTCTGCCAACTCAATTTAAAATCCACAAGGCCTATAATAGAAAAAGTTTTCATATAAATGGTAGTTTCATTCTGAAAATAAAGACTTACTATAGGACTGACATGACAGCCTTAAAAAATGGTGCCAACAGTTTGATACTTTCATTGTTTAAATGGTTATTATTTTCAATGTATTATTATATTTTAAAATACAGACTTTGAATGGCAAATTCATAGTCTCATAAATAAATTTATGTTGTTATGATAGGCAGAATTCTAACGTGGTTTTCAAGATTTCTGCCCCCTGGTATATATACCCTATATAAACCCTTCCCCCTTACACTTGGGCAGGACTTATAAATATGTTAGCGTATCACTCTTATGGTTATGTTATGTTAGATGAGAAAGATGAAGGAATTTTGCATATTTAATTAAGGTTTCCAATTAGTTGACTTTTGAGTTAATCAAAGGAGATTATCCTGGGTGTGACTGATCTAATCAAGCGAGCCCTTTAAAAGACAATTTAGGAACAAATGAACAGGACAAATAGAGACTCATGGGCATGGACAATAATAGACTAGTGGTTACCAAAGGGTAGTGGGGAGAGGGGGGAAGGTAGACAGGGTAAAGGGGGTCAAATATGTGGTGACAGAAAGAAATCTAATTATGGGAGGGAAACATACAATGTAAATATATAAGTATGTATATATTTACACTTTAACAGGCATTATATATATATATATATGTATATATGCCTTACTGTTCAAGTGTACAGCTGAAACTTATTGGATTTCATAAACCAATGTCACCATAAAATAAATTAAAAACTAATAATAAAAAAAATTAAAGAGAGCTTAGGCCTTCTCTGAGCTCAGAGATATTCTCTTGCCAAGAAGGAAGTCATCATGAGTTTAAAGGTGGAAGGAAATTTATTCTGTCAACAATCACCCAAATGACCTTGGAAGAGGACCCCAAGCCTCAGATAATAGAAAAAAATCTTGCATCTCTATCTTGGAGATTGGGGAAATGGCAGTACTACCAACTGCATAAAGAAGTATGCAGAGAAACATTCTGTATTTTCCTTGTTTGCAAAAACCAGGTCAAAAAACTTTGGCCTCCAGGCCAAGTAGCCTAGTCTGATTTTGTAAATAAAGCTTTATTGGAACACAGCTGTGTCCCTTCATTTATGTATTGTCTATGGCTACTTTTGTGCTGCAATGACAGACTTGAATAGTTGCAACAGAAACTATATGACCTGAAATATTTACTCTATGACCCTTTACAAAAATGTTTAACCACTCCTGCTATAAAGCATAGTATGACCATAGTTCCTGGCACATAGTAAGTTGCTTAAGAAATGTTAATGAATATTATCATTAAAATTTATTTGTAAAAGTCTATAATCAATAGCCTGGACAAATATTACTAACAGTTCTTATTCTTCCCCTAGTTAAAATATTTTAGAGCCGATGGCCCTCGTCTTTCTTCTACCTTCCAATATAGAAAACCTAGATAAACAGTTGATGAAGATAGAAAAAAAAAAGATTTCAGCCAGAACATTGCCCAAGAATGTAATTCATAGTCTATATTAATCACATAAAAAGGTTAAGCCGATAACATGCAAAGCATGCAAACAACATACCTCTGTGACAAGGAATGTTATTGTCCCCCTATTATATATGCATACATTCTTCCTTTTAAATACAGATGTCCCCATTACAACCCAAAGTTTAGTTTGGTACATAACCATGCAACTACAGACACATTTTCTAGCCTCTCTTGATAAAAATGAGCAGAAGTTCTATATACCTTGCTTAAAAAGGAAATTTTCTTGCTCTCTACTTCTCTTACTGCTTCCCACAGGGTATAATGAAATCACACCAGCTTTAACCATAAGAACCAAGATAGTATAATAGAAGAAGGCAGAGCAACAAAAGAAAGGGAAGGGACCTAGGTGTCTGGCTGATCTTGTGGAGGAAAGGTTGACTACCTTCTCTGGACTGTTATGTGAGAAAGATGTAAATCTCTGTCTTCTTTGGGGCATCTATTTTAAAGTATCTTTATTATAGCAACTTACTCTATAGGTTAATAAACCTTCTAACTTCATTCACTCCAAGGTCACTTAATTATATATTAAATGAAGCTACCGTAACTTCTGCCTTTGCAATGTAATTTTTCAGTTATGTGGATGTAAGAGTACTTTGGAAAATTCTAATAGGGACCCCTGGCTTTTAATGTACAGTGGGTCATTTCTCAAGTTTACCAGACAATGATAAAAGATAAAATAGGCTACAAAAATCTTTGTGCCCTTAATAATCCAAAGAAACAGAACTCAGTTATGTACCAATTAATCTGTTTATCACAGAAGGAATTGGAGGGAAAATGAGTTTAATGTACTTACAAGGCAATTGAACAGAGAAGTTAGAGAGCTATGAGTTTTGGAAGACAACATAATTAATGGGTGGCAACTACAAAGTCCTAGTATTTTCTAAGAGAACTTACTTCTTAGCTGCCAATGTATTCAGACGTGATGATTCAGTTTCTGTTTCTCTGAACATCAGTCCTAGAGTCTGTATGATTTCAATGCACACCCTAGAAAAGAGAAAAAAGCACGGAAGTGGCATGATTTCAATACAAGTTCAGAATTGCACAAAGTCAGTAATTCTTGATAGAACTACACTCAGGTATCCATGTAAAAAAAAGTACAGGAAGGAAATTCTGTATATAAAATTGCCAACATTGATTGCATGCCTACTCTGTGATTGCTACATAGTAAGTACTCAAAAATATTTGTTGAACGAATGAATTAATAGCTGAATATCAGGATTAAAAGTCATTTTCATGTTTTTGTACTTATATTTTTTAAGGATTTTATGATAATCATGCACTACTTTATTTTTAATAATTTTAACTTTTTCAAGTAGGTAATATTTGGCTCAAATGTCAAAGGTAAAAAAGGAAATAAAATGAAAGTGTCTTTGCTCCAATACTCATTCTTTTCCACTTTCGGACAGCTAATATTACTAGTTTCTTGTGTAGTCTTGCTTTAAAAATTAGAACAAAATGAATGCTATTTTAAAAAATCCATGTGAAGCAAAATTTGCAGCATCATTAATCATTAAAATAGTATTTATTTTGTCTAGTACCTTCCATTTATCTTTAATACCCCAGGGGGGCAAAATGTCTATGATTTTCCAGTTAGTACTTACACCAGCTCATCAGCTCTTTGGCTTTTATTTTGAAGTGCATTTTTATCCCTAGACTCTGGCAAGTACTCATGAAGTTTGTTCACTAGGAAATAGAAAAGGTCACTGGTCTGTGAAAGCAAGCAGGAAAGAAGATGAAATTAATGTATCTGTTGGTAAAACTTTATGCTTACATAATAAAAATAAGAAGAAATGATTTGTTCTTTGACCAGAAGTGATTTACAATATCTCTCATTATTACTAGCATAACCCAAAGTGAAAACATACTTTTTCTTGCAATCAGGAGACCATGGTCCTGGTGAACAGAGCAAGAGCTAAAGTCTAGAGGGTGATGCTGGTGATGCCTTTTAGATTCAACCGGACTGTTAATATTTAAGATCATCCAGAAGTAGGTGTATAATCTCAGACAAGTCATTTGGTCACCTTGGAATAACATATTAAATGGGGGCTACTATGATTCTTGCCTTGCCAGAGTAACTTGGCCTTTGTGAAGATATAATGAAATCATAACTAGATAAGCTATATCTAATTATGATTTCATTGTTTACTATGTTTACTATTATGAAAACATATGTAGAGCACTACTATAGCCTTTAGAGATGGTGCAGAATGATAGTAATACTTCTGAGTATTAATACTTCTGTAATGACGTTAATACAGTGGAAATACAGATTGCCATTTTTGCCAAAATAAACACTGACTTCAGAGTGGGGGAACCAATTTTTTGCATTCCTATCTAGTTTCATAAGATAAATCAAGCATGAAAATAAGCACTGGCCCATAAAATCAGGCTAGTTGGTACTAATGAGAAATTTGTAATTGCTTCTCTTTTCTTTTCCTCTTTTGTTCATTTTCCCCCCAGGACTTCTTTTTTTATTAGTGGCAACTTAGATTCTTTGTTTTGACGGATATGTGTGTCCTTACTTAGTTTATACAGCATAAGAGGCTGAGGATGGCAGGTAGAGAGAGGGAAAAGAGGAAAGGAGTAGGATGTATACCAAGCCCTCTCTGAAGTGCTTGGGCTTACACTAATAAATTAGCATAGTGTGGTGGTTTTACACACTGACTCTGGAGTCAGGTTGTTGAGTTCAAATCCCAGCTCTGACACTGGTCAGCTAGTTGTATAACATCTGGCAAATTATACACTCTGCAACTCAGTTTCTTCATCTCTACAGTGGGCTTAATCTCTACAGTGCTTACTTAGCACATTATATGTGCTAATCAATATCAGTTATCATCATTATTATGATCTCCCACCTGATCATTGGTTCAGGAATTTTAACTCATAAAATATCTTCTACCTGCCTGTAACAACGTGAAGGAGTCTCAAAAACGTTATGCCAAAATAAGCCATACATTGGAGTACATAGTATACAATTCCATGTAAGTGGAATCCTAGCACAGGCAAAACTAATCTATAGTGACAGAAAGCACAGTAGTTGCCAGGCATGGGCAGAAACTGACTGCTAAAGGGCACAAGGTAACCTTCTGAGGTGATAGAAATGCACTAAATCTTTGGTGGGGTGATCAACTGAGACAGTCATCTTACATGTGAAGCACTTATAACCTAGGAAATGGCCAGGGCTGTCTTGTATGGTTAGGGAGACTCTGCACTTCACAACTGTTCAATAAAATGGTGGCAACTATGTATGACACCACTGGCCAGAATTAGCCTCATTAACACTAGCACCAGTACTAATCTGAGCTTCTCAATACCTTCACATGAAACTGAAAATCAAACTACAGAAGTCTTATATAGGGTAAGTCTATAACTTGCTGAGTGAGAGCTAGGTTGTTTTGACTCCCGAAGAGTCATCATTTTAAAAATAACAGTGCTACACAGAAAAGTAATTTTTTAAGTATATTTTTATTTTAAGGGAACCTGCATGTAAAACTTTTTCAAATCTCCTTTCTCATCTGTCTGTGCTTAACTGGAATCTTCCCCTCTTAATTACCTCTTTTCTTTGACTCTGCAAATCCAACCCATGTATACTATCTTTTTGTTACCACTCTCCTCTCTTCCCACCGACTCCACCATGCCAACACCCACAGATACATTATTGACTACATCATATTTCAAGTGTTAAGACATAATTGCATTAAATTTAATCAATATTGTAAAATATAGCATCAAAATATAAGATTACATTTATTTATACAGCATTTTACTTTATGCTCAAATATGCTGCATTCAGTAAACAGGTCAAACAAGTTTTAAAGATTAAATATAAGATAAAACACCTACTTTCCAGAAAAGCCTTTTCAGAATGAAGTTTTTCTGGGCTGCTACTTTAAGTTCCGTAATTAAACAAAGTATCTTCCTTAAAGTATTGTCTTTAAGAAAAAGCTCAGATTTAAGTTGACTGAAGTGCTTAATTTTCTCCTCAGATCTACAGAAACGGAAGAAAACTTTCCATGTAAAAAATAAGAAACAGCAATTGAGGAATATCAACAATTAATTGACAGGTTTATAAAACTTTTTACCAATGGAATTTTAACATAGTTTTGTACTTCTAGTTTTATTACTTATCGGTAATGAAACTCGTTCCCCTCAAATTAAACTACTTATTACTCTCCAAACATACTTTTTGCTCACACTTATTTACTCAAGCTGTACCTATATGAGATGTATTCCCACTGTCCCTAGTAAACTTCTGTCCCTCTTTCATAGTCTAACTCATAGTGTGTTCACATGTTATTTACCATAATCCATGAACCATATGTAATATTATTTGCTTAATATTTTTTCTTTAAGTCAACTCACGTTTTATTTATTTATTTTGCTAAGAGACGCTTATTTCAAAATAAAATTTTGTATCACGACTTTACAGGGAAAACCAGTGAATGACTGTAAAAATAGCATGAAAGCAACACATGCTCCATATTCAAAGCCTGAGGCCTGTTGTCCTTAACAGAAAAGCAGATGAGCATGTGCTAGAGAGCTGCCACTACTGGCACCAAGCCAAGAGCTTCTCTCTAATGAATGAGATCACACTAGTTGGAAAAAGGAATCACTTTTCACCATGGCATTCCAAGTTCTTTCATGCCATGTCAGAGTCCACATGAAATCATCTCCCATCACTGATCCACATGTGTTCCACACTTCAGGAAAAGCTGGCTTAGCTGAAATGAGTAACACCTTCTCTTTAGAGCTTTCCCTAATTCCACCAACAAATGGGAACTCTCTCTCATAGCACTTTTTTCCACTTCTCATATCACACTAATCCTGTTTCACCCCACTGGAGTTATTTCTGTACTTATACTAGACTCTTGGCTGATTTTCAGCAACTTGAAAAACCATTATCAGGTTAAATATTGTTTCCATCTCCACTGTGCTCAGTAATAGCAACCTGCACTTAATTGAACACTGACTCTGTGGCAGGCTCTGGCCTGGGTACCTTTCATATACTAGCTCTTTCAGTCCCAGTAAGGGAACTGAGCTGGGAATTACTATTGCATTTATAGGATGTAAGAGAGGCTGAGTAACCTGGCCAAGCTCACACAACCAGTGATTCAGAAAAGCAGGGTGTAAAGTAATGGTAAGAGAGATGTTTCATGTTCTGTATAGGTAGATGGAAACTTCTTAGGATTTTTTACTTGAAATAAAAATATCTTTACCACCTACTCCACAACCTTGATGCTACCCACTTATCTAGTACTACTACGTGGAATCTTGGTTCTTGCCCACTACCTCCCCTTATACTTAAAAAAATCTAAGATGTTATCCCTTATCCAATCAATGAACCTCTTTTATTAAAACAAAAATTAAGACTTTCTTTTAAAAGTCTCTTTTCTAATGGAGATATGTGAAGAAAAATAATCATTAAAAATTCAGTGAGAGCAATCATAAAGGTGGAAGAACATGATTATGAGCATGGGGATTGGGGCAGGATCAGACAGGCTAATGGGAATCCTAGATCTGCCCCTGTTCAGCTGGGTGATAATAACCATGGGCAAGTTACCTAGTCTATCTCTACCTTAATTTTCTCATCTGTAAAATGGGGATGATGATAGCACCTATCCCATTTTAGTTATTACATATTCTTAGCATGCAGTAAATGTTTAATAAATGAAACCTAAATAAAGTAGGAATGAGCTTTGAGGTCCTGCTTTCCTATACATCCACTTCTATTTACTACCACGTTTCATTTTTAAAATAACTATAAAACCCCCTTTCTCTCTGAGACCTCCAAAAACAGCAGAAATGTAGTTTTCACAAACAAATGAGCTTAGAAAAGCAAAAGCTCAGAAAAAATACAATATCAGCAGAATTATTTTGAAATTGGTTTTCCAATTTTTCCTAGTAGGAGTCAGCAATTTGCTAGGATCCTTAGAAACTATTTTTGTCCTTTGGCACCTATGATAATAGATTGTAATACCAAACTACTTTTTTCAAAAATGCCAAAATGAATTTCTAAGAAAAAGCACAGTTATATCTTCATACTAAAAATCAACTTACATATAAATTGAGGTTTTATATACATCATAAATTCACATTAGATTCAGAAGGCTATATTTCTACAGAAAACATGTATAGTCACAGTTTCTTCGAACATTCAGAGAATATTTGCTTTTACACAGATGACAAACTTCCTTTCACTAATTTAAATAAGAAAAAGTCTAGTGACAGAAGATTCCATTTTTCAATTGAGGAATAAAAGGAAATTTTATGTTCATGTTAACAGATATTCTATATTTTCATCAGTTAGAAAACATAAATTTAGCCAAACAATGTGGCAAGAAGGATTCTTGACCAAATTATAAGCTCTGTTTTTCCTGTACTTTTTTCATTTTTCCATACATTTAATATAAATAACCAATTATTTGTATGCCTTACGGCTGGAAAAAGGCTTTTTGTACATTATCTCAGAAGCACTGTGTATATGTTCACAACAGTCAGGTTACAGAACTCAACATTTGTAAGAGTTCTATTTGAAAACCCAATTAATATTTACTTCTTTTAAAATGAAGGTGCCTGGCAGGCAAAGACCATTTATTGATATCTTGTGCATATACTGCATCTGTCAGAGTGCATTTTAAATATGTGCCTTCAAGAATTAACTTTGCAAGAAATATGCTCCTTTTTAGTCAAGATAGTGGCAGAACTCTCCTTGCTTTCAGGGATAAGTTTCAGCCACACAAATACAAAGTTAGAGCTCATTTTATTATACAATTAGCTTTAAAAAATAACTTTGAATAAACACCAAAATTAAAACCGGTACTTTTTAAGAGTAATATATGAGAATGTAGATGTTCTAAGCTATCTGTATTGCCATCTTCTTAAAAAGAAATCACAAGCATTATATTATTTAACCCCTAAATGCCTAAGAACATATATCAAAACAAACATTTCTTTACAAAATCATCATTATGATACCCAATAAAATTACCAGTATTTCTTTGGTACTGTCTAATACCCAGTCTATATTCAAATGTCCTCTATTGCCTTAAATATGTTCTTTTATATTTGATTTGTGAAAATAAAAATTTATAAAGATACTTATTGTATTTGCTTATATTTCTTAAGCCTTTTAAAAACTTTTGCTATGAAAATTTTCAACATACTCAGAAAAGAAGAAAATTGTGTAAGAAACCCCACTACCCAATCACCTGGCTTCAGTGATTTTCAATATTTTGCTAACTTTATCTATTCCCTTACACACATACCCCTACCTTTTTAAAAATCAAAATAAAATATATACAACATAAAATTTACCATTGTAATCATTTTTAAGTGTACAATTCCGTGGCATTAAGAGCATTAACAATTGTGCAACCATCACTACTATTCATTGACAGAACTTTTTCATTTCCTAAACAGATACTCTGTACCCATTAAACAATGACTCCCATTCCCCTCTCCCTCAGCCCTGGTAACCTCTATTCTACTTTTTGTTTCCTATTTTGTTTGCCTATTCTAGGTGCCTCATGTAAGTGGAATCATACAATATTTGTCCTTTTATGTCTGGCTTATTTCACTTACCATAATTTCTTCAAGGTTCATCCATGTTGTTACAAGGTTCATCCATGTGTCAGAATTGCATTCCTTTTTAAGGCTGACATACCCACACTTTAAAGTCAGATTCAGGCTTAATTGTTTTAACAAAGATGCTTCATAAGTGGGGCTGTGTATTTCATAGTGCATCAAATAATAGGGCAAAAAAATATGGTTGTCCCGCTTAAGTGATGTTAAAACTAATCAATGTTTTAGTCATTTACAAAATATCCCTCCTTTTGAAGTTACACTTCATCTTTCTATTTAATGGTGTCATCCATTGATGATTGTTGCATGAATCTATTATTTCATTAGGAGTTGCAAAAACAGTAAATTTTGAATTCCGTTAAACCTGCCACATTTATCAGCTAGAATTCTGTAAAATGGAATTTTCCCTTATCAACTTCGGTCACAGTTTACACAAGAAAGGCAGGATAAATGCTTAATTCTTACCATTCGTTTGCTGATTTGCAGAGTACAGAATTGGTACACTATTTACTTCATTAGAGTTAAATATGTTTTTATTTCTGTATGGGGGTGGGAGGACTTTTATCAATGATGCATCATTATATACTTATAAATTTTTATATATTCATTGTTTCAACAATATGATGATTTCTTTTTTGTTGTCTTTTTTTCCTGATGCTCAAATTGTTGTATCTTTGGCTATTAGGAGCTTCTTATGTGGAATCCTGTGTTCTTTAGTTAGGGTTCTTTAGTTAGTTACTCTGCATTCTGGCACAAGCTGTTTCAGACGCATTTTGTATATTTCCTTCCCCAGAACTAGAACCTAGGAACTTTAGTTCCTTTTAGTGAGGACTGAATATGTTTCTTTTAAAATTAACTTACTCTTAACTCATTTACATGACCCCCAATATACATCACTATTGTAAACTTTTCAAAACTTAGTCATGACTTACTACTTATCATTAAAATTGTTGATGCCATCAATTCACTGAGTGTTTTCTGTGTGCAAAGCACTGTTTTAAGTATGAAAATACAAAAATTAATAAGACATACTCCTTAGCTTCTAAGGGCTCACAATACTGGAAGAGATAGTTGTATCACAAGTAACTACTTCAATGTAAAGCTGACGATGACAAAAACATGATAAAAATATGAAATCTGAATACAATCTAAACTCCTTAGCCTCAAATATAAGGCCCTTTGTGACCTAGTTCTAGCCTCTATTATATCCCATTCACTTACTCATATTCATTCCGTAAAGGCTGCTTAGCAGCCTATTCTGTACCAGTGACCAAGGCATAGTCCCTGACCTTTAGGAGAACACTGCATAATAGGGCAGCGCATACTCAGGCAATCACACTACAGATTGGTAAATGCTACAAGATGTATAAGCACAGGATGTTATAGAAGAGCCCCTCTTAAATTAGTTATGAGAAATGTTTTTTTTTTAAAAAGGGACTAGTAAGCTAATATTTGATGAGTTGAAATTATTCATAAAGGGAAAGAAAAGTAGATAGAGAGTAGGGTTCCAGAATAGGGGCCATCATGTCAGGGCCCAGAGAGGAAATAAACAGGGAGCTTGCTGAGAACTATGAGTTCATTTGGGTCAGGCTTAAGGCAGGAGTAGGGAGGGCACAATCGTTGAGGATGGAAAAAATGAAGACAAACATGAGGAAGATCTGTGTAAGCTATTACAAAATTTAGAATCTTTTCCTAAGGGAATGGGGAGCCATTCAAAGGCTTTAAGGGAGGAGTTACATGATCAGATTTGTGCTTCAGAAAGAGTCTTCTGTTGTAATGGGGTATGGTATAAAGAAGGGCCAAGAGTGAAAGCAGAGGCCAGCTAGAAAAATACTCTAGCAGCCCAGAACAGAGATGATCAGCCTGAGCATGCAGCTGTAGAAAGCCGTAGATGTTATCCAGATATATTAAAAAAACAAAATAAATCATGCAATTGGCTGAATGTTGTCGGATGGTGAAGGGGAGAAAGGAGGTGAAGGTGACATCCAGGACTCTGGCTTAGGTGATTTGGGGATAATAATAGCATGCCCTATGTTAGGACAAGAGGAAGGTTAAGTCCCAGAAGGAAGATTCTGGGTTCTGTTTTGAATACGTTGACTTTAAGGTTCCTGTGAGATCTATAAGAGGTGATATCCAGTGGGTAACTGTGTTTGCAGACCTAAAATTCAGTGCAGAGAGTTGAGGCAGAGGTATAAATGTGATGACAGCAACACATAGAGTTAGGAGAGGCATAGAGGAGAAAATAGTCTCCCGTGGAACTCTGTCATATCATCACTCCTTACCTGTATGGCTTCTGACCTCCAGTAGCAGGACTGAGCTCACTAACATACAGGGGATCTTGTAAGAGAGTAGCTTTCTGAAAGAAGAAAAAAGTAGGACTACTTAGAATTTTTGTTTATTGAAAATCAGTTCTCCCTACTTTTAGTCAATATATATCTGTTGTTTAATCCCTTCTATAGTATATGATTTGTCTATGTAACTCATTCCAATGTTTGATAATACTACAAGGAATTTTTCCTTATGTAGTTTTTTTAAAGTGTTAAACATGTTTGCTCATTGTAAAATAAAATTATCTATTAAAATCAAACAGTACAGAAATGCAT
Organism: Macroglossus sobrinus; assembly: GCA_004027375.1. Taxonomy (NCBI): domain Eukaryota; kingdom Metazoa; phylum Chordata; class Mammalia; order Chiroptera; family Pteropodidae; genus Macroglossus; species Macroglossus sobrinus. The sequence goes on from PVKZ01000298.1 coordinate 415,510, forward strand.
AAAGTTTCCTGTCTCTCCCTACCCCTTCCATCCCACTATTCAAAGTACCTTACATCATCAGTTTGGTTTATATATCCTTTTAGGCATATAAAAGCATACTAATTATAACGTATACATTGAGAACATTTACATATTAGATGATATATTTTTTAAAAGATAATATTAACTAAATTATAGCACATATATTAACCTGGAGCTTTTTTTCCTACTTAATACATGGTAGAGTTTTTCATGTCTGTGTGCATAGATTTACTTCAATCTTTTTAATGATTGCCTGGTGTTCTATAGCATAGGTACACAATAATTTAACTATTCCCTCATTAAAGAGATTATTTTTTTACTAAAATCTTTATTGTTGCTGTTTTCCATTCATTCTGGCTCCTTAAAACAAGTGGTCATGTAGTATTCAGCAAGTTCTTTAAATAATCTTTTATTTATGTTGAAGCTTAACAGACAGATCAGAAAGAATTTTTGAAATGTTGCTGATTTATAACTCCAAACAAGCTTACCCCTACCTTATTCTTAATAACAAAGTAGGGTAGTGGGTGAGTGGGTAGGGGGAGGTGAAGTATGTGCTTTTTCTTACTACTTTGTCATTGCTCTTAAGTTAAAAAAAAAAAAAAAAAGACTGCCTTTTTTTCCTCTCCAAATGTTTGTTTGCCTTAAATCTAGAATTTTAATTTGAGGATATCTCTTAGTTCTTTAGCTTTCTATTAGCTATCTTCACAAGAAGGACATATAACTGCCACATTTCATCTCTGTAGAATTTGAGATACTAAACAATCTATATGTAATCACTTTTGGTCAGTTACAAATAAAATGGGTTACTGAAGGAGACGCAACTCTGGAAACCCTTTAAATCCGAATGAGTATTAGTTTCTAATTGGATGGTTTAGGTTAATTTTAACTAAAAATATAGAGTTAAGATGTCCAATTCCCTTCTCCAGGAGCACTTCCCTACTTCAACATGAAAGATCTTTGTAGCTCTCAAGGTACAAGAGGTCAGTTAACCAAGATAAATCTGACTGATTTAAGAGATGATTTTTCTTTCAATTCCTAAAACTTATGAAGACATCACTAAGACTAACCAAAGGAGACCAGCTGATGAAAGAATTCAACAGTGTAACAAGAAGTCACAACTTTTAAATGCTTACATTGAATTAATATCTTATTCTTATAAAAATGAATGCTAATCTGATTTGACATATATATGTGAAATATTTGCTTACTCTTTCCATATTTCAAGGGATAGAACATTATTTTTAATGATAATATCTACCAACTCATAAGGATAATCCCCCTTCACCCACATTTGTTTCAGTAATCATAGAAAGAAATCAGATTATCTGAGTCCAAATCCCAGCTCTACTAGACTAGTTGTGCAAACTTAAATATATCTTAAATATATCTCAAAGCCTTAATTTCCTCATCTATAAAATAAGAATACCAACCCTACCTCATAGGATTGTTCTGTATATTAAACTAATACACAGAAAGCATCAGAACAGTTCCTACTGGCTAATAACAATCCATATCAGTTATTGTTATTGTTTATATTTTCAGGAGGACTGTGAGTTGGCCTGACTTGCCCCAGCCATGCCTCTGCTTCAAAATTAAAAAGTAGTATTTACAACTAAGAATTAGTCAATTCAGGGAAGTACAAACAGTTATTCTGAAATATTTAGGTAGATTTTCTAAAGCCCCAATTAAGTTTTGGTTTTTCTAGAACATATGAACATATGAGGCCTTTTTTTAATACACCAGGTTTTCCCCTCTATTTAAATTTCTAAGTGTGATTCATTTACATTCTTAATTTTGAGAAAGCTGTTTAAAATTGTAGAGGAAAATAAAAATATTTAACATTTAATTTAAACATTAAACATTCTAACTGTGCTGAGAAAAAAAAATTAGCATTACCTTGCAATCTTTCACAATTTTTAGCCATACATAAAACCCCTGCTTCCTAGCTTCTTTTGAGTGAGAAGAGCCTTTCATATTTCTCAATATTTTTACATTAAAAGATCAATAATAAAAATTATATATCACTGAAGATAACTGAAAAGTGATATATAATCATATTACTCTTTGAATACATTACTTATCTTTAAACTGATCCTGGTGTAATAAAAAAATCCTTAAATGGGAGTTCTGACTCTGCCCCTAAACGTACTATGCAATCTTGAGTAAGTCACTTAAAATGGTTGTGTTTCAGTTTCCTCATTTATAAAATAAGGGTCTTAGCCAAGATGATTCCTATAAAATTATCTGATCCTATGACAATGACTCCCATCAACCTACTTTCAATTGTGCAGTTAAGGAACACAAACATACTGACAGCGTTGAACTTTATCTGAGCTCTGTGCTCTCTAAAAGCAGAAATGACTGAAATCACCCATCTAAGTGCAAAAGACCGCCCTGCTCACAAGAACCCCAAGCTAAGACCTGTCTCCATCCTTCCTCATGATTCTCATGAGACTCACTGATACTCCTTTGTTTGCCTGCCTCTGTAAAACCCAGATCTATTTCTTTTTCTTTATGACACTCATTATTGAGCATTTTCCCTATTGTGATGGCCTGAAAAAACTCATTTCCTTAATTGTCCAGCATGTTTTTGTCTTCTAAAATATTATTAAATTCAAGGCTAAATTTCCAAAATGGGGAGGTAAAACAGGGAAGGCTACCCTAAAAAAGTAATATTCAAATCAAGGTTAACTTATGAAGATACCTACTATAACATAATTGTTCCATGAACTTTTTAAGTGCAGAAATATGGATGAGGTCGTAGAAATAATATACAAATGAAGTTCTGACTCTTTTTTATCTAGGTTTAGATTGCTCTGAAAAGGGGAGGTCCGGGAGGAATTTCCTAAGTAAAACTCATTTATGTTCTCATTGCACTTGAAAGGGATTTCACTTAGAGTGTCTTTGTGATCTGGATATCCCTCAGGTTCTTTTGTGTTTGTTGTGCAAGATGGCGTGCTGGCAGCCTGGCCAGTGGTTAATGTGGACTGACAGCTCCTCCTGGAGGGCGTAGGTAAGGGTCGAAGGAACAGCTTCTTGAGGTCTGAAGGAGAGAAAGTTGAGTCCTTGGATGGTGTGGTGTTCTCTTGGTGGTACCTGTCAGGTAAAATTTAGCATTAAAATGATATTCAGAATTTAATAGTAAGGAACAAAGAGAAACCAGTGGCCAATGGTAACAGTTTAAGATTCTGAAAGTAAAGGGCGGTGGGGGTCACTTCATAAATTATATAAATGTCTAACCACTATGCTGTACACCTGAAACTAATATAAAATAAGACTGAATGTCAACTCTAACTGAAAAACAAACAAACAAAAAAAGTTTAAAAAAACAAAAACAACAACAAAAAAGACTCTGAATGTCAATGTTTTCACATAAAAGGGATGCTTATTAAGAAAAGTAAGTGATTTAATCTCACTTTTGTTCCCAGTGACCTAGGGGAGATTTGGCACAATTCTTCAGTATATTTTTCTGCTTTCAGAAATAAAATTGCATTTAAAGAAGCACTTTTTATGTCTATAGCATTGTGCAAGTCTTTCTCAGAACCCCAATATTTCCTTTCAAAGGACTTTTCATTCTTGTTTGAAGACTGATTGTTCTTTCATTGTGCATTTTTAATATATCCTATAAAGAAAAAAACAATTCATATGGAGATATGAAGAATTTTTTAAATGGTGTTTTGATTCATCTCTTGCTAATAATACTCTTCTGATTTTTTCCAATAGCATCCCAATAGTGTCAGCACTTTTTTCAGAATCAATCCTGTGTCCTTTACCTCCCTGTTTTCTCCAGCTCACTGTGACCCATTTCTACTTTGCCGCCCAAGGGAGCAAGTTGTAGAGGCCAGGGAAGTTGTGGAGTGTGACTGTGCCACTTAAGTGGTTATATGACTTTGGTTGACCTGAGACTCAATTTCCTAATTATGAAATAGGAACAATAATAGCACTAAGCTCATAGAGTATCTGTGAGGATTAAATAAGAAAATTCATGTAACGTGTTTAGAACAGTGGAAACTGTGCTAACTATTGATATTATCCTGTATTCCCTTAAATTGCTGGTTTATCATTTTATATTAAAGTACCTTTATCTCCCTTTCAAGATTGGAACTGCTATGAAAGTAAAAAGCCACTTTGTTTTTATTAGTTCCTAAATTAATTTTAAACAGGTATAAAATTCATTTGTTATTTGTCCAGTGCTGTGAACTGTGCTGAGTTCCAACCCACAACTCCCTTCCCTACTGACTTTGTACGTGTATGCATGCGTGCATGCGCACATGTGCGCGCGCGCACACACACACACACACACACACACACACACAAGTGGTCACCCGTTTGCTCATCCAAGTTACATTCCCTTTAACAGCAAAAATTACCTTACATTACCCAATTTCTTAATAGGATTCTACTAGTATATGACAGTGTTATCAAAGTGTCTAAGAATATAAGATGCTCACATTAGAATTTTCAGCTAGATGAATATGTCTAGCCCTGAAATGGATGATACATACTCCGATCCTCTTTAAAGCTTTTCTTTATTCTTGCAGATAATATTTTCTAAATTTTTCTTTATGGAAATTGAAGAGTGTTAAATAACTAGATGTAGATAATGTTAGATAATGTTATGAAATTATGTTTATTTTAAGCACAACAATATGTTTCGTGTGAAAGTTCAGCAAACTGATTTCAAGTAGTTATAGAAAGTTTCACTTAAATCAACTTATTTACTTAGTTGCATGAAAAATCTGTTATTTTAGAGAGTTTAAAAGGGTTTCTGAAAAGGATTACCTTTTTGGCAGTGTATGTGAAAATGCCATGTTCATTATAGCTTCACCATTTAGCAAGCCAATTCATAAAACTAAAATGTAACCTTCATTTGAGATTCAATAATACCCTCCATTACTAGTCTGATTAAAGAGTAGTTGATTACTAAGCAAGAGTTCTAGAACCTTGAATTTGCACGTGTCCACTTCACATTCTATAAAACTAAACTGCTAAAAGTCAAGTATTTTCCTAATAAGCTGATTATGTATCTATAGGGAGAAACCAGCCACAAAGGAGAAAGGGATGAGAGAAGTGGGGAAAAGAACTCTAAAACCCATCTCAATGAGTTTATCTGTCTTTATCTGCATCAAAGACAGATAAACTCATTGAGGTTGGAAAAGTCACAGTCCAAAAAGTCCAAATAACAACAGGCAGAATTGCACAGCTTCAGAAAAACCTGTTAGGTTCAAATTCAATGAAGAGTAAAAGGTACATATATGCTAGCATATTGAATCTATCAAGAAAATTAGAAAAAAATGATTTAAGAAACTCTTTAAAAGGATAAGAAGTTTAATATGAAAATGAAGAGTTTAGTTTTCATTAAGAACTAAAAACTTATCAGGTTGAAATGGACAGATTAATATGCCAAAATAGAAGTAACAAGCAGAACAATAAAGAACAATGATTTTTCCATAATAAGTCATACAGACTTAGATCTTAAGATCTAGAATTTGAGCTCTCCTGAATAAAAAAAATTTCCATGAAGAAGCTACGAAAGCAGAATTGGTGAAACAAGCAACATGATGTGGAAGAATTCAAAGTGAAAAAATAATTCTCAGATATCTTAACATAACTGAAAGGCTGACAGAGACCCTTCCGAAATTCTTCATGGTCATGTGACCCTAAATCACATAACATAATATCCAAAATGTCCCAGATGCAATCTAAATTTGCTTGACATTTGAAGAGCCAGGAAGATCTCAATATCTTATGAAGAAAAAGATAATTAATAGATATCAATACTGAGATGACAAAGATGGTTGAGATTATCAGACAAAGACTTTAAGGTAACCATTAAAACCATGCTTCAGTAAATAAGGGTGAGCTTCTCTGAAAGAAATGGAAAGATAGAAAGTCTCAGAAGAGAAATAGAAGATATAAAAAGGGACCAAATAGAGATTTTAGGAAGAAAACTACATTACAGTAATGGAAAATTTTTAAGTTCACAAAATGGGTTCAGTAAGCAGAATGGAGATGACAAAGCAAACAGTCATTGAATTTAAAGATAGATGAATAGAAACTATCCAATCTGAGCAAACTAGAGAATAAAGATTGAAGAAAAAAATGAAAAGGATAATAGGAGACTGTGACAATATGGCAAGGTCTAATATTCATGTTTCAGAGTCCCAGAAAGACAGGACAGAGTGTATAGTGCATATTTTTAAGGACTAAGAGCCACACACTTTAAGCACTTTATATGTAAATGATTTAGCACTTACATATAATCCATGTGGAATAGGTACTATTATGAGTCCCACCCCATCCATTAGGAGTAAAGATTGGGAATATTAAATAATCTAGGGCAGGGTCAGGATTTGCAGTCAGCCAGTGTGGCTACAGAGCCTGCATACTTATCTACTATGCAGAGAGGAATAACACAACTCTTTTTTTTCTACTTTCTGCCAAGAAATGTTTCTTCTTAGAGAAAAATATAAGGTTCACCCTCTTCGGGTTTTTTTCCCCTTCGGTTTTGCTAATGATGTACAATTAAGTACAGCATATTCTTGTTTCATCAGGAGGCCAAGCGATCAACTCTGAATCTTTTTATTAAACAGTTCAGTTTCTCCAGAAGCTCATCTTTCTCCTTGTCATGCACTGTGGTTAGAAAATCTGCTTTTTAATTTTCATTAGCTAAATATCAGTAGATGCTACAGACTGATGTAAAACTCAGATCAAAATCTACCCTGGTGGGTATGAGCCTAGCAGATTTAGACTGAGAGCTAACCACTGTCACCATCAATATTTCTCTTGGAGTATTCAAGGTGAACTCAATTAAATTTATATAAATCTTACTCTCGCTCAGCACTGTAAAAGTGTTTAGTCTCCCTCTATGTTTTCTCACACTCACAAGCAATGGGCAGTCTTTCCCCACCGCCAGCTTTAGAGAACTCTTAAAACACTTTTCCTAAAAGAACATTTGAGTGAGCTATCTCCTGTAAAATATGTATGAGTACGTGGAACTATCTACTAATGAAGAGCTACACTAGAGATAGAGAAATCTACATACTGAATCTCACTATCAGAGATCACTAATCTTTTTTCTATCCTTAGATGTTAAAAGGTCTGCTGTTTACTATTAGACTGAAAACTAATCATATTTATGTAAGATAACTGCATCCTTCTTATGGCCTGTAGTCTCTCATAAATAGGCCTAAAACTTTACACCATGGAGGTGTTTCAAAGCTTTGTACATGATAACACTCTTCAGTCCTCTAATTAGTGTTTTCTATCCTAGCATGCTTTTTGTTTACCTTTTGACTTTATTGTTTAATTATGGGGATGACAGTGCTAGAAAACTATGGTGTAGTAGACCTAATTCCTTCATCACCCCTATATTTGGAAATTACTCCTCCCTTCACACATGGAGAACACAAAAGCTGCCATGTTTTTAAAGACCTCTTGGCTATGGTGGATATGTTTTTAGCAGAGAGTCCTTCATTCAAAGTAGGCATCAGAGAATTTCCCAGGAATTTTCAATTTGATGCAGGAAATTATATGAGTTACCCTTTGTCTGGTAATGGGAGCTGTAAAAAGTGAATTTAAGACAGTTGTTGACTTTGTTTGCTTTTCCATGCAGGACACTGTATTCAGTGAGAGAAAATCAAGGTGATATACAAACATCAGAAGAGACAAAGTACTAGGCATGCCTAAATCCCAACTTCATTCTTACCATTCTTACATTCCTGTGGTATAATTTCTAACTTGCTGATTTTGCTCACCCTGTACATCAAAATTGAACAAAGAGCCTAGCAATTATAATATGCCAGATTGGATGGATGGATGGATGGATGGATGGATGGATGGATAGATTGATCTATACTTCTATCTATATTTATGTCTATATTTGTATACCTCTGTTGAATGAATTTTGAATCACACGAGTTGGTCCAGTAATTCCAATAAATTCCCATTTTTACCTAAGTTGCACTTCTGCCACTTTTAATAGAGTTCTAACTTCTGCAATAGCCTAAAACAATTACTGCAAAAATTAATTAGAAATCTTTTATTTTTCTAAATTGGAAAACAATGTGACTATCAGAATGGTTTAGAAAATTGTGGCATTATACGCCAAAATGTGCAAAGAAGAACGCTGAGTCTGAGAGCAGGTGGATGCCTGTCACTAGCTCTGCCTCTCCCCCAACACTTCCAGTTAGGCAGTCCATGGTAGGCACTTCGCTTAGTGCCCTGCAACAAGGCAGAGATCCCTTCTCTCATAAGCTAATAATTTTCAACACTCGGGCAACAGTAGAAGTGCATCAACCCCTACAAGTCATAGTTTGTTATTACATGGATTTAGATCAAATTACTCTCCCCAAAGCCTATATAATGCAAGTAAGGCTAGGTTGTAAAGAATATGATTAATAATTCAACAAATATTAAGCACCTACTATGTACAAAGTACTGGGCCAAGCACTAGAAATACATCAGTGTGCAAGAATACCAAGGTCCCTGCCCTCGTGTAGCTTACATTATAGTGGGCAGACAATAAATAATGCACATGTAAGTATAGTTTATGAAAGTGCTATGAAATAAAGTACTCTGATAAAGAAAACCTGTGTGTGTCTATTGGAAGGTGGTATAGTAAAGATTGGGTACTCAAGCAAGACTTCTCCAAGATGTGGGCATTCAAGCTAAGACCAGAAGGATGAGAGTGAGCCATGTGTGAAAAGCAACATTAAGAGGGGAAAGTTGGTACAAAGGTCGTGAGCGGTAAAAGCTTGAGGTGCTCTAGCCAATGTGGTAAGCAAAGGATGGAGGGACTTGAGATAAAGCCAGAGAAGTAAACAAAGGCCATATCTTGCATAGTTGTCTAGACATACAAAAAGTTTTATTTTCTGTGCAGTGGGATACCACTGAAAGGTTTTAAGTAAGAAAGGTATATTTGGAAAAGATCGCTTTGGTTTTAAGGTGGATAATGAATTCAAGCAGGGGCAGAGAGATATTGTTTTAGCCTGTGCAAGCTGCTATAACAAAATGCCATAAACTAGGGGGCTTATAAACAACAGAAAATGTATTGCTCACAGTTCTGGAGGCTAGAAGGTCCAAAATCAGGGTGCTAGAATGGTTGCCTTCTGGTGAGAAACCTCTTCCTGGTTCAGTCAGCACCTTTGCACTGTGTCCTCACACACTGGAAGGGGTGAGTGATCTCATTTCTAAGGCCTTAATGCCATTCATGAGGACTCCACTCTCATGATTAAAATACCTCCCAAAGTTCCCACCTCCCAGAACCATCCCTTTGGAGGTTGGAATTTCAGTATATGAATTCATGGGGGACACCAACAAACATTCAGACCACAGCAGATACCAAGAATGGAGGTGAAGATGGTAGTTAGAAGTGATGCAAGCCCAGGTGAGAGATGATAGTCGCTTTGTACTGGGGTACTGGCAGTGGAGACAGAGAAAAGTTAACTCAGGAGTCTCAATAGTCCAGGAGTAAACTGACTACTTAGCCCAGGAATTCCTAAACCTTGGTAGCTACCTAACAGAATCATCCAGGGAGCTCCCAAAACCAGATGCTGAGTTCCATCCCTAAAGCTTAAGAGTCAGTTGTCTGAGGTAGAGATCAGGAGTCTGAGTTCTCCATGAACCCTGGAGAGATTCTGATACAACGCCGGGCTTGAAAAAACCATGGATTTTTGCCATTATTCCAGGTCAGCTTTATTCCCACACTCCAGATTCTTAGTGGTTTCCCCTCACATTGTTAAGAGCATAAACTAATCTCAAAGCAGTAACAACACATAAGGAAGCAGCAACAGTCCCAGAATCTGGCTTATTCAAACAAGTTCATGCCCTATAGCCAGTCAACCCTCAAACAGTGGGAAATGAGCTCTTGAGCTCTCCTACTGAATTGACGCTTTAACTAACTTTGTTTTGAATACTTTGTTTAGAAAGTCTTCTAAAAGTGTGGTTTTATCTTTTTGTAAAAGGTAGAATATTAGGCATGTGTGAATCTTTGATAATTGAGGTCCTTCTGAGCTTCAAGATTATCTTTGTTATAGTCTAGAACTGGTGAGTTGGTGAGCTGAATTTGCCTAAAATAGCGTGCTTCCAAAGGCAGAGGACAAGGGGAAGAGGCATTAGTGTCCCTCACTCCCTAGTATCTCCAATAATAGCCCCCTACTCCCACCCTAAAGGAGCCAGCTAATAAAAACAATGCATTTGTGTCTACCAAAAGAAAAGTTTTAAGACACTCCAAATAAGCATATATTCTAAGTAAATGAGTCCCCTGGGTCCCCCTTTTGCTGCATTCCTTTATGGAAATTGTGGAACCTTCACTGGCTCCAGGAAGGATCTGATAGCAATCCAAATCTTCTTCCATATATATTGGTATAAACTTAAAATTGTACTAGTTTTCTTCTGCTTCAGACCAAGATGGAGAAATGAGGACTAGATATATCTCTCACCTAAAACAACCAAAAACCTGGAAAAAAAAAATATATATATATATATTTAAAAAACAGCTTTTAAGACACTGGACATCAGATAACATAAAACAGTGAGCTCTGAGAAGTTTGAAACAAGGTGAGAACTAACACTTGCCCTAGCTTATGGTCTCGAAAAAGTTCCAAGCCATGGCGCAGGGAGGAGGTGATAGATATCGATTGTGGTGATGGTGTCATGGGTGTATACATATGAAAAAAAGGTATCAAATTGTGCGCTTCAAATATTGTATTTTATTGTAAGTCAATTATAGTTGCTATAGCAAAATTCTAATAGAGCTTTCCTTGCTTCTGGCTTTGATGCCTGTTAAAATGGAAATCCCTGTGAAGGGGAACCATTTCCAATTTGTATTACTAAGTTATCACACTGTGCGGTTGATAAAAACCCAAGTGGAGAATTTTATAGGAAGACCAAGGATGCTTACTAGGGAAATCTAGAAAGAGGATTTTACAGAAAAGGAAAAAGAGCACAAGATAGGGAAATTTGGCAAACAAATTTGACAAGTTTGTCCAAAGCTAGAAACTGTTGTTGTTTTTTTAATGTGACACAATAATTGGGAGCATTACTAGCATTTAGTGGACAAGAGCCAGAGCTGCTTAAATCCCACACCATGAGGGACCATTCTGCACAACCAGGAAGGGTCCCAACAAAATGCCAATAATGTCCCACTGAGAAACCTTAGTGGAATGAATTGGCTGTACAGGCTGTTGGTCACTACCCCCATACCAACATTACAAAGGGATCTTGGTGTGCTATGGTTTGCAGTGTGAAACAACACTTACTAGTTAACCCTGTCTTAGCCGATAAGTTTTCTGATGTTTCAGCTTCAAATATAATTAGAACTTCCAAAGCCTTGAGGACCCTGACAGGAACACAGGAACAACTTTTAAAGCTAACTCCTTAAGCTCTAAAAACTTTTAAGAAAATTAGGTAGTGTAGCTGACTTTCCACCAATTTTCTAGTCCAAAATAGTTGTTGTAAAGTTAAAATTCTGTAAAGCAAATTGGTGATGTGTTCCCAGTAGAAAAAAAGAATCTTCCTAAACCAAAAATTTGGTGAGGAAGTTATAATAATGAAATTTATATTTAGAATATACCTTGTACATTATCTTGACCAAACAGCCAGAAAAGGTGAAGGTAAAAGAAAGTACAGAGGCCCCTTCTTAGTAACCTAACTTATTATCGCACAGTGTGATATTCCACAGCTTTGTGGATACTCCTCAATTAAGAAGTGCTTTTCCTTTACAGCATTTTGCAATATTTTCCTAAATTGGCTATTTCCTCCATGCCATAATCTGTCTTTCAGGGCCCCAAACCCACATTAATTTTCCCCATGCTTATGTATCTCTTGACTCATAGCTCTTTGAATCCTATGCCCTCCTCCTCCTTCTAATGTCTGGATACTTGAAGTATATAACAGAATCATACTTTGATTTATGCAGCTTAGGATACTCCTTTTTAAATCTATACCCAGACTTCTCTCCTACCATACAGACTGAAAATCCAGCTGCCAGATTAACGTCTCCACCAGATGAGGCCTAGTAGGTCCTCCAGCTTAACCTGTCTAAACCAGTATTGGGCTTCATGTATCCGGACATCCTTAGTTCTCTGAAAGGCATCACCTTGCAGTTACCTCAGCTTGAAACACAGTGGTTTGTCTGTCTGTCTGTCCATCTCTCCCTTTCTCTCTCTCTCTTATGTTCAATCCTCAGCTTGAAACACAGTGGTTTGTCTGTCTGTCTGTCTGTCCATCTCTCCCTTTCTCTCTCTCTCTCATGTTCAATCAGTTGATAGTCTTGTAGATTCTACCACTGAAATTCTACCATCCCTTTGTCTCCACTACCACTAGCTCAATTCAGATTCTCATTACTTCCCACCAATATTTGGTCTCTCCCTGCTTCAGTCCACTTTAAGCACAACTATCAGATTATTTTCTGTAACAGAATTTTTATCATATCATTCTCCTGCTCAAAACTTTTAATAGTTTTCTCATGCTCTATGAAGTAACATATAAAATCTTCATCTGGATATTTAAGATCTCCTAAAATATGGGCCCAGTTTTACTTTTGTACCTATATCTAGTAATCGTGTTAAATTTTTAAATCAACACTACACTGTTTACCTTTCCTAATATATATTCGATTTTTTCATGACTGAATATAATCCTTCCCTTCTTTAAATCTCTTTGACAATTTGCTCATACTCATTTACGACACATAGCATGTGTACTTATTATCTTTATTTATGCAAATATCATATATCCTGGTTAGAATTAGCTTTTCAAAGATAGGAACTATGCTATACCTTGTATTGATAATACAGAATCAGAGCTCAATAAATATTTTTGAATTTAATTTTAATCAGTTATTTTGTGACATATATTCAGTTGAAATGAAAAAAATATATACTTTACTATTTAACTTACTGGATTTGAATTTAAAGTGAGTTTCCTCAAAATATTTTCTTCATTATTACATATATGAGATAAGCAGAACTTGATCCAAAGCCATTAGTTGAGAAAAGGCATTTAAAAACTTAACAAATTGAAATGTAATACAAGTTTTGGTCAGCAAGTTGAAAACACACTCCAAAAAGCAATCTCACCTGAGAGAAGAAGATTCATTCAGACTTCTAGGCTCTTTGTCTGTCCAAAACAAAGGGCCATTATTCTCTCCCTTGACTAAAAGAACAGAAAAAAAAAAGCTGGTCATTAATTACATAATTTGAGCTTATGAAGATGTTGTCACATGTACTGATTTGATGAGTATTCATACATTTTCATAAAAACTTAAGTACAAAATTACAAGCTAGGCAGCACAGTGAAACTAAAAAAACTTTGGCTTTGACAGTAAAACAAATTCAGACTCAAGTTCAGACTCTTGTATACACTTTACAAGTTAGTTTATTCCTCTGGCCTCAGTGTCTTCATTTGTAAAAATGAGGATAATTTTGTGAATGAAAATGAGATAATGTGTATAAAAATGACTCACGTGATGCCTAGCAGAGGAGGTATGCAACAAACAGCTGAATTTAAAGTAGAACTCAAAGCACCAATCATAACATTAAGAAAACTGTCCTGTCCTCCCCATTGTGTGAGTGTATTTTGTTTATTTGGAGGGATAAATAATAATAGTATCTAATAAATATTCTGAACTACAACCAAATCACATTTCATAAGCTACTGCAAGAGGTCAGCATTAGCTACACATTCTTACCTCCAGTGGAAACTCAGTTCTCCCTAGTCTAATTACCTCCCCATCTTTGCAGAACTTATGAATCAGGGATGCATGAGCCATCCATAGAGCTAAGGAAGGAAAAAGGGAAAGCTCTTGCTACCACACATAATTCCTTTGGGGGAGTTCCCTGGCTTTCTTAGCTGCTTTCTTTCCTGGTTTGCTTGCTTCCCTTTCCTCCTCCTTCCCCCCTTTTTTTTCAGTTTATTTTTCTTTTGTGGTTAAATTGATGTAAAATGAAATGCAGAATCTTAAACGTACTTTCACTGAATTTGACCTATCTCCTTTTTAACTGCTCTTTGCGGCAACTCTTTCAGACTCCCATAGATTGAGAGAACTCAAGGCACCTCCATGCTTGGCAGAAAGAACCCTCTCACATCAGAGAACCAAAGGTGATGCCATATAGTGTTTATAGAAAGATGGAGAGTGTGGGCTGTTAAGGCTTGCTCTTGTCTAGGCACAAGCGATCAACACAGTCCCCTTGAAATCTAGCTTAACTCATCAGAATTGGAAACCACGTGGAGATTTGAGGCAAAAGACTTGATGATAAAAAGTGTTTGTTCTTCAGGAACCTGCAGCTACATGAGATGACTGTTGGAGGGGTCAGGGTGTACTGGTCATCTGTCATTTTGTCTTCCCAGCACTTTCCTTCTTTATGAAACTTTCCTCTTCCTGTTACCACAGTGCCCCCATCCTTAAAAAGAAGAGACTGCTTCCATGAAACTGATGATGATTAAGCTTCAGTCCCCTCCCTTGCACGAGTTCCTTCCAAAGTCTTAGGAGAGGCCCTAACCATGTGTCACATGGTCAAATGTTTTTACAAAATATGCAAAAGAAAGGCCTTTCAAACAACATCATTTAAGGCCATAGGCTCTTCCCACATCAGTTTTTATTTGGTCTCACTTCCCCTCTTGGGAGTGACGGTAGGCACTTAATATTTGTGATTTCTTCTGCCCAGGTTTCTTCAGAGTGCTGCAGTCATTATAATTGGTGTTTTAACTCTTTTTCTTAAAGAGGGCTCTGCAGATTATATGTAGTCCCAACAAAACCTAGAATCCACCCCTGCGCTAGCCAGAGCTGACTGACTGGTCTAGGGGTAGACTACTGATCCAAGTTGGACCAATCAGTATCTCCCCCTAGACTCATGACATTTGGACCTGAGAGGCAGAGCTAGGAGTCTTTGAGGCTGGCTGGACCCTGGAAGAAGGTCTCTCACAGGCTCTTAAGGCCCTAGAACAGGCCCCTGGTTTCTGGTCTCCACTATTTGGTTCTTCTGTTCCCCTATTGATTCCCTAAGAGATTCCAAAACCCTTCCAGTGATCTTCCTTTGGCATTAAGATAGGCAGAATCAGTTTTTTTACTTGCAAGCTATGAACCTTTACTAATACATGTTTAAGACATTTACTAATAAATATTTACTAATAAACATTTACTAATAAAATTTAAGACCCCAGTCATCATAGACACTTCTAATAGTAGTCATTTCACAAATATAGGTACTAAATATTATTGAAATAGTGCCTTATATTACTGTAGGAATTAAATAGAACATAGTATTTGTGGCCCAGAGGTCAGACAGCTTTGAGCTATCTCTTGCTTCAGGACTACATATTATAGAATGTCTAGGAGGTGAATCAGAGGAGTTATGGGTACACAGCAATACCTAACCCAAGGAACAGGCATCTTGGAAGAGAACTGGCAACACAGAGCACATCACTGTGGGTGTGCTGAAAAGGATATCACTGAGGTTTCTCTGTTAGAAAGCAGTATTACCTAAACAAAAACCTCTACCTAGGTTTAAGTTGTCTGAAACCTGATTTCATCCAAGTTCACTAACAAAACTTGAATTTGCGTTTTTGTGTGTGAGGTCATTAACAGATTATGGCAAAACAGCTTTAGTGTCAATGTCCCTGCCTCTTTTTAGGCTAGCTTTAAATTTTAATTTGTAACAATGGTGTGGAGAATCTTAGGATCATCGGTGCTCTCCAGTGAGAAATAAAGTGTGGCTTGAGCTGTGTTTGTAAACTTTGTGAACTGTGTGGTCTCCTGGACACCAATGACCAGAATCTGGCAGGTTATTGCAATATTGACAAGGAAGCCTGAATCCAGATAATAGATAACAGAGCCATCTGCCAGTGTATTGTTTACTGTGCACATAGCAGTTTACACTCTTAAGTAGCTTACATACAAAGTCCTTCAGCCATTTAGCACAATGTATATCTATCTATATGATAGCATGATCAGCATTGCTGGTCAGTTGAGGGACTCTTTTAGAAGCAACACTACAATAAGAATGCATCTGCTTTCTTAACTGCAAGAAATTCAATTATATTTGTCAAATCCTATCTCAGTGGGGAAGACTGCTAAGCTTATGTAAAAATTATCCACAAAACCTGAGAGACTTATTGGTGTCTTGTTGTTTTAGTTTTATCCCACATCATTGGTTTTGGAAAATGTCTACATTTTAGGTTTAAAATAAAAATTGTATATATATATGTATGTATAAACTCTGGTTCAGTTTATGTTTCATTAAATTATTGTTTCATTCTGGTTTGAAGATTAGTCTTCACTTTATGCCAGTTTTTCAAAATATGACGCTAAAGTCTATAAGGTCTTTTTTATGATTCTAGAGCTGCAGTGACTAATTTGGTATAGCCAGTTGTGGCTGTTTAAATTTAAATTTTAAAAAATAATTAAAAATCACTTGTAACACTAGTCAGACCTCAAGTGTTCAGTGGCCACAGGTAGCTGCTTGCTACACTTTTAAACATAATTAGTCTAGATATAGAACAATACCATCACTGCAGCAAGTTCTATTGGATAGTGCTATTCTAGAATGTACCTGAAACTAAGGAACTAATAATAACCCTATTCATTTGTTGAGATGATCCAGTTGATTGGAGTGTGAGCACCTTTGCCACATGACACAAATATTCCCTAGGCTTTCACCCAAGAGGTTCAGCATCAGCCCTAATAATTATCTTCATTTAAATGCTCTGTAGTTAACATGTGCTGCTTCTCTAGGCATGACATCATCATTAAGATTAAGGACTTTAGTAATGACTATTGTCAGATAGATGGTCAGACAGCTTTGAGCCTGTCTCTTGCTTCAGGACCACATACTACAGGAGGTGAACTACAGGAGTCTGAACCCAGGGAACAAGCAGTGTGAAGAACAGGAAGCATAACTGCTGGCATGCAGGAAAGGGGGACTGTTTTCTATCCTCTGTGTGCAATGTATGACCCCTGTGACAGTGGCAGTTTTGTTTTCAAAAGTCCTTACATAAAAGTGCCAGATGGTACCTTCAGAGATGAAAGTAAGACACAAGTAGGGAGAGGTGTAATTCTGTGAGTAGCCATGCACATGGACACAAGATTGTTTTTTAAAAACTCTTCACTGCTTTTAACATCATTTACAAAGTTTCTAAGAATTTAAATTTCATAAAATTTCTACCTGTAATTGGCTTCTTTAATATGTGTTTTTGTCTTCTTGAGAGAATTAAAAAAGCCAAGAATAATTATGCCTGTGGACAAGGATAAATAGGTATTTAAGTCAACCAGCACCAGTTAGATATCCTAATTAGTGTACCAAGAGACCAGGTGAGCACCCAGGGATTTAACAAGTCTGCTAATTACAACTTCTACAAACTGTTGCCATGCCAAAGAGTGTTAGTGTGAAAAAGTGCTCGTCCATGAGAGTGTACAAACACTGAGTCTGACTTGGAGTGAAATCTAGTGAAAAGTGAATGGGCTGGTATAGCCCGGTCTAGCTACACTGGACAGATGACAGAAGTAGAAGGTCCTCTCCCAGAGCCACCTTGGACCACATTCTACCCTTCTAGGCTACAGATGCAGTCTTCAGAGCTAACTGCTTTCCTGCTGTGTGCCAAGGCCTGCTCACATTAATTCATGTTACTAAAAGGACCCTGTGAAGCTAATAACAGAGATGAGGAAATTGAGGCTCACGAAAGTTAAGTGACTTGCAGAGGTCACACAGCCAGGAAAAGAGCGAGCCAGAATTCACACCTGAGCTTAGCTGAGTCCAAAGTCCATGTTCTTTTTCACTGCTTTTCACCAACTCCCAATCATAGGATCAGTACCCTAAAGGGCACCTTTATGTGTGTGTGTATACACGTGTGTGTGTGTGTGTGTGTGTGTGTGTGTATATATATAAAGACCATGAAAGTAAACAGTGTAATGCAAAACTATATATTCTATTTTATTTTTATCTATTCATCCTTTGATTTTTAAAACTAATTCATAAGAAACGTTTAGGTAAAGTACAAAATGTGAAACACAAAAGCAAGGAAGCTTTGCTTGAGGCAGGTGAGTGCTGGGCGCCCTGACTTCTCACTCTCCCCTTTTCTCCCCACTCCACTGTGGATTTTCCAGATCTCCTTGGGCACAGCAGGAAAATCCCCTGCACCAATCACTGAGATCCCTGAAAACAAAATCTAAAGGTGATTTTTCATCTTTTTATCTAGGTATGTGTCACGATTCTTAGGTGAAAAGATTCCCAACAAATATTTTTGGATAAAGAATAACTTATTATAACTGTAATAAACCATAATGATCAGGACAGGACCTTGTAGCTTCCCTTGCTGGTGAGAGGGTTCACAGAGATGACTATCAGAAATTTTCCTTAAGTTAGGATCACAATCTTTCTGGTTACCCTGCACTTTTTCACCAGGTTTTTCATTAAAATCTGTGGTGTTAGTAAGATTATTAAAGTCAAACAAGAACTAACAAAATGGAATCCAGATTCTAACCCATTCTTTTTTTAAAAACCAATATTTAGTGAGCACCCTCTTTCTTGTCCTGTCTTCTTTTCTTTTTGCTCTCTCCCTCATTTCTTTCTATTCTTTCTTTCTTTTCTGTATATCCTTCCTTATTCCTGGCAAACTATCCCTTGGCATTGTGCTGCTGATAATAGACTGCTCAGCTCATCCTCAATGTAAAGAATATTATCTTATCAGTATCTTAGTGATCACCAGGATTTTACAAATCAAAACTACAATGCAAAACCACTTTATACTTATAGGACAATTGCATGTTATATAAAAAGTCAAAAGATAGCAAGTGTTGGCAAGGATGTGCACTGTTGATGGAATGTAAATTGTTAACAGTCATTCTGGAAACCAGTATGGCGGTTCTTCAAAAATTAAAAAACTAAAAAAAAAAAAAAATTAACATTAAACTACTATGTGATTCAGCAATCCAACTTGTGGGTATATATCTAAAGGAAATAAAACCATTATCTCAGATATCTATACTCCCATGTTCATAGCAGCATTATTTACAGTAGCCAAGACATGGAAACAACTTAGTGTCTGGCAACAGATGAATGGATAAAGAAAATGTGTGCATGCGCGCATACACACACGTGCACACACACTCTGCAATATTATTCAGCCTTGAAGAGTAAGGAAATTCTGACATTTGCAACAACATAGATGAACCTGGAGGACACTGTGTAAGTGAACTAAACCAGGCACACAGAAAGACAAAGACAGAATAAATTTACTTACATGGAATCTAAAAAAGGGGAATTCATAGTACAGAGAGTAGAAAAGTGGTTATCAAAGGCTTGGGGTTGGGGGAAGGGAACAAACTGTCAGTTGTAAGATAAATAAGTTCCGGAGACCCAAATGTACACCATGGTGACTACAGTTAATAATAATGTAGTGTATACTTGAAATCTGCAAAGAAAGTAGATCTTAAGTGTTCTCATCACATAGAAACACACACACACACACACACACACACACACGTAACTATGTGAGGTGATGGATAATATCCTAATTAGCCTAATTGTGGTAATCATTTTATAACATATACAGATATCAAAACATCACACTGTATACCTTAAATATATACAAATTTTATTTGTCAGTCATACTTCGGTAAATCTGGGGAGAAAAAAAGAACATTATCTTCTTTGTCTTATAAAGAAACATGTCTTTTCATGTGTCACTTTAAGAAATATATCACATACCTTTTTTGTTGTTAGCATTGGCATGATGAAATGGAAATAAGAATTTCCTGACACCTTTTGATCTTTCATACTCTTTTTTCAAAACAGTTGAATAGATGATACGAATATGTTGGTTGGTTTCTCTGTCTTGTGGACTCAAAAATTCGGGATAATCATCAATCTGAAAAAAAATTGAACTGACTGAAGACAAATACAACTGCGTAAGTATTCTAGTCTAAGAAATCCCATAAAGCTTAGGGTAAGTTTAAACAGCATTTTTTCTATTTTGCCCCCGAGAAATCATTCCTCTTCTTGTTGTTAGGTTTCCCAGTTCCTCCTCTGTTTGTTTTAGTCTTGACTAAAAACGTACTTAGCAACAGAACACTTCCATTTTGAAAAAAAAGATTTAAAAGGTCTCAAAAATGTAAAATGAATTGGGTTTAAACTGGGATTTTTCTATGCTGGAGACAGTGTTCATTTGTAGGAACAGCCTACAAAGATTCCATGAACACAGATGTCTAAGTTGAATTACTAAAAATTTCCTGCTCCAAAATAGCTTCCTCTTCTCTCCAAAGCACTCCATTTTCTATTCTTGATTAAAAAGGGAAAAGGTCTCAATAAATACTTTTCCCAGGGGGTCCCTAAAAGAAATCACAAAGATTTGTTCTTTTTACCTTATAAAAAGAGAAATTCTTGAATAAGTAGGTTTCTTTGGTCTATTTATTACTGTAAATTTCATAGGAAGAGTTGTCCAATCAAAAGTGATGCTTGGCCTTCTTTAGGTTAAATTTGCATAGGTAAAATAGTATAAATATTTCAGAAATTGTACGGTTTATGGAAAGTCTCTGGAGATTTACCAGTGTCCTTCCTATCCATGATATGCATTTATTATCAGAGTCTTGGCGGTGCTTGGCCTGATCATAGTAGGCAATAGCAGTATAGTGTTATCAGTCATAATTTCAGCCATTATGTAAAATGTTGACTTGTGATAGCCTTGTTTTTAATTTGAATTTACTACCTTCTAGACTACTAAATTTTTAGTGGAGAATTATGTCAGTCTTACCTATGCAGTTTGTAAAAACTACAGATATGTAGGCCCACTTCAGACTTACTAAGTCTCTTTATTTTATATTCTTGGTTTGTAGTTGGTATATTCTTGGCATATTATTTATATATGTGTATTTAAACACACAATATCTCAGTATTGTTATATTCAAGACTATATAAATTATGTTCGTTGAGTTTTATGAATCAGAGAAAATTTTACTAATTTTGAGAATAGGCTTCATCCCTTTTTTTTGCAGTGGCTTTATTATCTTTATTTTGCATGACATAGGAAAAACTAAATTATCTTGTCAGTTGTCTGTTCTTAATATGAAGACTTACCAGACCTTTCACATTTGAAAGTTCTCAATAATAAACTAACCACAGCCAATCGAAGCCTCTATCTACTATAGATAGTTTTTTATTGTAATGCTTCCTTGAAGATTCTACTCTATGCCAAAGGTCAGAGTTTGTGTTTTCAACAAAGAGAAATCTCAGAGCCTCCTGGAAAAAGGATTGAACTAGGTTCTTCAAACTATTAACTCTTCAGAGCTGAGCTGACATTACTTAGACAACTCTCAGATTCGCAGACTATACCAGCAGACTGAGTCAGGATTTCCAGGACTCCAGGAGAAATTTCAGGACCTCAGAATTTGCTAAAATTTATAGGTACTTCAGGATAAACTGGTGGTGAGAGATTCTTAGGCTTGATTTCCTAGCCTTAGGAAAGCAAATAATAAGTTTTTTGAAAGTCTAACATTACATATATTATGAAAACATCCAGACAGACGTTAAATTATGGCTGCAATAGTTGTTCATTACCCTAAATTTTCAAAAATATGGTAAACTAACATTTTTGCCACACCTATGTAATTAATCAGGATAACCTAAAAGAGCCTTATTTTGTGTTTAAGAACAATCTTTTCTTTGAGATTATTATGATGGTGGTTGTGGGACAAACTGTCAGGAAATTTTGTGAAAGACTTTGAAATGGGGAAATAAAAGAAGATTAGTAGATGTTCTGTTTAGCTTACCCATCCAGGTTTTCTATGCCTTTCATTGTCATTGAGTTATTTTACAATGCTGTGATTTGTAGAAAACTTTTTTATGTGTGTGGTTTTTTTTTTTTTAATAAAAACATATAGAAACTTAAAATTTCTAAGTGGTAAATCCATCAACTTCTGTCCTTTTCATTTCTTCCCTTGATTTATACTTAGAAATGCCTTTTATACCCTGAAATCAGATAAATATTCACCTATGTTTTCCATTTCCTTTCCAGTTTCCTTTTACAGTTAGTTCTCTAATCCTTCTGGAGTCTATAGGGAGAGTGTTCCTTAAGACTTTGGTCCAATTGGCTGTGATTCCAAGACTATTTGGTATTGATTTGATGAAAAGTATGCTTTCAGTAGAGATTGAATGTAAATGAATATGTAAATATTTCTGAGTCAGGTTGCTGATTAACAGTTTTGGAGGGAGACAGAGTATTTTTAATAATTTGAAGAATAATTACAGTTTATAGAATACAGCACATACTATCTTATATAATAATACTCACAACAAATCTATGAAATAGTTATTAACTCCATTTTGCAATGAATAAACAGGTTTAGAGAGTTAACTTCACAAAATTAGTAAATGGTAGAACTAGAATTACAAGACAAAGCAATGTTTACAAAGCCAATTTTACAAAAACAACTAAGGTTTAAGAACACAGCCCTACTAATGGTCAGTGATAGGGATGTTTTTCAGGGAAAGATAGATGTATTTTTTCTGAAAACAAGACTGGAATACAAATAGTAATTAAACATCTAGATTCATTATATCAGAATTTCAGTCTAATTATGCTAATTCCTTTTTGTGGGAGGAAGTAAAACCAGATCTCTTTTTAGCTGCTGTAATCATCAAATTTGGTTAGCTTTGTCACTCAAGACATAATCCCTTCCTTCAATACACTATACACACATATAAAATCTTTATGTAAACTTTTCCTGTATTCATTGGCATGGAAATGTCTATGTTATACTCTAAAGTAAAAGAGATTACAAAACAGTATGTGGAGTATGGCCCCATGTGTGTTAATGCATAGAACATATTTTGAAATATTGTACAATAGATTTTCTTGTTTGTATGGTTAACTGTTGTTACCTCTGCATGGTGGAACTTGTTAAAAGATAAACTGAGGCATATGTAAAAATTTGAGTTTATTTGAGCAAAAATTGATTTAGATCGGACAGTATCCAATCTAGCAGAGAGAAAGGAGATCTGAGGAGCTATACAAAATGAAAGACTTGTATAGGCAGTGGAAGTGAGAACAAGGAAGTTATACTAGACAAAAAAAAGTAGATTGGTTATTGCAAGGTTACTTTCCTTTTAGGGAATGACCAGGGTCTTTCAGGAAGATAGTATCTAACTAGTGCTGATCCGTTGAGTGAAATGCTCGTCTCTCTTTGACTCCATCTTTTTCAAGCCTGCTTTGTTTCCAAAGCCTCAGGCTAATAGCTTCTAATCATCAGAGGAATTCTGCTTACAGCTTGAGCCTTACAAAGACATCTCCTCCCATTTCCTTTTCTCTTGACATAAAAGAAGCCTGAACTCTTTGCTGTTGAAAAATGGATTTGAGGAACCACTAGGGCTCCCATCTTAGTTGGCACCTTCTCAATCAATAAAACTTTCCTTACGCTAAACTCTGATGTTTTGAGTTTGGCCTTTCAAAGCATCAGGCACACAGACTTCGGACTAGTAACAAGGTGAATCCTGACTGACTGGTTTAAGATTCCATTTCTGGGAGAGCCGAAACTGTAATTAAGTCACAGTTTGGCAGTGTAGAGCTTAGCATAAGTGACTTCATTTGGGGCCTGCTGTCTTGTTTTTAACAGATTATAAGTATAAAATTTTTATTTTTATTTATTTTAATTCTAAGAACCATCTACATACTATGTTAAAGACAACTATTTGGCTGATTTTTATTATTAAGAAAATATTTTGATTGGTAGTCCTGACATAGCAGAGTTGTAAACATAAATGTGTACATTATTCTCTGAAAGTTTATCACCAAAGAACTAAAAAGGGAAGAGGAGAGATACTAAGGACAATATGATTCATGAAGACAGTTTGCTTACAGCAACCTAACTTTTTAAAAGGCATTTCTATGCACACTAAAAGGCCTCCATTACTGTAAGGGAGGTGGTAGATAATTACACTGATGACTGTTACACAGCCAAGGGGAGGCATCTGAGACTGTAAAAGGAGGGATGATGATGGATAAACAAAGTAACTGAACGGTAGTAGTACCAAATCACATTTACTTCCTCCGTTCTCTCTTATAGGCTCATCTAACAATCATAACCTCAGTAGCAAAACCAAACACATTTATTTTGTTAAGGGTGGAAAATTTTCAAGTAAGCCAACTAGCTAAGTCAGCTACAAGGAAGAAATATCTTTAGATACCAGAATTTGTCCTACTTGCTTGGGTGTGGTGTAGAAGATGAAGATGGCCAAAGTCTGCTTCTGTAATCCACTTACTTGTTATCTAGGGTGTGGTATTAGGTGATGTATTGTGCTAATGGCCAACTTCTGTTTCTGTAATCTGCTTACTTGTTCTAGGCTTTATAACTGCCTCACTCTAAAACCTCAGGGCTGATCTCTTCTAACCCTGTGTGGTAGAGTCAGTCCCCAGCCGGCTAATAAAGGCTCACAATTCTCTTTGATACGGCTCTGTGGGTCCCTATTCTCACCTGCTCCATAACAATTTCAATTTGGACTTGACTTACAAGGACAAAGTGTTAAAGTAAGGAAAGTGATTTCTCTCTCTCACTTTCTCCCTCGACTCAACCCCCCTCCACCCTTCAGCACCAACCAAGAGCTTTACTCCAAGGGGAGTAAAGAGTTTTCTGACTAGAAAGCTTCTCTACAGTCAGGAATGAGCAGGGCAAAGACACTTAGTCCAATGAATATGCTGTCAGTGCCTGAAGAAAAGAATGCTCTTAAAAAGGACAACTAGCAATGTATTTTAGACATGGTGTTATCAGGAAGAAATTTTTTCCATTTGCATCAGAGACATCTTTAGGAAATTCAAAAGCTAGATCTTCCATATTTCAGCCAAACGCATGGATGATAGGTAGGTAGGTAGGTAGGTAGGTAGATAGATAGATAGATAGATAGATAGATAGATAGATAGATAGATAGAGAATATTGTAATGGTCATATAGAACTATTTTGTTTAAAATTTTTTAACTTTATATCGTAAAATAAGCTTAAATGTTGTGAGTTTAATTCTATTTTGTAACTGAATTCTTAGTTTTTTTAGGTTAGAAATAAATTGAGATGTTCCATATGACACTGATTTTGTGTTTTTAGGATTACTTATTAAAGTCAAAAGAACTGCTTTTACCCAGACACTTTCTAGTACAGATAATAACAGACTATCTACATGAAAATAATTTTAGAATGCCAAATCAGGACACACGATAAGATTTCTTTCTATGACTTGCTGACATTAAAAACTCTTATATTACAATTAAATCACACTATTTTTATGTATCTGATAAATCACCTCTTTTAAATATAATTTCATGAAATTATTGACCCAGTGCTGTATGGGTACTGCTCCATTAATATAAATGTTAACTTTAGCTGTCTTTTTTAATTAAAAACTGAGATTGGGGAAGTTGGAGTTATTTGCAAATAGCCTCCTAAATTGTCCCTCTCAGTCAATATTATAAAAACTCTAAGGCCTTGCATAAGTTAAACACTTTCTAATATTTTACCTGACTTTCTTTGCCTCTGAGAAAGGTGTGTACTATATAACTCTATCACTGGTAGTTTGGAGCCAAGTGGTACACCAGTTGCTATTCTCTCACTAAAATTCGGGAATTGGGAAAAATCTTAACCAAGTTACCTGTGTGTAGGGAGAAAAAAAGAAACCATGCTGGCTCATCAGCCAGGTATACCTTTTCTCAATCTGTGAAGTTAAAAGTTCAGGTTGATGTGCGGGAAAGGGTTAACTCCCCAGACCTGGTCTAGGCCTGCTCAGACCTTGAACTCCAAAGAAAGGCCTATCTTCAGTGTTGGGAGCCGTTCTTATCAAGGCTCTCATACCTGAGATCTAGGCAACTTCGCCTTGGGACAGGGTCTGCCTTGCCCTGTGCTATCTGATAGGATAGACAGCATAAAGTCAGTTGCCCTGACATGCCCTGGGCCCCTTGAGCCATTTGCTTAAACTAATCTGACCTTGCAGCTCCCTCCTCTCCCGGGACCCTTCTGCATTTTTGGGTCATATAAGGAAATGGAATGTTCTGCAGTTCGTATCCAAGGCAACCGTGATTATGCAAATTCTCCCCTTTATATACTCTACCCCTACCTACAACAAACGAGGCTTGATCAGAACTTTGTCTTGCCTCCATTTCTTTGTGTCTCCTGTCCTACCTTCATCCTCCACAGGTTCCTCCTCGCCGCCACCGCGTTGTTTTGCCCTGCTGGTCGGGGCACTTCAGGACTAGCCCTTGGCCTGATCTTGGGAGATAACCTCTGAGCCTTGGGCTATTGTGCCTGATAAAAGTGTTTTTGTATGCCTGACACCTTGGGCTATGCTATACTGGTTTGATCAGATAAATTTACTCTGACAATGTAATTTATGGTAAATACCTGTTTTTGTAGAGGTTGAGAGTGAGGAGGTGGAAGAGGGACTGAAGTCTGAGTAATAGATCACTCCTGCAGGGCCTGCATGCCTACATGACTGACCCCCAATAAAAACTCAACCCCAAGGCTGAGGTGAACTTACTTCCCAGGTTAGTAACACTTTGCACATGTTATAACATATTGCTAGAAAAATTAAGCACATCCATGCTACTCCACAGAGAGGACACCTGGAAACTTGTACCTGGTGTCCCCTGGATTTTATCCCATGCACCTTTTTCTTTTGCTGAATTTAATATGTGTCCTCTCAGTGTTATAAACCATTTCTGACTCCTATGAGTCTTTCTAGTGAATCATCAAGCAAGAGGGCAGTCTTTGGGTCTCCCTACACAGTAGGAATTATACCCAGGCATAAGGCCATCAGCTGCCTAGACAACTTGTTCTGCCCCCTTTGGACACCACAATTTTGTGCTTTGCCAGGCTACAAGTCAGAGAGGGGTCAGAGTGCACCTTCCCATCTTTCCTTTTTAAGGGATTCGTTAGGATTCTCATCCTTACAGCCAGATTCTCTCTAGTGTGAAGATGGGGAAAAGGAAGAAATTAAATGTTCAAACAGTGTCACACAAATACAATAAAGGCTAATGTTTCTCGAGCACTTAACACATGTTCTTTTAAGTGTTTTATATTTATTTCACTGAATCTTCAAACAACCCCATATATCAGTAGAACTATTCCCATTTTACAAGGGAATATGAGGAACCTAAGGCTCAGACAGTTAAGTGGTCTGCCCAAAGTTCCACTGCTAGTAAGTAGCCAACCAAAGATTCAAAATGAAGCCTGTGCTCTTACGTCATACAAAATGACACACAAAGTAGAAAACATACATATACCAAGAAACTAATATACTGTAGGTTTAAAAATAAAATTGCTTCCATTATGAGACAGGACGTTATGATGGGGTGGACTTTTGTATTTTCATTGTGAGACAATTTTAAGGAGACTCTACTCTATAAACATGATAGCAAATATTACACAACCCTCAAAAATTCCAAATTTTCTAATTACTAAATTGACCCACTTTCCACAGGTGGCTTTCATTTCTTATGCATTCTCATTAACTGTCCGCCTACAGAGTTCCTTTCAAAGGCTTGACATCAAAGAGGGATTGGAACATGAAAGAAACTCAGACTAAGAAAGTCTAAAAAATGAAATTAACATAAACTGATGTACAAAGGTCAGGATTAAAATCACTTGGAGATCATTTTTCTGAGTTAAAATGTATTAGAGTATCCTAAGGAAAGCCATCAGGCAGATAGCAATCTAATTAACTAGTATAAATTAATTAAATTATTACAGACCAAATTATTTTATGCCCGAATTATCAAGCACATCATGACCAAACTAGGTAATCACAGTCAACATCCTGACAGAAGTTTGGAATCCTGGGGAAACACTATGAACTAGCAGTCAGAAAATCTGATGCCTAGTCTGGCCTCCACTATTAACTAGTAGTGTGATATTGGTCAAGTTACTTAATCTCTTTGACTTTGGTTTCCTTACGTATAAATGAATTGGTTATAGTCTCTTTCAGCTTGAACAATATATATATATATTTTTTTTAAAATACAAAACTATATTATAACTGTAAAATATTAAAACTTAACTTTGCTAATACCTGTATTTCAGAAAATGTATTTATGTGATCAGGAAAAACAAGATGGGCTTTTCTGCAAAGATTCAGTCAAAGAGCAACTGCCGAGTCCTGTTTTTTAGGGAGGACACTATATTTAAGTAAATATATAATTTGCCTATACATTTTATTAAGAATTTTCCTTATGAAGAATTCAGTATATACCGCAAAGAATCTATTCTTTCTAAAAGGTACTGGTACTAGCAGACCTACAAGAAACACTAAATTAAGTTCTTCAGACTGAAATGAAAGGACACTTACTGGACAGTAACTTGCATTCACATGAACAAACAACACTGATAAAAACTACACGGGTAAAAATAAAAGATGGTTAAATGTATGTTTTGTTTGTAACTCTTTTCTCCAATCTAATTTAAAAGACAACTGCAGAAAGCAATAATTATAAATCTATGTTGATGGGCACATAATATATAAATTGTAATTTGTAAGATAACAGCACAAAGGAGGGAGGAATGGAGCTATAGCAAAACACAATTTATGTATACTATTGAAATTAAGTTGAACTGAACTGATTGTTATAAATTAGAATGTTAATTGTAATCCCCAGGACAAACACTAATTTAAAAACTCCAAAATATATACTAAATCACAAGAGAACTAAAATTGTATACTAAAAAAGTATCTATTTAATACAAAGGAAGGCAGTAATGGAGGAATAGAGAAACAAACAAAAAAGGTAGAAGAAATATAGAAAATAGCAAAATGATAGATGTAAACCTTATCTTACCAGTAAATACAAGACTGTAGGTTAAACACTCCAACTAAAGTCAGCGATTATAAGAATAGATTTTTTTAAATGACAACTATATACTTTTACAAGAGTCCCACTTTAGATTCAAAGATACAAATAGGTTGAAAGTAAAAGGGCGGAAAGATATATTATGCAAATAGAACCAAAAGAAAGCTAAAGTGTCTATACTATAAGACAAAATAAGATTTTAATACAAAATATCTTACTAAAGACAAAAGGACAATTTATAATAAAAAGAGGTCAATCCATCAAGAAGTTACAATTATAAACATATACGTACCTAAGAACAGAACCCGAAAATCATAAAGCATACACTGAAAGAATTGAAGGGAGAAATAAACTCAACGATAATCGTTGGAGCTTCATTCCTCCACATAAAGATTAGAGCAGAAATTCATTACCCCACATAAAGATTACAGTAGAAATTAATTAGTAAAAAGAAAAGAAAGAAAACCTACAAAACCAAAAGTTGGTTCTTTGAAAAGATCAGCAGAATTGACAATCCTTTAACAAGACTAACCAAGAAAAAGGTGACAAGACTCAAATTACTACAATCAGGAATGAAACAGGGGACATTACTACCAACCTTAACAGAAATAAAAAGGAGTATAAGGGAATGCTAAAAATAATTGGTTATCAACAAATTAGACTGCTTAGATGAAATGAACAAATTCTTAAGACATGAACTACCAAAATTAACTCAAAAGAAATAGAAAATATTAATACATTTATAACAGCAATATGAAAAGAGTTATAAAAGATTAAATTAGTAACCAAAACAAATTTCCTACAAAGAAAGGTACAAGATCACATGGTTTCACTGGGGAATTCTATGCAATATTTAAAAAATTAACACCAATCCTTCAAAACTCTTTCAGAATGTAGAGTTATTATCCTGATACCAAAACCAGACAAAGACTTCATAAGAAAACTACAGACCAATATTTCTTGTGAATAGACAGAAAAATTCCTCAAAAAATTGCTTACAAACCAAGTCCAGAAACATATAAAAAGATTAAAATGTACTGGAGTTTGAGAGTTATAACAAACAACCTCAGCATAAGCATTTACCCATTCAGTTATCTCCCTTGTTTAAGAAAACTCTGAATGAAGTATTGATGAAGGCATGATGAAACCTGACTTTCAGGATGTCAGGTTTTGTTTTTTTTTCCTATTTAGAAAATACAGAGTTTGAGAGATAATTATTAGAATTGCTCTGATCCCTTCATTTAGCACCTGGCCCATTCCATATTCAGTAGGGAAGTTGGATTTTTTTGTTTGTTTTAATTTACCAAGTTAGCAGTTTTTCTATTAAGAAGCATTGCCAACAAGGGAGAACTTGGTTATGATAAAATCTCATTAAAATATGTATTCTCAACTTCCACATATAAAGTCAGTATAGTATATTGTATAGTATACAGTATAGTGACTATAATCAACAATAAGATACTGCATATTTGAAAGTTGCTAAGAAAGTAAATCTTAAAAGTTCTCAACACAAAAAGAAGTTATAATTTTGTGTGGGGACGAATGGTAACTAGACTTATTGTGATGATTATTTTGCAGTGTATACAAATGTTGAATCTTTATGTTATATACCTGAAACTAATATAATGTTCTATGTCAATTACACTTTAAAAAAATGTATTCTCAAGTAAAAAGGCACCAGGAAGAAACAATCAACAAATCCAAAAGAAAGACATTACAAAACATGTCAAAAACATACAGTGGAGGAAGAAAAGCCTCTTCAATAAATGGTGCTGGGAAAACTGGAAAGCCACCTGCAA
Source organism: Macroglossus sobrinus (assembly GCA_004027375.1). NCBI lineage: Eukaryota > Metazoa > Chordata > Mammalia > Chiroptera > Pteropodidae > Macroglossus > Macroglossus sobrinus. The sequence goes on from PVKZ01000298.1 coordinate 446,143, forward strand.
AAGAATGAAACTAGACTGTTATCTATCACTACACACCAAAATTAACTCAAAATGGAATAAGGACCTGAATATAGGACCTCAAACAATTAAATGCATAGAGGAAAAAATAGGATCTAAACTCAAGGACCTTGGACTTGAAGAAGATTTTATGAATTTGACCTCAAAGGCAAGGGAAGTAAGAGCAAAGATAAACGAATGGGACTACATCAAACTAAAAAGCTTCTGCTCAGCAAAAGAAACCGTCAACAAGGTAGAGAGACAACCATCTGAATGGGAAAATATATTTGCAAGCCATGCTTCCAATAAGGGCCTAATATCCAAAATATATAAAGAACTCATATGACTCAATAAAAACAAAAACACAAACAATCCAATCAAAAAATGGGCAGAGGACCTGAACAGACACTCCTCCCTAGAGGACATACAAATGGCCAACAAATATATGAAAAGATGCTCAACATCTCTAGCTATTAGGGAAATGCAAATCAAAACCACAATGAGATACCATCTCACACCTGTTAGAAGAGCTATAATCAACAGAACAAGTACCATTTTTTATACATTTATATATTTATAGTCTCTGGCAATTCAAAATATAGGTAGAGTGCTACATATAAAAGCTAACATCTGTTTAATAGAACTGTACACTATAGAAAGAAGAAAAACATAAACCAGAGGAAAAGGGAAAAATTGAAAGCAGACATCATGTACTGAGCTACAGTCACGATCATTTTACTTAATGGAATATTAGATAGTGGAAGTAAGGCCCAAAAAGAGCTGAATATTGAGATATCTTCAACTTCCATGGTCCTTTCAAGACCTAACTTTCTGTTTGTATTGCTAGCTCTAATTCTATAGTCTTCAAAAAAAGGAGAGGAAGTAATAAATTAATTCAGTCACATTTCAATTTAATAAATTACCTGTTCCAAATACATTTCAGAGAGGATCTGGAGGAGGACTAATGGTAAACCCAAAGGATTCAATCTACTGATGAAGTGGCCAGTGATTATATGGAGATATCTTGAATGGATTTTCCTCCAATTAAACCACATTAGCAATTACCTGTATCACACTGTATATAAGCTTACTCCTAAATAGAAGTTATTTTTACATTTAGCATTTAGCAAATCCTTCCACTGTCATAATTAAAAAACTCATTGCCATCTCCACCAGGTCTTTTTTTTTTTTCTCATTATACTCTACCTGGGCTATGGCATGCCAATCCCTAAGGAAGTCTGAGTAGATGAGCTATTTTGTAATCTATGAATACTGCTGGCATAAATGATCCACATATTCCATAAGAAATCAGCAGTTTGGAGAATTGGGCACTGCCTCATCATAATATTGGAGACAATTTCAATGTTAGGCTTGAAAAATCATTGCCTCAGGGTGAAGAGCCACAGCTAAGACTACAAGAAAAAAAGCTTTCAAGGCTTGGCCCTGTGAAAAAGTTTCCATATCCCACCTGGATCTTTTCAGCCAAACCTGTCCTTGAAACTCATCAGCAAAAGCAATGATACCAATCTCAGCTTTGAATAGAGATGATATCAGAGCAGTGGTCCCCAACCTTTTTGGCACGAGGGACCAGTTTCATGGAAGACAGTTTTTCCACAGACCTTGTTGGTGGTGGGGGGAGGGGAGGAGGAGGTTCAGGATGATTCAAGTGCATTACATTTATTGTGCACTTTATTTCTATCATTATTACATTATAATGTATAATGAAATAATTATACAACTCACCGTAATACAGAATCAGATGCTACCAGATGCAGCTGTATACTTGAGGTACATCATCTTATTTGCCACTATGTAACCTGCCACCAGATGCAACTTAATTGTCTTTTGCCATTCACTGAGAGGGTTTTGATATGAGTCTGCAAGCAATTGATTTATTATGGTTTCTGTGCAGTTAAACCTCTATGTTAATGTTAATCTGTATTTGCAGCTGCTCCCCAGCACTAGCATCACCGCCTAAGCTCCACCTCAGATCATCAGGCATTAGATTCTTATAGGGGCGTGAACCCTATTGTGAACTGCACATGTGAGGGATCTAGGCTGCACACTTCTCGTGAGAATCTATCTAATGCCTGATGATCTGAGGTGGAGCTGAGGTGGTGATGCTAGCGCTGGGGAGCAGCTGCAAATACAGATGAAGCTCTGCTTGCTTGCCCACCCATACCCTCTCACTTTCTGTTGTGTGGCCTGGTTCCTAACAGCCACAGACTAGTATCAGTCCGTGGCCCAGGGTTTGGGGACCCCTGTATAAGAGAATGGAAAAGGTGTTTATAACTTCATCTCCTCCTCCTGACAACCAATGCTCAGGAACCATGCAATCTGCATACTGAGGTAATTATGTTGTCCTCATTGCAGAACCTAAAAACTTTTAAAGAAATACCACAAATCTGCAGAACAACTGTGTTACTATGTGCATAGTGGTTAAAGAATGCTGGCTCTGATGTTAAAAGACCTAAGTTTACATTCCAGCTCAGCTGTTTTCTGAATACATGACCTTGTTCAAGTATTTACCTTTTCTCTGCCATAGTTTTCCAATCTATAAAAAAAAAAGAGATCACTTTTCTTATAGAATAAGAATAAATAAGGTAATCCATTTATTGTTTGTCATAGGCTGGCACAGAGTACATACCAACTAGATATCTATTATAATTAATGATCTTTGATTGTTCATAGGAACGTCAGTAATACAATACTGAGCTAGATTCACGGTCCACACAGTCTAGTATTTGTGGTGGTAGCAGCAAGGGCATTTTGAAAGAGAAGAGAATGCTCTTTTTTATTATTATCTCAAATGAATAAGACTTTATCTGAAAGTATCTTTAACTACTTTAACAAAATCTCTAAAAATAAGATGTCATCATGAATTTATGTCAATTTTATCCATATTTATATTTGCAACTGGAACTGATTTACTCTTATATGAAAATACTACTTTCAGAATGCAAAGGGATGTTTCTTGTTTTCCAATATTTTGTTAGCAATTCCATATTTGCCGTACCCCCTAGTCTTGGTTTCAGAATTTTGATTCAGATTTTTTTCTATCAACTTAAATTTCAGAGACTAATAGAGCCCTAAGCTTTCAGCAGTTGATCATCTAGTTTCAATTTTATTCCATTCAATTCATCATGGATATTTTTGAGTTCCTAGTGCAAAGTACAGAATTGAAACATACAGAATATTAGATGGAGTTTGTCTTCCAAGAGCTTAGTGTCTTCTGGATAATCAGTCAAGCCAGACTACTTGGGTTCAAATTTTGGTTCTGCCATTAATAGATGACCTTGGGCAAATTGCTTAAATTATCTTTAAGTTCCTTATCTGTAAAACAGTTAACATTATTATCTGGGATTGTTATACGGAGAAAGAACTTAATTTAAGGACTTAGAATAGCAGCCATGTAATAAGCACGCAATAAAATATCAGCAATTTGAAATAGGCATTAGAACTGTTCACAATATTCCTATTCTCTTCCAGACATGTGGAATGCACACGTGATAAGATCACATTTTCCCACCCCCTTTCAAGTTAGGCGTAGCCTTGTGCTTGACTCTGGTTAATGAAATATAAGAAGTGATATGTGTTACCTCTAGTTTGAAGCTTAAAACTCAGTATCTAATTTGCCAACTTAATTTCCTCCACCATGGTGATTAAGCAAGCATATGTTGAGAGGCTTCTGATACTAAGATGTGTGACTAATTATCACATATTTTGTGACTAAGATGACTGGAACCCCTCAGTAATCAATAATAGAGAAGCAGCTTGAATAAGACGTAGACTCTGTGTTGTGTTAAAGCATTGAGACTTTGGATTTGTTTGTTAGTGCAACTTAATCTAAGCTATCCTGACCAATACACTGTCATTCCAGTCACAGGAGATATAGCAGTGAGTCAGACTGATGAAATGCCTGTCCTCATGAGGTTTCTCAAGACTTAAATGCAATATCCAAACTATTCTATGCAAACAAACTATTATGAAGAAGCCAGAATGACTGTTAACAGTTTATCACCTCTTTCTGCCTCCTACAGTGAGATCTTTGAAATATTACAAATGAGTCAAAATAGAGAAAGAAAGCTAAAGAAGAAAAGTATCTATAATATAGTCTCATCTTATATAACTCCTGTCACCTCTCAAAATGCAAGACACAGATAAACACAGGGATCATATAATACAAACACAAAATGAGTGTGGAGAGAGCTATACCTGAGCATCAGGAGGCCTGTGAGAATTTGCTCTGCCACTATGTGATTATGTAATTCCAGCCAGTGTGATGAGTTGTTAGTCTCTGGAGTCCCTCAATACTTGGAAATAAGGAAATATGATCTCCCTTTCTAAGAGGTAAAACTGTATGATGGACCTCTGAGTATCCATTCACTTGGATGCACAGTCATTCATTTATTGAATGAATGAGCATTCATTCATTTATTAATTCTTCCAACTGGCAAATAATTATTAACTATCTACTATGTGTCAGGAAATATGACACAGGGATGAACAAGACAGACAAGGTCGTGTTCTCATGAAGCCTACATTTACTATGAGAGACATAATAAATCATTAAAAAGGTTAATCTTATAATGTGGACAATGATAAGTGTTTTGAAACAAACAGATTAAGTTTGAAGGAGGAAAGTTACTTTAGATTGGGTGGTCACAGAAGGCATCCCTGTGCAGGTGATGCTGAATTTGGAAATACAACTGAGAAGAAGTAATCAAGTCTCTGAAAATCTGGAGGAAGAGAGTTCCAGGTAGGATGACAAGTGCACAGGCAGAGACATAGTTGAAGAGCATAAAGAGCTCAGAGAAGAGTGGTAGGAAGTCAGTCAGAGATGGAGGGGTCAAATCATGGAGGCAATAAGGAGTTTGCCAGCTTATGGTGACTTAGAAACAGAAGAGTGACATAATTTAATTTATAATTTATGTTTAAAAAATGTCATCCCAACTGCTATGTGAAGAGGAATCAGTTTGGAGTCAATTTTTTCAATTGTCTAGATAAGGGAATGGACAAGTAGCATAAAAAAAAAGTCTTAAAAAAAAAAGGGTTATAGCTATATATATTTTAGAAGATAGTGACAGGGTTCAGAACCTGCTACCCCAGAATATGGCACCTTGGCATATTGACTATTTTAATCTGAAGGAATCTGAGAGAAGGGCAGATGCAGGAAAGTATCTCTGACTTTTCCTCACCCACCTCCCCTGAAGCATGGGAGAGGTGCCGTCCCTATACCCAGAGGAAAGAAACATCCTATCTATGAGGCAGGGATACCCAGAGGAATCCAAACAACAGACTTTGCTAAGTTTATTACCCTTAGCTCATATTCCTTTTTGTCCTATCACATTTTCTCACAACTCCCCTTTCTTCATCAAACCTAGTGTTAAAAATGCACTGGTTTATCCATTTCTTCGGGTCTTCTTTTCCTTATAAAGGCTCCTATGTCTTGTAAAATCTATATTAAATAAATTATCCTGTTAATCTGTGTTTGTCTGTTTAATTTTCAGACCCAGCCAGGGACCCTAAGAGGGTTAAGGAAAACATTTTCCTCCTCTACACAAGTCAAAAGGATATACTAATATGAAGGTACCTTAAAAATTTAAGGATGGAACCACTATATGATACAGCAATTCCTCTTCTGGATATTCAACAAAAAATATGAAAACACTAATTTGTAAAGATACATGTACCCCTATGTTCATTGTAGCTTTATTTACAATAGCCAAGACACAGAAATAGCCTGTTTGTTATTGAATTAATGGCTAAAGAAAGGGTGGTACATGTATACAATAGAATGCTACTCAGCCATTAAAAAGATGAAATACTGCTTTGCGACAACAGGAGGCTATTTGACAACATGATGGACTTGAGGCTATTACACCAAGTGAAGTCAGTCAAATGGAAAAGGACAGAAACTATGATTTCACTCATATGTGGAATATGAAACAAAAAAAGTAACAAATGAACTAACAAAACAAACATATTTACAGATACAGACAACAGAATGGTAGTTAGGAGAGGGGAAGAGGGTGGGAGGAGGGGGAATTGGGTAAAGGGGCGCAAAGATATGGTAGTGGAAGGAAACTAGACTTTGGGTGGTGAGCAGGCAATAGAGTATACAGATACTGAATTATAATATTATTCACCTGTAATTTCTATAATGTTATTAACCACTGTTACCTCAATAAATTTAATTTTTAAAAAGGATATTCTGATATGTTGGATGTGGGAAGTAAGAGAAAGGCAGAATTAAGGATAATGGAAGATGTTATTTCCTAAAATAAGGAAAGCTAAGGGATGAACAGGTTTGGGGTGGAGATCAGGAATTGTTTTTGAATGTATTAAACTTGTCAAACCTACTAGGCAGATTTTCAAGAATAAATGAGATGATGTATTTTAAAACACTTAATACATAATAAATGCTCAAAAAGTACTTTCTTTCCCGATTTCCTAAATCTCCTAAAGCTAACTGCCCTGATTTGAAAAAGAGATAATATCCCTCCATCTTATAGATTCATGGTGAGCCTTAAAAGACTTAATAAACGTTAGTAAAGGTTATTAATAATAACTAACATCTGCGTAGCTCTTATCATAGCTGTTTTAAGTGTGTTACATTTATTAATGAATTTACTTCTTCCAGCAACTCCATAAGGACAGTGCTGTTATCTCTATTTTACAGGTGAAGAGGTAGAAGCACCAGAGTAGAGGTTAAAAAATTTAACCAAATCTATACAGGTAGAAGGCAAAAGCTGAATAAAATGTATATAAAATGCCCAAATGTATACTATAGATGATAATTTAAGAAGAGAAGAAAGATTGTCTTGAAATTTAACAAGTATTTATTGATCATCCCATCTGTGCCAGGCAGTGTTCTAGGAACCAGAGATATAGCAATTAACAAAATAGACAAAAAGGCCTGCCCTCATGGGCTCAGTCAGGGAAAAGTGATTTGGAGAATGATTGGGGTTTAGCCTAGAAAAAGTGAAGGATTTGAATATGAAAGGAGAAAAGCAGGGATTAGCCTGCAAACTACAGGTGGCCCCTTCAGCACAGCTTGTGACTTGTTTCTGTCTGATCTAGAAATGATTTTTACATTTCTAAAAGGAAAAAGAAGGCAAAGGTGAGGAAGGAAGAAGAGGAGGTGAATAGTAAATATGATGATATGAACAACCTTGGAGGACATGTACACTACAAGCAAAGAAGTCAGGCTGTAAAAAGTGCATTTTGTGCCAGTTCAAGAAGCCACATGGAGCCTGAGATGGCTAGAGAGCAGATATTCAATGGAAGGCAGTGGTGAAAGGATGAAGGAGAAAGAGGCAATAGGTAGATTTGCTGAAGGTGATAAATGTTTTTTTCTTTATAGGCGTTGGGATGGAGTGAACCCATAGAAAATTCAGATTGTTCTAGATATGTGGTTCACACATTTTAGCAATATGTGTCTAATTTTAGAAGGACTTAAAGAATAGTGTTTTGATGCATACAACAGAACAGAACTCTAGAGAATAATTTCAAAAGTAACTTTTAAGGAAAACATCAGCCTTTATAAAAGCTCTGCTCAAGCAATCTTAGAAACTCTTTCTGTTAGGAGATAAACAGTATCAAACACCTACTGAGATCTCCAAAAGCACTTTATTTTCGACTTTGATGGAAAGGAAATCTTGCCTGTCCCCAGAGTTCCGGATCTTTTTGTTGCTGTCAAGGTTTAATTTTTTTCCTTAGGGGAGAGAATAGAATTTTACGTGTATATTTGCAAATTTTTTTTCTGAAGTGTAACTGTGACATGTGACATGAACTAAATAGAATAATCTGGCCTAATATGGAGCAAAGGGAGCCCAGGGGCATAAAGGACTGGTTTGCTTACAGGTTTTATAGACATGAAAGTAAGAACAAAGGTAGGATGAGAAACTCAAAGTTAAATAACAAGAAGACAAACTTGTACTGTAAAATGAGAAAACCTTTGAGCATTGAAAAGACTACCTAAACAGGTGGCCCAAGGAAGAAGACACCACCCTAGTAGGAAGATTAAACAGTTTATCTTTCAAGGAAGGAGGAACTGGTTTTAAAAAACAAAGCTGCCTGACACTGAAAAATGAAATTGAAGTGACTGATTTAGCCTGGATAGGAGGACAACTACATGCGATATAACACAGAAATCAGGAAAATTCTACACATTGTGGTAGTAAGTGAGGACATAGTGTTCATAGGGGGCTGACTAGTCAACTACATTGTGGTTATTAATTGGTACTAAGTAAACACAATTCTGTATGCTGATTTTTCACACATTCAGTGGAGCTCAATATAAGTACCAATATATAATAATAACCAAAATATAATAATAACTCAGAAAAAAAGATTAAGGAATTTGTGCTTGGCATGATTATATTTATTTCTCACTGAAGCAATATTTTTTAAAACACCCGTTTTAAAACACCATAATGGAGAATATTTCTGTATTCATTTCCTATGGCTACTGTAATACATTACCACAAATTTGGTGGCATTAAACAACACTCATTTATTCTATTACAGTTCTGGAGGTCAGAAGTCTGCAACCGGACCCACTGGGCTAAACTCAAGGTGTCAGCAAGGCTGCATTTCTTCTGGAGGTTCAAACCTGATTTCTTGCCTTTTCCAGCTTCTAGAGGAAGGGTCCCCAACCCCCAGTCCGTGGCCTGTTAGGAACTGGGCTGCACAGCAGGAGGTCAGCAGCTGACGAGCCAGCGAAGCTTCATCTGTATTTGCAGCCCCTCCCCAGCACGAGCATCACCACCTCAGCTCCACTTCAGATCATCAGGCATTAAATTCTCATAGGAGCACCAGTTCCTAGTGACGAAAAGTTTGGCACTAGGGGACCGCTGTTCTAGAGACTGCCCACATTTCTCAGCCCTGGGCCTCTTTCAAAATCAATAAGTCTTTCTCATGCTGCATCACTCTGCCACTGACTCTTCTGCCTCCCTTTACCAGTTTTAAGGATTTTGTGATTACTTTAGGCATACCCAGATAACCTTAAACAGGATGCCTATTTTAAAGTTAGCTAATTAGCAAAGAACCTTAACTCTATCTGCAACTTTAATTCCAATTTGCCAAGTCATATATTCACAGGTTCCAAGGATATCTTTTGGGGGCCATTAATCTGCTTACTACAACCTTAACCAAAGTTAAACTATATTGTGCAAGATGGACATTTAGTCTGTCAACAATGCTGAAATCTTAGATTTGTTTAGCACCTTTATAGACATTATACATTCTTCTATGTCCCTGAAAGGTAAATTTTCTATATAAAGCATGACCAAATAAATTAGTATGTCTTTTTATAAGGTTCTTGGCTGAGGGCCTAGGGAGTTTTACTATACTTTTCAGATTTTGACAGCTCAAAAAGAAAGATTTATATCAACTACTGAAATATGTATACTATCTCTTTTATTACTTTTTAAAAATTTTTATTCACTTACAGTTGACATTTAATTTATTTATATTAATTTTGAGTATACAGTATTTTGTTTAGGCATTTATATAATTTATGTAATCCCCGGATTAGTCTTGTACCCATGTGGCGCTATTACAATATTTATTAGTACTTATTACAATATTATTGACTATATTCCCTATGCTGTACTTGACCTCCTCGTGACTATTTTGTAACTGCCAATTTGTACTTCTTGATCACTTAATCTTTTTCACCCATACCCAAACTCTCTCCTACATGGCAACCATCAGTTTGTTCTATTTACAAGTCTGTTTGTTTTCTTTGTTTATTTTGTTCTTTAGAGTTCACTTATAAGTGAAGTCATGCTATTTGTCTTTCTCTGACTTATTTCACTTAACATTATACCCTCTAGGTCCATCCATTTGTCTCAAATGGTAACATTTCATTCTTCTTTATGGCTTTATAGTCCATTATATATATGTATGTACATGTTCTTTATCCAGTCATCTATAGATGGGCATTTAGGTGCTTCCATTTCTTGGCTATTGTAAATAGTGATGCAGTTAACATGGGGGTGTATATATCTTTTTGAATTAGTGTTTGGCTTTCTTAAGATAAATACCTAGAAGTAGAATTGCTAGGTCATAAGGCAGTTCTATGCATACTGTCTCTTTTTGGGAAGAGTAAAAATAGCTCAAATCATTACTTTGTCAAAACAATAAGTGTTTACTAGATACTAGAAAAAGTTGAGCATTTTATGTTTTTTAAAACCTTTGGTAAAGGAAATTTTTTTTTCAATTTTAGTTTAAAATTTAGTCAAGATAATGGAAATAGTGGCAGTGAAGAAAATGGCAGTTTTAATTAAAAAAAAAACATAAATTTGCACAGCGATATCCCACAGAGGTATTTTAAGTAGAAAAAGGAACATTTTTTTTCCATCTAATTTTATTCTTTTCATATAGACATGTTGCAAACAAGCTATGATTCTCTTGGCAAAACAGCTCCATCAAGAGTCCCGCCACCTCTCCCTTGGGAGATTCAGAGACTCAGACAAGGGAAAAAGAAAAGAGGCTAGACACCTGTCCCCAATGGAAAAAGGAAGAACACACCTGGAGAGCAGCTCAAAGGGAGCCAAAGAGGGGAAAAAACAGTAATTGGAGAGGAGACTGCTTGCAATCTGATGCTGGTTTGTAAGGTAAATCTATTTTTGGAGGAAAGGAATATAGTAGCAGCACACTAAAAACTGGGATGTCGCGTGGCTGTGCCAGACTGTATTTCTTTCAAGGCTCCGTTCTGATGATAGTCCTTCCAGGAAGGTTTTTTAGCATAGCCTGAGCCCAGTTTCGACCAAGAGACCTGCCAGAGATTGCCAGCCATCCTCTGCACATCTTATTAATGCATTCATTCATTCACTTATTTATATTAGAGCATCTAACATGCTCTAAGCGCTAGACATAAAGTAAACAAAGCATAATAACGCATATCACATGGCATTTATTTGCATTGGTGTTGGCATTCTGTCGGCGCCCACAGCAGCTTCTAGGATGGAGCCCTATTTCATTTTTGCATCGTTAGTGTCTAGTACAGAGCCTGGCACTGCCTAGGCGCTTAATGAACGAAGGAATGACTTTAAAATATACTTTTGATAGGATTTGAGGGGACGGGGCATGACCGGTAGGTACACACGGTGAGAACCGGCAAGGCATCGTTATTCCGAGTGCATACAGCAATCGACGGTTTCCCTAAGTGGGTGCTAATACTGAAGGAAATTAAAGAGAGTACGGGAGTCTATGGAGGGAAGGGGAAGGTCTTCCCACTCCTTGCCGCGCGCAGGATGGCTGGGGTTGGGGTGCCCAAGAAGGGGGCCACCTGCCCGCCCGCGCTCCTCACCAGGTCAATGGCCAGGACATCCCGCAGCGCCACGACTCGCCGGATGGACTTGGGCGGGTTCTCGGTCAGGTAGATGAGCCGGTCGCTGAGGACCACGTACTTTAAGGTGTGCTTCTCGGAGTCGGACACCACGATGCACGACTCGTAGGCGCGAATGGCGTCGTAGACCTCCGGCGCCAGATGCCTCCGCAAGAATGCGTCCAGGCGGCTGTTCGTGCGCGCGGGGAAGCCCGATCCCGCAGGGCTGGCCATGCGGGGCGCGGGCGGCTGGGCCGAGTGCCGGGGGCGGTGGACTCCTCCGTCCGGCCCCGCCTCCGCGCCGCCGCTGGTGGAACCCGCGCGCGCCACAAAGCCGCCCGCCCCGCCGCTGCCACCTCCCGCGGGCGCGGGGAACCGGGCCCCCAACTTCGGAGCCCAGCAGAATTCCCGGAGCTGGCTCCCTGAAGTACCCCAGCCGGGCCCTGCCGGGCAGTCCTCGTCCCAACCTTCAACAACAGTGGGCGGGGCGAGACGCTGGTCCTTCAGGGTAATCACCGTCAAGTACACCGTCGCTGCGTGATGCTACTGAGGGGTTTTCCTGGTCCTTCTCCTAGCTTGCCCCCACTCCAGCGTACCGCGCGGTTCCTTACAAACTGTATCGGAGCCGCAGTTTTAATCTGGTTTCCCGTTAGAAATTTAAACGAGATGGAATTTACCAATTTACTTTTTATGCGTTGAACAATCCTAGAACCCTATTAAGGCCCATCACAAAGATTTGGCATTTGATGATAGCATTGCCTGGAACAGCCTATTTTAATGAGTATAAACGTAGGTCATCTTTCTCCAACTAGCTAAAAGCTCTGAGAGAAGGGACTTTTATCATAAATTGATTGGGGCACACACAAGCCTACCTAATGGCTATGCTTGTGGGCCCAATGCCCAGGACAAGGCCTTGAAGACAGAGGGCAATCTGTGTAGGACGAGTTAGTGGGTGAGGCCTGCATCTGGAAAAATTGAAGCTTATAAGTTGAGTGAGGCTGGTTGTGCATCCTTGAGGCTTCAGGACAGTAAAAATACTGCCTAGATTTGACGGAGTAAGAATAACTTATTATAAATTAGGTTAGGTGAGAAGAGTAAAACAGAAACTTAGGTGAGAACTTTCATTTTAATTTCGAATCCTGGAAAAAACATGACATTCTCCCTCCCCATTCACCCAAAGACCTTGTAATGAAAAAATACATATACATATATATATGTATGTGTATATATATATATATATATATATATAAAATCCTTGTAATGAAAAAAATATATACATATATATGTGTGTGTGTGTGTGTGTATAAAATCCAGTTACCTGCAACTCAGAATCAAATTATATTTTTATTGCAAGTTTCTTTTCCTTTATATTTTTCTATTGTATACTGCATGTTGTAAGCAATTTCAAATTTTTTGTGGAAAGAGGGTATAAACAAATTAAAACGCATAAACAGATATTGTAGACAAAAGGAAACTGAGGAGAAATGTTTGAGTGTGGCTAAACAAGTCTGAAGAACTCAGTAGCAAAGAAAGGAATAGTTTTTTCCTTGGAGAGACTGTGTTTGGTAAGGAGAGCAGTGCCACCTGTTGACAAAATCGTAAATGACCTACCATTTAAAGGTTTAGAATCTGATCAACTGATTCTTCAAAACCTCATAACTGGATGAAAAGTAAGTTCCAGAGGTATGCTTTCTCCTCTAAAACACAGACTATTCCCTATCTAAGCCACTTTAGACCCGGTTTGTTGCCTCAAACTAACAGAAGATAACGGCCCTTTATTTTTGCCAAATAGCTACACCTCACAAGAGCTCTTCAGAGACAAATCGTTCTATCAAAGGTGGAATGTGAGGCCCAGGTACTAGAAACATATCACTCCAGGTTGCTATTAGGTGTCTCTCAGGCTTCCTGCTGCATACCCATAACTAAGAGAAACAGAATGACTGGACATTCTGTACATTCTAGAAAAGACAGATACCTGATCTACCTTCCAAGAAGACCCCATAAATGAGCTTTTGGTGACAAGGGCACCAGGTTTAAAAAATGTTAAGATGAAGCACACATTTGACAGAGGAATTGATGGCTGAAGTGACTTCAGTTACACTTTTAATTTTGTGGTACACAGAGAAGGTAGTTTCATGGTTTCCAGGCACTCACTGTTCCGTACTGTTGCCAAGGTACCAACCTAGTTCAAATTACAGGAAAAGGGTTTAATATAGGAGAAAGATCACTAAAGTTTGTAGAAGTAAAAAACTTTCTAGTACATCAGTCACAGAGAAGTGATATCTCCAGGCACCGAGCCCCAGGAGGGCACTGACCACCATGGTGATGCAGATGAGGAAACTGCCTGCTACACCCTGTTTGATCTAAGAGTTCCCTGAGGACATTTACCTTTGTATAGGACATTGACCTTTGTGTGGGACGGTTGCAGCCAACATCTGCTTTCTATAATCTGCTGCTTCCTGTAATCTGCTTGCTTACTTGTTCAAAAGACCACAAGGATGAGGTCTTAAGCTTTATAAACTGCCTCCTCTGGAATTTTGGGGCTGATCTCCTCTAACCTTGCGTGGTAGAGTCAGTCTCTGTCCAGCTAATAAAGGCTTATAATTCTCTCTGATTTGGCTCTGTGGGTTCCTGTTCTCACCTGCTCCATAACAATTCAAAGTCCAGAGAACTGAATTAGAGTGCTAACCCTGTTGCTCATTATCTGCTATTTTTAGAAAGTCACTTAACATTTTTGAGCCTTTTCTACAATGAAACTTCTAATATTTGTCCTGCCAACAAAGAGTCGGTATATGGAGCAAAGGCAATGAAGTATGAATTTTAAAAGCACTATAGACATGTAAAGTATCCATATTTCCTTATCTTTCTGTTAACTTTTTGTGGATAGTTAACATAAATACACCTGAGATAAGTCTGTCTTATTTTCTAAGTCTCCTTATTTTCTAAGTCTGTCCTAACTCAAGAAGCATTTGGTATAGATCCTGTGTAAGCAAGCACTTAATAGGTGTTTCTTACCAAAACTATCAAAAGAAATAGAACATTACTTAGTTGGAACTACTCTCCAAAGTCACTCTCCTTAACCAGAACTTTCACCAGAACAACAGAGTAGCCTTAGACTGAAAGATAGTCAATTCATTTAGTTTGAAAGGACAGGCATTATGAGCATAGGAGTATAGAATCAAATGACCTGGGTTCAAATTCTATTTCTCACACTTAGCAGCTAAATGACCTTGGACGATGTTATTTTAATCTCAGTGTCTCAGTTTCCCTATCTGTGAAATGGGGAAATAGTACCAACACCATAGGGTTATTATGAGAATTAACAGTGTTTTAAAGTACTTATAAAAGGTACCTGAGTATAGAATATACCTGAATATAAATACATTTAAAAATTCGTTTAACAAATATATGATTTCTGATACATATATAGTCATTTGGTTCCTTGTATACAAAGTAATATAGTAATATCAAATTCTTCTTTGTTGGATGCTTAGCCTAACTTTTTTTCCCTGGGCTCCTACATTTTCATTTTATTTTTTATTAGTTTCAGATATACAATACATTGGTTAGACATTTATGCAGCTTATAAAATGATCCCTTCGATTACTCTATCACCCACTTGGCTCTACACATAACCATTGAAGTACTATTGACTGTATTTCCTATGCTGTTCTCTAGATCCCTATGACTATTTTGTAACTACTAATTTGTATCATTTTTTTCTCTCAGCTCTTCGACCTCCCTTCCCTCTGGCCATCACCAGATTGTCCTCTGTATCTGTGTGTCTGTTTTCATTGAGTTTCCTTAGATTCCTGATATAAGTGAAATAATATGGTATTTATCTTTCTCTGTCTGACTTATTCATAATAACCTCTAGGACCATCCATGTTGTTGCAAATGATAGAATTTCTTCTTTTTTTTTTTTTTAATAGCTGAGTGATATTCCATTGTATGTAGGAACCATAACTTCCTTATCTAGTCATCTGTTGATGGATATTTAGATTGCTTCTATATCTTAGCTGTTGTGAATTGTGCTGCCATGAATATAGGGATGCATAGATCTTTACAAATTAGTGTTTTGGGTTTTCCTTGGATAAATACCCAGAAGTGCAATTGCTGGACCAAAAGGTAGATTTATTTTTAATTTTTTGAGGAGCCTCCAGATTACTTTCCATAGTGGCTGCACCAATTTGCAATCCCACCAACAGGGTAGGAGAGTTCCCTTTTTTCCACATCCTCACTAACACTTATTTTTATTGATTTATTGATTAGAGTCATTCTGACAGGAGTCAGGTGATATCTCATTGTGGTTTTAATTTGATGTTCTCTGATGATTAGTAATCTTAAGCCTCTTTTCATGTGTCTATTGGTCATCTGTATTTCCTTTTTGGAGGTCTTCCGCCCATCTTTTAATCGGATTGTTTTGTTGTTATTGAGTTTTGTGAGTTCTTTATAAATTTTGGATATTTACCCTTTATCAAATATATCATAGGCGAATATCTTCTCCCATTCAGTAGGTTGTCTTTTCATTTTGTTGATGGTTTTCCTTTGCTGTACACAAACTTTTTAGTTTGATATAGTTCCTTTTTTGTTCGTTTGTTTGTTTCCCTTGCCTGAGGATAGCCTAACTTTTTAAACTTCAGATTAAGGCTCAAGACAAAAATCTAATCTACATGTACACACATACAGACAAAAGAATGGTATTTGTAATGTTTTTAGTTGTGTTTTTTGGTAGAGAAGTGATCAGTGAGCCATAGGTCATAAGAACCCTGTGAAGATTTCAAACCAGAAGTAAACCTTCAATGGACCTATGGATTTCAAGTGTCCCATCTCTCAACTTGAAACTAATGTGGTACAGGGCAAATTTCCCCAAGTTGATGGGGGGAGACCAAGCCCTGCACTGAGAGAAGAGGGTCCTTTGGTGGAGAGAGTAGAAAGAATTCAACACACATGTCAAAGTTAAAGTCAAAAGGAAGGTTTATTAGAAAAGAAATAACATTCCACAAATAGAGTGTGGTCCCCTCTCAGAGGCAGAGAGTGAGGGACAGTGAGAGAGAAAGTAAAGACACTGGGAGGGACTCAGAAGGACAGACACAATAGAGATGAGGACAGTGAGAGAGACAGAATAAAGGCACTGAGAAGGACCCAGAGTGTTCAGGGAATTCAGTTTATAGGTCATTCTTTAATTCCCATTTCCTTTGATTTGGACATACAGTGAGAAAGGGGAAGAGTATATAGCATGAAAAGGTAAGAATATGTAGAGTGAAAGGCCTGCTGGCAGTTCCCAGCCTTTAATCCAGAGGTTCCCTATGGTTTTAGCCGTAGGGAATGACTCTTGGTTCCCATTTCCCGTTATAGGTGTGGGGAATGGGTTGTTAGCAACCCCAGCAGAAATCTTCCTTTGTTCTGAAGGTGACCTCCTGGCCTGGCTGCAGGGCTGATCAGCACATTGCAGTCTCTGATTGTTGCTTGATTAACCTTTTCTATTCTCTTGCCTCCTCCCTACATTTAAACTAAAGATAGAAAGATACCTGAAATCTACATTAAGTAAATAGAACCTGAATTTTTAAAGGTGTCTGATTTAGGAGTCTTTTGGTGTTTCTACTTTGTATTAATCTATACTGACCATTTTAAATATCTACAGTTAGCAATTTGACATAGAGGAGAAATGTCATTATAATGAAGTCAAAGGGACCAAACAAATGCTTTGGATTAAGAAAAACTGTTTCTTTTACTAAATAATGCTCTAGATCTTTATTTTGCCTCAGGCTTCCTGCTTTGCACCCACTTCCTCTGAGAGAAACCAATGATTGAACTAGAGCCAATAAAGTCAGCTTACCTGATCTATTGTTCAATTTCTTTCCCTGCCAAGAAACCCATCTTGAAGGAGCTTTTGGTAACAATGGCAATAGGCTTAACAAACATGGAGATGAAGCATAAGAAGTGAATTAGACACAAGACTCAGTAGTTATCAGCTCACAATTATATTATTTTTGGTTCAATTTAATACATATCACAAATATTTACCCAGAAGTTATTATCCATAAACAGAATCAGGATAAGATTTATTTTTACTCTTCAAGAATTGACTAATAGATGAATAAGATAACCACACAAATTTAATACGAGAGCATATTAAAATATATTAATGACATAAGAGAGGTTAAAAAAACAACAACAACAAAACAAGCAGCATCAAAGAAATGACTAAACAAGCCTGGTTGAGGAAATTTGGAAATGCTTCATGAGGGAGTCTGAATTCAATAAATGCTCGAAATATGATTGAAACTATTTCTTTTTTCTTTGTGTTATGGTCAACTTTTTAAAATTAATTATTTTTAAAATTTCACCCATCCTTTATCCCCTCCCCCTTAGCAGCCATCATTGTTCTATATGTATGGGTCTGTTTCAGTTTTGTTTTTTTCATTTATTTTGTTTTCTTAGATTCTACATATAGGTAAAATCATATGGTACCTGTCTTTGTCTGATTTCACTTAGCATAATGCCTTCTAGGTGCATTTATGTTGTCACAAATGGCAGAAGTTAATTCATTTTTATTGCTGAGTAATTTTTTGTGTGTGTCTGTGTGTGTACCACATCTTTATTCATCTATCAATAGGCACCGAGGTAGCTTCCATATCTTGGCTTCTGAAGGTGCTGCAATGAATATAGGAGTGCATATATCTTTTTGAATTAGTGTTTTTGCTTTCTTTGGATAAATACCAGATGTGGAATTGCTGGGTCATGTGGAAGCTCTGTCTTTAATTTTTTGAGGAATCTTCATACTGTTTTTTATAGTGGCTATACTAATTCACCAAAATAGTGGAAGTCATCAACTTAAATATCATCCTCAGCTAAAGACAAAAGATGTTGGGGGTTGGGAGAATCAGTTATGGGAGATGACCAGGAAAAGCACAGTAAACAAGACTAAGGTTATGAAGAATTAAATATCGCTTTCCTCTTTATTAAGAGTTTCTAGAGATTGAGTCATCCCCCTCTTTCTGGTATATCCTTAAAAATGGAAATTTTACTTATAAATGTCAATGTCCTTTATAAAGGATAACTTCTGCTTGGTTTTCTCCAGTGTCTATGTTTTCTTAAAAATAACCAGCTTAAAATAATTCTTATGCCAAAAAGACATATTTTGGGATGACAAACTCTGCTCCCCTTCACAGCTTTGGGGAAGACATGTCAAGAGAGCAAAAGTAGGAAAGAGTGAGGTGAAGAAAACGAATAGAAGTAGTCAAAAAATCCAAAGGAGCTTGACTGTAACGTAAGGTCAGATGTCAAGAGAGGAGAGAATTTCAAGGAGGAATGTGGACCCCAAGAAGAAAGATTTATATGATGTGAACCCCCAGAAAGGAATTTATCTACTGAAATGGAGTCTCCATGGTCAACTGAGGACCCAAATTTTATAAATAGTAAGAGCCTAGTGGCCATTTGCTGATAGGGGCCTCTCACATACTCTACATACTAGGAAGACCATCAAAATGAACTCTAGGCTTCCCCATCTGAGTCAACAATTATAAGAGAGTTCATGATTTCAGTCTTTCAATTTATAGACTAAGATTTGCCCCCTCCAATCAAAACTACTCCATAGCAGCCAATCATGAAACATAATGCTTACCAATCAGGACTGTGCATTTCAGACCTATCAAATGTACATATGTGGTTACTCTCATTTACATAAAATGGACATAATTGGGAACCTCGTTAGGAAATTTTATTATAAAAGGCAGCCTTCCCTTTGTCTCAACAGAACACAATTTACCTTGCTCTTTAAATCTGTGTCTCATGGGCTGCAGTTCCTTTCACTTAAATGTTTTTTATTCTTTGTAACAGTCTAAAATTAATTTTGCTTTATATTGAGAATCAAGAGTATAAGGGTTCTAACTTACCATTTAACTTACTAGCTATGTGACTCAGGATAAGTTACTTAAAATAGATCTACCTTGGTTTCAGTATCTGTTAATTAAAAATGATGATGACAACAATGATGATGATGATGATGATACCTGCTCTATCCCTACAAGTTTAAGAGGAACAAATTAAAAAATATATATGAAGGCATTTTGTAAACCACAATGAAATATATAAATGTCATCTGTTATTATTTCAAGTCAATTGAAAGAAAGGAAATATGTGAGACGGGAACAAAGTTTTATTGTTTTAAGGAAGGGGCCTCAGCATATTTATAGGAAGAACTGACTTAGTAGTATAGGTCTACATTGCCATCATTTCAGGGACAAAGATTAGGAGCACAGACCCTAACTATAATCAGATTATGTGAGTTTGAAGACCAGCCCTGCTACCTAACTTTTATGTACTCTGTTTCCTCATCTATAAAATGGGGATGATGAGAGTACCTACCTCATAGAGTTGTGAGGATTAATGTCTGAACATTTAGAACTATTTCTGGCACATAATAAATGCTCAAAAATGTTAACAATACATAGAAATATTGCCATATGTAAGCATATATGTTTTAAGTTAAAATAATGGTAGTGTTATTCATCAACATTTTGATAACTGGCATTTTTTTATTAGTCTGAGATGAGAAACTGTCATCCCTTCATGGACTGGGGAACCAGAATATGGAATGGTCAAATTTAATATCCCTCTCTGGTTTTCTTTAGTTGGATTCCAAGTCCTTATTTGTTCCGTTAATGATGTTAGTTTACTAATTTAAAGAGATTTTTACAATCCTAGGCATTTGAACTACCATAAAGGGTCAATGTTAAACTCTATTTAAGCTGTAGATACTAGATAGGCTGTAAATAATGAAAGTTAACATATGAAATATCCACAAAATGATTTTACAAATGAAAAGAGCAAATAAAGACAGTAACAGTACAATAGACTGTATTGTTGATGTTCTTTAGGATCAGGCAGTGCAATATATGGAACACATTTAATATTAAAGACTCTGGAGCCACTCAGACCAAGATTAATGTTGGGCCTCCATAGTCCATAGTTGACCTACAAAGCTAATGTAAGAATCCATGTAATTATTCAGTTACTGAATTTTAACTCCAGGCTGGCACTGGTAGTGTACTAGATGCTGGGGATATGCACTGAAATAAATAGGGACAGGAATCTTAGCCTGACATTCTGAACAAGTAAATTACAAACTTCAACACAGAAGTGATTCAGGAAACTTTATGTATGAAATGGCTGGTGCAGTGTCTTGTACTTGGTGGGTCACTAAATAAAAGTAGCTGTTAAATTGTTATATTAATTTTATTCTACTTCTCTTCTCATACCCCCTTCCAAGTTTTGTTCTTCACTGTAGTCCCAGTGACTGCAACCTAATCTGTATTCAGCAGATATTGATTCAAGTGAAACCTAAGTATCGAGCGTTTATTGTGTCCCGTTTGGGACACAAATGAACTCAATCCTGTATTAACTCAGTCCTAACAACCATCTTTTGAGGTCAGTACTTTAATCATCCCTATTTTATAGAAGAGTAAACGAAAGAACAGACAGATTATGTAACATGCCCGAAACTGAGGTCAACTAGTGAACAGGGGAGTGGGATTCAAACCCAAGAGGACTGAGCCTATACTGCCTCCATGCATTAGTAAATTAATAAATCGGTGAATGAATAGACGAAGTAACCATAGCACAGAAGGAATCTACGAATCGGATTTCTTAAGAATGTTCTCCTTTTTATGAATGACAAACTACTAGTATGTTTAAAGTGAAATTAAAATTTTTCAGCCCTCATGGAGTAACATGTGGGACCACAGAAGAGCAATTAAACAACGGACTCGCACGTCATCCAGATCTGGGTAATCTAATCTACCAACCATCTAACCAAGCCTTTACGGAACATGCTGCGCAAACCCGACGTGCTCGGGTCGGACCCTCGCAGAAGACACAGGGTATTTAACAAACCCGGAGCGATTCAGGTAGGACGCTCCATCCCAGCATGCACCACAGGCCCGGCCGACCATGCCTCCCGCAGAGCGCCCGGGAGCGCGTGTGCGCCCCGCCGTCCGGAAGCGCCGCCTGCACGCTGCATGCTGGGAGTTGTAGGCTCCCGACACGGCCCGCGGGCTGCTGTCCGCTCTCTCCATGAGGCTGCAGGCGCCGGCCCGCGCGGCACCGACACTGGGAACGCGCTTCGCGCTGACTCAGCGGCGACGGCGGCGGCGTTAGCCGGGCCCTCGCGCTCTTTCCCTTCCTGGGGCGCGGATCCTGCCCGCCTCCTTTTTCTGGCTTGCCGGCCCGGCGCCACGCAAGAGAAGGAACCGGGGGGCGCGGAGCGGCTAGAGGCGCTTGGCCCCGGGCAGCTCGGTCTCCGGCGTTAGCGCCGTGGCTGTGGCGGAGTACGACGGCGACAAGAACGAGGGCCGCTCTCCTCGATCCCTGCGTGCGGCCCCGCTCCGCTCCGCTGACTGGCCCCCGGGAGTGCAGGCAGGGAGGCGGGATGGAGTAATGGGGAAGGTGACTTGGGGCTCGGGGGCGGCGGGGCTCGGACCCGGCTCGGTCCGCACATGGCTGCGTGGAAGTTGGCTGGGAGGAACAGCCCCGGGAGCCCCCTCGCTGCGGAGGGGTGCGGGCCGGGGGCCCTCCGTGGCGGTGTGCGGGGAGGCTTGGTGGAGTGGGTGGGGGTGGGTACTCGCTGTGGCCGCCGTGGAGCATGTCCCCAGTGCGTGGCTGCCGGTTTCCGAGTGTTTCATCACCCGAATTGCCACGAGGCTTCTTTTAGGGGAGGGATCCGGGGGACGGAAAGACGAGGCTGGCCGAGGAGGGTCGGGATCGCTTGTGGCCCCCAGTTTAATAAAGTGGCCAAGCCCATTTGTGATAGTTATTGCGTGTCTCGCCAGTTTTAACTGCAGAGGGTTTAAACTTGACTCGCCCCTCCGCCCCAGGACAAAAACACGAAAAGCGTTTTCTGTGTAGTAATTTGCCAGCAGAGACTCGCCATTTCTTCTCGTTCCTTTCTCACATTTCTGCGGGAGTGATGTCCCCTGTAACCGGGGGAGGGGGGGAATACTTTTTGAAAGTACTAATTAGTTTTTACTGGGGAAAGTTACGTTTTATTAAAGCGATTTGTCAGCGTGATGTTAAAAGGCTGGGAAGATTCAGTCCTGGTCTTTAACCGCCTTCAGTAAGTGCGGATGGATTTTTCTAAATTGTTTTATTCCTGATTTAATGGCTATCCAGGAAAAGTTAGGGCTTAGAATTTTAAGTATGTTGCCTTCCCCCCAGAACATTTGCTAAACTCATAATTGCGTTTTAACAAATGTTTATAAACCTGCAGGGCTGTGTCTTGTTAGAACATTATGTGTTCATGCACAACCTTTTACTGGGAAAATTGTCACCTCGCACATGTTGTAACTTCAGGTGTTCGTGCACACATTCCATTGCACAATGATTATCATCTAAGTGCCTTCTCTGTGAAGGATTCTTTCTGTACTGACAAGTGTAACAAGTTTGTTTCCTTAGGTAGTTTTATTTGCCATGTTTTATCTTAGGACCACTTGCTGTTTCTCCTGTGGAATCAAAATGGTTTGACCAAGCTTGAGCAGTTTTCCCTAAAGCCATGCCAAATTCAAGGAATCGTTTATAGAACTTCTCAAGCTGGGGTTTCTAGAAACTCAATTTGTCTTTTCTCTGTGTGTGTGCATTTTGTAGAGGAATTGTCATCACATTTTTTGGTCATTTTTAGCTGGTGGGGTTGGTGGAGGAGAACCATTGCCTTTGTGTTTTCTCTTCTGTTGAAAATGTCGGTTTACTAGTACACGATCAATCTGGAATGCTCATTGTTCCCATCCCCCATGTCCCTAGTGCTGAATTATGAATAACCTTTCGAGGGCCCACTATGTGCCAGGCATACTTTATATATTTCATCTCATTGAATGAAGTCTTTACAACTTTATGAACAGATACTCTTTCTCCCATTTGTAGAAAGGGCTCTCGCTCAGATTTCATAGTTGTTCACATGGCCCCAGTTTGAAAATGACAGAATTGGACTACAAATCCAGATCTTTCCAATCGAAAACCTATGTTTTGTTGTATCCTAGGGATGTAGAAGTGAGTATTCAAGACAGCTCTTGCCCTTTAAAGTTAGTTATGAGAGAAAACTAGTATGCAGGCAGTGACTTTCAGCATTTAGGAGGAGCATCTAATCCGTTTTGGGACAGTTGGATAATAGGGGTCAAAGAATCCTTGAAAGGGGTGACCTTTAAAGCTGAATTCTGAAGGGCAGGCAGGGTTAACCAAGGAACAAGAGCAGTGTAAGTAGATAAAAGGCAGAATACCATTGGCCTTGCTGAGTTGGGGTGCAGAATGGTGATGAGTCATTCACAGTGTTAGGATCTTAATCCTGAGGGCAGTGGGGAGCTACACTGCTATGGTTTAGTCTGCAGGTATGATAGTAACAGTAAGAAAGGGCCAAGTTTTGTTCTCCAAGGTTCTCCGCACATACCCTGATCTATCATTTGATTCAAGCAGGTCCCGGGGGAAGACAGAAAAGCACGTGGTAGTTAAGGTCCTTTAACCTGGTCTTATCCTGGTCTCACCATTCTGAAAAGGCTGTATCTCCCACCCCCTCATCCATTTACTTTTCTGGCCTCTTTAGGCTCTGATCTCTCTTTGATTATGATAATTAAACAAACAAACAAAAAAAAAAAAAACCAGAACCTTTTAGCAGGAGTAGTAAGGCCTGTTCTCCCTACCTACCTTTATTCTCTCTCCCTATATTGAGAGAATAAATGTGTTTTTCACATTATTTAGCAATAGTTTCTTGTTTCCTCAAATAAATATACATTCTCAAGTGTACAACTAAGTTGTCTCTTGAGGCTTATGTTCTTATTTGAGAACATTAAGACAATATTGTTAAAAAGTGCATTACTTCCCAGAGACAAAGAAATGTACTTAAATAAGGTATTTGTCACTTTGTATAGCTACTATTATAAAACATTTCTTGAAATACATTTCTAGAATTGGCTGGCAAGAGTAGCAATCTGTAAAAGGCAGAGCTAGCCCATTGTTCAAAAGCTAAATTCATTTCACTCATCCATTCCTCTTATATTTGACTTGAAGTACTTGTAGATACTCCAATAAGGATCTTGAACTCTGAGGTCACTATTTAGCCAGTCATTCTGTTTTTTAAGTAAGGTTTGTGATAATTGAGAAATGAAAGGCAAATTAGAATTAGCAGAATTTGGATTTGTCATTTTTTGAAAATAGTTGTACAAATGCCATTTAAATATGTACTGGAGATAGTATGGAAAAACGTTGCGTAAATTAGAAGCTTCCATTTAAAATAGGAAATAATTATTTTCTGTACTTTATTAATGATCTTGAAGAATGAGAAAATTTGAGAACCTTAATGGCATACTTTAGATTTTTAGAAATTGCACGTTCCCGGGGTATTCAGCAGGCCAATTCTGAGACTTTTAGACTCCTTTAATTGTAATATGTATAGTTTCAAAAGTTCTTATAACATTTAAACTTCTTTACATAATGTTATCCACTCGTTATGGTATTCTGGATGAGCATCTTTTGTTTATCAAGTATTCTTTCCATTTTTTGTGTGTGTCTGTGCAGATGTTTGTGGATTCTTCTGTGGGATCAGAGGGCACGTCTGTTGTAATCAGAAAACTCCAAGTATAGCAGCAGGGATGGATGAACAAGCTCTTTTAGGGCTAAATCCAAATGCTGATTCAGACTTTAGACAAAGGGTAAGTTAAGTTGGCTTAATAATTTTTTTAAAGCATGTTACTGCAGGTTTGCATTAGAGAACTTGAATAAAGAATACATCTAATGATAAAGGTTTAATTTGGGTAGAAATGAATAAAGTTAATTAAATATAAGGTATTTGAATATATTCTGAACATAGAATCAAGGTTGTGATTTATTTTCCATTTAATTGGCTCAACAGAAGTTAAATTCATGTGATTCAAGGTAGGTCTTTATGTCACATCAATCATTGATAATTCAAAGTTGTAATACAAAGGATTGTTCAAGGAACTTTTCACAGTAGCAGGCATGTATATATTTTTTTCCCATTGCATGACTTGGTCTATACAACTTGTTTAACCCTTGGATTAGTGATATTTAACATCCTTATTATTTGGTCCAGGCAGACATGTATATAAGCAGTTATAATAAGCCATGTCTTAAGTTACTTAAAATGATCACATGACAAGGAATTCAATATGAGGTGATGGGATATTTGGGTAAATATAAATTATTAAATTTAATGTAGCCTATACCTATAATCATGACTATAGCTGGATGATAAAAGAAGAATCTAAAGAACCTAGCTTATAATTAAATTTTTTAAAGACATTGTGGGCAGTTTGAAGTTTAGGATACGTGAAAGGAGAGGCATTTTCTTTTTACTTCTAATGGTAAAGGGTATTTTTTATAAATGAGGTTAACAGTCGGACTAAAAGTACTTTTTATTGTGTTTTTGAGCAGGAATTTTTTTTAAGTAGTAAAAAAATCTCAAATACTTTGTGACATAGTACCATGTGCATACCTCTGATGTTAAATAAGTAACCAGTCCTACAGAAAGAGGGAAATAACAAGAATTAAGAATTAAATGTCTAGCTAATTATATGATACCTATCAAACTGGTTTGACATCAATAGACATTAAAAGTCCATGTCTTTGTGTAGACAATAATTTCTTTTCATAGGAGTTTAAGTTACCAACCTTCAAACCCTTAGTTACATAGTTGAAGCATCCTACATCTTTAGCTTTAGTCTGGTTTAGTATTGCTTTGCTATTATAACTAAAAGCCTTTGACAATTTGTTTAGTTATTAGATGGCCTTCTGTGTTATTTTTTATGTCTCTTTTAGGGAATCTTTTATTTCCACTATCTGACATATTTTTTTAATGTGTCGTGATTTTCTTTTTCAGAAAAGTAAAAACCAATAAATTTTTAGTGTTTTTAATACAGAAGCTCTTCTTCTTGTCAATAAAAATGGGTTCTGTCAGTCACAGGCATATATATAAACATCCTGATCCAGGCTTGATTTGATATCCCATTAAAGCTAACCTGAATACTTGAATAACAATTAGGATAAAAAAGAAGGAATCTTAAGGAAAAGTAGTACTGATAGTCCTGATGTTGGAGTTCAGTAGTGGGAACTTAAATTCAGCTTGGTGGTAAGATAAATGAATGCCACCTGATTCTCAGTTGTCTGTCTATAGTTCTTTGTTTTCTACATGGGCAATGAAAGTAGCGGAACTGACTTGCCACTTAGAAACAGTAAACCATTAGAAGGTATGAGATAGAAGAACAAGGTGATAAAAGCTTTGACTTATTCATCATTGCCAGAAAAAAAATTTTTTTTCAATGCTAGTATAGTAATAATGGATTTAGAGTGCAAAGACTAGTTAAAAACTGAAAACTTTTAAGCTAATACATCACTTTTTGTCCTTTTTGTTAAATGGAATATCCGTCTTTGGCTTAAAACTTGCTATTATTTAAAGAAAATGCGAAGAAAAAAATAATTTTACATCATGACCCAGTATATTATGTACATAATTGTATAAATACAAACAAGAATATACATATACACGTAACTACAAGTTACACAAAGTAGTTGTTATTCTTGCTAAGTGCAATGCATTCTGATATTTTCTATTATGTTTCATTTTTTTTAATTGCTATTTGAGACCAGTAAAATTGATTTAATCATTAATGGGGCACAAACTACATTTTCAAAAAATGTTGACTAAGGTTTGTATTAGTATGTAATTAATTGCTTTAAAATTATCTAGCAGTATTTCTAATTTATGTGTAATTTTCTTGGCTATTTGAAGTATTTCCACAAGTTGTTGAGATTACTATTTGTCCATTGTCATATGTGAAATCTGCATGTGTCGTTGCTGCGAATTGCAAAATGAGAAGAGTAGCAGAAGTCACTTCCTATTTCCCAACAGTCTGGCAGAGAGCATGTGGACTTAATGCTGCATTCATTCTAAAGTACACCTGCTCTTATAATAAAGGCCCTGAATTCAAGGAAACAGGTTTCCTGTAGCTTTGACCTTTTCAGTTATTTGGTACTTTCTCAAAATTCATGCCACGCAGTTGTTCTCCGATTTTAATCTCACATTTTAGGCAACTTATCTAATATAGTTGAATTTTAATAGTAGACCAAATGGCATACAAGATATTTTTTGTCTTTTGTAATCAGCTCTTTAATAGCATATTGCTATTACATAGGGAAAATACCCTTTATATACTATTTTATAATTGCGTTTGACAAGTACTTGTATGTTTTCTTTCTCAGTCCTCCTCATAATTCCAGTGAGGTCTGAAGGGCATTTTTATGATGTCTCTTTTGCTGTAAGGAAACAGGTTTGAGTATCTAACTGATGGAATTTAATTTTTACTTACCCTTTTTTTCTAGGAATAATTTCTAAATTACACATATTCAGAAGCCTGAATTAAGTGTTTTAGCTATTTTCTTTAGGTTCACTGATCTGTTACTGGTTTGCGATTTCCATGGTGTTGGCAGGGCATTGAAATTGACCATTCTAAATGGGTTTCCTGCTTTGCCATCTTACAGGCCCTGGCCTATTTTGAGCAATTAAAGATCTCCCCAAATGCCTGGCAGGCATGTGCAGAAGCTTTAGCCCAGAGGACATACAGGTAATTAAAATAAAATTCACATGACTCTTAGAAGACTTTAAATTTCTGTGAACTTGACAGGACTGTTGAATTTACCTGTATCTGGAGAATGTTTTTATAAATACATTTTATTACTGTGTTTTGAGAAACCATTCAGTGTAGAAATGAGAAAAATAGCAAACTAATAATTTGGCCTTTTTAAGATAGTAAAACTATCTTCTGCCTTATGCTGTGTACCTCACAGCAGATCTCAACTGGAATATAGTACAGTAAAAATTTCCTTATCTTATGATACTAGTGATAGTTGTTTTCTTAAAAATTTGGTAAAAGAGGTAATCTTGAATTATATATATCTTAATTTTTTAATTTTAATTTTAAGTATATAAGCATTTAAATACCAGTCTTGATATTTGACCAAGGTCTTGTCTTTGTGTATATGCCACTAGCATTCGCTTTGTCATTCTTATGTTGGTCAAACCCATAATCCATTTGGGCCTCTAGTGGATTGAGGTACAATGAATGCAAGTTCCTATACTTTCCTCTTCAAGTCTTCTGGTTATGTAGCCTACATCACACATGTACAAGGTTCCCCCCCAGGCCCTGCAATGACTTTCTATGAAGTCTTTCTAAAGACTTCAACATAATTTTTACAAAAATAAGAACTCTCATCATACTTATTTTATTAGTTTATAATAAAATTAAGTTACTTAATTACAAAAAAGGTACACTTGGCATAGTGAAGCCTGGAGACACAACTGACGAGCTGTAAGCAAATAACTTGCTGGTGGAAGTAGAAGTTCCTGCGAGTTAGTGATGGCTCTTCATGGAGTTCTCGGCATGCCGTGGTTATCAGTCACTATGTTTTTACAGTTGAAACCAAGTGCTGCAGTTTAGTGAAGAAGTTGGTTTTGAGAACATCTATATGTCTTAGCATAAATGAGGGCTGGCTTTTATTTAAAGGCTTCTTCTAGTTTTTTTTTGTTTTTTTTGTTTTTGAGAGGAAGACCTAAGTCTTGTATAAGTATTTAAGGCTTCAATATCATCTGTGGTAAGGATAGAAACCCTAAGGTCTTAGAAGAGATACTAATTAAACCTAACTTAAAAATTTTGCAAGATTAAGTTTTATCTTATGTGTGAAAATATTTTGTTTGGTTAATTTATGTTGTCTAAATGAAGATAACATCTCTAGTCTTGTACTGTCCATTTAGCTTTATGTATTTAAAATTTGTTCCTTGACAAAACCTAGCTCAAACCAGTTATCTTAGATGAATAGATTATTGTTCACTAAAAGGACTTTGTCAGAGTTTGTAGCTGGCTCACTGCAACTCTGTATCACCCCTAGAGAAACAGTCCAAAGTAGATAATTGCCAGATACTGGGTTTGGCTCCCATTTTATAGGGGCAATATATTTTTAACTTGGTTTTCTGTATGAATTTTGAGGCTAGACTGCCAGTTCAGGAGACTCTGATTGTTTTAGATTGGCTGCAATAGAATTGTCTGGGGTTGAATTTTAAGTATGACTTTGATGACCATCTCTGATTTAACTCAGTCTCTGGCTCTTTTACCATTTGTCATTTTAACATCTAGCCTTTCTATTGTAAAATGTAGGAGTTGTTCCAGGAATCCTAACAACTAGAATTTAGGAGGAATGTCTTATATTTGCAAAGCAGCATACTTAAGGTGCATCTTAACTTTTTTGTGTTTTCTGCTTGCCATAATTTAGTGGAAATATTGAATATTGTATATTTAAATTTTTCTTAGCTTTTTTATTCATTAATATTTTACCTTTGATTTGTTTTCCCCAATTCATATTCTGTTCATCTAATTTTCTTTTTTTCCCCCAGTGATGATCACATAAAGTTTTTCTGCTTTCAAGTATTAGAACATCAAATTAAATACAAGTAAGTCTTTTCTCACTGTTTGACTCGGAGATTTGTGAAAAGAGGCCATTCTTTTAAAATTAGTTTTTCTTTCTTTGAGGAAACCATAATACAGGGTGTAAATTAACAATATATGTCACATCTAGTTTATAGATGTGTTTTGATTTATCCCAAGTGTTTTCAAAATACTGAGTTTGTTGGTTACATGTAAAAATCCAACCACTTCACAGGAAAAAAATAGATTTCTAGCTTCTCTGGAAACATCAAACATGGCAACACCAAGTCTTCATGACAGCTCTGTTAGTGGCAGTATGGACTCTTATATTTAGAGCCTGCCTTAATTAAGCAAAAACAATGAATCACTGCTCAGAAGATCCTTACTTTGCCTCTTTATTTATTCTGTAAACCACAGACCTCAGAACATGGACATATTTCTATTTGAAAAATTGTGTAGCTGCCATTTTTTCAATATGAACTGAACCACAAATTAAACTAATATCAATATTGATACCCCACCTCTATTTCACCCCTATCTTTTCCTTAAAGCAGCGATGAGAGGCATTATCATTTTAGGTAGTTTAGATAATTGAGTGCTATACAATTTTTATTTTTCAAATATATAAGAGGCTCTTTTTAAAACTGCAGACACCAAGTATAGCCATTATTAATTTTCTTCTCTATTTTGAACAGATATTCGGAACTAACTACTGTTCAACAACAACTAATTAGGGAGACGCTCGTATCTTGGCTTCAGGCTCAGGTAAAATAATGATTTCATTCAGTACCTCAAATTACCGGAAATTTAAATTTTCATTTTTGCAAGAGTTTGAAACTTTACTCAAAAATGTTGATCATTTATCCTCTGTTTAATCTTGTAACTTTTTAAGAAAGTGCTTGTTTTGAAGATCATAGGTAGAAGAAAACTTAGCAATAATTTTAAATTATATTAGGTACTGAAACTGTCATGCTTTCCATGACACGTGGAAACTTTTGTTATAAAATATAATTTTTTTTAACTGCTTGAGAAAAGCAGCTTTTCTGCCCACTCTTAAAGGTGAGCCCTCTTAGACAGCCTCTTCAACAAAGAGCCCTTTTCAAAGGGGCCAGTAGAGTTTCTTTATTCACAATATGTTCTTTTTTTAAAGTGTGTTTGAATCTTTTCAATTTACATTTAATTTTATGGACTGTTTCTCTGTTTGTCAGATGCTGGCTCCCCAACCAGAGAAGACTTTTATACGAAATAAAGCAGCCCAAGTCTTCGCCTTGCTTTTCGTTACAGAATATCTCACTAAATGGCCTAAGTTTTTTTTTGACATTCTCTCAGTAGTGGACCTAAATCCAAGGGGAGTAGATCTCTACCTCCGAATCCTCATGGCTATTGATTCAGAGTTGGTGGATCGTGATGTGGTACATACATCAGAGGCAAGTAACTCCCCATTAATTTTTAGTTTCCAGTGCAGATTTTGTAGGAGATAATGGGCTCAAAATGAAAGGAGCATAAGTCTTATTTTTGAGATGAACTTTCTTAATAATCACAGATTTATTTACCATTTTGAATTCTATTTTACAAACGAACTTAAACTTGGGTTTGTTTTTATTTTCCGGGTAGGTGTAAGTTGAAATTAGAGTATTACTTTAGATTTTTTTTTTTTTTAACTAAGTGAGCACTTTTTCTGGTGAAATATACAAATTGATTTTCTCCTATGAATTTGTAGGGATATGTGGTATATTTACTGCTAGTATATATTCACTGAATGAGAAAGAAGTATTACTTATGAGTCAGTGCTGGGTTCTTCTGTATGCTCAGTGGCATAGCCCATCACCTTAGTCTTTATTTTTTAATTACCCAACATAAACTTCTTATTCTTAAAGAACACAGTAGGAATAGGTTAGTCCAAGTTATTTTAAGGTCATTGAATATCAAACATATTGATGCATATTTATAAAGGGTATTATTCATTTAAGTTATTTCCATTCTGTTTAAGTATCCTGTTTGCATAATATTGAGAAATAACATTTATCACAGCGCTTAAGAATTCTACGTAATGCTTATTTATAGTTTATGTTTAATAAGAGATTAAGTCTGGCACTGAGGAGTAAAACGGAAAGAGGAAATAGAATCACAGGATGTTTTTAGAGTTAATCAATAGGAAACAGTGTCAGGGAGTGTCTTAACAAGTCTGGAAGTTCAGTGGTAAGGTAATTACTGTGCAGCTATTTCGATGTCAAATATTATGAGGTGATCTACTTTGATTGCATATAAGGTGTTTTGTTTTTTTAGGAGGCTCGTAGAAATACTCTAATAAAAGATACCATGAGGGAACAGTGCATTCCAAACCTGGTGGAATCATGGTACCAAATCTTACAAAGTTATCAGTATAGTAATTCAGAAGTGACATGTCAGTGCCTTGAAGTAGTTGGAGCTTATGTCTCGTGGATAGACTTATCCCTTATAGCCAATGATAGGTGAGTGAGTATACGTATATATTTTTAAATACAAACCTGCAAAAAACAGTATGTCAAACTCATGAATTTGAAAAATATAACAATTATATTCCCTATTCCCCCATTGCCAGGTTTATAAATATGCTGCTAGGTCATATGTCAATAGAGGTTCTACGGGAAGAAGCATGTGACTGTTTATTTGAAATTGTAAATAAAGGAATGGATCCTGTTGATAAAATGAAACTAGTAGAATCTTTGT
Source organism: Macroglossus sobrinus (assembly GCA_004027375.1). Classification (NCBI taxonomy): domain Eukaryota; kingdom Metazoa; phylum Chordata; class Mammalia; order Chiroptera; family Pteropodidae; genus Macroglossus; species Macroglossus sobrinus. Next base: position 478,663 of record PVKZ01000298.1, read on the forward strand.
GTCAAGTGTTACAGTCTGCTGGGTTTTTCAGCATTGACCAGGTCAGTAGATTTGTATATAAAGTTTTGAAAATTGTTAGAACACATTAGGATAGGTAGCAATTCAAATATGCTTTGTTTTCCTTTCCATTTTTTTTCATGTTGGAAACTCTCCTTGAGATTATACTAATGAAACACTGTATCCAGAAAGTCATGTTAACTGTAGCATTTGCCTCGGACAATATATTATGCCAGTTCTTAAAGATCTGGGATGGTATCTGAAGCTGTGTATTTTTAACAAACCCCCAGTAATGCCAAAACTGCTGGTCCATGGACTGTACTTTTAGTAGTAAAGAACTATACTATGTACAGCAGTGTATTTTGACCAGAATTAGACTTAATTATACATGTTATATTTTCACTGTACTTTTGAATTTTTACTCATTTGAGCTGTTAGAATTAACCTGAACAGAGTAAGGAGTCTGGGTGCAATAAATTAGTAATTTAGAAACAGAATTTGAAGATTTTCATTTTAATTTTACCAGTGACAGAGATAAAGAATCACTAAGAAATATTTGTATTGCCGATTTGACGGTGATACGATTCTAGTTTTCCTTGCTGACAGATGAATAATAGTGTGTTTTACATTGCTAATAATTATATCTAGCCCCTGGTAAAAGACCTAAAATGGTGAAGGTAAAATCTCTTTCTATAGAAGAACATCATAAGGATAATTAATGAAAAAAATCTAAGTTTGCGTTCTGGCTCTAACACTGATAAGAACTTTAGCAGGTAATTGTAATAGCAGTATCTCTGCAGCATAGTTAGGCTCAAATTAAGTAGTATCAGAAAGGACTATTGTAAATTGTTGAACATACTGTAATATGGCAGCATTAACTTCATTAGAGCATATCTAAATTCAACAGTTTAGGGAGAAGGTTCTCAAACCACACATTTCTGTTTTTAAGCTTTTATAAAGTTGGAAATGTCTACAGGACTATAATCATTAAAAATAGTTATTTTAAAGAGTACTAGTGGATAATAATAGAATCATTCAAATTCTAACAATTTCTCAGTCAAATGATAGAATTGTTAAGTGATGTTAGTTTAAAATTGAATCCTAAAATTGAATGGCACTCGATTCATAATAAAGTTTGGGGCTTTCCGTCTTACTCTTAGGTGGGTGGTTTTAAATTGAGGTCTGTCTTGATTGCTTTTAAGGAGGAAGATGTTGACTTCCTGGCCAGATTTTCTAAACTGGTAAATGGAATGGGACAGTCATTGATAGTTAGCTGGACTAAACTAATTAAGAATGGGGATATGAAGAATGCTCAAGAGGCACTACAAGCTATTGAAACAAAAGTAGAGCTGATGTTGCAGCTACTAATTCATGAGGACGATGATATCTCTTCTAACATTATTGGATTTTGTTATGATTATCTTCATATTTTGAAACAGGTGAGTCCTTGTTTTGATCTCTAGACGAGCTATAGAGAATTGGAAAATAACAGGAAAAATGAAAATAATTTTCTTTTTTTTTTTTAACTTTTAGCCAGAAAATCGAAGTGGCCAGATTCTAACAAGCTTCAGAATTAGTTATAGGTTTAGCTTATTTTTTTCATTTATGAATTTGTGTTTATTTCTAAACACAGTAGAAATTTTGTTAAACATGGTTTATTATTTTAGTTATATATACATCATTTCTTATAAACAGTTTTTTACAATTAAAACTTTCCTCCTAGAGAATTGCTTCCAATAAGAACTTAAAATTAGAAGGTATTAATCTCTATATCATAGCATATTTCCTTTTAAAGAATTAGTAAATTATCATTATAACATTAGATGTGAGAACCATTTCTATTTTATTTATATTGTTTTAGTTGAATTAAGTCAAGCTTAAAATAATTTTTTTCCAATTAACTTCTGTCTGTTATAAATATAACACATAGCTGCATGAATACTTTAAGAAATTTTAGGCAACGTGGAAAGGTATAAAGAAAGTTAAAATCACTATTGGTAATCCCAGTGGGCATCTCATTGTAGATTCCTAGACGTTTTTTTCTTGCTTTATTTATAAACAAGGTGATATCGTACTTTACTGTCCTATAACCTGTTTCTTTGCTGAACACGTAAGTATCTTTAAAAAAACAACTTAATCTATATGTCTTTGCCTATATGTCAAGTTATTTACTAGAATTGGAATTGCTAGATCTTAGGTTAAGAACATTTTAAACATAGAAAGGGGCTGCTAAACTGCCTTTCAAAAAAGTTGTGTGCATGCTTTTAAAAATCTTAATTGATTAGAAAAATATTCTGATAAGTATAATTTTAGGAAACCTAATAAATTATTGCTTTCTTTTTAACAGCTTACAGTGCTCTCAGATCAGCAAAAAGCTAATGTAGAGGTAACTGACTTCTTTTTGCTTCTTTTAAATTAATAATAGTATCTGTGTCTGCAATCTATCTTGAAATTTAGCTTAATTTTTAATTTTATGAAATTAAAGAAAATTGAGAAAAGATATTTTATTCCTAATTTTAGGCAATCATGTTGGCCGTTATGAAAAAATTGACTTATGATGAAGAATATAACTTTGAAAATGAGGTAAGAATTTTGCATTAAGGAGAAATCAGTTTTAATTTTATTTACTTACATCAAATTGGTATTTCAAGTTTTGATCATTTTAGAGTTTTTTAAAGCAAAAAAAATATTTTTTAAAATTTGTCATATTGATGTCAACTTTAGGTAAAATTAATGAAAGCCTCATAATCCTTCATTTTTGGTCCCTTTTTAAAATACTTAGTAGCATCAAACTTTATAAAATATTGATTATCAGTATTATTGGTGATCATATCTCACTTTGTATTTAATGAGTGATGAGTTGAGGCTGGGTTAGTGGACCTGAGGTCATAAGTGTCTGTGGAAGAGTGGGTCTGAGGCATTTAGCTGCCTGGACTTGTTCTGGTCAGAAGTCTTGTTTAGGGTTGCCAGTGAGTTAGCTTCTCATCGAACAGAAGGGTTATCAGGTGCTTTCTGGTAACTAGTATTTAGCTGTGTGCTGAAGTGTCGTATTCCTTACTTTGAGCATTTAAATACTTTAGACTATAAAAGGATAATGGTGGTGATAAGCAACACTGCACTTTCAAAGTGCCAGGATCGTTGCATCAGTAGCTTTAGTCAGACAACATTACAGTTTTTACAGTGGCCATAAAGATAGAAGGAGTATAAATAAGGTATGAAAGTTCTCATAAAGTCCATTGTGAACCCATTCTGGCTCTAGACTCTGTCTTTGACCACCTTCCTGTGCTGTTTCTGGCTCTAGGCTTTCAAGGTCTAGGACTGTGTCGTGAGCAGAAGGGGAAAGGCTACTAAGTTTTTCTATGTAAATAAATCTTGATAAAAAACAAAAGTGATTAATTTGTAAATGTAGAAAACTAATGACAGTTCACCATTTACATGAATTTTAAGGTCTTTTAAGTTTTTAAAATGAGAATTTAAAAATACATCATAGGGTGAAGATGAAGCCATGTTTGTAGAATATAGAAAACAACTGAAGTTATTGTTGGACAGGCTTGCTCAAGTTTCACCAGAGTTACTGCTGGCTTCTGTTCGCAGAGTTTTTAGTTCTACACTGCAGTAAGTTTGTTACTGTTTTTATAATAAGTAACCCTTTTTTCTCCCTGATGATGATCTACAATAAGTGATTCATTTGACATATTAATTTGTCTGACTGATTAAGATCTTATGTGTATCTCTGAAATGATGCACTTATCTCCTTTAGTAATCTTGATCTTTGTGGGGAAACACTGCTTTTTGAAACATAAGCAATAAAATGAATTATATCAGTTATTCCCTCTTTTATGGTATAAATTATGTTGCCTGGCAAAATTTAACAATTGCTATGACTTTTTAATAATTACCTTTATCCTGTGTTTCACTAGTGGTATAGAGAGTATATATTCAGATCTTAGTGACTTGTTATACCTTGGTAGGAATTGGCAGACCACACGGTTTATGGAAGTTGAAGTAGCAATAAGATTGCTGTATATGTTGGCAGAAGCTCTTCCAGTATCTCATGGTGCTCACTTCTCAGGTGATGTTTCAAAAGCTAGTGCTTTGCAGGATATGATGCGAACTGTAAGTATACTGAAGATAATTTGTTTTAAACATAATTTTTCTGTTTTCACTATAAGCTAATTGGGAGTTTCTTATTAGAGCTTAGTATCTGTTAATGCTGGGGCATTTTGATGTTGCAATAAATAAGGATTTCTTAACTTTTTCTGCTTCAGTTGGTAACATCAGGAGTTAGTTCCTATCAGCATACATCTGTGACATTGGAGTTCTTTGAAACTGTTGTTAGATATGAAAAGTTTTTCACAGTTGAACCTCAACACATTCCATGTGTACTAGTAAGTATATATTTTACTCTCAATTTTTATTTTTCATGTACTTCATTTGTTGAGTAGATAATATTGTCTTTTATGACTTTTTCCAGAACCAAAAGTTCGAAAATTTTTTTAATGCACTGAAACTAAACCCTCCTCCATTTTTTTAAAATGAACAATTTCTATCTAATCAGTCACCTAGAACAAACCTTCAAGAGACTATTTGTGTGTTATATAGGATTACTTATTAATGTACACCTGATTCCTGCCTTCTAGGAGCTAAGTAAAATTTGGTGTAAATAAAAATGTGTCACGACAATAGCAAAAGTCCAGAAATAGTAAAAGTGTTTGTTTCTTCAGATGGCTTTCTTAGATCACAGAGGTTTGCGACATTCTAGTGCAAAAGTGAGGAGCAGAACCGCTTACCTGTTTTCTAGATTTGTCAAATCTCTCAAGTAAGTACAAAATTTCAGCTATTATGTTTAGTTTTTATTTTTAAGGTTATTAAATGAGACAAATTATTTTCTAAGAGCCTGTGGTAGATTTTTTTTTCTGTTCTAAGGCATTTTTTAAATTGAGTATTTTTTGTATAATATTATGACTTCTTTCCTTCTCGTTATCCATTTACTTTGTTCATCGTTAAAAAGTGATTTATTTGCATCCTTTTATATGTAATGCTAATCACTAATGACATTATGTAATTACTTATTTAACCAACACTTTTCTTGCCATGGATCAGTAGTGTATTCTTTAAAAATACATTTTTTAGCTTATTCTGTTTTGCATTGTATTCTTTACTAGTACCAGTTTTTGGTATGAAAACTACTCATCTTAGGCTTATAAGGTTGTAATTTTTAAAAATCATCGCTAGTCTTAATAATCACATGTGTTTAGCTTAGAACTGAACTTTTTCTTAGTTCTGCCTTAAAGTAAGAGTTGGTATTTTTAGCAACTTGCAAGCACTGTTATTTATGTGATTTATTGTGATTTTTCTTTTTGCCTATATTCAGTAAACAAATGAATCCTTTCATTGAGGATATTCTGAATAGAATACAAGATTTATTAGAGCTTTCTCCACCTGTAAGTATCTGTTAAATATTGGTGAAGTATTTTATAGAGAAGAAGAAAAATCAATTTCAGATTTTTATTTAATACCATGGTCATTTTAGCCATTCTCAGTGACTGCTACTATTTGACTGCAATTTTTCTGTGTTTAACTTTTTAAGCTTGGTGTAAAAATATTTAAATGCTGGTTGATCTGAATGTTTTGGTGTCCATTTCATTAGAAAGATTTAGGTTGAGATACTTTCTAAGCACATTTTGACTGATAAATGTTTTTGTGTAAAGCAAAATACTGACATCAACTCATTTTTTTTTCCCATTTTGATAAGATACTACTAGAGCTGCCACTTGAAAAGTGTTGAACAAAAAATAACACTTGCTCTTTTAAGTAAATATCAGTATTTAGGATACAAAGGTTATACAATTTCACTGCACGAAAGGTTACTAGTGAATTATATGGTTAAATTATCTTTGCCTACATACTACAAAAACCTGTATGTTAAAGTGCTTCACTGAGTTAATATCAGTTTTCCTTGGCAGTTCATAGTAACCTGTTCTGAGTACGTTATACTTCTATAGCTACTTTATCTTTGTGTTCTCAACTGTTAGAGCAGTTATTGGTCCTGGGGTACTTAATAAGTGCTTTGGTTACTTCCTAATCAGGACATTTCTTTTTTAAAGAGATGAGAGACTTTTTTTTTTTAACAAATTTATTTATTTTTTATGGTGACATTGGTTAACTAAATCCAATAAGTTTCAGGTATATACTTCAACAGTGTGGCATACATATATATTTACACTGTATTCACCTCCCATAGTTAGATTTCTTTCTGTCACCACATATTTGACCCCTTTTACCCTGTCTACCTCCCTCCTCCTTCCCTATCCTCTACCTTCTGGTAACCACTAGTCAGTAGTCCACGTCCGTGAGTCCTGTTTGTCCGGTTCATTTGTTGCTTTTAGGTTTATATCCCACATATAAGTGATACTATGTAATTTCCAACTTTTTCAGTCTGGCTTATTTTGCTTAGCATGATTATCTTGAGGTCCATTCAGGTTGTCAGAAATGGCAGTATTTCATCTATTCTTATGGCTGAGTAATATTGCATTGTATATATGTACCACAGTTTCTTCAGCCCGTCTTCTATCTTAGGACACTTTGGTTGCTTCCATGTCCTGGCCACTGTGAATAGCGCTGCTATGAACATCAGTGTGCAAATATCATTTCAGATATGGGTTTTCAGGTCTTTGGGGTAAATGCTCAGTAGAGGGGTTGCTGGATCATATGGTAGATCAATTCTTAGTTTTTTGAGGAACCTCCATACTATTTTCCATAGTGGCTGTACCAGTTTGCAGTCCCACCAACAGAGTATAAGGATTCCTTTTTCTCTGCATCCTCTCCAATGTTTGTTATTACTTGTCTCATTGATAACAGCAATTCTAATAGATAGGAGATGATATCTCATTGTTGTACTTGATGTACTGTTTAATAATGAGTTGATGTGACAGATTACATCTCCCCTCCTTTTTCACTTAACTCTGCTTAATTGAGAAGAACTAAAAGAAACTTCAGCACAACTAAATTTCATTTTAGGAGAATGGTTACCAGTCTTTGTTGAGCAGCGATGACCAACTATTTATTTATGAGACAGCCGGAGTGCTGATTGTTAATAGTGAATACCCAGCAGAACGGAAGCAAGCATTAATGAGGAATCTGTTGGCTCCACTAATGGAAAAGTTTAAAATTCTGTTAGAAAAATTGATGCTGGCACAAGATGAAGAAAGGCAGGCATCTCTAGCAGACTGTCTCAACCATGCGGTTGGATTTGCCAGGTGAGCGTGATTACAATTGAACTTATAAAGTGAATGTGTCTACACAAACAGAACCATTTCTTAGAATTGAGCAGATATATCCATGTTTCCAAAGCTGAATTATCCAGAGAATTGTCTAAACTTGTCTAGTGTATTAGAAGATTTAGCTGAAGAACATTCTGCATTTCTGCCTTGACAACAATCTAAATCCTTAACTCAGAATTTTTTTGGTATAAATTGATCCTTTATTTAAGGGGATTAGCTAAAATATTTGTCTATCAATGACATATTGGGACATCTTGAATCAGTATTGATACCCAAATAGAAAGTCCTGAGGCTTCTTTTTAGCTATTGCATTTAGTGTCCTGAAGACCACTAAAGCTGCTGTTTCTTTCTACCCATATTTTTTATTGGCAAAGGATAACAGCACGAACATTATAGTGATTGGTAATTAGAAGCTATATAGAGAAATTATAGACTTCAGTGCAAAAGATAATATTAGGTGGTATAAATAACTTGATTCTAAAGTTATTTAGAATGGAATTGGGTAGTTTGTAGATTGTGTAGCAGGACAGCCTAGTCATAGTAAGTGGATTTTTCCCCTGGAAAAAACTGGAAGCAATAGTTCACAACTAACCATATTAAATTAAAGATAGATGTTAATTGTGACATGGGAAATAAACAGCTTTATCAATTTTGTACTTTGTCGTGCATTGTTTTTGATTACTCCATAAACTTTAAAAAAATAAAGTTAAAAATAGTTGCCTGATTTTGCTTACATAGTCGAACCAGCAAAGCTTTCAGCAACAAGCAGACTGTGAAACAATGTGGCTGTTCCGAAGTTTATCTGGACTGTTTACAGACATTCCTGCCAGCCCTCAGTTGTCCATTACAAAAGGATATTCTCAGAAGTGGAGTTCGCACTTTCCTCCATCGCATGATAATTTGCCTAGAGGAAGAAGTTCTTCCCTTCATCCCATCTGCCTCAGAGCACATGCTCAAAGATTGTGAAGCAAAAGACCTTCAGGAGTTTATTCCTCTTATCAACCAGATTACAGCCAAATTTAAGGTACCCCAAGCATCTCCTACCTTAAAGATAAAGATTAGATGTATTTATCTTTAGATATATTTTGGCATTTGCCTCGGCTTTTTTTTTTTTTTTTTTATGAGTTACTTGAGGGCCTGGAATATATGTATTATTATCATCCCCAATGTCTAGCATACTGCCTGACACATAGGACATGCTTAATAAATGTTTTAATAAAAACAGACATCTGCTCTGTGCAGTAGAAGAAAACTATTAGTCTGCTATTTTAGAAGAGCAGTTAAAAACAGAATTAGGTCTAAAAGAGGTAAATAAGCATTTTAATTTAGGTGCCCACACAGGAGTCTGAAAGTAATTCAGTGCTAAAGTCAGTTTTATATACAAGGAAATCTAATTTAAGTATAAACTGGCTATTAAGAATGGCTAACACTTACATAGTGCTTTCTGTGTTCAAAATCTAAGTATTTTCTTATACACTGATTCATTTGATTTTTGTAACAATTCTATGAGATAAGTATTATATTTTATAGATGAAGAAATTGAGACACAGAGAAGTTAAGGAATTTGTCCAACACATAAAGCCTAAGAGCCCAATCATATAAATTCATTAATAATATAGCAATAGAATTCATTTTTGAGAATTTAATTTCAGAATATTCCACAATCAAGAATACTTGATTGTGAAATATGTCTGACTCTGTCATTTTGAGCTGTATCTTGAACTGTAGGAAATGGTTTGAACTTAATGATCTTGGAGCTTTTAATAATTGATATGCTATGTAGATTTTGTTTTAACATTGATATTTGCTAACTTAATTATGGAAATATATCCTAAATAGAAATTCTAGAGAAGGGCTTTTATAAAACATGTTTTTTTCTAAGTTTCATTTATTTTTTTAATTGAGGTATACTTGGCATACAACATTATATTAGTTTCAGGTATATAAAGCATGATTCAGTATTTGTATATATTGCAAAATGATCACCCCAATATGACCCATTTACACCAGACCTATTTACACATTGTTACAGAATTTTCTTCTTGTAATGAGAGCTTTTTTTAAGAACTTTTTAAGATTGCTCTTAGCAACTTTCAAATATGCAAGAGGATTATTACTAGGTTTTATCATAATAACTTCCTTACTCATTTCTAAAGTAGTAATAGTTTTTTATCTTCAGATACAGGTATCCCCATTTTTACAACAAATGTTCATGCCTCTGCTTCATGCAATTTTTGAAGTGTTGCTCCGACCAGCCGAAGAAAATGACCAGTCTGCTGCTTTAGAGAAGCAAATGTTGCGGAGGAGTTATTTTGCTTTCTTGCAAACAGTCACAGGCAGTGGAATGAGCGAAGTCATAGCAAATCAAGGTGGGGATGCATGTGATATCAAATTGTATGCTTAAGTCCTTGTCACAGTTATATATCTACATGAGCAAGAGGTATTTGAAGCATACACTGCTTTTGGAGTGGTTGTATGTTGGTCCCTAGAATGACAGCTCATTATTATCATGGTAGAAATTACCTTCATGTAGAGAACCTTAAAATTAATTTGTATTCATTCCCTTTTTCATAAGGCAGTATTCTTTAATTGGTTCTTTAGTAGCATAAATAGCATGGTGGCTGCTTGCCAGAATTGACTGGACACAGGAGGAGTCTTACTGAGCAATTTGACGTTTTGAAATTAAAAATACATGGGACTGTATAGATCAACATAAAAAATTTTGCAATAGAGGAGATCCAGAGGGTAAGATAAGGGAATAGTGATTTTTCAGTGCTTTATTCTTAAAATTAAGGAGCCCAATTAATAAAACTTGAGGGATCCTACCAACTTTGTAAATCTTTTTATCTTGTTACTTTATGTGGAATGAGAGCTTTAGGTTGCCTTTCTTGTTCTTTTAGAAATTAAACTCAAAGATTTTTTTCATTGTAGGTGCAGAGAATGTGGAACGAGTTCTGGTTACTGTTATTCAAGGAGCAGTCGAATATCCAGATCCAATCGCACAGAAAACATGTTTTATCATCCTCTCTAAGTTGGTGGAACTCTGGGGTAAGATGATTTTTTAAAAAAACTTCATTCCCCAACCTGTTTCCTAAGACTCTTAAGTGAATAAATGGAACCCTAGTCCTCATGTCAGCAGAGGCTGGGAAATGATTTTCCCTAGTGATAAGTTAATTGACTCTTTTTTTACGAGATGCAAATCTGAATTCTCTTGACAGGTGGTAAAGATGGACCAGTGGGATTTGCTGATTTTGTTTATAAGCACATTGTCCCTGCATGTTTCCTAGCACCTTTAAAACAAACCTTTGACCTGGCAGATGCACAAACAGTATTGGTAAGCACCTAGGAATCTTTGTTTACCTTGTGTAGATCTCATGTACTTTGACTCACAATTTCTTCTTCAATGCCAGATTGATTATATTGGGTGTCATAACTTTTAAAAATTAATTTCAAGTTAGGGTTCAGTTTTTAAAGATTGATGAAACCTTTTGAAACTTTTTATGGAGTCTTACTAAATCTCGATGCTAAAGTTAAATATATAAAATTCAGCTCCTACAACTTTATCAAGACTCTTTTTTTAGGACCATGAAAAAGGATACATGATACCAACATTCTTTAAAGTCGGGTTGAGTTTAGCTTCCTACTACTACATTCATTATAAAACTTCTGCCTAATATTTTTTTCTATTAAGAGTAACTTTCTCTTCCTTGTATGATAGTTTCTCCAAGTATCATCTTCAGAATACTTAATGTCAGGCAGTTGCCTTTTAGTCACTTCCCCACAACCTAGTAAAAGCTAGATTTCCTGATTATAATTCACCACATTAAAACAACATTTTATTTAATTTTCTGTCCAACCCCCTTATTTTCCTTCCTCCTTCCTCTCCTTCATCCTTTCTTGTAGGTTAATGAGCAGTGGCCAGGGAAATAAAGAGAAAAGTTGGATCAGTAACCAAGAATTGACTATATTAAAATTCTTAAACTTGTTTTACACAGGCTTTATCAGAGTGTGCAGTGACACTGAAAACAATTCATCTCAAACGGGTAAGCTTTGAACTCCCTGCCCATTCATTTTCAGTTCACACGTATATTTGTTAGGGTTTTAATTGTGTGTGCCTTGTCTTGTTCTTAAAAGCTATATCTTTCATAAAGGTTAATTAACTTCATTTCCAACCAGTTGGGATTAGAGGGAGTATCAGTATACATTATTGTCCTTTATGTTTTGAATAACAAGAAAGGTTAAAATGTTATGTTTTTGTTTGACAAAGAATGTGAAAAATCTTAAACAGAATGTCAGGTTAGTTTCACTATCTAGTAGGCTCTTTACAGCTAGATTTCCCCAACTTCTTAGTATTACAATTGGTTAGAGCACTTTACTACTTCAGAATATCCCGCTCTTTCATGTTAGGCCAATCAGTGATTCGGGGTTGAATCTAGCTGGTGTATTGTTTGTCTTATACAGTATTTTTCAATAACTTGAATTGATTGCCAACATTTAGAACCCTTAGTTACCTTTTTTTAAAGCAAAAATTGCTATCTTCAACTCTTCTCAAAGCCAGTATGCCAATGTAAGACTGACATTTCCACATAGCTGAAGTCAGCTAATGAGCAGCAGCTCTCCTCACCCCCTAAAAAAACCCATGAGTTCTCATTCATAAGTTTCTGTTCAGCCCATTCCTCATTAGAATTTGAATTTTTGATTCTGATAGAGATTTGAAGGGTTTTCAATTCAGTAGCATTTTCTTTATGTCTACTGTCTACTACGGTAAGAGGGCTATGAGTTGGGCAACAGGGGAGCCATATAAAGATGAACAAAAAGTCCTCCAATATTTGTACAGCTTAGAATCAGAGGAGACCAATACATAAATAAGTGAATGAAGTGGGTTAAGTAAGTGCTTTAATAGATATATATTAATAGATCTGTATTAAATGTAATATTGTGAGACTAAAGATGAAGTTTTGCTTATGAAGACATTCTAAGAAAGCCATTAGAAAGAGATGATTTTTTTTTTGATAGACCTTAAAACATGTAGAGTCATTGGACTGACTAGAGGAAGAGCTGGCATTCTGAGCAAAGTGAAGAGGTGTATGAAGACAGATCAGATGTTGCATGATAGATTTGGTAGAAAGTCGTGTCACCGTGTTTAGCTAAAAGTATGGAGGCAGAAGTAATAGCTAAAAACTTTCACATATAGTGAAAGTAAAATGGGACTAGGTATGTTCTATATGAAAAGTTGGGAAGTCAGACAGTAGGGTTATAATTTAGGATAGCTAGGTGGGAAAAAAATGTTCGGAGACCAGTTTGGAATGTGTGTCTACACCAGTTAGAACTAAATGCTGATTTTGGAATCCTGAGTATGTAGTTACTCAAGCTGAAGAGGTCAGAATGAGACTTTTTAAGACCAAGACAGAAAGAACCTTGGCTAAAGCAAGAGTCAAGGAAAAGCTAGAAGCGGAACCAAGGGTATGAAAGCTCAGGGAAGACAGTCACAAGAAAGGAGCTGGGTTGACATTATTGGATGCTAGAGAGGATGAGGAATAACAAGAAATAGAATGGTATTATAGTTCAGAAGTATCTGTCTTATCTTTGGAAGTTCTCAGACACGCATAGAATTGAATCACATAGAATATTATATTTGAAAATGTTTTGTTTCATTTTGTTTTTTCATTTACTCACTTGACTGACTTCCTCTTGAGGTAAGGCTTTCCAAATTAGAAAAAAAAACAAACTCTACTCCATTTTTAAGTGATAACAGTGGGGTTATATGAGATAATGAGCAGTACATGGGCAGTAAGTATAGGGAGAGTAGACTAAAGAAGAAGGTGAAAAGGAAAGTTGAATGGGTCTGAGAAACTTTCACAATGAAACATCACCTCCTCTCAGCTAGGAACTGGCTTCCTTTGAAGGGTCATTAAATTGTGACCTCAATCCATTGCATTAGAGGGCCCGTGAGTCAGGGTAGAGGAGGAAACATAAAGAAATCCTTTGATTCAAGAGCTAGTAGTATTAAACAGGAAATAGATGTTAATGCAGAGAGAAGTGTATTGAGGAGAGATGGATTAATATCATTTTGATAACTTATTTTAAGTTGGACCCGGTTGAGGTTACCAATATATTAATGTCTTTAAGTCAGATTCAAGTTTAAAAGTGAAATTAGTTTGTTTTTGTTTTTGTTTTTTAAGTATTGTGTTTGTTACATTTGCCTTGAGGCCACTCTCTCAGAAACACATTGCTATAAGAAAACCATTTTCAAATTGTATACTAAGTTCCATTGTAGTTGCTAAAATAGGGCAGGGAGTTAGGGGTTAGTTTGTGGAATTATTCTCTCTTCCCTCCACCAAAAAATGCCCCAGAAAACTATTGTTATAGTTTTTAGCATGGAGAAGTACTAGAAGATGGGAATGGAGATAAGTGGTTTTAGAAGTTGATGTTTTTAGTACAGATTTAATCAATAGCAGAGTGGGTGAATAATCCTGTCTTTCTGGGTCTCGGTTTTTTCACCTGGCTACTAAATTTCTGTTCCCTAGTATGTGAGCAGAAAAGGGAGATGCGCTTTTATTGCTATTATCTGTTAACGTTTTGTTCTTTCTTGCTTGTACTTTGTTTGTAAAGGTGGTCATTACCCCAGCTCTGCCCTAGGGCTTCACCTCATGCACCCACAAACACCCTTCCGCCCACCCAGTGGTCGACTGAACAGGAGCCCTTCTTCACTGTCTCCCTTCAGTGCATAGAAGGCTCCAACACTGTGGCCCCTGCATTTGGGAGAATATTTGTTTAAGCTATAGAAGTACATAACTCTGAGTCATATTAAAATGTAGTAAATACTCAGTGGTATTCTAAAAGCTTTACATTTCTGAGCTTATCCAGTCCTCACAATAATTCCATTTTATAGCTGAGGAAACTGAGGATCAGAGAAGTTAAGTAACTTGCCCAGGTTACCAGAAATTTGCCAGAGCCAGGTTGCAGAACACGGCAGTCCAACTCCAAAATCTGTGTTCTTAAATCACAATACCTTATTGTGTTTAAAGTATACATATGCTATTTCCGTTTCTTTTTAAACTTTATTAATGTCAAGGAAGAAAATAATTTAGTTATAATCATCTTTTAATTTTCAGGGCCCAGAATCTGTTCAGTATCTTCAACAAGAATATCTGCCTTCCTTGCAAGTAGCTCCAGAGATAATTCAGGTAAGAGCTGTCTTAGCAGATTTTTTTCCTCTTAATTTAATTAAAGAATTGTGATTGTAGTTTCATCTAAATTTTGATTCAAGAAAGCCAAACTGCATTCAACTTGATATTTTACTGTATATAAGATAGCAAGAGTTCAAACTTCAGGGGGTCTGTGAAATTGAAAGGGAAAATTTGTACTTTTATTTTCACTCAACTTTAACCAAATTTTCATTTTCTGTCACTTTGTCATCAATAGAAATCATAGGTATTTTCATATCACATTAGTTGTAGAGATCTTGAAATATTGTTTAAACTTATCAGTATTTTGAAATTATGAGTTACGGTATGCCACTAGATCTTGCTGTCTGAATAAGTCTTATTATTTTATCATGTCAAAAATATTTTTGATAACTATAAATTCATTACTAGTTTGTAATCTCATGTATTAAAAACATTCTAAAAGGGGTCCAGTTGGCTCTCCCAGACTTCCAAAGGTGATTGTGGCGCACAAACCTCTGTTCTGAAAGTTCGCTCCAGGTAGTTCATTTTATATGTGCCAAGCTTGCGAGTGCTTAATTTGTAAATCTGAAACAATATTTTGAGGTAAGGGGCTGTAAAGCTATCTCAATACTTCTGCACTATTACAAAGTCATTTTTTTAAATGGCATATAGTCATACAGACTTCTTGTCCAGGAACACATAGATCTAATGAGGCATCAAGGTTTCGATTAAAGCTGGAGTTAGAATCTTTTGTGTAGAGTCTAAAAGTTATTTCATAATCAAAGTGATTAATGATATTGTTTTATGAGAGTATTGAAAAAATTGAAAAATAGGATAGATCTCACATAAGAGTAATTATAAAACTTATTTTTAATGAATTTATAGTCTCTTATGACACACCATCTTTTAGATTTTAATGAATTTTTTCAGTTATTGTTACATAAGCCTGTTACAGTATTTTTATGAAAACAATAAATTTCTAATTACTCAGGTGATCTTAACATCAATCAAAAATAGAAATACATCATAAAGTTTTGAATAGCTAATATTCTCCCAGATTGATCAATGAAGCAAAATTATATTTCTATCTAATAATTTGATTGTAAGGATAAAGATGCCTCAGTTCTCTCTGTTTCAGATGCCTACTGACAACACAGTTTTCAGAATTCTTTTGTAGAGAATTCTCTCTTTTTCTTTTGGTCTGTCTTTGCCCAGTTACCTACTAGGTTAGAACAGCCATAGCAATGTAGTTTTTGTCTCAGTCACCCTTCTTAGGCATGAGTCAACCTTTGTCTAGGAGAACCATGTTCTCAAAAGTGAAAGCAGCCTGGCAAGTAGTACATTTGAGAATACCAAATAACCTTTTTTGGTAAGGAACTATTCAGGTTAATTTTGTATAAGTTATAAATACTGTAGATTTGAAGCAATGCGAATGTCTGTTGATGGATGGATGGATAATAGAATGTGGCATATACCATATTAGAATATACACAGTGGAATATTATTCAGACTTAAAAAATGGAAATCCTGTCATATGATAGAACTTGGATGAACCTTAAGGTCTTGATGGTAAATGAAATAAGCCAGTCACAAAAAGACAAATAATGCATGATTCTACTTATATGAAGTATCTAAAGTAAACATACCTTAGAAACACAAAGTAGAATGGTGATGGCCAGGGACTATGGGTTGGGAGAGGGAGGGAAATGGGAATTTTTCAGTGGATATTTGCAAGACGAAAAAATTCTAGAGATCTGTTGCTTTACAGTGTGCATATAGTAAACATTACTGTACTGTACACATAGAAATGGTTAAGATGGTCAGTTTTATGCTTTTACCACAATTCTAAAATAATGCTATGGATTTGAATTCGGATAAATCATAATCATTCTCTTCTCTCCTCCCGGTCCCCCAGGAGTTTTGTCAAGCACTTCAGCAGCCTGATGCTAAAGTTTTTAAAAACTACTTAAAGGTAGGTATTTAAAAGATTGATATATCTTCATATAATTAGGCAACATTTCAGAGCCAAGAGAGAATATATATTATAGGAAACTGTGTCAAACTGTAGTTTGAACAACTGTCACTTATTTTGGGATCTCTTTGCTCAAAAATCAGCTTCTAAGAATCTGCAGTTATAGACGTTATATTTTGGAGTCTTCTGTGAAACCCCTTTCAGCTGAACAAAAGATCATAGAAAGTTAGGAAAGAACACGGAGTGTTTATGTGCCTGAGCATATCCGTATGAAATGCCAGTTTTCTTTTACAGTTTCGTGATGTAATTAAATAGGAGCTAGAGCATGGGCAAAACAAATAATGTTTAAGAGCAGTTGCCTATATTTAGTTGACGGGAAAGAGCTAAAACTATAAACACAGAAGTATGAGTTATTTAGTTATATTCCATGTTGAAACTTTTGAATTATAAAATGGACAAAAAGTAGAGTCCTCAAATTTGGCCATCAAGGCTCTTTTTACATTTGTAAAATCACCGAATTAAAAAAAATAAATGCTCCAAGTTGGCGAGAAGACCAAATGTTTATTTGGTATTCACATTTACAGTTGAATCCATAAGGCAGTACTATCTTGCTTTCACCTAAGTAGTCATTCAGTACTCTTGTTTTTTATGTAACAAGTACTATGGTAACTGCTGCAAATACCGATATGGATGACTTTCCTTGCGCCTAAGGAGCTCATGTTCTGCAGATAAAATTATAGTGTGACAGGATGAGTAACTCTTTTTTATTTTTATTTATTATCTTATTTCAACAAATTTGAGGGCAAAGCACTATGCTAAATGTCTTTGTAGCAGGTAATTTAATGAATGGCTACCTGGTTCTTTTGTCCAAGGCATTCAGCAGAATTTATAAGTCAAGGGGGCTTTGCTGACTAAATAAATGTGCCATCCTTTGACTTTGGTTCTGATCTGTTCCCTTGTCAGTTTTTTCCCCCAGTAGTGGTAGCTTGTCAGCTTAAACTGACAAAAAAGTTTGTGAGAAGAATGTTGAGAATTACTGTTTATCATTGGGAACCCTCCCACTCCCATATCACTTTACAAGCAAAGTGCCTATAGAGGTAACCTCTGCTGAATAATGGACGAGTCTAACTGGATTAAAGGCCTCAAAGAATTGTAACGATTAGAGGTATCTGTAACAATAGATCTGGGTACATTTTAGCAGGCTTGTGCTCCAAACCTGTTTATCTAAACCGCATTTATAAAAAGTCTCCCAAGCCCAACTTCTCTTTAGTGATAGCATTATCTCAGTGATAACATTCTTCTTCTGGTTGGAGAAATGCAATTCTTTCTTTTGTGCCTACTCTTCATATATGATTGATCCTCAGATCTTGCTGGTTCTTCCTCCTTACTCACTTGCTGTCCCTTTCTGTCTGTTGTGGGCTTGTTATCTTACTGATCTCCCTTCCCTTGTTCTAGCCAAGCAGATCTGTTTGAAAATATTGAACAGTCCTCTGAAATTCATTCCCCTCTCTCATAATCTTCAAAAGCCTGTTGCTGACTTAAAACATGTTTCATGTTCATAAGTTCATGTTTCTTAGTTTGGCGTTCAAGGTTTTTTTTCATATACTGATTGATCTCAGACTACTTTTCTAGTTCCTCTTGTAGGAATGGTCTTTGCCATTCTTGGTGGTCTCCAAATATTCTGCCTTATTAGCACCCCTCTTCTGTTCTTCTAGGCTTAACCTTACTATGGCCTCCGTATAATAAGGCTTTCTTCTGCTCATTTAGTGATCATTCTTTTCTCTTAGTAGATGATTTGTTGTTAAATGAATGTCCAATCTGCTAGTGCTTATGATACCGTGGTCAATGTAGTCTTTCTTAATGAGCTTACTGCCTACCATTTACTCTTTCCGGTGCTCACTTAACATGCACCTAACTATGGAAGATAGTATGTAATGTTCGGCCAGTGTGTAGCAGTCTCTAGCCTACTGGTTCATAGTCTCAAATGTTGAATTAGAAGTACTTTTTTATAGTCAAAAAATATTGAATTCCATAAGGGGTAACAACTGCTATCTGTAGCTTTGACTTTTGTTTCTTCCTCAAAATTTAGTCTTTCTCACAATTTAATTTCTCAGCATTAACTTCGACAGTATTGCCATCAGCAAAGAGTATGTTTTTCCTCTGACCACTTGAACCTCATAGCATTAGCAATAATACCATATTTTCACTAGTTACCCATCTGAATAATGTCAGTAAGTTATCTTTAGACTTTATCACATTGTCCAGAAGAGAAAGTTCTTAATTTGTATTAAGTGTAGATTTATGGAGTACATGAAATGTTTTATATCTGTTGAATTTTACAAAAGAGTGGCTAGCACTCAGCAACTTAGAGCCATTGTTCAAGTAAAAGGTGGTATCTTCAGACTCAGTACTAATTGTACTAATTCTTTATTTGTAGGTGTTCTTCCAGAGAGCAAAGCCCTAAGGACTGGATCTCCCTGTGCCTACTTCATGATCTGGATTCATGATCAGGAATTCCAGTTAATAATTTGTAAAGAAGCAATTTTTGTGTGCCATTCATTCGTTTTGGTCTTTTTAACTTTGCTTTGAGCTTATTGCAGTGTACGTATTGGGATTTTTCTGTAAAATAGGTGTAATTTTCCCTAAATACTGGTATGTGACAACAAAAGTTGCTTGCATGCCAATTCATATTGTTCTATATAAAAATGCTGTTAGAAGATACAACAGAGTTATTCTAGTACTTTTTTTTTTTTCACTTGAAACTTTAAGTCCTTTATAAAGACCATAGCAGGAAAACAGTGTACTTTTTTTAAATTACTGAATATAAAATGTTTAAGAAATTAAATTTTCTTTTATGTGTGCAGACTCAAAGTATGGGGGGAATACAACAGATTAAAACTAATTTTTTGTAGATAGCAATTACATTTCTTTAAACCGTTTCAATGCCAATATGTATTCTACAAAAGAGAATGGTTTCATAAATTAACTGATTTAAGCGTAGGTGCTGGTGTTATACCTTTTTTATAAAAAATAAAATAAATTTTACATAGTGAATCTACCAAGTCTTCTTTGGATTATTACAAATACTGTAGCCTTATTTTCTCATCTTTCCCTGATTTCCCATTTAAAGGATTGTAGATGTAAGCTTACGGGTGATTTATTTTATTTTATTATCCTCCTAAAAGGTTACATGCAACTTAGTTCATAGAATCTTTTTAAAATGCCCTAGGAAAAGCCTGCGTGAATCTGTTGATAGAATTAAAAATCCTTTTTTTTCTTTTATTTGGTCTACTTAGGGCGCAGTATTATACCTATGTATTAATGACACTCTAAGTAGTTGCCACCCATTTAGTTCCTGGAACTACCCTCCCCTCCCTTCTCTCATTTTTATTCATGACTATGCAAAAAGCAGAAAAAGCAAGAAGAAAAACAATACTATCAGTAGTAGCACTGGAAAATTAAAAAAGGGACAAAACCGGGTAGCCGAATTACTATAGTCATTTAAATTTAAATTCTAAAAGTCTAAGTAAGATTTTAGGAGAAGGATGGTTCCTTTTTTTAAAACCTTTTGCCTATATGGTCCCTAGAGATTTTATGGATGGCCTTCAGTGGTCTATAAATTCCCTAAAATTGTATTCCAAATAAATGAAATGCGTGTTTTATTGAAAAACACTCTCGATACTATGGGAGAGATAATTACACCTATTGCAATAGTACTAATGGTTCAAAGTATACTAATGAGTAGCATAGCACAGTGGTTAGGGTACAGGCTCCAGATCCAGATTAAGTAAATTCAAATAACAGTTCTGCCACTAACTGGTTTTAGAGCCTTGAGCAAGTTAAATAACCTCCCTGCACAGTTTCCCCATCTGCAAAATGGGAGAAATAATAGAAGCTATCTTAGAACTAAGAATTTAATAAACATAAAAAGCTTATTATAGTACCTGCACCTGAAGGCCTGATATTAGCTTTGGTTATTGTACTATTAATTCCAAATATGTAAAGGTGATACCTCCTCCCTCCTCCCCCCTGGCTCTGTAAAGCCTTCCAAAAGATTCAGATGTGTTCAGAGCTTAAGAGAAATCAAAACATGGGAATTAAGAGTAATAAAAATTAAATTTCATGTTATATAATCATATATAATAATTCCTGTCTTCATTCCCTGAAGTTGCCAAGAGCACTTCACATAATACCACAGCAATTAGGAAACTGTTCCATAATCAATCACCTTATTTGTATTAGTTTCCAAAAGAAAACACCCAAGTAATTGTTGGAAGGGTAAATCTGTTAACAAGTGACATAACATTGAGGAGAAGACTTAGAGATTTGTGTGACTTAACTATGGAACCACAAGGGTATTATGATGCCTGGTTTAGTTCTGTGCCTAAATTTAAGGTCGTAAAATAAATGGTAAATGGTAACATTATTTGGTTCACAAGCAGCTTGACCTTTAAAAAGACACTGGTATTCAATGTGTATCAATTATTATGTGGTAAATATGTGGATTGAGACCTTGGACTCAGCTAATCACTTCTTGCGTTTAACTTTGAGCTGTGGGGTTTTGCTGCTGTAAGGAACTTTGACAGGTCCTCTTGGTATTAGAAATGGTACAGAAACTGGAATTGTAAGCAATGAATAGATTTCTTTGTTAGAATGATTCCGTCACTTAAAACATTGTTTAAAAGTCTAATCAAGTAACTGCCTCTGTAACAATGCATTACAGTGGCCTTTGTTACCTCTACCATTCCTATAACAGACTTAGGTAAAAACAAACAAACAAAACAACAACAACAACAACAAAAAAAACTACCAAAAACTTGTTTAAAGTTCAGTATTTGGCAGTGAGAGCTGGAACTGTAAACCCAGGTCTGTTCCATTCAAAAGCCTCTGCTTTCAACCATTCTGCCATGGTTTTCCCATTCCACTGCCGGCGGCTGTAGTTGTCATTTGGAAAGAACTCTCTCCCTCCTCTTAGAAATTTAGCCCTAGATCTGCAGTAGTCTCTGCGGCCCCTTAAGTGGAGAAGGCTGCAGTGCTGTCAGTGGGCAGAAGGGATATCACCCTCTAGGGAATAGCTGCTTGAGATATTGGTAGCACGAATGTTGCTGGACCTGGTTTTAAGCCCTTAAACTCTCCACAATTGCCATTTCTCCAAATGCTGTTTAAAAGGAAATTAAGTGAGCTTATTTACATTAAGATCTACAGGGCTGAATTATTCAGAGGCGATTACCTGCTCCACTGCAGCCAGCGAGGTCTTTAAATAAATATCTATCCCTTCAGACTATGATACTACCTCGGTGATAGCCCCTCACGTGCCCAGCAGTCTGCATGCCTGTTATTTGAATGTTTGTAATCACGAGTTGCGTGTCCGTCTTCCCCACCATCGCCACGCTCCGCACTCAACATTTGGCCCTTCCAGACCCGGGGAATTTGCAGTTGTGGCAATCAGAATCTTTGTGCTCACTGCGCAGGGCTCCCTAGCTTCACCCTCATAGTAAGGGGAAAGCAGGCAAGGGGTGCGGACCGAGTGGGCCTCCAGATCCTTCCCGACCTCTCGGTGCCTCGCTGCAGAGGCTCCGCGAGCCCGCCGCTGCAGCGGAACCCGAGGCCGTGGCCAGACCCGCACCCGCCGGCGTGCGCACGCGCACCCCCTCGCGCCGGCCGTCGGTCACGTGGCTCTGACCAGGGCTCGCGAAGCCGGAAGTGTCCGGAGGCGCACGGAGGCCGCGGGAACCCGCTGGCGGGAGGCGCGGCGGAGATCGGACGCGGTGAGTGGGGTGGACGCGGGCGGAGGGACCGGAGCCGCGTGGGGCAGGGGCGGCTGAGCCCGGTACGGGCCCGCGCGGAGCGCTGCCGCCCCCTGTGGGAAACTGGGATGCTGAGTCAGAGCGGGGGCGGGGCGGGCGACCCGAGGCCGAGCCCTTTGCGGACCCTGGCTGGGCGGACCCCGCTGCTGGTGTCTGGGGGCGGCCGGAACCCGGTGGAATGCTCGCGAGGGCTCTGTGCCCCACACCTCGACTCCCGGCCCTCTGACCCGGGCCCTCCCGTGTCTCGCGACGTTGGGCACGAAGAAGGAGGATGTATTCGTGTCCGAGTCTGGGCCCTGGCCGCCCCGAAGCGGCGCGATGCCCCTTTACCTTGGAGTTAGGCTGGCCACATTCTACCCCTTCTGCGCGTTGACAAGATCGGCAGTTTTTAATGGGTTACTCTTTTTCAGACGATTAAAGTGACGTTTCATTAAGGTTTTGGTGATAACAAGCGGGGGTTGACTCACCGAAAGCTAGCATCCGAAGACGTCTTTATACGTGCATATAATGCAAGTTCCCAAACGTGTCGTTTGGGGAAATGGCTTAAAGGCTTGTTTCCCAATCCGCTTCCAAGCTATTTTGAGTAGGTGGCTTCAGACCATGTTCAACCCAGTAAATGTCAAACGCATAACCAGAGACTGATCTTTTTCACTCTAGAACGCTGAATATATGTTTAACAAATGAATCACCCAGTAGTGGGATTTGGAAGTATTGAAACTTTGTCTATTTGTCGTCTCACTAAACCTGTTTTCAACTGTGGACAAATAGTATCTTTCATTCTGGATAGTATAGGGAAGTACACTTAAGGCAGGGTCACCAGTAACATACTTGTTGAGTTCCTGCCTATATTGTGTCAAAATTTTGGGAAAATTTATATAGCAAGCACTTTGTGGATGTGTTGAGTAATATTTTAACATGCTGTTATTGTGGGTTATTGGAAAATAGTTTCAAAAGACACTAACCCTTGATCAGTGTGAAAGTGTAGTTTTATATCTGCCTATAGAGAGCAGATATTTTAGCTGATAAATGTGTTTTATAGTATCCACTACCTACACATATGTACCTAGTGGATACTATTTGTCATTTGCATTTATCTCAAACAGCAGTTAACAGTAATCAGGGATAGTTTTTCATTATCGAAGAATATTTGACAATATTGTTGAAAAGATATTTGAGAAATTTATCATTGTTACCTCAGTAGCTGACAAACGTGTTGCTTATTTCCAATAAATTGCTGTATGTAACATTCCTTTCTGAATTATATGGCTGGTAAAATTATATAAATATATCTAAATATATCAGAGATTGCTGAAATTTAGACCCCTGGCCATTCGTTAAGTTCCTAATCCTTCTTGGAATATTGGCAGTTAATAATTTATCACTGAATATCTAGTATGTTCTAACTTACTGCAAAGGAATTTTAAAATGTTTTGATTTGACATTACAGCAGGTTTAAGGTGGCTCAGTGAGACTAGTGTTAATGCTGTTTGGCATAGTTCATTTTTATTCCAGTATGGAACTCAAATATTTTAAATATTTTTATAGTTATATAGCTTTTCTGTATTAAAGAACAGTATTTAAAAGAGGTGGTGCCTTTTTTAATATTGAAAGGGGATGATGCTTTTTTTTTATTAGACTCTATTTTTTAGACCAGTTTTAGGTTCACAGAAAAATTGAGCTGAAGAAACAGATTTTTCATATACCTCCTGAGCCCCCAAACACGAGTAGGCTCCCCTTGCTTCTTTTTTAAGACTTGGTAATATATACTTGGTTCGTCTATATTTATATACTTGGAGGTTGGAGAAACAGTCCTTAATTTCCAAAGAGTTAGTAACCTTTCAGGAATAATAATTTTTACACCTTTCCTTTATGATTATCTGGCTCTGTAGATAAATTTGAAGTTATGGAAGTGTCATGCACTGGCAACAGTTGTTTTCATTAGCATTGCCCTGCACTTAAATGAAACGTAATTTTTTACTGTATTTCTATTATTTTTAACATTTTTACTTTATTTTGAAGTATAATTTCAAAATATATTTCAAATATAATTCTTTGCTGATTAATCTTTCAAAACATTTGAAGAAGTGGCCAATATCACTCTTAACAAAGACAGAATTGACAAAGACAAAATTAAAAGGGAGATAGATTTTTTTTCAGCCTTTTGCTAAGTGAATTAAATTGAAAATATAAGATGTCACTGGTTAATGTTTTTTTTCAGAGCCCACACAGCATTTTAGCCTTTATAAATCTGGGAACTTAGATTTTTACATTGGACTGTTTACATACTTCAGTTTAGCTATAAATAATGGGTAATCTTACTTGAGACTAAAAATAGACATTTCTCTTAAATGTCTTAGTTTCTTAAAACAAACATGCAAATTTTTTCTTTTCTCCTAGTATATATAACCAGGGGATCGCCTGACCAAGCCGAGATGCAGAGCACTTCTAATCATCTGTGGCTTTTATCTGATATTTTAGGCCAAGGAGCTACTGCAAATGTCTTTCGTGGAAGACATAAGGTTGGTCACAGAAAACTGAATGCTTCTATCATTTCATATGTACTTTTCTGAGAAGTACACTGGTACTAAAATGTGGAACTTGGTATCTTTGATTTTACTGTCTAAAGAGAATACCTGTTTTTGTGGATATTTTAAGGCATAGCTTATGTCAGAGGCAGTGATATCTACTCAGTGGTTACAGGTTATGTGTTGGGGAGCAGAACAAAACAGGAGGTTCGTTGAAAAAAGGAACGTGGGAAGATATGTTGTGCCTTTTGATTCTTTGCCCAAACTAGCCCTCCTATGGTAGTGAGTGATCTCACTAACAGAAGTTCAGTGTGGTAGTGTTTAGTCAGGCTGGTGAGGGGAGGGATAGGAGGAGGAGGCAAATGTATAGTTTGGAGGGGAATCCACGCACGATTCTGATGTGCTGTACTAAGGCTTCATGGTGCCAGTAACACAGCATCCTACAAGATAGATTGGAATCAAATTAGATGATCTACAGGGAGCTCAGGTTTAAAAGGCTCTATCTTGATATGAGGTAATCCGAACTCGTTATTGGAAGTGAGAATAAAATAAAAGGGCGATGTTGGAGGCACTTTAAGAACCTAGAAGATTTTGTTTCAGATTCTATATTGGAGAATAAAATTAAAGATAATTAAAACCATTTAAAATGAAGACATTTAAGATCACTAAAGTTTCTATTTTGGGAGGGAAGCTAGAAAAATAATGGAGTAAAAAATTCTTTTATAATGCAAATAACCATCCACTAATTTTTAAGCCCTATGAATTTATTTTGAGTAAATGATATTTAGAGCCTGCTAAATTCTTATTTTCAGAAACAGGAACTCTAAATATTTTAATAAGGAGTTTCTTCATATTTTCCTGTAGCCTTGAGATTACCAGTCAGTTCCGTCAGTGACAGTGAGATAAGCATTCATAGGGGAGTGGCTATTTCCTCTTCTGGGGAGAAAATTGACAAAAAACAAGCTTTTATGGTTCATAGAGAATGAATCAGGACAATTCCAGAATTGTCCACATGTTCTGGGTCAAGTCCATTGTGATCAACTTTGGATGATCCTTTCCTAAAAATTGTTTTTGTTTTGCACCCTGTACCAAGAAGAGAAAACAGGTGGTGACACAGGATTTAAGTTATACTTGTTTCACTTAAAGTCACAGAACCTGTCAACAGCGTTAAGTAATTTAATGTATATGTGTACACATAGATCTCTAAATATTCAAGTATATTTTAACTTAGGGATAGTGAATGCTAATTATGCAGTGGAATAAAGGGCAAATGGTATATTCCCACACGTATCCCAGTAATGTCACAGGTATGATACAGACTACAAAAGTTTGGAAACTACTGGCCATGATCACAGTTGGCCTTGATCATGGTTGAGCAGTGCAACATCGTTTTATGTTTCCGGCTCACACCTCTGTTAGGATTCTCCTGATTTTAGACTAAGTTTGAGACATGTATCCTCAAGAAAAATCTCTCAGTTGGGTGGTATAGATTTGGCAGTGTCCTTACCCTGGCCGAACAAATGGGAAAACAATATAATGAACCTGTCGTTCAGTGTTCAATTTTCATATTGTCTAAAAATGGTCAGTGGCCTTTTTCCTCTGGAAAGAATATATATATGTATTTGGTGGGGAGGGGAGGTGGGCAATGAGGGAAGAGTGATCACATCATATAGATGATGGTCTCTGAATAGGGTCTTGAAGAGTGAGATTGTGAAGTAGTTAAATGGTTTAAGAAAAATATCATGAGTTTCTGGGGTGAGGGGAGGATGGTGATGGCTATAAGAGGAGACTCTGTGGAAAGCTGGGCAGAGGGCTTCAAAACAGAAACAGCATGGCAACCTGACAGACAGCCATGAAATATCTTTAGGAAGTGGGTGCTTAAACCCCAAGGCCAAAGAGGAAATGATCTTTTCACTTGCTCCAGGGAAGTTCAACCTTGGATTATGAGAAAAATAAGATTAAACTCAAAGACTCTGGATTGACCACGGAGGAGAGACTTGTAGGTTAGAGTGAGTGAAGGAAGTGGGAGGGTCTGGAAGAGAGCCTTAAAGTAAGGTTAATGTGAAGAACTTAAGAATGGGATGTTTATCTGAACTTCAGCATTTATTTTGTACCTTCAAGATTCCCTCTCAACTAAAGCTTTGCTTTGTAATTCTCATTGCACACTGTGTGATCTACAGTGTGCCATGAGCGAGAGAGGTGCTGCAGGTATAACAGAATGAAAAAGAAATGCCTTCGATACTTTAGAAATGGTCTGTGGGCCATCAGTCTGCCTTAATCATCTAGGCGAAGTTTCTGCAAGTTGCCCTGGACAGTGGTGCCGTCCAACGACAATCTACTTTAACTTTACTCTTAAGCTCTTACTTCTGTACACACATATACACAGACACATTATTGCAACTAGGGAATATTTCTTAAAAGTGGAATATAGTTTTCATTTTCTCTTTACTTGTTTTGATTAATTTAAATTTATTAGGCCCTGAAGAAACTCTTCTAAATTTCACTTTCTGTTTCTCATCTAAAATATTCTTTCACATTCACTACTATTAATAGAACTCTTCTGACTTGTAAATGCCTATCTTTGCCACGTGTATCGTAATGGAAGCTTTATAATATGAAAGAAAATAGTTTTTTCTATATTCCAAAGCATACAATTCAAAAGGAACATTGAACAGTTGATTGACTTATTTTAGCTTTAAAGAAAATCAGGAGCCCTAATACAAATTACCTATGCTTAAAAATATTTGGGGTGTTCTGTAAGAAAGATAAATTGCTATAGCTAGTTCTAGTAGTACCTTTTAACCTTCTGTATGTTATAGATAAATAAAACCTTTCTCTCTCTTATTTTTTTTAGAAAACTGGTGACTTATTTGCTATCAAAGTATTTAATAACATAAGCTTCCTTCGTCCAGTAGATGTTCAAATGAGAGAATTTGAAGTGTTAAAAAAACTCAATCACAAAAATATTGTCAAATTATTTGCTATTGAAGAGGAGGTAAGTAGTCAAGTTTTAATTAATCTTGTCATTTTTGTTGTAGCTATTATTCAGGAGAAATAATTTTTTAAATGCTTTATAAATAACGGGTTTTAAAAAATGGCGAAATTTAGAGCTCATACAACCAAATAAGCTATTCTCAGAGATTCTTGAATAGCTATCACAATGGAAATATAGTATCATGGAATCAGAAAAAGGTAAAGTGAAAATAAAAGAGGGCTAACGTAAGATGGATGCCATTTTTATTTATTTTGAGTCCTCTTTTTTTAATGTAACACTTAAAGTTATAAATTCCATTTTCAGTACAATTTTAGGTAAAATCATACAGCACAAGCCTTAATATGTAATATTGTTATTACAGTTTAGTTCCAAATTGTTTAATATCCATTATGATGTGTTTATATATTTTTAAATTTCCAAGCATGGTATTCTTCTAGTTTTATTTCTGTTATTAATATCTAACAATTGCACTGTGGTCAGAGACTGTGGCATATGTAATAACAACTTCTGAAATTTGTTGATACCTGTTTTATACACTGCAAAATTATGAGCAGTTTTGTAAGAGTTCTGTACACTTATTTGAAAAGAATTTGAATTCTGTAACTGCTGGATGTAGTATTCTATACATGCTTAATGGATCAAACTTGTCTTATTCAAATCCATTGTATCCTCGCTGCCTTTTTTTTTTGTCTGATTAATTTATCAATTACAGAGATAATTGTGTTAAAAATCTTTCAGTCTGATGGTAGATTGTGAATTTCTCTTTGTAATTCTGTCATTTTTGTTTCATGTGTTTTAAGGTTATATGAACATACAGAGTTTGACTTTTCATATCTTCCTGGCAAATTGAAACTTTCAGCCACACATTAAGGGTCTTCTTTATCACTAGCTTAAAAAATTTTTAAAAATTTTAAAAAGTATAGAATATAGTTACCAGTATTACTTTAAAAAAACAAATGAAGTTAAATTGACATAATTATTAAAAGCGCAAGGAGAAAGTAAAATAATCGAAAGAAGACTTTGTTAGAGAATAAAAATTTTAGGAACCCAGAGATTAATATATAAAGTCCAGTTGTAAAAGATAGTATTGACTTTTGGAGGAAATGGTGAAAATAAGATTGTCATTAGATAATTATCTAGAAATAATGGAAATAGAAATCTATATTAATCCCTTTACGTGGGTAATCAGTAATATCACACCTTTTGAAAAACAATTTAGCAGTTTTTACTTTTTATAATAAGTATTTTATATTTAGTGATTACTTAAGATGTATTTAGAAATGTAAATTATAATTTTATGCACAAAGGTATTCATTGTTACCCTGTTTATAATAAAGAATAGTTAAATAAGTTAGAATATGTGATGGATAGTTACTTGGAGTTAGCTATCCTCGATGTTAAGAGCACAGCCTTCCAAAATGTTAAATTTGTTCAAGACTACCGATACCAGCTCAGAGAGAACAGTCACCACGAAACTGTGCTCATTCATATACAAGGTGCAAGTTAGGAGTAACAAGGGCCACCTTCACTTCTTGCTGGCTACCAATTGGGGGCTTCGCATAACTACTCTCAGATTTGATAATTTGCTAGAATGTTGAATGACTCACAGAACTCAGTGAAGCACTATACTTAAAATTACAGTTTTATATAGTAAAAAGATACAAATTAGAGTAAGCCAAAGGAAGAGACCCCATAGAGCAGAATGTGAGAAGGTTCAAAACATGAATCTTCCTTGTCCCCAGGGAGACATAACTTTCCTGACACAGGATATTGCCAACCTTGGAAGCTCACCTAAGCCTTTGGTGTTGAGAGTTTATTGGGGCTCAATCACATACTGCCCGCATGGCTAACCTTTAGTCTCCAACCTTTTCCAGAAATTGGAACAAATCTTCATGTCCTAAAACCCCATCATAAATTACATTGTTAAGCTGTCATGTGATTAAAGCCCCCAGACAAAGACACTTCTAGTAGACAGAACATTCCTGAGGCCTAGTGATCACCTCCCAGTAGCCAAGGGCAAAAGCCAAACCTTTCTGTAGATAGAATTAATCCTTTACTACATAGTGGTTAACAGTAATAAAAGGAGATATTTACCAAAAATTTATCACCTGGGAACATGCTTATATATAATGTTATATATAATGTTATGTGAGAAAATCAGGATTAAAAATATATATGCAGTACGATATACAGATAGTTAGATACCTATAATGTGATTTGATGTATAGAAGAAAGACTGAAAGAAAGTTTACCAAAATATTAGCATAATTATCTCTGGGGGATGGAACTATGGGTAATTCCCAAATTTTCCACCATCAATGTATTTCATTATTTAAAAATAAGTTTTAAAATATTATTTTTTTATAACTGTACAAAAGTAGAGAAATTCAAAATAATTTATAAAAGTGTTTTGGGGCTATGTTATAAAAGAATGGATAAAAAGTTGGAAATGAACACTGGACTTTAAAACACATATTTATATTTTCAGGTTTCTGAGATGACATGTGTCTTATAATCAATATGAATATGAAATTTGATAATATTTCATTTCATCTATAAAGCTGTTATTAAATTGACTTATCTTACATTAAAATCAAGGTTTAAAACAAATCAGCCACTCAGATGCAAATGAGCAGACTAGAACTTCACTGTGAGAGAGCGCACTCAGCTGTTCTGCCACCTCTTTGTTTTTAAGGCTAGAACTCCCATTTCTTGAAGTAAAAATACTCTTTATGAGAAAAACTTCAAGTGTTTTAAGAGATTTCTTAGAAGAGCAAATGTCTTAGATGTACTATTAAGTATTAGAAATTAAAAATAATTTTTAAAGAGCCATTATAACATTGTAACAATGATTTCCAAGTTCATATTTAGTCAGTTTTTACTGTAGCTTGATTGTCTTCAAATGTAAATCCAATTTTAATTGGAATTTAGAAGCTGTTAATTCTTATATGTGTGCAGTCAACAATTATTTAACAAATCCCAGGTAAAATAATTCAAAGTGCCTTCATTGTTATAGCAACTCCTACATTTAAATAAAGTCAGATAAATAATGGCAGATAAAAACTTATTTTTTATATTGAGTCCCAATCACTGATTTTTTTTTTTTTTAGACAACAACAAGACATAAAGTCCTTATTATGGAATTTTGTCCATGTGGGAGTTTATACACTGTTTTAGAAGAGCCATCTAATGCCTATGGACTACCAGAGTCTGAATTTTTAATTGTTTTGCGAGATGTGGGTACGTTTGTTTATTTATATGATTTTATGTTTATGTGTATATGTAAAGACATAAGAATTTTTAAATACATTTTTTACATTCAAAATCAGAGAGCTTTATGCAATACTTTCTTAGATATGAGGCCAAAAGCATGGTACAAAAGGAAAAATTAGATAAATTTGACTTCATTAATATAACTTTTTGCATTTCAAAGGACAACGTCAAGGAAGTGAAAAGACAACGCATAGAATGAGAGAAAATATTTGCACATCATATATCTGATAAGGAATTTTTATTCTGATAACTCAACAGAAAAAAGACATAATCCAATTTAAAAATGGGCAAATTATTTGATAGGCATCTTTCTAGAGTAGATATACAACAAGCACATAAAAAGATGCTCAAGATATTTAGGCATTAGGGAAATGAAAATCAAAAACAAAGAGATAGCACTTTATACCCACTATGATGGCTAAAATCAAAAAGACAAAAAAACAAGTTTTGCTAAAATGTGGAGAAATTGGGACCCTCATATACTGTGGGTAGGATTGTAAAATGATACAGCTACTTGGGAAAATAGTCTGGCAGTTCCTCAAAGGTTAACATAGAATTAACATATGACTTAGCAATTCCATTACTAGGTATTCACCTAAAGGAATTAAAACATTCCTCATAAAAACTTATACACCAATATTCATAATAGCCAAAAAATGGAAACAGCCCAAGTGTCTATCAACTGATGAATAAACAAAATGTGGTATATCTATACAATAGAATATTATTTAATCATAAAAGAAAAAATAGTGATACATGCTGTAATATGGAGGCACCTCAAAAAATATGCTAAGAAGCCAGACATAGTAGGGTACAATATTTATATGATTTTTATCTATATAAAATGTCCAGAATAGCAAGTCCACAGACACAAAGCAGATGAGTGGTTGCCAAGGGGACTTGAGGGGAGGGCAGAGTTGAGGAGTGACTGCTAATGCTTTGGGGATTTCTTTTTGACATAAAGAAAATGTTGTGAGATTAGTGGTGATAGTTATATACTCTGACTGTAACTATATTAAAAACTACTGAATTGTATAGTTTAAAAGGATGAATTTTATGATATGTGAGTTTCATCTCAATAAGCTATTTTTAAAAAAGAATATGGCAACCAAAGGGAATACTGTCTTGGAATAAATGATTATTATTTGAGGAATGGGAAAAGTCTAGTGATGAAGAAGGTATAAGTTTAGCGGGAATTATTGAACTTGACACTGGAAGCAGTGTGGAGACCATTTAGGTGAGGATGAAATGAGAAACTATATTACAGCCTCTTCAGTCAGATAGAAGTTATAGATAATTGAAGCCTACTCAAATGTACTGGTACCCTTAAGTTTTCATAATTAAGTGTTGACACCCCTAAACTTATTTTCATATGTTATATTTGAACGTTCATCTATCACCTGTCAAACAAATGTTTCAAACTATCACTCAGTGGCACTACTTATCAGTTAACCAAAACAGCTTCATTTCAGCCACTTTCACTCATTAAAAAAAAAAAAAAAGGAAAATGGCCTTTGTAGAAAAGCATATGAGAAATATATTTTTATGGAAACAAGTCTGACATATCTTTCTGCTACCTCTTTATTTCTTTATGTATCAAGTTCAGTTTACTTTTTTGTAGGATTTTTTCCCCCAAGGTAAATATGAAACTGTGGTGAAAGACTGATATCTTTCTTGGGAGTCTTTATTCTTAAGTTCAGGCAGATTGCGCACATGTTTGTAACCAAAAGTATTTCAGGAAGTCATACATTTAAGACCATTTTGTATTTAAGAGAGATTGGACTCCTTAAATCAAATTGACCTTATTTGAAAACTCCTTATGACTCGAACATGATATGCAAAATATGAGTACTATCTATTCTTGGATTAAAATGATTTTAGACTAATTTACTGAAAAACATTGAGTAAATATCGAATGAATTATATCAATGAATTTGACACATAGATACACACAAAAATACCTACATTATGATTTCCTTTGTTTTATATTACTTGTCCAAGTGGGTGGAATGAATCACCTCCGAGAGAACGGCATAGTGCATCGTGATATCAAGCCAGGAAATATCATGCGTGTTATAGGGGAAGATGGACAGTCTGTGTACAAACTCACAGATTTTGGTGCAGCTAGAGAATTAGAAGATGATGAGCAGTTTGTTTCTCTGTATGGCACAGAAGAATATTTGGTAAGTCATCCATCACTAATATTTAAAGAAGCTGCACATATTATAAATATAGGTCATTGGTCAACCAAGTAACTATTCAGTGTGTTATATAACTTTTATGATGAAGATGAAATTTTCTGTTTTAATGAATATGATCTGTGATAAGGAATTATAAATGTTTTTAAGGATGCTGTTATTTTTCTGTTAAACATTCATACAAGTTTTATGACACTCTTAAATTCTTTAATTTTACTAATGCTGTAGATCTGTATTAAAAGAAAAAGATGTCCATTTACTCTGGAAGCCTCTAGGCTCCCTTTTTTGGATCAAAGTAGCTATATTACAAGCTTGTTATAATAATTTTCTCTATGGAGCAAAATTCATTATAATTCTGAAGCAGAAGGTTCTGTTCAGGGAGGTCAGTTATTGAAAGACAGAAAAGATCATTGTTAGAAATAAAAAAAATGAAATGCCTTGAAAAGATCTAACCGAAATGTTAGAAAGCTAGAAAAGCTCTGTGGTTGAAACGGTGTATGTAGGTATGTTTGCGTGAAGTTAGTAATCATTAGAAACACTTAAGAAAATAGATTTAAAAGTAAGTACCTTTAACATGTAATCAGAAAGTTTATAATATAATATGATATAATATAATATAATATAATATATCAGTAATTGTTCATGGCTCTGGGTTTTGTCTTCAAAGTCTTAGATTCTGTGACTTTTTTTCCAATTAGATTCTGCCACTGTAATCTGATAAAATGAATAAAATCTAGCCGACCCTGTAGCTTTTCTCAGATTATTCTAAGTCTGGCATGAATTAAAGAGTCTTAAATTGTTTTCCTGTCAATATATAACCCCAAATTAATCTGTAGTTATATTCTAGAATCTTTTAATAGGAGTACTTAAAATGGATTACACTTATTTATCCAACAAATATTTATGGAGTGCCTGCTATATTTTAGGCACTATTCTAGCCACTAGAGACTTCAATAGTGAACCCAATGTACATGTTTCCTCTTCTTATGGAACTCACATTCTAGAGGGGAAAATTGACAGTTAATAAGTAAACAAGTAAGTTCAGATGATTAAAGTGTTGGGAAGACAATAAAGTAAGATAAAGAGGGACTAGCAGAAGAAAGATAGCTAAGGAAAGCCTTCTTTCAAACCTAAATGAACTGACACTCAAATAATTAAAAGAAGCAAGCCATGCAAAGATTTGGTGGAAGAGAATTACATGTAGAGGGAACAGCAACTGTGAAGGCCTAGAAATAAGAGCGATCACCCCCCTTTTTAATAATAAATGTTTTATAATGTTCCTTTCAGTATCTTGAAATGAAATTCTTAGATAATATAATCAACATACATACCTAATTAAAAGAATAGCATAATATCTTAATAATAATATGAAGGAAAATATTTATAATAAAATCATAGGTATTTAATAGATAGAAGTTTAGGAACCACTTCAAAGGCAAATATTATCTGAAGCTTGCATCTATATGTAGTATCACTCCCAAGTGGTGGTGGTGTCACTGACATGATTTTCCAAAGCAGTTGAATAATTCTTGATTGTTTCTAACTAACATGGCTTTACAGATTGCTGCATTCTTATAGCTACAAAAATACTTCAGGTGTATATAAAGTGGAGTTAGATCATTATAAACAGACTTCTCACTTGCACAAATATCAGGCAGGATATTCAGAAGTCGTACAGGATGTGAGAAGCTTATTTTTAGAACTGTTCCATATTTAGCAGGATTTCTTTAGTCTCTGCTTACTAAATACCAGCAGTCCTTCCCAATTACTGTGATGACCAGACCAGTGATCCTGTGCCAACTTTCATGAAGTTGATCACCCATTACCAACTATTAATTTTTCATATATCCTCCTAGGATCACAGTTTAGCTTTTGCCTCTAACAGACTTAACATAGGAAGAACAAAACATCAAATAGATAATCTCCCAAATCCATGCTGTACTCTAGGCTGAAATTTTACTCTAATCTTTTTCCTACTTCAGATAATGTTTTCACATGCAGTGCACCAGAAGTTATAAAATGAGTTAAACAATAGCCTGAAGCTTAGCAATCTAGAAATCTTTCCCCATTTAAATGAAAACTTTTCTCCTTTTGGAATTCACAGGCTATAGATGTTAAATCTTCTCCCCTTTGTGTATTAACGTCCAAAGAAAACACTAACATTTTTTCTTCTGCCATTTTTAATATGGTGGATATCTTAATTATATAATCTGGGAACTTTGCAGTAGCTTTATCCTTATGCTCCTATTTCAGATGCACAGGCCCAGGCCTAGGAATAGCAAGCCCTGGACAAGCACAAGTAGTACATTAAAGAGAGAGCCAGTGGGCATACATATGTCAGACCAGCATGTGTCAAGCCACTATCAGTCAGTCACTCCCTCGGGAATACCTTCCAGTTATACCAGTTAGGTAGTATTGTACCTTTTGAGGTACAATATCTCCTAGAATCTCTGTATCTCATCTTCCTAGGTTGATGGCCTTACATTCTGGAAGATATCGGGCATGTCCAGTCAGTCTTGGCCTAGTCACAGTACCTAGTCACAGTACCATTTATACACTAAGTACCAGCTGTCAGGTCAAAGGTCTGGCTAGCACTTCTTTAGACAATAGTTACTTTATGTGCTGTGCCACAGAACCAGCGAAACCACTTAGATGCCATATATCTGGTAGACATATGTTTGGACACTCACTTCAAACGCCTCATGCTTATCACCTTTCTGATTGCTCATTAAAATGTATTTCTCAAGGGTCCCACTTCATCCCCCAAAAAATTCAGGGATTATGACCCTTTGGGTGTCAGATTCATAGACTGCATCATCTTTTAGAAGCATCCTCCCATCAGTGTTACATGCATTGATTCCCAGTATCTCAGGCACAGCCAAATAGCAGTGTCATAAGGCATTGTTTTCATTTGAGATCATTGGAGAATGGCTCTACTTTTGTCCAGAGTATACTCTTGTAGCTTTACCTTCCAAGAATTATCAAGTTCTAGTCCATAACTTTCATAAAGGCAAATGTCCAAAAGTTAATAAGCATGTTTGACCCTTGGTTGCTCTCTGCAGAGCTGCATGTCCAACAGAACCTGTTGGGATCTGTAAGCTCACAACTATGTCCTATAAGACCCATTTGTTCTCTGCAACTGTAGTGTAGTGTCTTCTGTGCTTAAAAGACATGTGTTCAACATCAAACCAGCTACTTTTCTGGGTTGCTAGATCCCCAATGAATCCTAGCAGGCTAGTCCTCTGAATTAAGCAACTGGATAGAAGGTGGTACTGTTTACTTAGAGGATAAACATTAGAAGGAAATAAGTTTGAGTGGGGAGACCAAGAGTCTATTTGAATATGTTAGGTTTGAGCTGCCTTTTAGAAATTCAAAAAAAACAGGTTATATGAATCTAGAGCCCAAGGCAGGAGATAGTTTGGGGACTTAAAGAATATACATAATTTTTAATGCCATAGATCTGAGTGGGAGATGAGGAAATAAGGCAGTTTTAAGTGTGGACAGCTGTTTTGTAAAGTGGTGCTATAATGGGAAGCAGAAGGGGTTGTTATGGTGTCAAATTAGGATTGTTTTGTTTTGTTTTGTTTTTAATGGGAGATACTGAAGCACGTGTGTAAGCTGAAAGAAATAATCCAACTGAGAGGGGGAAATTGAAGTGTAGAATAAAATGGGCAATTGCAGGAAATGATTTCTGAAATTGGTGAGATAATATCATGGGCTCCACCACACAGCTGGAAAAGGCTACTTTGATTAGAGCAGTTCCATTGTAA
Source organism: Macroglossus sobrinus (assembly GCA_004027375.1). Taxonomy (NCBI): domain Eukaryota; kingdom Metazoa; phylum Chordata; class Mammalia; order Chiroptera; family Pteropodidae; genus Macroglossus; species Macroglossus sobrinus. The sequence goes on from PVKZ01000298.1 coordinate 515,652, forward strand.
CTAGAAAGTAGGCCTAGAGTCTGGACACAAATTCAGGTAGGCTAGTGTTTGATAAAAGGTGTAAGTGAGAGTTGATTTCATTACTTCCATTTCTTCAAAGTATAAAGTCAGGTCATCAAAATTGAGGGTCAAACGAGGTAGTGTTGGAGGTTTGAGGAGAAAGAGAAGGACATGAAATAGTCTTCTCAGATTGGGAAAGTTAAATTATCAGTAAAATATGATAGAATTTTCAAGTATTATTGAATACCTATTTTGGGATAATATATTACCACAGAACTCAAATTAGTAGTTTTTTTTTCATCTTTTTTAAAGCATCCTGATATGTATGAGAGAGCAGTGCTAAGAAAAGATCACCAGAAGAAATATGGAGCAACAGTAGATCTTTGGAGCATTGGAGTAACATTTTACCACGCAGCTACTGGATCACTGCCATTTAGACCATTTGAAGGGCCACGTAGGAATAAGGAAGTGATGTAAGTGGTTTTGCCATCTAAAATTAGAAACAATTTAACAAATGTATCTGTATCTTACTTTGTTTCATCAAATGTTAGAGATATTTGATTTAGCCAACATTTGATTTAGCCATCATTTCTGATATTTTAAGCTATTTGCTTTTTAAAAAGAATGCAGCATTATAAAAGTGTATAGGTATAATTTTTCATATTGTGTTTAAATATCTTAAATATAAATGGCATCCAGTCTTTAGTCCATCATTAAAAATATACTGCCTTCTGGATTTTATTTCAGCACACTGTTTATTTGTCTTCATGTATTTATTAAGATTTTTCCTTTATATAACAGAAAAAAAAAATAGTACATCTGTGGAGTACTAGAACCATTACCAGATCTAAAAGAAATACAATTCTTAGCTTAAACTTTTACCATTTCAAAAATAACATTTAATGTAACTAACTTTTTTTCTAGTGTTGCAGTTATGGTACAAAGACTGAATACATTTACTAGTACATTATACATTTATGTACTGCCATAATTATTAGGAAATAATCACTGCATATAAAGCCACTATTGTAATCCAAATAATGGAGAAAAAGAGAAATGAAGTTCTGGATGTGAAATCTATTATAAAATTTATCCATACATTGACTACACAGCTTTTCACCTTAAAAGATATTAGAGAATGACCTTGCTTCATGAGAAACAGCCAACCCATGAACACACACATAAAACTATGAGGTTATGAATACTTTTTAATTGAGTGAATGATTTAGAACACTAATTCACTGACAGCCTAATGTGTCATTCTTTTAGATCTTAACATTTCTCTCAGACCTTTTCATATTTGACTCTGCCTTTTATAAGCAAACATGACTTAATAATCACAACTGTAAAAATATGATCTTTAATCTCATCTCAGAAAATTGATGGGTTGCTGGTTTGAGGAGGTAAAACCAATTCAGGTGATATGACTTTCACTAAAACCTGGGTATCTAAATGTTTTCCAGCAATGACAGTATACATGCTCATGAGAAGAAGACATTCATCACTGTACTGACAATCTGGGTGCAGCATCACCTTGAGCCTGCTTTACAGCAGTGCCCTTTTCAATAAAATCTCTTTGTTGATGAAGGCTGAGAATCATTTTGTGTTTTTTTGTTAACCATAAATTATACCTAGCAGTTAATCGTGCTTTCATTGTCATAGATGTTTTAAAGCAACACCAGCAGTTTTTGCTGCACTAGAAATAGATTAAAGTGGATACTCTCTAATAAAGGAAACATATGACTCATAAAAACCTAGGAATACCTGATGATATTGTCTGACCACCATGTGGTCAGATACACCAGAAGAATTTATTTATTTATTAGTACAAAAACTTAACTTTTTATGAGTACTGATACTAATGAATGATCAGAGGTGCTTGAAGTAGTAGTAGTATCTTTTTTACTTTACTAATGAACGATGCATTTATCACATTATAGCAGCATTGATCTTTTGCATCTCATTTACATGTAATGAATGTGTTTATGTATGTATCTTATCAAAATCAGTTAAGCTTTTTCAAGAATTTGTAAGCATTCCTTTAAGAATTCTGCCATTAATTCTATTCACTTCTCTTATCTTGCATTAATTTCACATATCTCTGCTTATTCCTCCCCAGTCAGATCCTTCTTCTGTGACTGCAACTTATTTTTCACATTAATTTTCTTTTTTTCCGGAAAAAAAAAAATTCTTAAGGCAGATATTCTAACTGCCTGTACTGAGGAAGCAGCAAGCGGTCTAAATCAGTTGTACTGGTTTGTTTTACTTTTTAAAAATATATATATTGATTTGCTCAGAGCACATTTATGTAGACATTGAACAAAACGAAAATTATGCCTGAAATAATATCTGTAAACTTATATAAGATTCTCCTATGTTATGCTTTACATTTTCATCAAGGTAAAAGTATTCTTGGAGATAGGAAGCTCTTAATCCTCTCCTACTTTCAGGTTTTGTTTAGGAAAGTGTCAAAACCTAAAAGGCTGCTTTGTTGACTTGTTACATCATTATAGTATTCTTGTATATTTGCTTCCTCATCTAGCTCTTTATTCAGTTCATCTTTGTTTATAGCACCATCAAGAATGAAATTAAATTTGATTTTTAATTTTGGTACACACACCTATTCCTGTATGTGTGTGTATTTTTTCAGTTAAAGAATCTTTCAGATACTGTGCTATATATAGTTTTATCCTTTTTTTTAAAAGAATGCTGCTGTTCACTTTGCAGTAATTTCATAGTCCAGTTGACTGTGCCTTTGGATAATATGAATGAATGGGATTTAGATTATTTTTTTCATGGTTTAGAGACATTCTGTAGCATAACTTTTTGTGTTTGCTTGATTTTTTCAGATATAAAAATTAATATTTTTGTTGTGATCATCAAGATGCTATTATACTGCACTCTGAGATCCCAAATAAAAATTAATTATGGCATATATATAATAATCATACAACCACTATTCTACTTCAGTCAGTCATATTCAAAGTTATGTTGATTGTTTTGTGGATCCTGTGAACATCAATCACAAAGATTCATCTAGTAGAAAATTGTGGGTGCACCTGAGGAAATACTTTTGCAAAGCCTATTGATTTGACTTTAATATGTAATAATAAACTGCTTATTTTGTTATACGTTTATTCCTCCGCAGGTATAAAATAATTACTGGAAAGCCATCTGGTGCAATATCTGGAGTACAGAAAGCAGAAAATGGCCCAATCGACTGGAGTGGAGACATGCCTGTTTCTTGTAGTCTTTCTCGGTAAGTATAGTATACCCAGATCTCTCCTTTTGCACTTTGGTGTTTGGAATCTTTGTTGACTAAAATCACAAATATTTAAGTGTAGTTTTTTGTTTATTTGCTTGCTTTATTAGATGTTATTAAAGCATAGCTTTGATTTGTGGTTTTTGTCTTTGTAGCAATGTAAAGATTGATTATAAACATAATATATAAATAATTTTGCCAGATCTCTGTTAGGACACACAGGGCATACATTTTTGAGATTGCTAATCACTAGTCTTGGAATTCTGTCCAATGTGGCAATCTAGCTTAGGACCTTGGTATCTTCATATTCACTGAACACAAATAGTGATACAGATAGGAGTTAACTAGAGTTCTAAAAAACAAATACTCAAGAAGTTTAATATAGCCTCATTTTAAAAAAACTATTTATATTACTCAAAAGGTTATAAATAACAGTTTTCTCCTACATTTCAAATGTTCATATGCGTCTTATTTAGCAGCCAGAACCCCCCAAAATTTTACTGTCAGGTATGAATCCTGTTATCAAAAAGAAAGATTTAAGGTAAAAAAAATTAAAAGTAGAGAGTAGATTATTTTAGATTTTAATCTGGAAATAAAGCCAAAACACTCATCAATATTTAGAATTTGTGATTAATGAATTAACTTCCATTTTTCCTGAATGTGATAATTGTATAATCTATAAGTGAATACTCATACAGATTAAGATTTACTGGCTTAATACCTATTATAATTTGTGCTATAATTTGTACAACTTTCAACACATATATAAATAAATATATATTTCATAAGTTAATTACCTATCATTGTTTGTATTAATTTCTGTGAACACTCATTTATACCAGAAGTTCCACTGCTAAAATTATTTTGAAAACCACTATTTTGATGGTTTCATTTTTGTGTTTATAAAAGTCTCCAAAATAAAATTGTGTCATGCAGCTAGAATTACTAAGAGAAATTCATTTTATTGGAGAGCAGAAATTTAATGTTATAATAGTGATTCATTTTAAATTTTGATTTAGAAAATACCTATTCCGGGGATCTCAGGTAAAACAGATAAAATTTAAAGGGGTCAGGAAATGAACACTGTCTGTATAGTAATTATATTGCTGAAACTCAGAATCAATAATTTGACATTCTGAACTGCAGATCACATATTTCAGGAGGGTAGCAGGCTTTATCTGTCTAATTAGTCTTTAGCATACCAACTTATAAATTCTTTGATAAAAATTGCTTAGTACCAGAAAGTATATTATATAATTTTTTAAAAAAAAATAATAAGGACATTAAGTACTACTAATCAGTAGTGTTAACACCTATCAAAAATATAATGACTACAGAAAAATGTATTCTTTTTTATATGTATTAGTCAAGACTGAATAGTAAGTGAAAAAACCTGACTCACCTGGTTTAAATGAAAAAGGAGACAGACTGTCTTTGTAATGAAAAGTTTATAAGTATATGTGACATAAAGCACAGCTAGATCCGCAGTCTCAGACTCTGTCAAGACTTGGTCTCTTCAACTCGTCTGATCTGCTTTTCTCTAATTTCTCTTTCCTCTCAGTTAAACTCTTTTCTGGCAGCCATAGGATGGCTACTAGCATTGCTAGACTCACATTCTCACAGCTTTGAAAACTCATTGGGAAGAAAAGACTTTTCCGATAGTTCTAGCAAAGATTTCTGAGTTGATCCTCATTTAACTATCATATGCTACCACCTAGCTACCTACAACTAATCATAACCAAACCTGGCCCTTGTGCTCATCTGTGCAACAGGGAGTAGATTTAGAGAGTGTAGAGTTGTGGATTCCCTTTAAAAAAGGAGGGGGAATAGATACCTGTTAGGCAAATATTAAAAATGTCCAGTATGTATTTTAAAAATTATTCACAAACAGGGAATTGTTCCAGTACCTGTCACATAGTCAAGAATATATTTTTAAGACTATTGAAATTCCATAATTGAGAGTCTATTTGAGCATAATTTATAATTCAGTGAAAGCATGAGAAAAAATAAAAGTCCTTCTGTTCATTTATTTTAAAATATTTAGGCTTATTAGTCAAAAATTATTCCTAGTTCAGTCGTCACTAATTTATTGCTAGATGATTATAGTAATTTTACTTCCTAAAGAACTGTCGATGTAAGAAACATCCAAATCTGTAGAGAATTTTTATGAGTTTATTTGACAACATATGCAGGGAAGCAAGATCTCAAATACTCCAGAGAATGGCAGCTTTCCAGCTCGTTTTATACATTAGAATAAAAGGAAAAGACTTAAAGAATGTGCATGAAATCCATTGGTGATACATTAAGGAGGTGACAGAAAGCATAGCAGGAGAGAGGGGAATCTTTAGGATTGGATAAATGGCAAAATTGAGAAACACATACTTCACATTGGTGGGTAGAGGATAGTTAATAATTAACATTTACAGTACATAGATTTGTGCAGGGAACAAGATAACAGTGGGGGGTTCTGTGGTCTTGTTCTCTGGTGCCAGTGATTGTGCCTTCAAGGGGTAGAAAAAGGAAATTGCTCTGACATTTCAAAGGCATGTTATTATTAATGAATAACAACAGAGCTCACTTAAGTAAGATAAAGATTGACCTTTACTAAGGAAGCTGTAGGCATGGGACATGACTACCCACTATTACCTGCCCAATTAGGAATTTGTAATCAGACCATTCTATGTAGTTACTTTTGGTCATTGAGCTTATCAGGCCTGCCATGTGGCCCCCCTGAGCTTGTCAGGTATATTGGGTAGCCTCTTTTTTGTTCACAGAAATATACTACAAAAGGCATATAAATTCAATATGAAAAATGATATATTGTGCCATATTAAAGGGACATTAAAGACCCTGAAATTAAACTGTTATCTCATCCTCACGACTATCTGTTTCTAATCAGTTGGATGGCTGTGTATGTACAGTGTTAGAATGTGTTTAGAAAAGTTAAGAAACTTAGGAGAGAAAAAAAATAATTCGTAAAAGATAAGTTAACATTAAAAATACCAAAACCCCTGATTTATTGACAAGTAATAATAAACTAAGGTTATGTGGCCTTCTGAAAAGTCAGGCAGACTTTTTTAAAAATTGTGAATAATCTAATAATAGTAATAGCAGTTTCTTTGATTTGTTGATAAATATTATGATTCTTGTATCTAGACAAAATATAACACGTTCACTCTTCAACTTTTTTTAATATTATTTAAGGGGTCTTCAAGTTCTACTTACTCCTGTTCTTGCAAACATCCTTGAGGCAGATCAGGAAAAGTGTTGGGGTTTTGACCAGTTTTTTGCAGAAACTAGTGATATACTTCACCGGATGATAATTCATGTTTTTTCGCTACAACAAATGACAGCTCATAAGATTTACATTCATAGTTATAATACGTAAGTACCTCTTTATTTTTCTTCCTATGTTATAATTTTGTATTATATAATAATTATCTTCATATTAAGAGAGGAGATAGAAAAGATGCCTCAGCATCACCAAAGGTACCCACTTTCCCCTTAGAAAGTTATATTTGAGTGCTTAGTAAGTTTCTTCTCACTTATCTTTGGAATAAAAGGATTAATTTTTTCATTTTCTAAAATTTACAGGTAAATTAGCCAGGTCTTAAAGTGCAAGTTTTATTAAATCATTTTCATTTTTATGCCTTCTCTCAAATTACTTAATCACATAACTGAAAATAGCATCTACTAATAAATGGGCCAGGATTTAGTAAGCCTACTGTCCTGTCATTTAAAAAATATTAAAGCATAAGTCTTAAATATAGTTAGTGTAGTTATTATTTGTATATGTAGTATAAAGCCTTTATGGGATGCTAGAGAAATAATCATTTGTTTTAACTAAACAAAAACACATTACAGCTATGTCATAAAAATCCACCCATATGTTATAACTGCATATAAGTACATACATACTTACATGTAATACTGGGACAGTCTGAATAAGATAGGTAGATCAGTATCAATATTTTAGTTGTACTATTATACTATATTCATGCAAGATATTGCCATTGGGGGAAACGGGATGAACGGTATATAGCATCTCTCTATATTATTTATTACAATTATGTATAAATCTCAAAATGTTTTTAAAATGAAGGGAAAAAACATCACATCCATTCTCTATGCCTTAATTTTTGTTTTGACAGGATTCAGATAGTAGTTTTGATGCCTCATAAAACTCAAAAAGAGAATTTTACTGGTAATTTATTAAGGAATAATATTAATTAGATAAAATAATATTTTAAAATATATAATCTATGACAAATATAATGTAAATATAATGAGTAAAATATATTAATATAACATTAGATTAAAATATAATATTCATCTTTATTTTGGTACTTAGTAGCCTTAATGAATATATATCAGAGTTAGGTGTTGGCCAATATTTCATTTTAAGAGTATGTTTGAACTTAAAAAGCCCACTCAAGCTTGAGCCAAATCTCGGCAGAGTCACGTGTTAGAGACAAATCACAACATTGCTGTCGAAACATTTCTTTGATTTCATAGCTCTATTTAGAGAGAATCTACCTTTTTTCCCCAAACATCATTTCAGAAATACCTGGTTTTATTAATTTATTTAACAAACATTATATAATCATGTTGCAGATACTATTCTCAGTTCTTTATATATTTAAGTCATTTAGTCCTCACAACTAATCTGTGAGGTGAGTGCTATTATTCCCATTTTATAGATGAGGAAATTTAGCACAGAGAAGTTGAGTAGCTTAAGGTAATTCATCAAATAAATGGAAGAACTGGAAATTGAATCCAGATCATCTGATTTCATAATCACTGCTCTTAAGCTCTCTGCTGTGTTGGCTCCTCATTATTAAATATTAAGAATCCTATATATTGTATATATCCAATATGGGTTTCCAAATATAAAAATATTTTAGAATGGATTTCTGTATAGACTTTTTAGTATCCATATCAACCAAGCAGTGCTTCTGTGGACTGGTCATGATCTGAAATATCACTTAGCAATGGATGTTGTACTTAGTCATTATAAAAGACTTCAGCTCTTTTTCTATCCCAATTATGTTGTCCTTTTGGATTTTTCTCATACAGTGCTACTGTATTTCATGAACTGGTGTATAAACAAACAAAAATTATTTCTTCAAATCAAGAACTTATATATGAAGGACGACGCTTAGTTCTTGAACCTGGAAGACTGGCACAACATTTCCCTAAAACTACTGAGGAAAACCCTATCTTTGTAGTAACCCAGGAACCCCTGAATACCATAGGACTGACATATGAAAAAAGTGAGTTGAGATTTTTCTTGTTGTTTTTACTAGCTACTAAAAATAAAAAACCTGTAAAAATGATTGTCACCATAAAGTTGATTGATGATGACATTAATATAGCCCTTTCATAAACATTAAAATTTTATAAATTAGTTGAACAAGACTAGTAAAATTTAATAGCTTTGTAGGCAACATAATTGGATATTAAATATTTTATTTTATAAAATGTAAAATAGTTTGTCATGTATGTTTCACTGTAGCTCTCTGCTTTTAGTATTTTACTAACACTCAAAATAACCATTTGTATCATTAATTTCAGCAAGTATTTATTGTGTCCAGTGTGATTAGGATACTTTGCCAGTCTTTAGAGTCTAAGAAAAATTAGATATGCATTTTGGAATCTTTTAAGTGATTAATTCTATTGGCGAAAAAAATAAACTATCTAGACTTTGAAATTTCTGTTTGGATCTTTGGGATTTGATTTAGATTTAGAGAAGCACTGAGTTTGTTGTGTTTAAATATATTTAAGAAAAAAGTGAAGTTCCTTAGAAATAGTGCAGGTAATTTGTTAGTAATTTGTTTTATAATGAACATTATTGTTTCAAGTGTTTTTTTTTTAACCAGGAAAGAACATTAAAGAATTTTGCCACTCATGTTTAATTTAGAGGTAGTTTAGAGCTTGATGTTTAAATTAGAGATTGCTATATAAAACACATACTAACTTATTCAAAATTTTTTATTTCTGATTTTAATGATTTTACTTTACATTTCAGTTTCTCTCCCTAAAGTACATCCACGTTATGATTTAGATGGAGATGCTAGCATGGCTAAGGTTTGTGTTTAATTAAATTACTATGTAAATATTTAAATGAATATTATCCTATTATCAGTAGTGGAAGCAATAAAATGTACTGTGTCTTTCCATATGCCTGTATGACTTAGGAAATTATTCTCTAAAATTGTTATCCATTGCGAATAATTTTGTGTTGTTTCTTCTTGACTTTATGTCCTTTCTTGAACTCATAAGAAAATGTTCTCCATTGAAACAGTGCATGTTTAACATTATCATGTTAAGGAAGAAATATTTATTGCAGTTATATCTACCCTTAGCTTTTAGAAATTGGTATAAATTGTGTTTTTAATTAACCTGATAAAAATATATAAGCTTGAAAATTTTTATATAAAAGCTTTTCTTACCTTCTACCATAATTAACACTAAATATTAACATTTCATGTTTCTTCATTAGGCAATAACAGGAGTTGTGTGTTATGCCTGTAGAATTGCCAGTACCCTGCTGCTTTATCAGGAATTAATGCGAAAGGGGATACGATGGCTGATGTAAGTAATAGATTAAAATTGAAAACTGACCTTCGTGTAGACCTCACTAAATAACTGGTACCCAATCATTGATTCTTTTTCTCTTCAGACTAGGTACAGTCAGGTGCTCGATTTTTATTATGATACATTTGTTTCATATTTAGTTTATAAAACATTTAGCAGCTATTTTTTAATTTTATTTCTACAGTAACCTTGTGAGGCAGGATAGTAATATCTAAATTTTAAAACATATTAAGTTGTACAAGGTGATGGTAAATGAATCCCTTTTCTAAGGACTTTGACTTGTTGGTCATTTTATTTTCTTGGAAGATTTTGTCATTTATATAATCCATTACATTCTTTCTTGGGTTTATGTCCTCAGAATCTTATTTCATTTCTTGCCATTTTTCCAAATGAAATACACACTCAGCTTTTTTTTTAAAAAAAGCATTATGAGATATTTATATGCTATAAAATTCCCCCATTTTTAAATGTACAATTTAATGATTTTTAGTACGCACACAGTTGTGCTACTACCATCACCACTAATTTTTCAGTATTTGTATCACCCCAGAAAGAAACCCTGTACCCATTAGCAGTCACTTCCTAGCCCTAGGCAACCATTAATATGCTTTATGTTGGTGTAGATTTGCCTATTCTAGACATTTCATGTAAATAAAACCATACAGTATGAGTGTACTCACTTTTACAGGCAATTTAAAAGCTTATTTTATTTTATTTTATTTATTTGCTAATCACTTAATATAGTTATTCTAAGTCAGAATATTGATCATCTAGTTTAATATTCTCTTTCTGAAAATGACCCTTGGAAATATCTTGTGGATGAATATGATTTGATCTTTTTTTACCTTTCATGATTTATAGATATCATCTTTCCATCTGATAGAAATGGGGAATAAATGGTCTCTTGAGAATCATGCCTGTAGTTCTATACAACATCATTTAAAGCTTTTGAATTTTATACACACATAGTGTATAATGGCCTCATGTGCTCTGGATTCATAGTGCTCTTCAGCTTTAATGCTTGTGACAGTTTCTGTGTATCCACTGCACACCTATCCTTCCCTTCTTGCAAAAGCATATATGAAGCATTTCATCATTCTACTGCTTCTAAGAAGAAAAAAGAATGTTTATTTTCCCCTGTCACCTTTATGTTAAACCCATTCATGTATGCTTATAATTTTTTTATGTGTTCACATATCTAGTTTGTAAGCTTATGCTTTTTTCTTTCCCTTAAGTCTCTCTGTTTTTACCAGAAAGTTTCTGAAGAAATTTAAGTGTTGGCTTTGATTTATTTTCATAGTATTGTTACTCACAGCTCTCATTTTATCTTGTTATCTACCCCATGAAGCTTTTATTTCTTTTACTTACTAGCTTTTAGTTTAATAAGAGAAAATAGTTTTTAATGTAGACAACTGTTGAAACTTTTTCTTTTTCAGCTAGTAAATGTTTTAGACTTTGTGGGCCACATAAGGTCTCTACTTTGTTTTTATTTTGTTTTTGCAACCTTTAAAAATGTGAATACCATTCTTAGCAAAAATAAGCATCACGTTTTAATTTGTTGACTCTTGATGTAGAACAAAAACCCATCAGTTATATTATTTACTATGCCATCCTGCTTCTTCAGAGATCATATTAATTGATTTAAAGTATAAATCAGACAGTAGTCTACCATGAATAGTAAAAATTAATTCTAGTGATATAAAATGTAATGCTATTCAGCTTATTTTTGTGGTTGTAGATTAGTTTTTATTTTTAATATAATTTCAGTGCCTTAGATTTCTAAACTGTTAACCTAATAAGTTGTAATAGTTTATGTCCTAGATATATATAAGACTCACTGAGATGCTTTTAATAATAAAAAGTGAATCGGCTTTCATAATATATCAAGACTGTTAAGAAATTTGAACAGAACAGTAGTGTAATTAGTGAAAGACAAGAGAAAACAAATAATTCCTTAGATAAACTAATGAGAATATTATTTTTCAGAGAATTAGTTAAAGATGATTATAATGAAACTGTTCACAAAAAGACAGAAGTTGTGATCACATTGGATTTCTGCATCAGAAACATTGAAAAAACTGTGAAAGTGTAAGTGGATTGCTTCCTTATTAACAGTGGTTAAAATGTTAAATATTGTTACCTTTCTGTTTAATTTGTTTAGTTATCCTTGGCACATATAGCAGGCTATGCAAGTGTTTGTATTAAGGCACAACTTTAGTTTGAATTACTTCCTCACAAAGGGAAAAATATCCAGTCAGCTAAGTAAGAAACGAACACCATCTTTTTGGTGGCATTTTCTCCTTCCCTTTGCAAAGGAAAAGGTCATCTGAGATAGAAAAGTCTTATTTTTTACATTGCAAAGGAGACAGTCTATTTAGAAAAGTGATTTTGGGATTACTTTTAGTTTACTTTTACTTATTAATTTGATTCCTGAGAGTGGCTTTTGAAACAATGATATTTTAAACTGCCCTCTTCCTAGGCTATACCATTTGCACTGCACAGGATATATAATTAATGGAATCAATATTTATTTACTATTGACCTCATTAATTCTGAAATCCAGTATTTTGACTATTATCTTGGCATAAGACTATTTGAAATTAAGTTTTCTTTTATATTTTATCTCTTAATCTGCAAATTTATAAATAGAAGCATATAAGAGTCCTTTACAATGACAAAGTTTTCTTGGAATCTGTTGCTTTGTAGGCTTTGCATCTAATATTTTATTCTTAAACAGTTATGATAAACACTAATTTATAAAACATCTTTTAAAATCTATATATTCATTATGCTTATTTGATTTTTCATACTTGTTTTTCATACAGATATGAAAAGTTGATGAAAATCAACCTAGAAGCAACAGAGTTAGATGAAATTTCAGACATACACACCAAATTGTTGAGAGTAAGTATTTACAAAACTATGACAATCATAGGCTCATAATCTATTTCTTTGCTGGCAAGTAGATGTCTAGTAAAGTTTTCTAGAGAGATGATATAGCTAAAGATATCCAGAGAAAGAGTAGCTTTTCCCCATTTTGGGGAACTATTTACAATATTTACAGTATTTAAATACCCTTACTGCTATGCATTTCTTTATGACGTATCTAGAGGCCTTCTTTGCTATAAGTTCATTGTCTCTCCCTCTCTTCCTGTCTCCCTTTAAAATCCATAATACTCTGGTGTGCTGCTATGGCAATTAAAGCAAGTAATTTAACATGCAGAGTGCTTAAACTTGCTTAGAAGTAGATACAAGTTAGGAAAATATTAAATCTTCCCTGAAATAAAAAGTAAAGAAAGAAAGTTTTTGATTCCTCAAGGAATTGAATCACTTCTATACCTGAAAAAAAGAAATTAAAATAAAATCTCTACTCTGCTGAAAAATACAATAGCATTTCAGGCAGTTTCTGGATCTCTTTTTAAAGTGTATTATAGAAGAGTATGAAATTATGTATGGTGAGAGCTGATGACTAATCCCAGATCTGCCCCTATTAACCTAGCTATTCCTGCCTGCCTTAAGCAAGATCTTTAATTCTTTGCATCCTTGGTTTTGTTTTCTTTTAAATGAGCGGTTTCTTACCCTGCTTATGTCATAAGTTGTTATACCAATTAAATGAGATAAAAAGGCTATACTCCTTCAAGTGTTTAGTGTTTGAAATATTCTTTCATGAAATGGATGTTAAGTGAAAAGTGAAAAAGAACTTGATATGATATTCCTTTTCTCTTTCTCAGCTTAGACTGAATTTTTAGGTATTTGTCTCAGTTTTAGATCTAGAACAGTAGTTATTTATGAGTCATAAATAACCAGCAAGCATAAAGTTTAGTATATTGAAGTAAGCACTGTTTTTAAATAAAATAAAATAGAAAATGTCAGAATTCATAACATATAATAAATTACTGTTCCATGAGACTTCTGGTTCAGATATATATATATTTAAATGATACTGGGTTAGAACAAAGTGAATTTCTTACTGTAAGTCATGATCAAAAAAGGTTTTTAATTATTGCTATAGAATAAAAAAAGAAATAGTCTTCTCCAATATTTGTTTATTTTTTTAACATGGGCAATCATATTATAAATATTTTCTATTTCTGCTGATGTTTTAGAACTTGATTTACCAGCTCTTAGTCTTAATAGACACCACTTCCCAATACCAGCATCATTTGAGAGCTTTGAATTGAAATTATATATGTTTTCTTTTGGGGAGCCCAAAGTATTTCTCATTTTAATGACATTTTTGTGAAGATGTAGATTTCAAATGAGAATTGAAGCATGAGTGATTGGATAGCTTAAACTCACAGAGTCTTGTGAAGTCTGTGCTTTAACTTCAGGCCAGTTATTTTTCACTAAGTTGTATTGTTTTTGCTCATAACCTATTTAGTTTTTTGACTCTTTTCCTAATGGAGACCTTAAAATATTTCCTGCCATAAAACTATTGATAAGTAGAAATAATACCTTGTATGCTCATCACCTAAAAAATGATGATTACAGGTTCTATTCAGTATCTTGCAGCAGCAGCCTCAGCCTCACATGGGAACTTGTTAGAAATGTACATTTCGGGGACACCCTCACCACTCCCCCGTTGAATCAGAAACTCTGATAGTAGGACCCACCAATCAATGTTTTAATGAGACCTCCAGATGATTCTGATACTATTAACGTTCTGACAACCACTCTTTTAGTCCTCTCTTTTTATATATATTATTAAATGATTGTTATCTTACAAACATACAATTATTATTTTTATTTTTTTTATAGTAAAAACATTTTCCAGTTTGGTCATGGTGGTTTTCTTTTTTTTTCCTTTGATAACACCATTTTTTTATATACTTAATTTTGCAGGCAATAGATTTTTTTAATAGTTTTACTTATTATCTTCCTATTGTTGGTCTTTCAGGTTATTTGTTGTTTTTCACACTTCTTTGTAACATTGTGAAAAATAATTTTACTATTAAATGATTTTTTATATTTTGGAAGTATAGGATATTTAACATATATACTTAATACATTCTTAACATTAATGTTAAAGAAGATATAAAACATGAAAAGCAAGATATATATTTGACTATATAAAAATTTAAGATCTCTGTTAAAAAATAATGTTAAAAATTAAATAGATTGAGAAAGTGAGACAAGGTTTTTTTAATAAAAATAGCTCATACAAATTAATAAAACATTAAAATTTTAGTAAATAGACAAAGAGCACTTAAAATTGATTTAAAAGTGAATAGATTTAATGAAACTCCTGAAGAAAAAAAAGTTCACAATAGTAATAGAAAATTGCATATTACAATAACAATAAGATACTGTTTTCTCCTTTCAAATTAGCAAGGCTGAATCATAGTTCTAATTTAACAGGTAGGGACCCCAAATGTGCATGTCTAACAAGTTCCCATATGTGGCTGAGGTCCAGTGCTGACAAGAGTGTAATAATAAGGGCACCCTGGTTTGTTGCCAGTGGCATTGTAAACCACCACTTAAAACTTTAATTGATAAGTAATAGTACTTATCAGGACCCTTAAAATATTTAGACATATTTATCCTTTAAGTCTAACCTTTATTTTTCTTTAAAAGTTTTACAACTACTTAGTTCTGTGGTAGATAAGTGACAAATTTACTAAACTTAAAATGAACAGGATCTTAGATGAGGTTTCATTTTTTTTGTTTTAAGAGGAATTACTTTTCTTTGGCCTCTGAACAAATTGAACACAATCTAGCACACCTACATTTTATACTTGAAACTATACTAATGGTTCTCCTATTTGATTTTTACAACTCTATGAGATAGAATATTAACTATATTTTACAGCTAAAAAAACGAGTTTAATATTTAAAAACAAGATTAAAAGGATTTTGTATGTTTTTTTAAAAAGGGTATCTAATGTAAAAAAAATTTTTTTTAATGTATTATTATGGGTTAGTCAAATATTTTATTGTCATACCATACTCTTGCAAATCAACCTAAGAAACTATCTTTTCATTTAAAGATTAAAGTAATTGTTCTGACTTTGAATTGTAATCTGTAAGAGAAATTGATTCAAACTTTAGACTCTCTTGGCATTGTGATTATAATTTCTGATTTTTGGTAATCTGGGTCTGAACCCATTGGTTTTATTTAGCTTTCCAGTTCTCAGGGAACAATAGAAACCAGTCTTCAGGATATCGAAAGCAGATTATCTCCTGGTGGATTGCTGGCAGATACATGGGCCCATCAAGAAGGCACTCATCCAGAAAATAGGCAGTAGGTTAAAACTTTATTGGTAGTTTCTGCTGTTATTATTAAATGTTCTTTTTCACATTGACTCAGTTAATTTATTTGGGTTTTCCTTCCTTAAATAGTGTGGAAAAGCTACAAGTCCTGTTAAATTACATCACAGAGATTTACTATCAGTTCAAAAAAGACAAAGCAGAACGTAGTAAGTAAAATTTGCCATTTGTCAATCTAATGAATCAGCCCTAGTGTAATTCAGTTGAATTAATTTAGTATATTTGTAAGGATGGTTGCTTAAGTTATGTATTTCAGAGATTTAATTTTGTCAGGAAAGAGGTTAATGTTATTTTTAAAACCAACCTTTTGAATATGTTAAATCAAGGCTAATGAACTCCAAAACCTCTAGAGGCCAGGCACATAACAGGAATGAGATTGGCCAGTGGAGTTGAGGAGAACTGGAGAAGGGATGGATACCCCATCTAAAAGGGAAGTCCACTACTCAGATTCACTTAATTTGTAGCCCAGATATTAGAAATATTTGATTTTAAATGTTGGCAGTTTTTCTTTTTAACATTAACACTGTACAGACCAAATAAAAGAGCTATATCTAAGCTATGGTTCACAAGTTTGTGATATCTGCTTCAAACTCTTACACTTTCTAAAGTAATAATGTCAGAAGAAAAAAAATATTGTGCACAATTTTATAATTCCACATTTCCAAAGTAATATATATTCTTATTTTTAGGACTGGCTTATAATGAAGAACAGATCCACAAATTTGATAAGTATGTGTCTAGGTTACATTTAATAATTATTTTTGGTTATGTTACTAATATGATTCTTAAAGTTGAAATTAATTACAGTTAAAATACATTTTAATCTTGGCTTTATACAATTATTATTATGTATAAATGTGTGTATACATTTGAGGCTTACTCATCTGACCTCTGATTGAGAGGTTACTGAGACGGGAGAATGAGAGAGCAGGCTTCTTCTGCCTTATGATCTTCTATTGCAGGACAGAAAATAGAGAACATAGGCAAGGATACACTTAACCACCTTCTTAACCTTAATGTCATTCAATAAATATTTTTTGACTATTCTCTTCTCGCTGCTATGCCTATCTTAGAAACCTTTGGCTTCCTGCTGTAAATATTCTTCAGTCACAACAGTCATTACAGCAAACAGATTTCAGATGTTTAGAAATTTTTAAATATTGGAAATAGAAACAGTGACATTGGTTTAATCCTCTGATTATTTCTAAATTACAGGCAAAAACTCTATTACCATGCAACAATAGCTATGACCCACTTTACAGATGAGTGTGTTAAAAAGTATGAGGCATTTTTGAATAAGTCAGAAGAATGGGTAAGGTAGGTCACCTTTTTTTGGGGGGGGGTGATTTAGTGATTGACTGCACAACATGCAATTCAGTGTGTATTGTATAAAATATAAATAATACTTCATTAGACAGCTTATTAATCAATTCTTTTTGGTTTTTAGAAAGATGCTTCATCTTAGGAAACAGTTGTTATCCCTAGCTAATCAGTGTTTTGATATTGAAGAAGAAGTATCAAAGTATCAAGACTATACTAATGAGGTACATCTATCAAAAGTATCTAGAAAAAATTTTTCTTCCTATTAGAAAAAATTAAAAGTCTTCTCAGTTTATATTTGCTTATGATTGAGAAGGGAGAACTAGGACATAATATGCCTATATGAGTACTACTTGCCCATCTGTGATATGTATTTTAAGCCAAATTTTAAGAAATTAGATGTTTTACAATCAAAAATATCTGATAGACTATTCTTTTATTATCTATAAAAAAAGGTTTTTCAAAAACTATTTTTTTAACTTATATTATTGATAGCTTTTAAATTAAAACTTAAAGCTGTAAAAGGCTTCTGTAACATCTGATTTAAGATCTGTAGTAGGTACTTTGTTCTGTGATTAATGTGGAGTCTTTTGATATTTTAGTTACAAGAATCTTTGCCTCAGAAAATGATTGCAGCCTCCAGTGGAATCAAACATGCCATGACTCCAATTTATCCATGTTCTAACACATTAGTAGAAATGACTCTTGGGTAAGAAATTTGTTATTTGGTAACTATGATGTTTCCATCTGTTTGTGTTTCAGTTTGTGATCTTGACTGTTAATATTGAGATTTTTTATATTTGTTGTGAATATGTTTGCTAATATTATTTAGTCACTTAATTCAATCCAGAGAACTAAAACAATATAAATATAATTCTAAGACATTTGCATACCTTTTTGAGCAGAGACACTTATTTTTCTTTATTTTTATGTATAGTATGAAGAAATTAAAGGAAGAAATGGAAGGGGTAGTTAAAGAACTTGCTGAAAATAATCATATTTTAGAAAGGTAAGTTAATGCAGATAACATTCTGCCTTGTGATTTTATATGCAGTCAAGTACTATATATCTATATTTGTATCTCTCTGTCTTCCTGTGTCAATAGATTAAGCAGTGGGAAGGTATATAAAGTCACAAAATATAAGGGTTCTTTATATCTCTTACATTTTGTAACTTCCATGGTATCTTTTAATTTGTTTGGGGCCATTGGATAAAGACAAGTCATCTATGATTGATTCCATTTTATAGAAGCACTGGTTAATAAAATTATTGGCTTATTTTGAGTTAGTTTGTGAAAATAAAAATCTCGTGCATACTTTTCATAACATTTTCTCATTAGAATTATAATTTTTTAATTTTGGAATTGAGTTGCTTATAAGATGCCTGCACTCTGATTGGTGCTAGTTAACTTACAGAGCCCTCTGCAAACTGCTTTGCATGTGAGTGCCATCTGTAAATGCAGTCTTTGAGAAGTTGGATGTCTGCTCATCAACAGAATCTTAATAGATCAGGGAAACGTACACAGCCAGTAAAGCCACTTTGAGATAGCTGTTTCCTTACCCTGCTTCTTCAGAGAAGTTAAATCATGTTTGGCTCTCTAATAGAATAGAACCCTTCTCTTTCAAGCCCCTAGGTGTTCCACTATGGATTCTCTAACCCCTAAAATGCTAATAAAAATATTTTACATTTTTATGATGATTTGCACACTTGCAGGGCACTTTCACACACTGCATTATCTCACTTAACATGGTTCCAGCCTTATACAGTAGCAGAGCAGATAGCCTTTATCCATGGTCTGCAAGTATTGAAGTTCATGCCCTGAGAAGATGAGCTGGCTCTAGAACCGAGCCTCCTATCTCTTCATAAAATCTTTCTCCCACTATACCTATTATCTAAAGCTTGGAAAGATTCACTATCAAAAAGTCCTGATATGATTTTTGAGCTATGTATAGAAAGTTTTAAAATATGAGACTTGTAAAGTATAACATTTTTAATTTAATGAATTGTAAAAAATTTTGGAACAATATATAATTGTTAAAATTTGGAATTAAAGACTTTACCTAACCTTTCTCTTATCCCTCCCCCACCCTGCAGAAGTAGTCACTAGTAATAGTTTGTTGTACATGTGTGTTTTTTAAAAATGGAATCATTCTGTTCATACTGGTTTAGTCTCAAGGCTATATATACGTCAAGGGTACTTTTTTAAGTCCATACGTATAGCTCTATTTTTTTTTTATTTTTAACAGTTAGCTAATATTTCAATGTATGGGTCCACCATATCTATTTAATACATCTGTATTGTTGGGCATTTAAGTTGTTTCTGATTTTTCATAATTATATACTTGTATGTATATCTTCATGTACTTGTGTAAGAATTTTGAGGGCATCGTTGGGTCAAAGGGTATGCACATTTAAATTTTGATTGGTGGTGTTAATTCTTTAAAAGGTATGTATTGCTGTAGACTCCAACAGAAAAAGACTATGCTTTTGTTAATGCCAAATGTTACCAGTGTTTAAAATGTTTACTGATTTATTTAGTAAAAACTGATAATCTTGTTTTAATTTGAATTTCTTTGGTTAATAATGACGTTAAGCATCTTTTTATATGTTTGTTCAATTTTTTTCCTCTGACTGCCTATTTGGTTATAAAATCTTTTTTCCTATTGTTTTATAGCAATGTCATTGTAATTATTTATCTTTTTATAGTATCCAGTTTATGGTTCCTTCACAGCTTTAGCTAAATCCTAAGTAAAACTGAAGATCAGCACGTAGAAGAGACTATTAAAATATGCTTTAACAAACTTTTATACTGAATTATTTATGCCTTATGGAATTAAATCCCCACTTCACAAAGCATGTCCAATAAGTCAGTTCCTCCTGTTTTATTTGTAGGTTTATTTGACAATATATGGGTGATATAATGTGGCATAATAATAACTGAAATGTTAAAGGAGCCAGGTCTTGTGCATTGTTTCTATGTGGATATCTCATTCTCTCTTCAGATTTTTTTTTTCTGTCAAAAATCACTTAATATAATCATTCCCATTTTCCCTTCTAATTTTCCCTTCTAATTTTCCCTTCTAATTTTCTTATCCTCTTCAGTGAAACAGCCTTCTCTCACTCCCTTGAACATAAGTTATTTTATGAACATAAATTATTTTAGACAGTTACTTTACTCCCTTTACCAAATATGGTAATCTTTCAAAATGTTTCTATATTTCACTTCATCAGTCTCATTCACCTCTCCTTCCCCCCTCACATGTAAGTTGTGGTAATAAATTACCACCTCTTTCCTTAACTCCAGGCTCTTCCCTCTGGGTATTGCAGCCAAAATAATATTCCCAAATACTGGTCATATCATACCACTCCCTTGGCTCAAAAATATCTACACTCCTGCTATCTGAAAGGTCAAGTCTAAATTCATGCTTGAATTCAAGGAATATAATAGTCCACCCCAGCCTGTTCACCCAACTTTATTTCCCATTACTCCCTAAAATAGCAAACTATTCTAGCAAGGTTTCATTCCTTATTATCCCTTTAGTATGTCGCACTTACTCCCAAATCCACATCTTTTCTTGTAAATCCCATCCCACCAAAAGGAAATTACCAATTCTTCCTAACACTTTCTGGATTATATCACTCCTCATTTTCTCTTAAACAGTCTTCCCAAGTCACTGGATTGTAATATATATATAATACAATTATATATATATTATATATATTGTATTATATATATAATTGTATTATATATATATAATATTCATTATATATATATAATAAAAAATATCACCATGTTTCAGTAAGAAATAGTAAATACATAGTTGCTTAAACTCTTTAAAAAAACAATTTATTCCTCTAAAAAATATTCTGTAATCTTCTTTAAAATGGGGGCCAAATAAAAATCTTTTGAGATTCCTTTTTTCTTCTGTGTTTTTAGGTTTGGCTCTCTAACCATGGATGGTGGCCTTCGCAATGTTGACTGCCTTTAGCTCTCTAAGAAGTTTGAGAGAAGTTTCAGTTTGCACAAGAAAATAATACTGAGGCATTAAATGAATGCCTATAAATGGTCTCTTGTTTCTACAATTCAGTATTTGTGTGGTCTTGTAAATATGTACAATATTGTAAATACATAAAAATATATAAATTTTTGGCTGCTGTTAAGATGGAATTTTACCTTTTAACATTTATAATTATATGAGGACATTTGACCTCACTGAGCACTAGAAGAAAGCCATGACTGTTATGTTGAGATATACTGATTCTTTACTCTTCTGTGGAACGCTAAGTCATATATCTCTGACTGCCTACTGGAAACATTTTTAAATGGAACCAAAATTGGCATCCTTACAAACTGGAAGACTGATAGTGGATATGTTTGTTAAGTGGCAGAATGGAGAAGTGGCTTTTGTGGGTGGGGAGCAGAACCGAACCACTGTTTTACTTAGGATCACAGTTTTTTTTAGAAGGATAAAGTGGCATTATTTCATTTTACAAAGTGCCCAGATCCCAGTTATCCTCATATCTGTTTACTTTCAGATAAATTATTGAGCAAAAATTTTAAAGTGATTTAATTATTTAAAACTATTCACTTTTACTTTGGTCATAAGTCTAAACTAGTCATAAATATTTTAGGAACATTTCAACTGTTTTAAGCTGTATATTTCTTCTTTAGTTCTGCCTACTTCATGAAAAAATATCAATAAATTTCTGAGTTTTAATGTAAAGATTTGTATTTTTCTGTGTACAACAATTTGAAAAATAAGAGTTAACTTTTTAAAGAAATAATATGGGTGGTGATGGTAGATTACTCTCAGGATATTGGATGTAGGAACAATTTTTATCTCTTCTAAACCCATTAATTCCAAGTTTAGTAGAAATTCTTTCATAAATTTATGCTCTACAAATCCAAAGACAACATCTCTGAAAACTCTACCCAGAGTTCTAAACTAAAGGATTATGCTCAGTAAGAAATTATTTCATCCAAAGGAATTGTTTTGGTTTTGGTTTTTCAATATCAGGTTATCAAAATGTGATTATATAAACCTGTATATCAAAGTTATCATGTCCTAAAGAGTAAATAAATTTGACTGTCATGAACATTGGAAAACTAAAAACGAATTAAGATTTTATTTGAAATCTCAAATTGATGCATTACTGTGATGAGGAATTTTAAGTGTCATATATACACATTATAGAAATAAATTCATAGGTTGAATGACTTATATAAATAAAATTATCCTCTTTTTTAAATACCTGTTTAGTCTGAGATCATGTGAGACAAGGAGGTATTTAACCCCTCTCTCAATTTTAATTTTCTTTTTATCTAACATACATGTCTTTAATTATATCGTTTAAAAGTTTATATCCCTGAACGTTAGGTAAAATTTTACTTAAATCATGTGATAAGTTACTATATTTGCAGATTTAGTTTTTATTTCAGTGCCCTTAGAAAAGAACACCAATAAACAAACCTTTGCCGTGGGGATTGTATTTTTATAATTTATATTGGTAATTGGCTTTATTAATTCATGAATTGGGCAGCATTTCATCTAGCAAGCAGAGAGATACTCTGAGTAGTTATACAAAATGTAAACCAAGGGAGTCATTAGCCAAAAAAAACGGTGAAAGTTTATGGGAGAAAGAAAGTATTCGGGTGACAGTGGCTTCTCATTGGCTGAGCTGTGGCATTTTCTGTTAGCTGGGTTTGTTGCTGGGCAAGAAGAAAACCTTCCTCCTTCAGGGTTAGTAAAATAGATAACACTTCCTGTTGGAGAAGCAAGGTAGGTCTCTGCCTGTTTGGAATAATTAATAAGTAGTAGGGCATGAGAGCTCACTCTACAGGCCTTCCCAACTCCAATTTTTAGTTGACATTTCCTTTATTAATTTTTAATAATTATGGTAACATGGAAACCAAGCAATTTCGATTTTGATATTTTACCCTCAAAAACGCATCCTCATTTAAAACATCTTAAGTCAATAAATACATGGTGAAATCAGTGTGCTAACCTAATTTTCAGAATGACGATTTAAGTGAAATTAGCTTTAAAATAAGTTGCATCTCTAATTTCATAGCTTTTTTTTAATATTGAGATATATTGCCAAAAGATGGGGATTAATGGTATAAAAAATGGCATATATAACAAATAGAAAAATTAGTGGAGTTAATATAAAAGAGTTTATAGTTCTAACAGTGGAAGAAACAAAAAATAAGTAAAAGTGTAAAGTATGTGAAAAAATGGAGCATTTTCAAGGAAATAAAAAAGGAATTAGAGGTTGGAGATGTGAAAAATAATCCTATAGCATCTTTTAAAGTTCTGGCTTCAATTTTTTTTTGGAAATTACCAAATATGATATAAGTGGCTTATAGACTTCTTTCCACTGTATCAATCAGTGTCTCTTAGGTATAATCTTTTTCTTAAAATATTTCCTTAAAAATAGAATATCTTCATTAGTACATAATCCAGAAAAAATTACAATAATCCTGAATTTCTTTTGCTTTCCCATTATTTTTTAAACCAATAAACACCACTACTTGTATTCTGTGCTAAAAATAAGTATGTTGTCTGGAATTAAGAAGGGGACTATCAGGCATAAGCAATCTCAACTGAAATGTCAAAAGTATATCTGCCCTTCAGAATCAGCCACAACCAGAGCTAGTCACTTCTGATTTCACTGCATTCAGAAGTGCATTTTACACATTATGCTTGTCTTTGAGGAAGATTACAGTTAAACTCAAATTTTAAAAACAATTTCTGGGGCAATGCCATTGCAAAGAAAAAGAAGTCTTAGCACTTGTTTTAGCAGACAAAAGTATCTGAAAAAGTCTAATACTATTGTTTTACTTGGACTTCTCACTTATCACTGACAAGAAGACTCAAAGTCCAGATTCCTTAGAAATACAGAAGGTGAAATAGAAAATAAAAACATTGAACCTGGAAATTAAAAATGGTAATGATATCCTTTGGCCTTTTTTAGAGTGTAAATTGGTTCCAAAAATTTAATATGACATGTAAAAGCCCAGCACAAATATTTACATCAGGCTTAAGCAGGCTACGAATAAGTTTATTTCTTTTAACATAAAGAGAATGCACAAGGGACCAATTGTTGGACATAGTTTCAGGGGTGACGATGAGAACCTCAGTTCCATTTGCATAGTAGGCAACTAAACATTGGTATCTGCCTAAATAATTTACAATAATGTTAAAGTCTAGGTAAATGTTCAAAGACCAAACCAAGAGCTGGAAAAAATCTTATTCTTTTATACATTTCTCGACTTAAAAGAATCAGTTGAATTGGGAAGGGGAGTTGGTAAAGTCCTGCTAAGGTTTAAAATATATATCATTTTTCAGTGAAAAATGTACAAAGCAAGTTGAATCAAGTAGCTTGTTAATCACCCCTACATCTTTCGAGTTGTTATTGATAATTCTGTTGGGTGCTGAGTTAGTGGATACTGGTTACTTTGCTCCTCTGAAAGTAACTGCGTTTTTATGAAGAAGGATGGTGGGGCGGGAGGTTATCTGTGCTTAAAAATTATCAAGTGTTGCATTAGGTTAGATTTTTGAAGCTTAAAAACTCTTTCTTTAGAAAGAACATCTATTAATACAGTTTCTAGTTATAAGGGCTAAGGTCTAAAGGACAAACCAAAGGAGTGACAGGGAAAGGGGATTTAGGGCTAACAGGTGGTCCCCAGACATACTGGCTGAAAACGAGTTCACAGCTAAAGTGTCATATGTGGGCGTTACTGTGTTTTCCTCATGCATGCGTTCTGTCATTCTGGAACACTCATAGTTCTAGCCATGGCCATAAGAAGTGACTTTAACAAGACCTTCAGAAGAATAGCCCGACTTTTTTACTGGTTCCCCAAATCACTGACCTCAAAGAATTGGAAATCCAAGTTGCTCTGGAGGCAAGTGGGAGGTAAGTTATCTCAGGCTAATGCTTCATTTCAAATACTATTTTTTTTCTGTTACTAAAATGGAGTCTCATCAAGTAGGAGAAAAAAAGAAAATTCTCAAAGCCTTTAAAAAGTGTTATTTTATGTAGTCGTCTGAGGGAAAATCAAGAGAAAATTCGAAGATATGGTATTCAAAGCCATGATCACTTTTTATCCAATTTTATGTTTGTTTAGGCATTTAGGTTCAGAGAAGTTTTCTCGGGAGAGATGGAAGTGTTCAGTTTTAAAAACATGTAACAAAAACAGCTTTTATTTTCAATGAACCTTAACTTGCTTGTAGAAATAAAACACCTCAGAATAAACAAAAAATAAGTTAATTACTGCGAGTCCTCTTCCTTTTCCTAGAAAACCAAAAAGGTCAATGGACGTTACATTCCTTTTGTTTGGGGTCAGTTCATGTAGCATATTTTAGCAGAGATTGATGTGAGATTTACAGCACCTTAAATATGCTACTGTATAAAGCCCTGCAGTTTCTATCCAGTCCTGCCAGACTGGAATGTGAAAGGGTGAGAGGAGAGGGAACTAAAGAGAGCAAAAGCCCTCTCCAAGTCAGTATCTGAAGCACCTTCTACAGAGCCTGTCGCCATCTGCAGGTGGGAGGAGTGTTGGACATATACCTAGACTAAGGTAAGCCCATTCTTTCACTTTACGGTGTTTCATCTTGCAGTTGAATTATAATTATGTTTCTTTGACACCCATGTAGCTCTACATCTTACATAAACACTTAATATTTACCCCTTGTTTAAGAGATTATCAAACATGATCTTATGATAGATAATCCTGCACCAGATTCTCCTTTAATTAACACAGAAATGTTTATTATCCATAATCACCAAGGAAGGTATGTGATTAAGAAATTCATAAAATATAAGGTCTAGTACATGTTAATCATCTATTTTTTCTTAACATTTTTCTTTTATTTTTTTTCACTACAAAAATATGGACAAATCTAACGTAACAGTTTAAAGGTCCCTCTTGTTTATTTATATAATATAATAGTATAATTTGGATGTTAGGGCCCCAAGGGAACTTAGAAAAATCATCTCCAATCTCTTCACTTTAAAGATGAGTAAACTCTCTTAACCTTCCACAATGATTACATGGGAAGAACCAGAACTTTATCTTGGATTATCTAATTATTGGTCCATTGCTCTTTTTACCACACACAATGTGATGGTGTATAACCATCAGAGAATGTAAACATATAAATCCTCACTGAATATTTTATAGATAGCCCTCATCAGTGGATAATCTGTACTTAAAAGTTTGGTCATGTATTTTTTTAAAAGCAAAGCTTACTAGTATGCTTATTAGTTTGGAGATTAATAACCTATTTCCAGCAATTATTTTACTTATAATCTGATGAAATGCAGGCTCTAGTTGAGTATTATTCCATTCCAATGAGATTATTTAAATATATGCCTTACAGAATTATATCCCCTCAGGAGCAATAATTATTTTTATTCTATCTCCAATATTTAACAAAGTATTTTGTATGGTGGGGAGTTAGCTATTTGTCTTACTGAATTAATTTATGAAGATAGCTATATGGGATTTGAGTTGGATGAGTTGAATGAATGAATTGACTCAGTAATCTGCTAATTCTTGGCTTTCTGTGTTGACTGGTGGATTGTGGCCACTTAGACAGCTCAACATTAGGTCATATCAAGATTAAAGTCTGTCACTCGCAGTAACCTGTAGCCATCTGAAAGTTGCTATAGAACTATAACAAGGCGTTCTGAAGTACCTCTATCCCAGTCAACCCCACTCAAAAATTTAAAAGGTCTCCATGCAAGACCAGAGATTGATTTTAATAATGATTGAGTGAAGACTTTCAAATATCTTTATCACTATGTAACTTAACACAACTTTAGCTCACTCTCCTTCATTTCTTTATTATTTCCCCCATCTCCACCTTAGAAGATGATAAATTATACCATGATGTGAATTAGGAAGAAATATAGAAAGTCTACAAATCTGAATTCAGTATCTATTTGAAGCACCTCACTAACCTATGGTCTTAGGAAAACAATGGGGAGACACGTATGAGGAGATCTATATTCGATGGCCTGGAGCCATTTCTAGTCAAGTCAAGGGTTTGAATCTCAGCTTTACATGAACAATCTTTAGAACTTTAGAGCATTGTTGACCGCTGTAAAGAGTACGGGACTTCAGCATGGAACCTTGCGTCTGCTACCGAGAGTTGCGTGACTCTGAACAAGTCACTAAACTCCCTGACTTTCTCTTCTGTAAAATGTAGAGATTGGACTTATCTTACAGATTGCTTCCAGTTTTGTAAATGCCATGACACTAAGATATAGTAATATAGACAAAGCAACTGTATAGTTACCGAGAGAGCAAAACGAGGAAGGTTTCTTGAAATCGAATAGCATGTCACCATGTTTTTCATCTACAGTAATAGGACAGCCACTTGTTAATTGTCATTATATCTGATAACATGTTAAATCTTGTTTAAGGAGCTTACATATCAAATGCATACATGCTCTTTTTAAAAAATATGAGATCTAAACTCTCCAAAATTTAGGGTTTATCTCTTTTAATCATGGCTCATAAAATAACCAAACTCTCAGGATGGTCAGAAAATCAAAACTGGAAAATCAGTGGTTATCTGGCAAGAAGTGAGGAGAACCAGTTATGAAAGGCCATGAGGGATAATGAAAATGTGTTTTATTTTCACTGAGGTGGTGAGTATGTCAAAACTCATCCTACTGAAATTATTCATATTTTATTGTGTGTAAGCTATACATACAATGAAATATGTATTGTATGTAGAGTATGCTGGGAAGTTCAAATACACACACACACATTCTCTCTCTCTCTCTCTCTCTCTCTCTCTCTCTCTCTCTCTCTCTCTCTCTCTCTCTCTCTCTCTCTGTCTCTCTCAAGAGATTTAAGACCAGGGCAACATTGTGGTGAAAGCACAGGCATTAGAACCAACTGCTTAGGTTCCTAATCCCAGCCCCTATTTCTCTGTGAAATGGGGATAATAAGCTTCCCCTGTAGGGTTATTCATAAGGATTGAGTGAGTTGATAGAAATAACGCATTTACATCATAACTTGGCACATAATAGATTTTGGCTTCTGTTTCTAGTTGTAATGGTGTATTCAAGTAAGCTGCTAAAAAAAAAAAAAGAAAAAAGAAAAAGAAAGCTGCTAAGTTTTTATCATTTTAAGTAAAAAAGAAAAATGTAGGGTTCCAGACTGGGAGCCTAGATACATGTATTAAATATGATTGTGCTGTTTCAGTTCTCTGGATTTCTGTTACTATTCCTGCTAGCGAAAAATTTTTAGGTCATTACTGAAAAGAACACTGAAAAAAAGAGAAACAAACGTGACTGAAATTGTAGGTGTTGGTGTAGCCTCAGGAGAGTCCAAATTAAAGTCTTAGAATAGATGGACTTTAAATGTCTGCGCCCAGCAACAAGAGCAAAAATAGACAAGCGGGACATCAAACTTCAAAGCTTCTGCACAGTAAAGGAAACAATACAGTAAAAAGGCAATCTACTGAGTGGGAGAAAATATTTGCAAACCATAGATCAGGGTTAATTTCCAATAAGGGGTTAATTTCCAAAATATATAAGGAACTCTTGTAAGTCAATAGCAAAAAAACAAAACAAAACAAAAAAAAGCTAATAGCCTGTTTTTAAAATGGGTAAAGGTATTTGAACAGATATTTCTCCAAAGAAGAAATGCGGATGACTACCAGGTACATGAAAGGATACTCAACATCACTAATCAGCAGAGAAATGCAATGAGATATCACCTCACATCTGTCAGTATGGCTGTTATCAAAAAGATAAAAGACCACAAATATTGGTGGAGAAATTGAAACACATCTACTCTTTTAGTGAGAATTCCAAATGGTATAGCCATTATAGAAAACAGTATGGAAGTTCCTCAAAAAAATCAAATGATCCAGCAATCTCACTTCTGGGTATTTGTCCAAAGGAATTGAAATCACTATCTCAAAGGGATATTAGCATTTCCATATTTGTTGCAGCATTATCCACAATAATTAAGATGTGCAAACAGCATAAGTATTCATCAACAGATAACTGGATTTTTAAAAATGTGGTATATTCATACAATGGAATATTATTCGGCCTCTAAAAAGGAGATCCTGCAATATGCGACAATACAGATGAACCTTAAGGATATTATGCTGAGTGAAATAATCAGTCACAGAAGGACAAATATCCTATGATTCCAGTTGTGTGGAGTACCTAAAACCATCGAACTCCCAGAAGCAAAGAACAGCATGGTGGTTGCCAGGAGCTGGGGGAGAGGGGAGAAGGGGAGTTGTTAATCAACAGATATAAAATTTCAGTCATGCAAGATGAATAAATTCTAGAAATCTGTTCTACATCATCATTCCTATAGGTAACAATATTGAAATATACACTTTTAAATATGTTAGGAGGATAGATCTCATGTTATATTTTCTTAGCACAATAGAATAAAAAATTCATGTTTAGGTGCCCAAGAGAGCTAGAGATGGTCTTTCTTTAGAATAAGTGACTGGCTAGATAGTGTCCCATGGTCTCTAGATGTATCCTGCTGATGAAAGAGGTCTGTGAACAGGGAGAAGGTGAGTGGACTAAGCCACATTTACTCCCCTCAGCTGGAAATAGTTATTAAAGTCAAGGAAGTCTCTTAATTTTGAAAGTCCTAACCTGATAATCTGACACAGAAAAATTACATGTGGGTCATATAATACACACAAAAGAAGAAAGAATAGTGTCCACAGATATCAGGATTGGGGGTAATATTTTTCTCCCTTCTACATGTCTATGCTTCTGTTTTCAAAAGTTTCATCATGGTCATCACCATTTATTGGGTGATGACTATGAGTCTGTAGCCCATCCTGCAACATTGCAAGTGTTATTATTCCCCACCCTACTTTATTTTGACCGAAGAAGGAATCAAAAAGGCCCAAAGGCTTGGAGGCCCAAAGAGGCTTACTAACGTGCCCAGGTCATGGGAAATGAATTTTAGTTTCAGCTATGCTTGAGTTTGAGCCTCCACCCACCTTCAGAACCCTCTTGGGTCTCTTCCCTCAAATAGTGGGAACACAGCCATTCTACTTGCCAGTTGATTCATCCCTAGAAAAGGAGTCTGAAATTCCACAAAACTCAACTTGTAAAGCTTCAACATTTTAATTCCACACTTACAAATTCTTTAGAAATAGCAAAGTTTTTTGGAACACCAGGAAGCATGAAAGCAAATGCCTTTAGAAATGCATTGTGTATCCTATGACATGGTTTTCCAGACTGATCTGGAAAGTTCAGTCAATGTAGAACACCTTCAAAAATGCCAAGAAGTCTATGTTACGGGATGGATCTTCTCCAGGCTCAAACTATTATTTTATTTTATTTTATTTTGAGAGGGTATAAAATAAAAACAGAAATTGCAACAGAACTTCTGTTTTCCAGATGGCAAGTCTATTATTTTCATCTCAGCTCCTGCCAGGGGACACAGGGAGATATTGACAGGGATTTGCCTTCGGCTTCTTTTAGTTACCAAGGCACAGCACAGTGGTAGGCCCGTGGTAGGATGTACTCAGTGCTATTGTTGAAATACATGGTTAGAATTTTTTAATCCCCTTTCCTAGTTTTCCTCTTCCTCCCACCCAGCCCAGCATGCACACAAAAGAGCACTAACATTTATGCACACATACACACAGCAAGCATCTAATCAAATCTCTTGTCAAGAACGATTTTAGAACTGGCCACCATAAGATGGTTTAGGTGATCTGCCTTCTCAGATTTTTTGCCAAGAGAATTGAGAACTCATTCGTGATGATTGTGAAAGTCGTATGCTAAAAGTGCCAACCCAAGAAATTAAGAGACTGGCAGTCTCCCCGACTTTCACCCCCAAAATTATCTCCTTGTCTGTGATTTCCACAGCCATCCACCTAATGGGTTTCAGCTAAAGAGGGCGGAGATATAGAAGTTTCTCTGTCCCAAGAAGGGTTTAAGATGCAACAAAACACTTAGAAACCCAATCCTGGTAATCTGGTTCCCTGGGAAGGAAGGTGGGGAAAGGATATCCTCACATCCATTCCCCTTCCACTACTTTGGGCTGCTGAGCCCCTCCCCTCTAAAATCCAGAAATAGTGTTTCTTCTAGACCAGTGACATTCCCCAAATCAAGTCTGTCACACCCGTGGGTGGGGAGTGGGAAGTGGAGGGTTGAGGGATAAGGGAGCAGTACTGATCATTCCAAAGCAAAGGAAGATGTCCACTTTTTAAAAACTGCTGCCTTCTTCTTCCTCTGAAAATCCTCTGTTCATTTGCTTGCAAGAATGGGCTTCCTTGTACAGGCATTGCCTTATGGATAAAGCTGTCCCCAGAGGTTCCAAAAAGCTCCCTCCTTGCCTACTCCCTGCTTGCACCAACCAGCTATCTACAGGAGCTCTCTGTGAACACCAGCTCCCAACTTTGCACATGAGCCAGAGTCACTTGTAGACTAAGACCAAAGACCATGAACTAAGGATGATGAAGAAGGAAAAACAAACAGACTGCACAAGGACGAATGTTTTTAACAAAATAGGCTTTAGCACCTTAGGCTGATTCCTGCCCCATGTATAATCCAGTGCCTGAGCTGATCAGTTGACCAATTCAAGGAGAAATGGAAAAGCTGGTAGGGGGAGTTAGGTCCCAAGTCCCACCTGCACTACTGTTGTAACTTTCTAGCCATTCTTCTTATTTTCAATCATCTTTCCTTCCTTCACGTGCCCAGCTTCTCTTAGAGTAATGTCTCTACAAATGTGCTCGTGTCCTTCCCGAGCCACCACTGTTTTGTGCTTCCCTGTTGCTTACAGCTTTGGTTCTCAGCTGTTTTACAGCCATTCTGCAGCATGAGAATGGTTCTCAGCCATTCTCATGCACAGCACACTCCCAGAAGAACAATTGTCATCACACCCAGTGATGTCAAGATGCAAGGTGTAAAGAGGGCACCCACACTTCAGTTTGCACTTTTAAGGTGCGAACTCCTTTGCATGGCATTCAAAGCCCACACCAATCCATCCCACATGGCCAGTCTCATCTCCACCCACTTCCTGCTCCGCATCCTCTGCTATAACTACATCGGCATCCACATCATGGTGATATGCACGGTCAGACGCCAGCAAGAATTCAGGCATGACTTAAATGAACAGAAGAGGTCAAGTGTAAGGAAAATGGGAAATGGAGAGGACTCTGAAAAACTGGAGAGCTCCTGATCCCATTTCATCCTCTTCATCCAGTTGATGAGCATCCAGTCTTAGAGTTCTGAAATATTTTCATCCATTTGCTCATCAAACTTGCTCCATACCTGTTTGAAATGATTTGTACTTCTCTTATAGTACTTGTTACCATTTCATACTTTGAATCGAAGTTATTTGTGTACATTTTTTATCTATTTTCTAAATTGTGAGGCTGAGGGAAATATAGCCAAAGGTCATTTCCTTCTTTTCAGAAACTCTGAAAGCATCCTCACTTCTTTCTTCCCCTCCCAACCCCCCGACACCACTCCTTGATCCCCCACCCAACTTTTTAGCAAGCCTAGCTATGCCTGGGACACAAGCATCTCTTTTCCTCATGCCTCTTTGGAAGAGTCATACACATCCTTCCACTTCTTTTTCAGCCTTTTAAGAGCCCCATGTACTCAGCCTACTTGTGATCATGAGCCTTGGCTGCAAAAGGGGAAAATGCGATGGCAGGTGCTGTGATAAGCGTGGGTGAGATTGTGCAGACCCAGAATCTGTTTGGCCCTACGCTGAATTTTTTCAAAGTCTATTTGCCTACTGTTCTCTGCGTTGGAGTTTCTTTTATTACTGGTAGGGAGATGAGGAACATAGAGCTCTACTTTCAAAACAGACTTGAGAATAAAGATCATTCAGTTCTTACTGCCACTGTGATGCGTGTATACGGAACAGTTGAAGAGACATGACATCAGCTAGTTACTGCTGTCCCCCATAGGCTGCAAAAAGCCTCAGATGTGAGTGACAAGCCAGGTGAACGAGGGAGAAGAGTGTATGGTGGATTCACCTCCCAACAGCGACTTCTTGTTCTAATTAGTCCCGGAACAGCAGCCATTTCTCACGTGAGACCAGAGGTCCACCCACTTCAGAATTACCTCGTGTGACTGCTGGAATTTTGCATTTCCTCATGCCTGCAATCTAAGGACCAGGATTTCTGAAGGAGGAGCTGAGAACCTGCAGTTTTAGCAAGCTCCCCAGGTGATGCTCACATTGTCTCTCTGAGGTCTGCTGAATTACAGAATCCTGTCTTTGGGGCTCAGTGAGTCCTCTGTACTCCACCAATTGCCAGCAGAGCACAAGGCCTAAGAATGTGGCCTGAGGTCAGACCCTGGTTCTGCCATACATTGGCAGGTAAGTGTAAGAAAAGAACTTAACCTCTCTGTGCCCTACGCCCTCTGCTATAAAACAAAAATGATCATGACAGTACCTATTGCTTAGGATTGTTTTAAGTATTAAATAAGGTAACACATATAAAGTGCAAGGTTCCGTGCACAAAATAAGTGATCAGTGAACGGGGAGCTCTCATTTCCCAAACATCAGCCATTCACAGGCCATCATCATAATTTTTGCCATATTTATATATAACCCTCTATTAGTATTTACTTACTATTTTTTAGTAGATAACTTCGTCTTTTTATTTAGTGTCATCCTAAGAAGTGATATCTGAGAAATAATTGATTTGATGTACAATTATATTTTTTACACATTAAAATTAATACATAACTACTGAAGATTTAAAACGCTCATTTTAGGAACCACTATGGTATGTTTACCACCACTGGAAAACACTGATGTAATCCAACTTCAGTTATGGAAACTGAGACCCAGAGGTTAAATGAATTTCAAAGGTCACATGGGAATTGTTGGAAAAACCAGAACTAGAGGAATTCAGGTCTCCTTCTAACTAGGCCAGTGCTTTTTAACTCCACATCAACCTCTGGCTTTACAGTGTTCTTGAAAGGTACATTGAAATGTACTGAAAAGGGAACATTGCTTTGTTCGGCTGATGTTAGGAAACTGAAATAACCCTTCTAGATTAAACTGACTACAAAGCAAAACTCCCTTTAGCATTAACAGAAGAGCAAGTTTAAAGTGTAGCTTCACCTCCTTTCATCCCTAACAGACCTTGAGTGGGTGCTGGATGACAGTGCACAGGACAGGACCTGCGAGGCTGAGAAGCTGAGCTCTGGAGGCTCCCTGTGACTGATCCTCTACAGCTGTGACTCCTGGTGACTGGTTAAAGCTGCAGACGGAAGTCTACCTGTGGTGACAGCAGCTGAAAGCACGAGCTTTAGCATCATGAGTGCCGGGTTCACCACTTGCAGGCTTGACCTTTGGACATGTTACTTAGCTTTTTCTGAACATCAGTCCCCTTATCTGTAACATTCTTACAGGGATGCTGGAAGAATAAGTATTATCTAGAGAAAATACATGGCACTGCAGGGGTAGCTTTTATTTTTACTTCACCATGCATTTTCCTAGACTCAGTTCAAGATTATATACAGTAAAATACAATTAGCTTTTAAGCCACAGCTTAAAATCTGCATCATTGAGTGGTTAGAACTTAAATGTCCCTAATCATGAGTATCCATAATCCTATGTATCTTTACACAAAATATAATTACTTTCCAATATTTAGGAAATAAAGTTAAGTACCACATTAAGTTAACTATTAGTTCTTTTCAGAGATTAAAATTGAAGGTTTAGTGGATATCTGATTTTCTTTGGGAAACCTATTCTTTTCCTACTTGCATTTTATCAGTTGTGGGCACAAACCTTGAAAATCAGCATTTTCTAATACCTAGATAGAAATATAAGTCCATCCAAACAGAGTCAATCCTGGATCTGTCAATGGAATTCTTAGGAAAAAGCACTCTGTCTTCTAGATGTAGCCCGGAGCTGCTGGCAGTCATCGTGCCACCATGAGAAAAGACCTTCCTAAGGGTGGAGCCATCAAGGAGGGAAGGAGAGCAGAGAGATGGAGATAGGTCAAGAACCAATGATCGATCTCATTTGAGCTCCTGGATCCAACCATACCTGGATGTAGTATATCTCTGTACTTATCAGTATATGCATTAATAAATTCCCTTATTGGCTTAAGTCAGTTTGAGATAGGTTTCTTACTACTGTGATTAAAATATTCTCATCAATAAAAAAGGCAATATGGTTTGTTTGGAAAAATACAAAGAAACCTAACCAACAAATTGTTCACCCCAGACATTACCATGATAAGCAAAGAGAAGAGTTAGATCTCAATACATTCAACCTTCATATCTTGTGGCAATCCAGCTTGGTGAAGTTTCTGCATTTACCTTGTTACCTGAGACCCTACAAACACTTCTCCCAAGCTCAGAAGAGCTTGACACCATAACCTGAGAATCACCACAATCAAAATAATGAACATGTCTATCACCCAAAACTTCCTCATGCCCCTTTCACCCCTTTTGCCCACACTCCTAAGGAACCCCTGGCCTGCTTTCTGTGGCTCTGGATTAGTTTGCAGTTTCTGGAAGATTATGTAAACAGAATCATACCATAGGGACTCTTTTTTGGTCTGTTTTTATGCGTGTGTGTGGTAAAATATACATAATATTTATCATTTTAAACATTCGTAAGTGTACAGCTGAGTAACATTAAATACTTTCACAATGCTGTGTAGCCACCTCCACTATCTCGACCCAAAACTCTTCCATCATGACAACAAAAACTCTATATCAATAAAATAATAACTTTCTCTCCTCCTAGTTCCCAGTAACTTCTATTCTACTTTCTATGTCTATGAATTTGCCTGTTCAAGAAACTAAATTTTGCAAACCATATCTTCTAATTTTTCAGGTCTTTTCATAATTTTCCCACAATCTATTTACCCTTATCTCTTCATATTTTCTAATACACTTTTTCCAATCTGTTTTCTTGACACTCCATTCTCTCAACTACTGTAATTATATCTATAGTCAATACCCACAGTTTTAGCTCGTTTAACCATTGAATGTTAGAACTGGATTGAATCTTATGCGTCTGCTAGTCCACTCTCATTTTATAGGCTGGAGAGCTTAATAACTTAATAACTTTTAATAACCACAAACAGTTGGTAGAAGAGATGGGATTTGAATACAGAATCCAGGTCTTTTCAAACAATTTTAAATGATTGGTTATTGAGCACTTACAGTGTTTCAGACACAGTACTAAGCATTTGACATTGTATTCCTCAACAAGTCCTGGGCAGTCTTTACAATTATCATCATTATAATTTTCTATACTACAGATGAAGAAAACCTAAATTCTGAGAATCAATTTGCTTACTCTCTTCAGGTGTTTGCCTTCTCTCTTTTTTTAAAAAAATTGATTAATTTTTAAAATTTGAATTAGTTTCAAGTATACAGTACATTGGTTAGACATGTATATAGTTAGTAAAATGATCCTCCCAATTGCTCCCTCCCTCCTCTGACCCTCCACCTAGACAGCATATTAATGCTAACTGCATTCCCTATGCCATGCTCCCCATCCCCGTGACCATCCATCGGCTACTGATTTGCACTTCTTTAACCATTCTCCCAGCCCCTTTTATGCCCATTTCCTTCACTGGGTTAGGGAAGTTTTCCATCATTATTTCTTCAAACAGCTGTTCAACATCTTGATTTTCTTCTGCTATGCCAATCAGATGAATATTTGGAGCCTTAATAATGTCCTATATCCTTCTTAAATCATCTTTATAGTCTTGGCCTCTTTTTTCTTGCCATTCTTATTGAGTGTTCCAGTCGGCTTTCCTGTCCTCTAGAGAGAGCATTTGATCCTCTTCTTTATTCACTTTGTTTGTTATTTTGTTTTTCCATTTAGTATACTTCTCATCTCAGATAATGTGTTTTCCATTTCAGATTGGTTCCCTTTTATAATCTCCATCTCCATTTTTATCTCTTTGTTGAAGTTCTCTACATTTCCCAAAAGTTCATTGAGCATCTTTATAACCTAGGTTTTGAACTCTGCAACTGTTAGATTACTTGACTCCATTATATTTGGATCTCTGATCTGTTCTGTCATATGGTTTCTGTTTCTTTGTCTTCCCATTTTGGCTGCCTACCTGTGTCTGCTTCTATGTACTAGGCAAAGCTTCTAAGTCTCCCAGTCTTATTATAGTGGCTTTGTAAAGTAGGTGTCCAGTGGGACAGTCCTGAAAGGGGTGCAGGCCAAATTTAGCCCTAGCCTGTGTGGCCGCCTGTCAAGATTCAGCAGGCAATCCACAGGTGCTGTGCTTATAGTTGCCTCAAAAGACCACACCAGAAACTGAAGTCAGCTGCCTCCACCAGTATGAGTCTCGGCAAGGAGCACCTGACTCGCTGAGGTGGCTTCGGTGGGGGGACCGAGTTGGGGGAGGCGGGGTTTCAAGGAATCCTCTGGGCGGAGCAAACTTTGTTATCCACTTTGATGTTGTCACTGCTATGGCAGTGCTGTGTCCTGTGCACCTGGTAGCGGGGAGGGTTCAACAGGGAACAATGGATACAGTGGCCACTTCTGTACCCAGCAAGTCTCCCCTTGGCCCTCACTCTGACAATGTCTCCCTGTAAGTCTCTGGTGTCCCCTGTATGCAGCCAAATGGGCACTGGTGCTCAGAGCGAGCAGGTCTGTTACTGCGAAAATCAACTCGCAGACATGACCCCTTTAAGAGGCCTCTGCCACTGCCACTGCCTTCGTTTCACTCAGCCGTTTGGGATGGGACAGCCCTGTGTCCTTGCCCCATCCTAACTTCTGCTGTTGTACAGTGCTTTCTTGGATTTCTCTGTAGTCGTATGGCTTGTTCATCTAGATCTCAGGCGATTTTTTCTTGCTGCTGCTCCTTGTTTCCATGACATCTTTGATTTGGTCGCCAGAGGGATGAACAGAACCTACATCATCTACGCCATTTTTTTCATCTTTTGTATGGTTTCTTTTAGACAATATAATTATTTTAAAATTCATTTATAATATATCTGTCAAAATAGTTCATTTTAAAAAATTGTTGAATAGTGTATGTTTCATTGTACCAAAATTTATCCATTTCCCTGTTGATGGACATTTGAATTGTTTCCAGTTTGAGATTATTCAAACTAAAGCTGCCATGCTCTTCCCACCATACTGGAGCCTGTGAAGACCTGCTGGCCTTCTAAAACAACAGGACTTCTAAAACAACAGATATGTCTGGAAGGCTGTAGTCCAAGGCCAGTTTGGCTGGCTATTAGCAGGATCTCAGAAACCAGAGGGAGCACATAGCTCTTTTTAAAATGGAAGGTTTTTATGCTCCAGATGAAACTGAATTCTATCTAGGTAAGAGACGTGCTTATGTGTACAAGGCAAAGAATGACGTAGTGACTCCTGGTGGCAAAAGGAACAAAACCAGGGTAATCTGGGGAAAGGTAACTCTTGCCCGTGGAAATAGCAGCATGATTTGTGCCAAATTCCGAAGCAACCTTCCTGCTAAAGCCACTGGATACAGAATCCGTGTAATGCAGTACCCCTCAAGTATTTAAACTTATTGAAAGTAAATACATAAAAATAGATTTGTTCTCTTGTATTTTTATTTTTTTAAAACAAAAGGTGCTGTGAAAAAAAAATAGAAAAAAAGGAACTGCACACACATGAGGAAAAAATTACAATAGTAATTTTTAAAAATTTAAAAATAAAAATAAAGCTACTATGAGTGTTTGCGTACAAGTCTTCATGCGGACATTTGCTTTCCTTTCTCTTGGGTAAATACATAGGAGTGGAGTAGCTGGGTCACATGGTAGGTATATATATTTAACCTTTTAAAAACTGTTCAGCTGTTTTCCAAAGAAGTCCCACCACTGTATTCCTACCAGCAGCATGAAAGAAAGAGTTCTACTTTCTCCTCTCCAATTCTTGATATGGTCTCTCTTTCATTTTAGCCATTCTAATAGGTGTGTAGCAGTATTGCATAGTGGTTTTAATTTGCATTTCTCTAATGACTAATAATATTGAGCATCTTTTCATGAACTTATTTACTATTTGTATATCTTTTTTTTTTTTGGTAGAGTTTGTTCAAATCTTTTGCCCATTTTTTGATTGGGTTCTTGGTTTTCTAGTTATTAAGTTTTAAGATTCATTATATGTTCCTTTATCAGATATGAGATTTGCAAATATCTGTGGTTCATCTTTTCATTCTCTTAACAGTGTCTTTTGAAGAGAAGTTCTTAATTTTGATGGAATCCAACTTACCAGTTCTTTTATTAATTATGTTTTTGGCATCTTACCTAAGATATCTTTGCTCAATTCAATATCACAAAAATATACTCCTATGTTTTCTTCTAGAAATTCTATAACTTTTGGTTTTATATTTAGATCTGTAATCCATTTGGAATGAATTCTTGTATATAGTGAGAGGTATAAATTGATGTTTATTTTAAAATGTGCGAAAAGCATAAAAATATCCAATTGTCATAGCACAATTTGTTAAAAAGATTACCTTTCTTCACTAAATTGCCTTTTTACCTTTGTTGAAAATCAGTTGATCAAATATGTGTGGGTTTATTTCTGGACTGCCTAGCCTACATAAACATTGTTTTTCTAATTTTCATTGTAGTAAAAATACATATAACAGAAAATTTGCGATTTAAACCATCTTTAGATAATCAATTTAGTAGCATTAGTTACATTCACAATGTTGTTCAACCATTGTCACTATTTTTTTTTTTTAAAAATGGAAATTTTGAATTGCATTCCATCACACTGCCTGTTATATATATGTTAGTGCTTCAGAAAGATGAACCATATTTAGCCTGTAGCTTTGTATGGATTCCATACCATCCCTTCCTTCCTAGGTTGTACAAACTCCAATTTGAGGATCTCGGAGGACATCAGAATTTACAGAGACCTTAGAGGTCAAGCTGGAAGTGCCCTTTGTTATACAAATGTGAAAACTGAGAACCCAGATGACATGCTGGTCAGTGACAGAGCCAGCTGAAAAATAAGAAATGCTATTTTTGTGCTGCTGAGGGCTTTGCACCAACTCCTGACTGCCCCCCTCTATAAAGCCTCACTTCAATGCAATAAACTCTCTTCTCTGCCTCCGGATGACAGAAAAGTAAAGCAGTGCCACCTTCCGCAGAAGACCGACTTGCATTTAACCAAGGGATAGAAATGCTTCAAAGTCAACAAAATGGGGGCGATCAGGGACAGAATAGCTCAGCTACAAGAAGGATTTCTAACCCCTAGAAGTGCTCCCACTGTGAAGAGGATGCTTAGAAGGAGTCTTCACGAGGATGACACTAGACAGCAATTTGTACCCTCAGGATGGAGTGCAGCTTGCCAGTACAAATAAAAACAGTGCCATATATGGGCCTGTTTAAAGAATGCTAATGAGCAACCCTCCCTCCCTTCTCAAAATTCCTGTCGGTTGCCCCAGTCCTTTTCCTCCAAACGCTGGGAATTCTGATCCGATTTATCACACGAAGTGAGGTTTCCTAGTCTTCTTGGAAGTACAGTAGTTCCCCACTCTCTGCATTTTCACTTTCCATGTTTTCTGTTACCATGGCCAACCATTGTCCAAAAATATTAAATGAAAAATTCTAGAAGTAAACAATTCATAAGCTGTAAATTGCTCACTGTTCTGTGTAGTGTCATGAAATTGTGTGCCCACCGCTCTGTCCCGGATGTAAATCACCCCCTTGTCCAGCAATTCCATACTGGTTGTACTCCCCACCCATTGGTCACTTAGCAACTGTCTCAGTTATCTGATCGGCACCATATTGCATTGATACCTAGAGGTCTGCAGTGCTGGTGGACTCCACTCTGAAAATGTTTTCATTTTTCTCAAGTTCATATAATCCTCATTTTACTTAATAATGGCCCCAAAACACTGGAATAGTGATAGTGGCAATTCAGACATGCCAGAGAGAAACTATAAAATGCTTACTTAAATGAAAAGTTGAGTACCGTAAGATATTTTGAGAGAGACTACATTTACATCACTTTTATTGTAGTATATTGTTATAATTGTTCTGTTATTATTAGTGTTGTTAATCTCTTACTGTACCTAATTTATAAATTAAACTTTATAATAGGTATGTATGTATAGGAAAAGACATAGTTTATATAGTGTTTTGTACTATACATGGTTTCAGGAATCCACTCGGGGTCTTGGAACAGATACCCATGGATAAGGCAACTGTATTTTACAGAAAAAATGAAGACACAGAGAGGTTAAATAACTTGCAAAGGTCACGCAGCTTGCGTAGACTGTGTCCAGTGGCCTCAATGAGCATCTTACAGGCATCTCCCATCAACCCCATTGACTGCTCCCTTGACTTCTTCCAACCTGATTTATGGACACTGCTATGAAAGTCAAACAGCCCTGATGAGCAGAGCCACTGAGCACGCAGGTGGCCAGTTGGAAAAATACGTGAAGCCAGACTATGGAGGGAGGCCCAGCCTCCTGGTGGGCTCTGAGTCACACAGGTCAGCCGGGGCTGGCCCGCTCAGCCTGTCACCCTCAGCTGTCTCTCTGTGTTGCACAGCAGAGCTGGGGCTCAGAGATGGGAACTGCAATTTACAAGCTCTCGGGCAAAATCAACTTTCAGGTGAAGAAAACCCACATACCCGGTAGGTTACATTGGCTTCTGACAGTCTGATGGCACCTGGCCTGCTGGGAGGATGAGAGTCTCCACATTGATTGTTGATTCAGTCGTTTGTGCCTTTGATATTCTAGGAAGACCCTGCTGGCCTGCGGGGCTGGGGAAAAATGCTTCTGCTGGGCCTGCCGTTTGGGTTTCTTGTCAGCTGAGTTCTTAGAAACCAGTTACAAGGGCGCCTTATTTCTCGTAGGCAAAGGTGCTTTCAAATTTTGCATGAGTTAACGAAAGATGGAGACCACAGAGCCCTGCAGGTCCTTTCCATCACAGGGCAGCTCGGTAGATCGGATTTTCCATAACAGATGTAATATTAACTCCAGCATTATTTTGACTGGTTATAAATATCAAAGACATGTGTTTTGCAGTTCAGATTCTTCCTAAAAGGACTCAAGGATTTCCAGACGTTAGGCCACAGCTCCCAAGCCTTTCTTGAGAAGCAACAGAAAATGCGTTCAGGCTTGCTGTGCTGGAAGAATTGTGGGAGGTGTCCCAGTATAGCGGCACACCTGCAAACGCGTTGGGGAGCCTAGGGTTTCCTATACTTTCGAAAAGTGGGTAGTTCTTTATCGTCAACTAAATCTAAATGAAGATTTAACAGAAGTTAGATATTGAGTAAAAGAGGGGGATCTCCACTTTTGCCAGTGGCAGATAGACTTCCCTTCCTAAGGCTAATAAAAAGCTGTGGAAGTTTAAAATTGAGAAGATGGCTCATAAAGGGGTATGTGTGTGTGTGCGTTCATGCATGTGCGTGCATGTGTGTGCGTGTGTGTGTGTGTGTGTGTATTTAGGGTGAGAAGGGCTGGAATGGACTTAAAGAGGAATGTTACTTAGTTTTAAGCCGTGACTTGTCTTGTTTCTTGGTGTGAGCAGCCCGCCTTCATGCTCTTTTATGGAAAATGTTTTCAGGGCAGAGTATCTGCCACATCACCGATTATCTTATTACTATAATCTAGAGGCTCTCACAAAACCAATAAGTAGTTGTATTTCTAGAATAGCTTGCCTGGTAGTAAGACAAAGCATTTCCATGTTTCATCATATCTAAGACATCATCAATTGTGACATAATTTTTTGCACTATTAAGAAAGGAAAATGCTGTCCATTACACCATGGCATGCCATTCATTGTAAGACATGTGCCCATTTTAGAGATGTCTACACGTAAAAAAAAAAAAGTGCCTTTTAGTATAGAAAAAATTTGGTAGATAGCCTTGCAAAGTTCCTTTTAGTCTTATAATTCAGTGCTTCCCCATAAGAGTATTGCCATTCTATTGAAACTCCATTTACAATAAGGGGATAAAACTTTGCTGATGCTTGGGTTTTGCTTTCCCTTTTCTCACATATGCTTTTAACAGCAGGAAATAGTGGGCCTCCTGTAGGATTGACATTGTAAAATTAATTATGAATGAAACAAAAATGCATCAAAAGAGAAAATGTTTCCTAATGGCATTAGTGAATTCCCTCTTAGAATAGCACAAAGCTCTCTAATTCAATTTGTCTGTTAGGTTTATTACCATGTAGGTGCACGTAAATAATAACAGTGTCAATCTGGTTCCCAGATAAGGGAGAGCCAGGAGAGCCAGGAGTATTCACAAAAATTAAATTTAATTAACTTTTAAAAGATGGTGCACAATCTTGAAAGAGGAAAAATATGGTATAAGGAATTAAAATATATAGCTCATTCTATTTTAAATTAAATAAGGAATTCTGTAGGATTTCAGTTCCAGTTCCATTTGGAGGCAGACAAGAACAGAAGGCAAGCAAGCACACAGGCGAAGAATGCAGTGACATTTTTCCTCTCAGTATCATGTCTATATTTTATTGAATAATCAAATACATAGCTGGTTCATGTATATGCTCTTTGTAGACAGGACCTAGTCCTATTCTATCTTGGATTCCTCCCGCTGCCTGGCAGAATGTGGTTCAACTTCTGGAGGGCATGGTCTACAACAGGGGTCCCCAACCCCCTAGCCACAG
This sequence comes from Macroglossus sobrinus, assembly GCA_004027375.1. NCBI lineage: Eukaryota > Metazoa > Chordata > Mammalia > Chiroptera > Pteropodidae > Macroglossus > Macroglossus sobrinus. The sequence goes on from PVKZ01000298.1 coordinate 559,686, forward strand.
ACTTGGCTCGGTTCTATTAGGAGCCAGACCGCATAGCAGGAGGTGACCAGCGGGAGCCAGTGAAACTTCATCTGTATTTGCAGAAGCTCCCAGCACTGGCACCACCACCTCAGCTCCACCTCAGATCAGTAGGAAATAGATTCTCATTGGAGCACCAGTCCCTAGTGCCAAAAAAGTTGGGGACCGCTGCTTTACAGTCTATGTCTCCACTCCCTTATCTCTCATTTACTTCAGGGCAATCTCTCTTTACTCCAGTTTCCTAACAGCCAAATCTCTGCACTCTGTTCCATGCTTGTCTAATTGACTTCTCTGTGACACGTGACAGTGCTGACCCAATTGTTTTCTCGGAGTTTTCTCCAGTTTTAAACTTCTTCCCCACATTCTTGCTTACTTCTCCTCTTAGGTCTCTGCATCTTACTTCTTGAACTGTCCTTCAGACGCTCACCTTCCTCCGAGCATCACTTCAACATCAGCGATCTTTCCTTGTCCTACTTCTTGCTACATGAGAGTAGCTGCCACTTTGTATGAGTTCCTATTTTAGAACATTCTAGGACATAACATGTTATTTCATTTATGGTTCACAGGAGCCCACTAAGGCTCCATTATCCCCTCTGCTCACAGATGGTAACTTGTACAAAGCCTCACAGCTAGTAAGAGATGCAGGCAGAATTCAAAGTCAAACTGTCTGACCAACAAACATGCTGTTTGCAAACAGCCACTCTTGCAGACTGCTCGCAGTCACACTCAGGTCTTCCCATACAACCTAACAGGTTAAATGACTCCCAGACTCCAGCCCCACCTCAGCAATCCCTGCTCAACTCCAGACTCACATACCCAACTGGACATCTTCTCTCATAGTTTCGCTGGTGCCTAAATTTCAAACCTCCCTGAGTTCAGTCCTTTTCATCAGTGTCCTTACCTTCTGGAAAGCATCACCTAGGAGTCACCTTAGAGTCCTCTCTCTCCATATCAAAGTACTGACAATAGTGGTCGTGTTATTTTGCTGGGGCTGCCATAACAAAACACCACTAACTGAGTGACTTAAACAACAGAAATGAATTTTCTCCCAGTTCTGGAATCTAAAGGTCCAAGATCAAGTGCAACAAAGTTGGTTTTTTGGGAAGCCTCCCTCACTGGCCAGTAGATGTCTGCCTTCTCACTGTGTCCTCACATGGCTGTCCTTTGGCCTGTGTGTTATCTGTTTCCTAATATTCTCTTCTAATTAGGGCCCACCCATATGAATTCATTTTATCTGAATTACCTTTTTAAAGGCACTGCCTCCAAATATAGTCACATTGTGAGGTCCTGGAGGTTAGGATTTCAACATATGAACTTAAGGAAGACAAAGTTCATCCCATAACCCAGCTCTTAAGCAGCTCCCAAATTTGACTTTCCACCTTCATCCACACATGTTTTAGGTACATGTTCAATTTTTTCCTTTCTCACTGATAGCAGTGTAGGTTCCAAAATAGTTAGAGACTTTACTGTAGAGACTATATTGATCATAGTGCAGAGGGGGAAATGACTTTTTAATTCATCTCCCTTGAACCTTGTCTGTTCCCCCATCACCTCAAGATGATGGTGGCAACATAGATGCTTTATCCTTGGCTAGACTAAGATCCTCATGTGGAACCCCCACTCTAAATTTTCCTTCAGGGTTTTTTTTGCCCAGACGCCACTTTAGTAGTAAAGTTATTTCATAATAAGGCACTTTAAGTATTTCATAATCTAAGGTTCCTCTTGAATAGGTTCTTCTACTAGATTATTGTTTAGAGAATTCTGTTTGCTGGTGAATAGAGTTGTAGAAGTTTTTATGTGTTGTGATGTGGCTGTAAGAGCTTTTTAAAAAATATTTATATTGGAATACAGTTTGGCAGTTCCTCGAGAAATTAAACATAGTGTTACCGTATGACCCAGCAATTTCAGTTCTGGGAATGGAAACAACTAAATATTCATCAGCTGATGAGTAGATAGACAAAATGTGGCACTTTTAGGCAATTAAATATTATTCAAAAGGAGTGAAATCTAATACCTGATACAACATGGGTGAACCTTAAAAACATTATGCTAAGTGAAAGAAGCCAGACATAAAAGGCCATGTATTCCATTTCTATGAAATGTCCAGAATAGGCAAATCCATAGAAACAGAAAGTAGATTGGTGGTTGCCGGGAGACAGAGGAAGAAAATGGGGAATGACCGCTAACTTGTCAGGGATTTGGTCTTGTGGTGAGGGAATTTGATAGTGGTGATGGTTGGACAACATTTTGAATATAGTAAAAAGCTGAATTTTACTCTTTAAAATGGTTACTTTTGTATTATGTGAATTTTATCTCCACTTGCAAATTGCAAAAATAAAAATTGTAGTAGCCTAATTTATTGTGAATATATTCACTGATATTATGTTTGGATCTCAGAGAAGACCAAGACAGTCTGGGATTAAATGATTCAGAACGCTATTGTGAAGAAACGGGCCTTTCAAAAACACATTTTTATATTCCAGGTCAGATGCTGGCTTTGAGATCTTATATTCCTTCTGCCTGGGGGATGGAGACAGACCCATATACATCTAATTAGGAACTTCATGTGCTTTCTCTTTCAGAGGGTAAATATATATGTCATTCTTACTGCCGAGACCTGGTACATCTGGATTACCCACAGAATGGGAAATTATCAAACTGTGTGCCTACTTGCGAAGTAAGACACTCAAGCAAAAAGAACATTCAGGTAGGCACTCTCTGGTCCTTGCAAAGTTCTGGGTTTCGAGCAATCAATCACTCACGTGCTCATGAATGGTCTTCCACCCTCATAGCTTACCTGTGTATCTTCCGAGGCTCATGCTCTTTCTTTGCCATCACTCCGTCCATTGGAAGCTTAACTATGGGTTGTGATTTCAGAAATAACATGATAGAATGTACGAATAGTTTATCTAATAGATTTGGGATGAAATACGAGGCTTTAATCTGTGCAATTACACATCCATGTTCAGGATGTGGTCTTGTTGACAGGCATACTCACGGCTGCTGAAAATAGAACATGAAATTTGAATGTGTGTGTTGGCTCTTTCTTCATCTGAGAAAGAACCTCAGCATGAACACCCTGCTAGGGAACCCATCCAATTTTACTGGTGTCATTAAAGCAAGGATCTCCAATTCACAGGTTATCTACTTCTAATATCTCCTCAGCCTGGTTTCTGCCAGCAAACCCATCCTTATTGTTTTCCCCATTTTGCTGAGATTTCCAGAAGGAAAAGGGGTACAACTGGCAATGATGCCCACTCCTCTGCAAACTCGACCATTTCTAGCATCTTCTTTCCCGACACATCAAGAACTTTCTTTAAAAGTCTGTTGTTGTTGTTTTTCCAGAAGGCTGGGGACTCTTGCATTAAATGATCTGTGGTGTCTTATTAATTTCTGAGAGCTCATTGAAGTGTCTGACTAGGATTACTGAAAAGAGGCAGCAATATCTATCTCTTCTTCTGGGTGAATGAAACTGTTTTTCAATGAAGGGCCAAGAGGCTGAATCCCCTTGACCAACAACGCTGAGTACAAAAGACCAGATCCATGGTTTTGCCACTTGCTTTTCTCCTAATAAAGTTAACTCTTCATCAGGATAATAATAGCAGTTGTGCAGAGTTTATTCCGGGTGTGTGGTTCACATCTGCTAAATTTCCATTTAATTTAGTTACACTTGGCAGAGGCATTGGGAGTGAACTGAGAATCTGTAAAGGGCATGAAAAATAGCTTTTCTGATGGCTTCATTTTAAGTAGTGACTGATGTGAATTTTTTGACTGGAGCCTATTGAAGTTCCTGCAAAGTTGTACAAACCTTAAAACCAACTTTAGAAAAATGCCTTCATCTCCGGAAGGAAAGCTTAGATTAGAGAAGCAGTTTGAAATTTAATAGGATGACTTTGGAATGAACAGAGAAGAGAACAGAGGTATTATCAGAAGCTCTAGGGAGAACAAATATATGCTTGTTTGGCTTGCACAAATGAAGAGTTCAAGTGTAAGGTTTACACAAATGTTTTAGGAAGTTTCTCAGAAGGTACCTGAACTACCAGTGCTTGAATAATTTACATTATTTTTATAGATTTTTTAAAAAAGTAATACTGAGCTCTCCTATGTGACTCGGAAGTTTTAGAAAATAATAAAGCAATTTAATAATTTATTTTAGTCCAATTATTTTTACATGGTAGAATTTCAGATTTAGAAGTTGATGTTTTAGGGAGTCCCAGATTTGGTTTGCTAGACAGAGCCATGCAGAACGTGTGAAAAGAGTCTTCCCAACAGGCTGAATATAAACGTCTCTATGAGGGTAAGAATGTCCCCGACTGGGAATGCTGCCCTAGCATATAATGTCCTGTATGTACATCGAGAAGTTAATGATATGTACCACACTGTGGGTGCTGAGAATTAAATTAGATCTTGAGGACTTTCTTTTCATGAGGCATACCCAAAATGTGGTGCTACACTACAGTGTTTTAATATTCTACCTCATCGATCTACTCTTGTGGACTGGGATTTGATACTGTGCTCTTCCATTACTGGCTTTAAAGGCACAAAATGATAAATGCAATGGTTATAATGTCTTTAATAAGCTTCTGAGTCTTGGCAATATTTCAGGACTCGGGATATTAACGTTTTGGAAGTATCAGCTGATTATATTACAAGAGCTCTCTATAATCCCCAAAGTTTCTGGCTTCGGCTGCTGATAAAAGAATAAACTTCAGAATGGTTTCAATTCAGTGGAGAACCTTGAAAAGAACATTCAAACAGAATTTCCTAGAAGCTGCAGAATTTGGCTAAAAACCAAGAAAATAATTCTCTGACTTCTCTTTTGCTGCTGTGTTTTGATATGGTGAGGACTTCGAAAGATTGCTGGAAAGCAGTTTTCAACTATAAGACATATTTTAAAACATATTTAGTTATCAACTTTAGATTTTTATGAAACCTGGTATCCAATTTCTAATTTCAATACCATAAATATTATAAAATTCAAATTCGAATGATTTTTAAAATTAAATTGCTTTTGTTTTGCTTATATTTCTATGATCATGAAAGTAAAGAATAGTTATTGCAGAAGTTTGGAAATGTAAAAAAACGTTTAAGGAAAATTGCCTACAATCCACCACTCAGAGATAATCGCTCTTAATATTTTAATGTCTTTCATTCCTTTTTTTTTTCAGTTTTTTCTATTGTCTCTGTATTTCTTTGTAAAATTGGAATCATTAGCTAGACACACACACACACACACACACACACACACACACAGATATCTTCACTCTTCATCACAATGTGCCATTTTCCCTGTCACTCTATATTCTTTGAAACCATGACCTCTAAGGTATTAATAGTTCACCTTAAGGATGTTTCATACTTGATTTAACAATTGTTTCTTTTGGTGCTGTTTTTTACTGTTATACGTAATGCCACAGTAACATCTTCATATGAAAGTCTTTCCCCACATTTCTGCTTATTTCCTTAGTTCAGATTCCTGAAGAATTACTTAAGAGCTTTAATGGCTCTTGGCACATACTGCCAAATTCTTTAACAGAAAGTTTGTACCAGTTTACGCCCTTACCAGCGGTTCTTAATAAGCCAGGCTTATCTCAGTATAAATACACCTGTAGTCTCTTGTGTAATGTATTCTATTTTAAAAATTTTTTGTGTGTATGTGTGTGTGTGTGTTTAAGGCTTAGTCCTTTCAGACTTGGTGGGTGAGGTGGGAAAATGATTGAGTGGTTTGGTCCATTCCAGTGTTTCAAATTCTAATAGTGAAGTTAGGACTCAGAGACAGTGATTTTGTGACCAGGATGTAGGCTTCACAATCGATTGTCCTCTTGAGATTCAGAGTAGATCTTTTTCCAAAGCATAGAAGGAAATGGCAAGTGAACTAACAAAAAATCCCACCACCTGTGTTTCTGATGGAGGCAAAGATGGAATGTAAGGGTGAAAGGTGTTAGAAGAGATACAGGAAATTAGAAAAACAGCCCGGATTATTAAAATCTGAGGAGTTGGACAAAATGTGAGGAGCAATTGTTCGTTCTTCCCCCAGCTTTAGATCCCACAAGCCACCAAGTCATTCTTAAAGCCATTGTGTGTTGTGTTTCCTTTGTTTTAGCTCTTTTAAACTACACACTCAGATTTTTAATTATTTCCCATGTGGCAGCAACAATTAAGGTTCAACCACATGAAATGGGCTTTTTTGTAGGTCAAAGAAGAATAAATACCAGCTAATTTTATAATGCTCAAACTCAAACGTATTTAGAGAATTATTCTTAATAATTATGAGCTAATGTTAATGTTTCGTGATGACAGCATCTGCAGCATGACCTACTCCTGGCTCCTCAACTTTGAGTGGGCGAACTGGGCCCTCAACTTCTCTTCCTGGGCTCATGGAGACGGGGTCAGGATAGTTGGTTTTGTTTGTGACAGCATAGCCACCAGAGGGCGCTCTAGTATAGACTACCGTGTATTTGCACGTTAGCCACATATTCCAATGGAAAAAGTAAATATATAAAGATTGCTAATATTTACCCAGTACTTACTAGACAGAACTAAGGTTTAGACATACAATCATATCGTTATCATTTTTATTGTTAATATTAATTAAGCTTCTGTGTGCTTTCCACATATTATTTCATTTCATACTTACATCATAGTTCTATCAGCAAGATATTTTTATGAGGAGATCGAGGCTTACAGAGGTTAAATGATTTTACAATTTAGAAAAATAAAACAGGGATTATTCTATAGGCCTCGCCCCCCATTACAGTTGTCTTTCCTTACCTCCCTCTTTTTTCTCTGAGAATCTAAAGGAGATGTAGTTTTTGCTAAAAAGAAAAAAAGCTGAAGCTAATGGCCATAAAGTCAGTAAACTTACCAGTCCTGCCTGCCCAGTGCTAAGGCACCATGATGTCCTTCCACCCCCAGGCCTGCTCTCACACATTTCTCAGGCTACTATGACTCCTTTTCCCCCTCAAGCTTGCCCTAGATGACTGTCTGATCTTGGTTTCACCCATATTCAAATTCAGAGGGGTAGGAGCAGACGAAAGGAGAATGTTAGGATTCTCCACAACCCTCAAAGATGGCAGCTATACTTACTTCTGTAGCACTTTACAATATATGCACAAACTACCTACGCACAGACTAAGAGCAAGGAGATACAGGAATACAGCCACCTCCAGCTGGGTGGCCTTAGTTAAGACATTTAACCTCATCCATAAATGTATATACCCCATGTAATAATATCTCATTCTTAGCGCTGTGATGGAGACTTAATTAGACAACGCATAGAAAAGTACTTAGCCCAGTGCTTGGCATGATACTACTCAATTAATGTTAGCTAATGTTACTATTTTCTTTACTTCTCCCAACAACCCTATAAGGTGGGCATTTAGTACAGAATCTGACTTAGACCACAATTTGTTACACGCTCGTGGTTAACAGAAGAGGAAACTGGAGTTGCCAGAGGCCAAGAGACTTGCCAAGGCCCACATCTAGTGTTACCACTACAAAATATTTTCAAAAATGTTTTCAGAGTTTTGGTAGGTACAACTAAGAGCTATTATTTTCAAATAGATTGATTATAAGACACAAACAGCACTGCAAGCCCACCTCACATGAGTGTTAAAGATCTTCCAACAGCCGTCAGAAAATATTTGGCGTTGGTCTGTTGGGAAGCCAACAAAGCTGTCAGGCCCTCACCCCGTGTTTAGGGGAGCCTTCAAGTTGATTTCATTTAAATATTTAAATGTGACTCTGAACAGTTAACATTTTCTTTATGTTTTGATCATGTTTAAAAGAATATGAGAGACTGTAACCTGGGGGGTTAGAAGGTGGAGAAAGAACAAGAAATAAAGCACGGTGGGAATGCTGAGAACTGAGGCTCGGGGGACCTCGGGCAAGAGATTTAAACCTTGGGCTGCATGGTCCTTGTTTCCAAAATGAACAATTTGAATTCTGCTTTTAAATTCCTATGATTTTATGATTCTTTCTACTCTTCTCCTGCCAGTTTTTTCACATTCTCTTAGGTATCACACAATGAGTTATAGTCTCAGTACCAACTTTAAACGTCTGAAAGTTAGCAGCTTTTTCTTTCCAGTTACTTTATTCACATGGTCTTAAGAAGCTGGCTCGGTAATTATACTAAGTTCTATCATTAATTAAAGAGAGGAGGTAAAGTCTTTTTGTAGATTTAAACTGATTTAGCAGTAAATGAGAAGCAAACAGCTCTGTCTAAGCACTTTTTTTTCCTGGGTGCAGAACTAGTGGGCAACATGGATGCCCCTGGGTGACTCAATGTCCTGACATCGGGCCATGGAGAGCTAAAAGGGCCCTGTTTGTGAAATTGGTTCTGCTATGTTTTCTAGCTAAATTACTGCTAAGAAATTAGAAATTTTTATTAAGAATTATAGGAAAATTGATGGTTTGGGGTAATATATCCTTCACAAGGAGAGATATAACATGCGGGGTCAAAAAATATTTGATATTCTATCCAGGCCAGAGTTGTGAAATCTCTAAGGGAGACCAGAACTTGGGTGTCAGTCGGGTTGGGCCCCTTTCCCAGTCAGGTTTATAACTTGAGATAAGTGACCATCAGTCTGCGCTTAAACATCTCCCCTGAAGGCGAGCTTGTCGATTTAAGAAGTACAGTGGTCCCCAACATGGTTAGAGCTACCAACTCTCGATTCTGAACATGGCATGTCTCCCTGCAGTTTTAGCCCTTGGCACAATCTCTGATCCAAGGAACAAGAGAATATATCCTTCGTCTCTGTTCAGACTCCTGACCATCTTCCTCTTCTGTGGATTCCACATAAAATGTGACAAAAACAGAGATTCGGGGTCAATGCTGTCAGATGCAAAGGGATCTGGTGCAAAGTCTTTCTTAAGTACAAAATTCTGGCAAATATAAAAATGGAAGTGAGCAGGTTCCAGGAGGTGTCAAGACCAACGGAGCGTTAAGGATAGCCAGTAAACTGACAGGGCCTCTAGAATTATCCTAAGGAGAAGTTTGGTCTCACCTCTGCTCTCAACCAATGAGTTTCAACAAGAATTAATTGCACATCAACCCTGTGTAGGGCACTGAGCTCATAGTCCAAGGAGCAATCTTTTATAAAGTAACCCCACTCTCTAATACATCGCCCTGCTCTGTTGTCTTCAAGGCACCTCATTCAGGAAATATTTGTTGAATGCCAACCATGTGAACAAAATAGACAAAATCCTGCCCTCTGTGGGGCTTACATTCTGGTGGGAGAAAACAGACCACAAACAATAAATAAAATACATAATTAATTTAAACAGTATAATAAATGCTGATAAGTGCTCTGGAAAAGGGGGGGGGAAGTATAAAAAGAGTAAGGGACTCTGGATTGCCAAGTGACTTAAAATTTTTGGTGTGGTCAGAGTAGGTCTCATTGAGAAGGTGACAGTTAAGAAAGACTTGAAGAAGGTGAGGAGTGAACCATCAGGTAACCGGACAGAAAAACAGCTGATATAAAGGCCCTGGATATAGCATGCCTGGCATTTTGGAAGCCAGTGTAGCTGGAGCAGAGTGAATGAGAAAGAAAGAAGAGGTGTGGGGTGATCATGGGGTGATCATGTAGCCTGCTATACAGATTTTGACTTTTACTCTGAGTAAAATGCAGAGTCTTCACTTTATTTTGAATAGAGAGTGACATGTTCCAACTTTTTTTAAAAAAAAAGATCACGGGGGTTGCTGGTTTGAGAATCAACTATTACGAGGCAAAAGTATAATTAATAGCTTATTGTAGAAACCCAAGCAGGAGATTATGGTGCTCAGACACGAGTGGAAGCAGTAGAGAAGGTGAGGTGTAGTCTGACTCTGGGTATCTTTTGAAGCTGTGTTAACACTGATGAGCCGCTGAAAAGACAAACTTTCCGTTAGTTGAAATGGGGAAAGCTGAGGCCGAAGCAGATTTTGTGGGAGGAGATAAGGAGTACAGTTTTGCACATGTTGACTTTGAGATGTTTATTAGAAACACAAATGAGATGTAAATAGTCGAATTTAAGAGTCTGCCTCCTTCCACTAGAGTATAAGCTCCGTAGTTCTTCCTCCACTATTTTCACAGCAACTCAAGCATATGCAGTTCACCCAGCATTGGCTACCATGTCTCTGGTCCTCCAAGAGCCACCCTAGCAGTTTGTCTTATCCTCTGGGACCATTATCAGAGTGTTAAGTCCTTTGACCTGAGAAAATTCCCCCAAGTCAATGAATTCTTGCTTTTCTAGTCTTATACTCTCACTTCCTTGATCAAATGCTCTTAAATTATAACCCAAGGTTACTCCCAGGTTTCTTCTGGTGCATCCTCACCAGTTCTTACAACCCTTTTGATATACAATCTTTTTGCCCCTCTATTAAGCCCAGACTCTTTCCTTCTAGGTCATTCTATGGTTTAATCCTAGTTACAGGCTGCTCCTGAGAGTGAACACGCTGCCTTGCAGGAAAGATCTTTGCTATGTTTTCCAACATGGTGGAAGTGTTAGCTCTTCTTCTGAAACGGTGTGCCAGCTCTGCAAACTTGGAGGTTCAGGGGCCTCTGCCAAGCTAACGTCCTGAGAGGCATCTGCTGAGATGTTCCAATCCCATGTTTCAGAGGGCCGGCCTTCTCCAAGCAGGTGCCTGACCATAGCATAATGCACTTACGTGGCCTTTGTGGCGTATTTAAATCTCTTTAGAGCTTTATAAGTATCAGATCCTCAGTCTGCTGCTCAACTCTGTCCATTCCTCCACTGCAGGAGATAAGGGCCTCCTTGTAAGTTATTCAGGACGTTCTCTGGCTCTCACACTTGTATATTTTGTTTGCTAGCCCTTTGCAGAGCATCAAGACAACTTAGCAGTAACCAGCCAACTCTGCTATTCCAGTAGGTATTGTGCCCCTCCTATCTTTCAAATGCCTGGGTCACTGTACCTGCCACAGCATTTCTCTCCACAGGGTTATTCTCCCAGCTCACCACTGGGGAAATTTTCAGCAATCGTGCCACCACCTTGTTCAAGGGACTATCCACCCCTCGCATATAGTCAGGATAGCATCCTCTGAGCCTGCCGGACAATGCGTGAGCCAGCCTCCAAATTCCACCGCCTTTTGTTTTTTTAAACCACAGCTGGCACCACTTGAGTTAGTTTGGGTTCTCTGAGAAACAAGATAAGATTAGATGGGTAAGGAATTTATTAGGGGAACACTTGTGAAGGATGAAGGGAAGGGAGTCAGAATAGGTAGGGAGAGCCAGGACAGAGAGCAGGGAGGGAAAGAGTCTTGGGCTATAGCCGCATGAGCAGTTGAGCCAAGGTAATGGCGAGGCCTTGAGTCAGTCACTCACTGAAAGAGTCCTGCATCTTGTGGGAATGGGCCTTGTTCAGTCAGTCACTGGCTGGGAGCTGCCTGTGGAAGTGAGGTCTCCAAGTAAGTGTGGGGATGGGTCCCGAATGTCAGCAGCTGGGGCCATCCATCATTCACACTCACCACAGCAGCAGATCTGAGCAGTGTATTTTCATGGACACCGCAAGCTCCCACCAGGACCCCTACAGCCAGCCTACTTATATCACCACTGTTTGTATATCTTGTGAGTCATAGAATAAGGACGTTGGATCTAATCTCAGAGATGATTTCATCTAATGTCTTCATTTACAGATGAAGAGAGACTCAACAAACTTTCCCAAGGTACAGGAATTTTGGATTTGACTTTTGTCCTTGTGTGAAGCCTATTCTGCGTGTTGCAGCACATTTCATGTTCCTGGCCCCGGGGACTAGATGCTAGTGGTCTCCTCACCCCGACCCTACCTACTGGGAAGAAGTATCACCCTCTCTTTGACTAAAAACTCCCTGGAGGCAGTTGAGTCCCAAGTAGTACCACCAAATAGCTCACTGAACAAAGTCAGAATTATTGTGCAGAGATGACTAACCCCTGTACAATGCACTAGCACAACACTTAACAAAAAATGCCCCAGTGGGCCCAGCCACTCCTGCTTCAGGGAGCGTCTGCATCTTGATAGCATTTATCTCATCTTTGGAAGCTCAGCAGACATCCTGGTGAAGAAGACCGTCATATGTAATTCTGTGATAGTTCTACTTGCCTTCTTAGTATCTCCATATGAGTGGAAGCAAAGTATCTCAAAACAAAACTGTGATGTTTCCATCCTTTTCCCATACCACTCCTCTCTACCTGTACCCCCCATCTTTTCCTTCTAAATAAATGACATCTTTCTGCAACTAGTCTTCCAAGCTAAAAACCTAGGAATCTTCCTCGATTCTTCTCTTTCTCCCCACCTACAATGAACAAATGCAGTTGGCTTTGTCTTTAAAATATAACTGGTGTCTACCTACTTTTCTCCATGTCTACGGCTGTGACCCTCGTTCAAGCCGCCATCATCTCTCACTGGCACCACTAGGGTAACCTCCTAGCATCTTTCCTGCTTGTTTTACACACGGCAGCCAGAGAACCTTTAAAAATGTAAATCAGATTGAATGACTCTTACTCTGTTCCTCAAATGTGCAAAGCTCGGTTCTGACCTCCTTTGCTGTTCACTTACCCAGAAATATTCTCCTCAGATCCTCTCTCAACTGGCTCCTTGATTCAGGTCTCAGTTCTCAAGGAGGTGTCCCCCTGACTACCCAAACAAAGTAGCTCCCACCCCACCATTATTCTCTAACATATTACCCTGTTTTATCCTCTTCATACCACTTACAATCATCCGACTTTATTTTGTTTATTTCTTGTCTCCGCTCTTTATTTATTTATTTTAAGCAAAGCAACCCTTGGTTGATCTCACAGATGGCAAGGACCTTGTCAGCTTATAATCCTTTATTTTTTTAAATTTTTAAATTTTTTTACGCCTACAGCACCTGGTCTCCCTAGGTGGTCTCCCATCCAAGTACTAACCAGGCCCGACCCTGCTTTGCTCCTGAGATCAAATGGGATCGGGCTTGTTCATGGTGGTGTGGCTGTAGACTTGTCTCTGCTATCTAGAATGTAAGTTTCATCAGAAAGGGGCTGTGTCTGTTTTGTTCACGGCTGCATCCCTAGTGCCTATCCCAGCTTGGCATGGAATGAGTTTTCGAAAATATGTGTTGAATATATAAATAGTACCTTCAAGGTACATGGTCTCTGTATATCTAATGCCACTGTAGATTTTGATTATCGACTTAAATCTTTTGGCTTTCAAGATAAAGCATCTGAAATGCTGGTGTTTGTTGTCTCAAACATTGTCAATTGTCAGTATTGACTTCGACTATCTGCTAATAGACAATATTTGCTATTTGACAATGAAACGTGTAATTTCAAAAGAATTTATTTTTATAAACAGATAAGTGAGGGGCCCCTGTTCACTGATAACTACTATCCTAATTTTATTGGATTGGAGGATGATCATTCTTTGTTAGCCCCTAAATTCAGTAAATGCCTTCTCTCCCCCATCGCATCTCGATAAGCCGCCACCGCCAACAGAGAAGCAATCATGTTCTTTGAGAAAACAATTCAGTTATGTCTCAACAATTTGACATAAATTTTTAACAACCTCAAAACTAAATTCTGCATGCATAAGTAGTAGAATGTGCACTACAACTATCCTGTGAGCAAGAAACGAAAAGTGGCAAGTTTCATGCTTCAGTTTTGGGTATGTGCTAGGAGGGCACTGGGCAGGGAGGCGGGGGGCATCTTTTTACACAAATTACCATTGCCCAGAGGAATGAAGAGTCTTGCTGATGAAACTCTGTCCAGGATAAGAGAGGAGGAAAACATTTCTAAGAATGCTCACCATCCTAGACATTTCTGCTTTTTTCCTTTCCAAAGAATGTGAACCATCCTGTTTTACATTTTTTTTTTTTATCATTTAATCCATTTGCGTGGCACTGTTGCAAAGCATTTGAAATACACATTCCAAAGCAGAACTCGATGGAAGAAAGGCCATTGGCCTCAAAATTCAGTGTCTAGCAGTGCCTTGCACCTAGTGGGCATTCACCAGTATATTAACTAGACCCAGAAGTCCTGAGAGGAGACAGAGCCCAATTCCCAGTGGCTCCCTCATGAGATTCATTGCCAAAATCACCAAGAGTTAAGGTGAAAATTGGGGGAGGAGGGTGCTGAGGTGGTAGAAAATAAATCCTAAAATGGCAACGCTGAGATGAATATGAATTGAGGGTCCCACGTACAGCCATTTAAGAATTCTTCAGGGCAGAGACCAATAGACCACAGGTCATTACAGTCAGAAGCTCACAGTGAGACTTTCAAAGATGGCCAGCAGGTTTACAGCAGATAAACAAGACATTTACTTTTCTAACCATTCTGTGTACTTTGCATCTGTGAAATGGAGGTTACCCATGTCTATCCCTATCTCCCTTGAGGGCTAAGGTTTCTAGACTCTTGAAAGTCTGTGGTGGTGTTTCTGTTGTTGCCAGGTGGGGACCAAGGGCAAAAAGCAGTTGTTAAACTGATTAGGTCCAGATTAAGTAGAGCCTTGTATGGGCTGGGCCTGAGACCTTGAATCCTATCCTTTTTAGCAGATCAGCAGACACAGCAATTCACCAAGGGCAGGGATAATTGATTCTCTCTCTAAGGGCCCAGCAGTAAAGGAGCAGCTGGGGTTTGCAACTGTTGGGGGAGATCAATTTCAAGAGGCCCGGTCAGAAGAAGCCTGTTGCAGGATCTGGGCTAGGAGACAAAGGCATGGGTGCACAGCGATTCCCTGTGGGAGGGACCTGGGTGACACTGTACCTGAACCCAAGAGGGTGATAACCACACCCTGGTTCTCAGTCCTGCCTTTATCAGTTACAGCTACAGCAGCAACTCAAGTGCAGTTACCAAGAAATGGAAGGAAACGCCTCTCCAGTGGCCACACTAGCATCTCCTCTCTGGGGAGAGGCAGCGACTGGCAGCGCTCACGGTACCGTGCTCCCCTCTCTGGCCTGGGCACACAGCTGCGGACTGTTTCCCAGCCTCCCTTGCGATAAATGTGGCCACGGGACTGAGTTCCCCTCACTGAAACGTGAGTGGACCTGCTGTAGGCTACTCTGGGGCCTGGCCTTTGAAACCTCTTGTGGACAATCATCGCTCTCCTCATCCACTGGCTAAATGGAGACAACTTTGGGAAGCTGTTTTTCTTCTTCCTAGGGGGCCCTAGGCCTTGGTAAGGATCATTGATCCACATTCAAGTTGGGCTGGGGCCTTTGTCCATAGCTACATTTCCTCACCTTCCCCCAAACATAGCACATGGCGGTCATACCTTCTCCTCTTTGTTTCCAGAACAGCCTCTGGACTCTGCCAGAGCTGGAGCTGTAGATGGGCTCTTCCTCAGCCACTGGGGAGTCTCACTCTACAGAAAATTTCAAACGGTATCTCGTTTTCATTCACCCACTTGCAGCAGCCCTAAGGCGTAACAAGCCTTTTCTGAGTCGACTGCCTTCCCCTCACTGAAGCTGCCAGGCCAATTAGAAGTTTCAAAGTGGAATGTGAGAACAGTTGGTGAGGACTAAGTTCTGCTTTAGAAGAAGTTTTGGTCGGGACATGTTTATACCTACCTGAGTGTTCAGTGATACAGAAATAGAAATGTGTATGTGGATGGCAGCTTCTCTCTTGTCTCTCCCTCAATAATGTCCTCTTCTGCCCAAATTACTCCCCGCTCTCTTAGAAAAGCCTTTTTATAGAAAAGTCTTTCCCTTTTCTAGAAAAGCCATTCTTCACTGTTGCTGATGGAGCCTCCAGAGCACCTTTGGGGGCATAGCTTTTTAGCACAAATTAGAAAAAGGCCCCTCCTCTGGCAGCCAGAGCCCCATCAGGGATCCCCCTCCCGGCTGGGGGAGGGCAGGCTGCACTCAGTCTCCACTTGGCCTCCAGCCCGGTGCTTGCACCGCAGTGCACAGACTACACACCTGCCTGCAGTGCTGGCCCCTTGTATCAGGCTGCTGAAGTCTTCCCCCTATGTTGCCGTGAGTTATAAACAGTTCCTCCCTGCTTCAGCTCATTATATCACTCTAGGCCAAGTCTTGGGGACCTTAAGGTGACCAGAGGTGATTTTAGGTACACTGTGCCAAACAGAATTCTGTGGACAGTCTGTCTATTCAAAACCCAGGGCCTGCCTACGATGTATTTGACCCTCTTCTTTTCGTCCTCAAGCTTGTGAATGTCTGTGGCTTACTCTAACTTTGGTCTTAGCTGGCTCAGATTTGACCCTGGCTCTCTCAGACTTTGCCTTTCAAGTTGCACAAGCTTTGGAGAATAGATTTCTGCATGTAGTATTTTCTTTGAAACTTGAACCCTAAGCACGGGACATATCTTTGTAAATGACTGATTTAATTAAAAAGTGAACAGATGCTAATGATATGCATTTCTCCTCTCCAAATGCTTATTTTGGTGCCATCTAAAACTGATGTTTAGTGGCTGATCGGTTAGAGCACAGATGCAGCTCAGACTTTTCTCCCTGATAGTTCTCATCTGGGCATCATAATATTATCAAGGGACAAACAAAACTAAACTCAACACCATCACTTGACCTCACTTATGATTTATAATTCTCCCTGCGACCATGCAATTCGAGCAGAAGGCCTTTTCTGAAGCGTGTTTTTAATTTTAATATCTTTTCGTACTGGCCTCTTTCTTTGTCATCTACCATGTGTGCATCTGGCTTAACTTGCTGACTAGAATATTGAAATATACTTCTAGCTGGCAGTCAGAAACAAAGGGAAAAATTGTCTAAAGAGCCATTTAGCTGCCTGCTTCCCCCCACAACACCCGCTTGCTTATATGAATAACCCCCACAAGAATCTAAGCTGCTTTTGTATTGATGTCAGTCATGGCATTTCCCACAGGGTCTTGCTTAGCTTTGAAAAAGTGAGGGTTCTGCCATTTCAGTGTGGTTCATCACAGCCCAGTGACGGGTTCTGCTCCGCCACAAAGGAGAGACTTGAGGGGCCTCGAGTCATCTGGCAAGCCAGGTTTCGGGCTAAGAAGTCTGGAAACCTCACTCAAAGTCATATCCTTTTAACTCTGCCTGCATTCCAGCTCCTCAGAAGCCAATCAGGATGGTTTCAAGGAATTGGCAGTGACTTCATCTGGAAGCATTTTCCTGAAACATGTAAATATTTGTACCTCAAGGGACTCTCTGACTCCAGGAAGGTTTACACAAGTGTGCACTTGGTAAAGGTGAAGCGTAGCTCTTGGACACGCTGAGGAAAGACCAACAAGAAAGGTCTACAGGAACAGCGAGGCAGGGAGGGTGTGACACAGGCGGGACCTGAAAGTCCTGCTCCCAGACGTGAACCCTTGTGTGGAAGTGGCTCCCCGAGAAATGTCCTTAGGAGTGATGGTTCGTCTCTGAGCTTGTCCTGCTCTGTGCTTTACAATGACGCATTGCAGATGCCCGCCCCAGAAATGGTTGCACAGAGAAGAGAAGCTGTCAGGTTTTCAGGACAAGGGCTACAGAGGACTGGGCGGCCACTTGGCAACAGCAAATGAGGACAGCCCCTTAAACCCAAATACAACTATGAAGTCTCACTATTATTACCTGGCAACGGAGGGGAAAGTTGGCAGTCTCACTGTCTGGAGATGCTCTGTGCTGGGCTGAGCCTTCAACATTAATAAGTTTCTCCTCTGCAAGTTTCTTTTCTTTAAGACACCTGTGTTCTTTGGCTGCCACAAGGGGGAAAAAGCCAAGCGCTGGCAGCCTCCCATAATCTTGGCTTTAACAGCGTCGCACTCATCATTTTCAGCAATGATCTCCCTGTCATAGATGTTATGTGGAAAGATTTGTAACACTTTTCTTTGAGAGGTTCCAATGCATACATTAAAATCAGGAGATGAATTCGTCTGTCCTCTCTTCTCCCCAGATTCCCAAGTGCTTGGCCACCCCAGCCATACGTGGCTGTATACACAAGCCAAGGCAGGCTGCTGAGGATAGAGGGGTCAAGCAGAGTGATTTTTGAGATTCTGCTGGTGCTAGAATTGCTCACATTAATCTATTCATTCTGATAGCTAGAGGGCAAAGGTCCTTCCACCAAGCTTAGAATTCATAGATTATGACATTGATAAACTTCCTCTTACCTTGGATTAGGTAGGACCAGTTTCCCTTTAATTCCTCCCATGGCTCCCTGAATTGTTCTTTCATGACTCATATCACAGTTTATAATTGGAGAATTGTGTGCGATTATTTATTTTATGTCTTCCTCCCATTGGACTGTAAATGTTATGAGAGCACAAGCCATATCTGTTCTGCTCGTGATTGAATCCCAGCACCAACCACAAAGACTGGCATATGGTTGGGAACCGATAAATATTTATTAAATGAATGAATGAATGAATGAATGAATGGAGCTTGAAAAAACCAGACAATAAGTTTAGTGCTTTCACTTGACAGACGAAGATACAGAAGTTAAATGACTTGTCCATATCTATGACGCTTATATTTTTGTTTTACATATATGAAAACAGATTGAATTTGTCAATTCATGTCAAAGCATTAATTGAACATCTATTGTATTAGGAAATTCAAAGATGAATAAAACTCAATTCCTACTTTTTAAAAAACAGCAGTTAAACTGATAAGATAACAATACTGACTGTTCATTGAGTGCTCACTAATACATTGTTTCATTTAATGCTCACAGCAGTCCTATGAAATAGGTCTTATTGTCCCCGTTTAACAGATATGGAAAGGTAAGCTCGGAAGTAATATTGCTAAATTGTATTGAGCTTTTACTAGGTGCCCAAACTCTTCTGCATGTTTTACCTCTATTTATAAATTCATTTAATCTTCAAGGCTTGACTAGAGAAGGATTAATTTTCAAGATCATTGGTGTAACTGTTGGCAGGACTCAGGTGCTCACTCACTCTTGGCCAGAGACAGTTCCTTGCCTCTATATAACAGTAGTAACAACATAGCAGCTTGCATTCCCCAGAACAAGGGCAGGGAGGGGCCAGGTGAGGGGAGGGAGGGAGGGAAGTGTGATTTGGGAGAGAGAGAAAGAGAGAGAGAGAGAGAGAGGAGAGGGATTGAGATTTAAGTAGATTGAAGTTAAAGTCTATAACTTAATCTCAAAGTGAATTACTATCACATCATTATTGCCATTTTCTAGGTTATCTGAGAGGCTACCCACCATAGCGAGATTAGTCAAATGATCAAAACTCAGTCTAATTCAACATATTCATAGTACACAGAAGAAAACTACTGTCAACTGCAATAGATGCCAAAAAAGTATTTGATCAAATGTGACATCTATTGATGATTTTAAAAAAAAACCTTAACAAGCTATAAATAGAAGAGATTGTTCATGTTCTGATAAAGATATGTGATTGACTGAGTTAATAGCCTCACTTTCTCACTCTCCAGAACCACGCCCTTTGCTCTCTAACTTTACAGTGCCTTTTCATCATGGTCAAGGGTACTGTTGACTCTGGATTCAGTCATATGACTGACTTTGGCCATATTTGACCATAAAATTTGGGTTATTAGCAGATGTGATGCCAGTAGAGTTATAGAATGGACTTGCTAGTTGGGTTTGTTCTTTCATTTTTCTACCATTTATTGCAAGAAGGACCTATCCGCATTAGCCCACTGGCCCCAGGAGAAGGATTAGAAACAAATAGAACACCATTTCCCAAATTGGTGCCGGTGGGGGGCATATTCTGCTTTGAAAGCAATCCCTTTAGACTAATCAGGACCAGCTTTTGGAGCTGGAGTAAATCCTGCCAAAGCCACAAGGCTGTTACGTAATAAAGGAGGGTGGAATAGCTTTGGGGAGAAAATCACAAAGGCCACTACACATAGATGAAAAACTGGAACAGAAACAATTGCCCTGATGTCTGCTCCATCATCTTTCATTACTTGGGGGTGGTGGGAGAGGGGGTATTCAATCTTTGAGGAGGCAGTGTGTTCAGTTAGTGAAAATACCAATCTAATTGATTTGATCTTGAGAAGTAGGTAAATGAAAAATAATTGGTGAACTGGCGAGCCTTTCCTTATTTGCAAGTTAGTCTAATATCTTAAATGTCCATAAACTTGTTTCTGCTCACACAAAGAAGGGAGTTAATTTGACACACATGCTTTTGTGAACAATGCTTACTTCCTGAAAACTAATCTAAATGACAAAAAAAAAAAAAGAAGGATTTGTTTTGTAGATGGTAGTACACTCACACAATGGTCTAAGATTCGCTCATTAAAAATGATCTTTATGAAGTGTAGAAATGTGTAAAAGGATCTATGGTGTTATGCAAAGTGAAAGATGCAAGATGCACAGAGAGGCACACACACTATCCTGGTAAAAGTGTAAAACGTGAGTGGCTTTGAGCAAGGACCGAAAGGTGTTTTGCGAAAACAAATGAGTTGGTAGTGATCATTTTTTCTTTCTCAGAATTATCCCGGAAATTGTTGCATTGTCTTCCCATGAATAACAAAGTCAAAAAGAAAGGAATGCCTTTTTTCCCTTTGAGAAATCCCATTCGCCCCAGAATGTAGTTTGTTGAGCTCTATTCAAACAAGGTTCTTTAAAAAGGACTAGCCCACCCCAAAGCGGTTATGGCGTGGGGAATTCTGGCTTCTATTTCCAGCCCTGCTGACAGATTGCCGATGGACCTCGTGCATGTCCTTTAACTTTTCCCATCTTTGAAGCTGAGAACAGTTCCACGGCCTGCTGCCATTTAGATTAATGATGAAGTATATTTAATGCCCGTGAAGTTTATTGTGGCATTTCAGCTTATAGTCTTCCTTTGAGAAATAGATGTTGCTTATGAAGGAGGAAGAAACAATAGGAATGCTATTATATTGTTAGCCGTAAATTTCTTCAACCGACATAACCGTACAACTTGCATGTACAAAGCACTGTGTTCAGAGTTATGAGGTATATACAAAGATGTCTAAACTATAGTTTCTGCTTTCAAGGAACTTACAGTTTTATGATAAAAAAAACTAATATTTACTAAGGGTTTACAGTGTGACCAGCACAATGTTTTATGTGCATTAATTCTATGCTAATTAATTATGTATTATTTATCATTGATATTATATATTAATTAATATGTAACAAATTTATATAATCACAACAACATCCCAGGGAGGTGGGATTATTATCATCATTTTAAGAGGTAGGTAAATTGAATCTGAGAGAAGCTAAGTTTGTGAACCTAAATTGACCTGACACTGATGGGCTACCTGACAGAAATTCGATGCTTTTTGTTACTCTCCTATGCTGTCTCCCTAGCATTAGCCAAGTCGGGAAGCAACTGCTACCCTCAGCCAGCTTGCAATCAATCAGCCCTGCAGGTAGGCTGTGATCTACAAAATAATGCCTTTTTAATGGAGGACTGGTCAAATCTACTAGCCAAATAATCAGATTGGAAAGTCTATACCCTTACTCAGCATTTGTAATAGGGCTGGAATTGTCAGGCTTTTTTTCTTTTTTTAATAAAGATATAATTGATATATAACATTGTATAAATTGAAAGTGTATAGCATGTTGATCTGAAACACTTATATACTGTTGTGTTAACTAATACCTCTATCACATCACATAATTATCATATTTTTTTTTGTGGTGAGAACATTTAAGATGTAGTTCCTTACAATTTTCAAGCAGATAATACAGTATTGTTAACTATAATCACAATGAGTCTCAGAACTTATTCATCTTCTGACTACAAGGTGTACACTTTGACCAACATCTTTGGAATTGTCCAGTAATCTAGAATGTTGGGATAAAAGTCATCCCATTTAGGTTCAAATTAGATATTTTATTATCTGTTATTTGGGGGAAGGAAACTATGACCAATAGCTGAATGTTAAAAAAGCAATCTTCCGTCCTTCCTTCCTTCCTTCCTACCTTCCTTCCTTCCTTCCTTCCTTCCTTCCTTCCTTCCTTCCTTCCTTCCTTCTTTCCTTCCTATTTCATATTAGTTTCAGGTATACAGGAGAGTGGTTAGACATTTATATAGTTTATGGAGTCATCCCCCCAATTACTCTAGCACCTATCTGGCACTACACACAGCCATTACAATAGTATTAACTATATTCCCTATGCTATCTTCTACGCCTCTGTAACTCTTTTGTAACTACTAATTTGTGCTCCTCATTCCTTCACCTTTTTAACTCAGGCCCCCAATCCTCCTCCCCTCTGGCAGCCACCAGTTTGTTCTCTCTACCCGTGAGTCTGTTTTCATTCAGTTTGTTCTTTTTGTTCCTTAGATTCTGCATATAAGTGAAATCATATGGTATTTATCTTTCTCTGTCTGATGTATTTCACTCAGCATAATACCCTCTAGGTCTATCTATGTTGTTGCAAATGGTAAGGGTTTTTTTTATGGCTGAGTAATATTCCTTGTATATATGTACCATAACTTCTGTATCCAATTATCTGTTGAATGGGCATTTAGCTTGCTTCCATATTTTGGCCATTGTGGATAGTGCACCGTGAATATAGGGGTGAATAAATCTTTATAAATTAGTATTTTGGTTTTCTTTGGATAAACACCCAGAAGTTCAATTGCTAGGTCACAAGGTAACTCTATTAAAAAATTTTTGAGGAGCCTCCAAACTATTTTTCATAGTGGCTGTACCAATTTACAATTCCATCAACAGTGTTCAAGAATTCCTTTTTCTCTACATCCTCCCCAACACTTGTTGTTTTTTGATTGAAAAGACATTATTTATTTAATGTTATAACTTTTGTGTTATATAACATTAAAATTTATTTGTCTTTTTCTAGAATCTTTAAGAGATTACAGGGTAAAGGTTGGCTATGCTGAGATCAGAGTACAAAACAGTCTTTTTTGTGTTCTGGTTCTTTTTTTTAATAATTTAAAATTTTTTTCAATTATACTTGACATACAATATTATATTTGTTTCAGATGTACAATATAGTGATTAGACATTTATATACTTTATGAAGTGATCACACTGATAAATCTAGTACCCATCTGACACCATAAATAGTTATTACAATATTATGGTCTGTATTCCTTATGTTATCCTGGTTCTTTTGATCCACATCCCACTCATGTCCTACAGAGTCATAGACTCTTAAGTTTTGAAAGAACATTAAAGAATATTTCTAATCCAGTATTTTTCACACTGTGGCTCACAACACACATTTTCAAATAGAATAGAATTGCACATGGTAAAGGCAAATATCATTTAGAAAAACTTTTGTTTTAATTATTCTCAGTTTTATAAGGCTGCCATAACAATGCACCAAGAACTGGAAGGCTTAAAAGCAACAGAAATTTATTCTCTCGGTTTTAGAAAATTGAAGTTCAAAATCAGGATGTCGCTAAGGCCATGTTCCCTCAAACTCTGGAGACAATTATTTTCCTCTTTCCTGGCTTCTAATGGTGGCCAGAAGTTTTTGGCATTCCTTGGTTCACCGCTGCATCGCTCCAAATCTGCCTCTGTTGTCACATGACATCTTCTGTGTGTCCAAATTTCCCTCTTCTCATAAAGACACTAGTCCTGCTCGATTTGCGCCTACCCTAAATGACCTCATCTTAACTTGACATCTGCAAAGACCATCTTTCCAAATTAAGTCACATTCATAGGTACTAGAGGTTAAGACTTCAACATATCTTTGGGGAAGGACTCAATTCAACACATAACAATTATATATATGCAAAACCTGTATACCAAGTCACAATGTAAAATGTGTTTAATATTAGTTGTGATTTTTAAAAAAGCTTGGTTAACACTGTTTAATCTAACAATCATCCAGTTCTTGACCTTTCTGTAATAATTTGACAACAATAGTTAAGTCTACACTGAGCAGCACTTTATCAGGAAAGAGTTTATTAGGACTGCATACATAGTTCACAAGGGACCTAACAGAGCACCTTAACCCATCAAGTTAGTTTTTTAGTTGCAGTGGTTACAGGTAAAAAGTGCCCTTTTGGAACAAAGTGTAATATGACTTGAAAGTAGTCACACCTGGTTATGGAAAGGATGAGAATTTTTAAAAACTATTTTAAAAAATTAAATTTGAGGGGATAACATCAGTTAATAAGATTAATATTAATTATGTAAATTTCAGGTGTACAGCTTTATACTATGACATCTGCATATTCTATTGTGTGCTCCCTACCCATCGTCTAGTCTCCTTCCATCACCATGTATTCGACCCCCTTTACCTTCTCTGTCCTCCCCCGCTTCTCCTCTGGTAACCACCATTCTGTTGCCTATATCTATGAGTTTAAAAAAGTCAGTTTTGAAGGCAAGTTTTAAATGTTATACATAACAACAAAGATCTCATGGCCAAAGCCTAAATAAGTATGCACAATCTTTTTTTCATCACAGTGTATTTTATTATCATTGATTATTGAAAACCAGTGTCATGATGTTTTCAAACTCGAATTTTCCAACTGTTTTGTCTCTCAGCAGATTTCAGTATCAAATATATTTATCCAAAGTTTTTTTTATCTTTTTGGATCAATTTCTTTTTATTAAAGTTTAGTTGACATACAAAATTATGTTACTTATAGATGTACAACATAGTGATTCGACAGTTATATAACTTACAATGTAAATCTAGTAATCATTGGCTACCTTGCAAAGCTGCCACTCTGTTATTGGCTATATTCCTTCCTCTTCCCCTTTTTCACCCGTCCCCAATCCCCTCCTTTCTGACAGCCCTCAGTTTGTTCTTTGTTTCTATGAGTCTATTTTGTTTGTTCATTTGATTAAAAAAAAAAAAAACTTCATATATAAGATCATATAGTATTTGTCTTTCTCGTGCATATATATATTTTTTTAAATCTGAAAATCTGTCAACAAGATCAAGACATTTTTATTATAGAAAACAGAAATAAACTAGGGCAAAAATCCCCCAACCAATGAGCAGGGTCTGCTGTAATATCCTGATGGCTCACCTTTCCAGCTCACTCGGCATGTTGCCAGCTCTCTGAGATTTGCCACAGTTCCTCAGAAACATTGCTGCAGGCACCAGACTGCTCACCTAGAGGAAATAACCTTGTCCCCAAAAGGTTCCCTAAACGGATCTTTTCTTAGGTAATTTCTAAATAAATTACTATGCCTGTTTCTACATTGAAAAGTTTTATTATTTTATTCATAGAAGATGATTTTTAGAGCTTGAAGGACACTTTAGGTAACCATCTTTTCTTGTCTTTAAGACATTGGGGTTTGAAACAGTGCTACCAATGGCAGCTCATTACTCTGCCGAGATCCTCAGAGGGGACTTTGGGGGTTATGGCAAAAGTTCGTCTTAGATTAAGAGGAAAGAAGGCACAGTTTGGAAAGATTGTATCTGGAACAACCTCCCTCACAATACCCACCTTCACTCTTGTTGAAGGATCAATATCACCTCATCTGTGTCTGTGAGAGAAAGATCAGATCTGGGGCATTTGTGGCTCCTGGTTGTGCTTTGGGCTTCACACTCCATGCAAGACTCTGAGGGATGAGCCAATGTTCTGATTTGGCTTTGATATGATTTTCTTAGGATTTTGATGGGCTTTCATGTCCATCTATTTTTTCACCTCTCATACCAGAAAGCCGAAAGTATAGGAGCTTTGACACTCTACTCATTTTGAAGTGCTGGATCAATGCTAGTACACAATGACACAAACCCTGGGCATCTAAGTACACATTTAGAAAAGAGCCCTCTACTTTTAGTTCGCTTGTGCTTGTAAAAGAAGCAGTTCTTACCCTTGCAGAGATGTTACCCCACCTCTACCTTCCTCTTTACCCAAGGCGATGGGAGGTTCTCCCAGGAACTTACATACCCTTGGCACAAAGTATTGAGTCTTTGACCTGGATTGGGCACAAAACGGTCTCCACCCTCTGGCACAGTTAATGCGGCTGCTTTGCTTGGGCTCTTTCTGAAATTAAAAAGACTCCCCCGACCTTTTTTTTTCACTCATTGTTAATGGAGTGAAAAGATCAAGTGCTCCATGTCAAGTAGGGGAAATCAGGTTTCAGTCTCATACAAAACCGATGTCTCAATAATCCACAGGACTTTTCTGGCACCAGGCACGAGTTGTTTGCCACCTCTCCAACTTCCCACTCCACCCCAGGCCTTAGTCCTGTCAGTTCTCACTGCACTAGACTAGAAGAAACCAAAGCTCCTGTCAGTGGAGTGTGTGTGACTTCTCGTCTCCAATCACAGCCACTTCCTGTTTTCTTTTGATGCTCCCTGGCAAGGTCCTATTTTGCATGAAAAATATGGTGGGTTTTCTGTGCTCTCAATTTCTGATAAATTTACACTTTACTCTCTGTCTGCCAGTGTTCCAGGCTCTAGACTTGCCTAAATGCAGCTGCATAGCTCTTGTCCAGAATGGTGCCGTCCAACTAAAATCATACACTCACTCAGGCCACTGATTACAGTGTGAGACACTGACCTTGAGCTACGTTGCTGTGCGGTAATCCAAGCCATCTGCACTTGATGACAATTAAAACCCTCAGATCTCTTAGGCGTTTCCTTCCTCTGATTATAACTTAGGGCTTGCAGCAAAACTCAGAGGGAAACAGCAGGTTTTGGTGCCAGCCTGATTTCTGCAGGGCAGTTCTAAGTAGAGAAAGCTCCACTTTATGTAACAGGTTTTTTTTTTTTTTTCCTCAGCTGAAATGCAGGTACTTAACTTCTAACAAACTCTGAACTTTTAATTACTCAGATTGCCTCTTTTGCCCAGAGGGGAAGAGGGAGCTTTTGTTTATGGAGCCAGAGTCAAAATTATGAGGTAAAGTTTGTCTTGGAGATCTCATATCTTCCCTGTTTTCTACATCTCCCTTTTGGCCTCTCCTTCCTGCTTTCCATGCATTGTAGGCTTGCTGCCTTCTCCCAAAGAGGTCCAAACGAATGAACAACGGGGGAAAAAGTCAGTGTCCCATTTCTGACCTCCTATCCCCTCAAAATTCCCACATCTTCATGGTTGTGACTTTTCCAATGGATTCCAGAGAAAATGCCCACAACTCATACATTCAACCAAAAGGAGCAAAAAGGACACACTGTTACTCTCGGGAGGTAGAAGTGAGGAGTGGTGAGAAAAAGTCCCCAAAGAGAATTGATTTCTAACAGAAACCATCAAATTCTTAGCGATCCTTGGGGGAGTGGGGGAGTTTGGCAGGCTAGAGTGTGGTGAATCACACCATGCCCACTGCAGTAGTATCTGCAAGAGCTCTGTGGAAGAACACAAAAGAATTCTTGGAACTCCAGCTCTCCTGCAGGATGGAGGCTGCCAGCCTCAGTATAGGAACATCAATGGCCATTTCTTGGGTGACCACTGAAAAGTCCAAGACCATAAAGATTTCTTTTTCTGACTGACTACCAGGCCGAGGAGAGAACTTTGGGGATGTAGCACTTCTTTCTCAGGCACTGAGATGCAACAGAAGAGCCCCTAACTCAAATGCTAAAAAGTGAGGAAGGAGAAAAAAATGAGATATTTCTTTCCCTAATGCTCGATCAAGACTCTTACTGAGTTTTGCTAGATGTGTCTTTAACAATAATCAAGGTAGACAGTTACTGTCTACAAAAACTTATACATTCATTGTCTCTCTTGGCCATCGTTAGAGCCTTATGAAATATGCATTTTCATTGTCTTAAAAAAACTTGAGAGTGAAAATCCCCCATAAACTCCCTCTCCAGAGATAATCACTGATATATACTACACATAGTATTATTATCATCCTCACTTCATAAATGAGAAAACTAAGGTTCAAGAGAAATAAAATAATTTACTCAAATCCAAATGTTCTATCTCTAATTTTATATATTCTTTTAAGTCCATTTTCCATGTCCCCTTCTGTGCCGCCCC
Source organism: Macroglossus sobrinus (assembly GCA_004027375.1). NCBI lineage: Eukaryota > Metazoa > Chordata > Mammalia > Chiroptera > Pteropodidae > Macroglossus > Macroglossus sobrinus. The sequence continues at coordinate 587,436 of PVKZ01000298.1, forward strand.
CCCCCCTTTCGTGGTGTGCTAGTGGTTATGTGTTTATCTTTAAGTTTTTGTCTAAAAAAAAAAAGGCTAATAGTTTGAGAACAGCCCAATCCTATAAGACAGCTATGCTGTCTGGCCAAAGTATTGACAAATGAAATGTAAAATTCATATATAATTTAAATATCATAGGATGAATATGTTTGAAGTCTAGTGGTGTCACAGTTCTCCTCCCCGCTTCACTTGTTGGGTAATGGACAGATGCTTCTAGTGCAGGGGGTAGTATTCTGTTGGTATTTGTCAGGTGGCGAAGTGTCCACAGTTGGGGTTTCTATCCTAAGATGTGAAGTCCTGGTTGGTTTTTATCATTCCAACCACTTACAACATGTAACTGTTTGAAGAAAATGGAAACTGTAACAGTTCTATTTTTGTTCTAGTTAAAAATACTTCAACATAGGCAACGTCAACATAGACAACCCAGTTTTTTCGAGATCATAATATTTGGTTGTTTCATAGTACTATCTAAATGAATACCACACCCTGGCTGCCCCTTTATGTTTCTGTACTTATCAAAATCCATTTGCTAAATTAGTACATCGGAGAAGAGCAAGTTATTCCAAGTTTCACTCACATGGTTACTGAGAATAAAGAGAGGAAATAGAGGGAAAACGTTGTGGGGGTCTATTTCTTTGCATTTGGGCTTATTCTGATGGGATGGATGGGAAATTGGAAAAGTAAATTGTTGGACTGTCCAACCAAGTGTACATTTTGTAGTCCTTTACTGCATGCCACAAGGCTGCTGGGAGCTATGAATAATCGCTATCAAAAATATCCATTCTAAATTACAATCTGGAATAGAAAAGACTTTAAAAATTTTTTTTCTTGTGATAACAGTAATATATATCTATTATAGAAAATCCATTATGGGCTTTTGGATAGTTTCCCGCTATCCAAAAACATAGCGTTCCTATGAAACCTTTCTTTCATAATCTAAAACAGCATAAAGTGAAAGTAAGTACCAATGTAGGTCTTTGGTAACAGCAAAATGGCATAACTCAAACTTTAGAAAAGCAGGGGATACCTGTAAATGTAGAAAAACATTATAAAAAATGACCCATAATTCCACCAGGCTAAGATAACGTTATGAACGTTATGGTGTATTTTCTTTTAGCCTTTTTTTCTCTGCATAAATTATTTTTAGACAAAATTGGGTCATGCTGTATATTTAGTTTTGTATCTTACATTTTTGACTTGAATTAAATCATGAAAATTCCTCCATGATATTAAACAGGATGGTTTTAATGAAACAAAGTATTCAAATAACACCAAAGCCCTACATAAATCAAAGAATAAGGGCAACGTGGGAATTTAGGTTGGAAGTCACCTCTTTTTCACATTAGAAATGTAAGAATAATCTAATAGCTGAAGATGACAGCCCACTTACGGCCTTCCTACATGCCAGAATTGCTTCAACAAACGTAATTTAAAAACATTTAAGGGTGCTGTTTTAAGGCAACACTTTTTTTCCAATAAAGACAAGATGTTCAAGACTTAGGCTTGCCCTGTAACAATGCATTCTGTGACTAGCTGATGAACTTATTAGCTGAATTCTTCTCTGCAGGAAGGAATGGGGCCAAGACAACACAAACACATTCAATAACCACTGTGTTCTACCATGATTACTTTGTAAACACAAGCTCATGAACCAGACTTTCAAATAAAGGGAAAAGCTACTGTTGATTTCACAGTAGTGTTAAAAAAGAAGCCAGATGGATGTACACGCACACACTACACACACACACACACACACACACACACGCACCCATGCAGCAAGAGCTCAGATACACAGTAACATTTTTAACTAGTTCTAGACTATCTATTACATATGAAATTTAAGGTCCTGAAAACTTTCTTTTGTTAGGTGATCTTTCTAATGTGTATTCTATTTAACTGTAGTGCTGGAGTAAAAGCTAAAATATAAATTCTAATCTCATCTCTTCATGTTAATTTCCTCTGTAATCTGTATTAACTAGCTGATAGGAAACCCAAGTTTCATTGTCAGTTCAATTATGATCATGGACACATCATTTAACTTCTCCAAGACTCAGTTTCCCATCTGTGAAGTGGCAGTAATTACAGAGCCCTTAGGTGAAGCCGAGATAACCACATGAGAAAGTGCCATGAGCATTTTGAAAACCATGGCCCAAGATACATCTAGCTGTTATTATTATCCTCCTGTTTTTAATTTCTCTGTGGAGACATGAAGCTATTAACTAAACTACCACTCAATGACACAGTGAAGCTTTATCTTTAAGATATTTAAAGAGCTTTGAAGATCAAAAGATGCTTAGAGGTTTCTTCATAGGAGTTCAGATCTGGTCCCAGCTTTATAACTATTTGTTTTAAATAGCGGAGGGAGGTGGTGATTGTATTCCAGTGAAGTCATGAAAAATAGAGATCTTATGCTTCTTTTAAATTTTTTTATTATAAAACTTAACATGAGAATAAATTGTATAATGAATCCCAATATATCCATCACTAACAGTCAACAGTGGATTCCATTCTATTTTTCTTTTACTCAAATAATTCTCAGATATTATGTCCTTTCATCCATACAGGCTTCAAAATATATTTCTAAAAATATGAACATAAAAAACAATGCCACCATTGTTACTTACTTTGTTACAATTACCTATAATAATTGCAAAATAACCATACCAATATAACACTATTGCAGTTTAAGATTACTTGGTAATTATTTTATACTTAGAATATATACACTAAAAGACATGTAGTCAAAACATTATTTTAAAAATATTCAGAACAATTATTTTCTTCGTGTGTCTCCGATACTAAATATTTAGTTTTATATTTTAATGTGTTTTCAATTTGTAGGGATTGCTTTTCCTGCTTTGGATTAAACTTAGATTTTAATTACATAAACATTCACACAATTTCAAAGCCAAAACTATAGGCCAAGAAATGTTTATATAAGTTATGCTTCTATTCTGTTTCCTCAATTTGTTCCCTTCATTCCTCAGAATAATTCTTATTATTCCTAACATTATCCTTCTGTTGCTTGTTTAAAAAACATTTTCCAAATACATTGCGTACTATAAATACTTTCTGCACCCTTCTTTTTTAATGATTTATCCTAGAGATAATTCCAGATCAGTTTGTTGCAATTGTTCTCATTTCTTGTTATGGCTACATAGTATTCCATTTAACCAATTGCCCAATTTGATGGCTATTTGGGTTATTACCATTTTTTAAATTGTTATAAACAATGGTAGTCATAACCTTGACCATGAGATATTATATTTTTGCCAGTGTGTTTTTAAAATTATTTATCACAGAGGAAATGCATGTATAATTTTGCTAGATATTGCTAGATTATCCTCCTTGGAGTTGGACCACATCTCATTGAAACAACCATATGCAAGAATGCCTGTTTCTCTACCACCTCAATGTCAGAGTTGTCTAGCTTTTGGATTTTTGCCAACTTGATAAAAAACAATGGTATCTTATAGTTTTAATTTGCATCTTGTGTGTGTGCTTAAGGGCTATTTTCATTTATTTTTCTATGAACTATCTGATCTTATCTTTTGCTCATTTTTCATTTGGGTTATTGCTTTTTTATTTTTTTTTTACCCCTAAAGCACCTGGTCTTCTTAGGTGGTCTCCCATCCAAGTACTAACCAGGCCCAACCCTCCTTAGCTTCCAAGATTGGACGAGATCGGGCATGTTCAGGGTGGCATAGCCATAGACAGTTATTGCTTTTCTTGAGGTTTAGGATTGCTTTATGGATTATGGATATTTGCTGTTTGTGACAAAATTTGCAAATACCTTTTCCTAGTTTGTTTATTACATTTACTTTCATTTTAAAAGTCAAGAGATATTTATGTACAGTAGAATTCATCCTTTTTAGAGCATATTTCAAGGAGTTTTGACAAATGTATACAAGTGTGTAATCCACTATGACCACAATCAAGATTTAGAACAGTTCTTGTCCTTTGCTTTTGATTCTGCCTATTGTATTCTATTTTGCAATGATTTTGTACTTTTTTTCTTAGCTACTGCAGCCCTGGCTTAATGTAAACAGATCCTTTCAACAAGTATATAATTCTTTTCTGTGTTTTAAACAAACAGATTTATATAGCCTGAATGTACATTCTACCTGGGGAAGTAAGGACACATAACTAATGAAATACTTTTCTTTTTCCTGTCAAAGAAGCTTCTAAACTTAGAAGTTAAAAGTTTAGAATTTCCTATAGCAAAACAGTGTAGAATTGCTCTTTTTCGTTTAAGGGGTTGTGGGGCAAGCAGTAGGCTGAAGAAGCAAAAAAGAATGTGGCAGTCTCTAAAAGCCTTTTGGTAGTTTTGCTGTTTTCAACATTTTACCACCCCAAAATATGCCACTTTGGCATAAAGATTATTTTGAGCTGAAGGTAACTGAGGAAGAGTTGACTCAGGAAAAGCTCTAAAACCAGAGTCTATAAGTTTCCCTTTTATAAAGAAAATTTACTTTTATAAAGGAAAAATTTTATTTGTAGAGGTGTCCTCCTTTCCTCTGCCAGAAAGACAAGAATGATTCTGGAGACAGCTCATCCCCTGAGGTGACTTGAGTCTGCTTAACAAACCTTATAACTCTTATTTGCCATGTTTCCTAGTCACCTTCCCAAAACCCACCCCCAAAGTCCAAAACCCTCTTCTCCCCACTTTGATAAAATGACCTATTTGCTTTTTTTGAAATTTCACTCCTTTTCTATGAAACTCCCATATGTGTATGTATTAAACCTTTTTCTCCTGGTAATTTGTCTTTTGCCAGATAAATTTGTAGGGTCCCAGATACTGGACCTAAGAAGGTAGAAGGAAAAGTTTTTTTCTCCCCTATATTACCTATTTCATTTGAATTTTTTAGGAGGTTGAATTGTGCTTGATTGCTTTTGACAACAGTAGTTAGTGATAATAAATTTCAGGGATTTGGAGTGATGTTTCCTAATGTCCAACCAGCACCCATGCACTACACGTAGTCCCTCACAAAACCACAGGAAGTTTCACAAGAGATGGTCAAGCTTGTTTGTCTGCTTCCCTCAGTTGTGTTACAAAATAGCCTCCCACCCCCCAACACTCTTTTCTTCATGTCATACCCTGCATGCTAGTTCCCAAATTTCTGGTAGATAAAGGCTTATCTCCTTAGCTTATGTTCTAACAACACCTTGGCCCTCACCTCTTTGGTCAGCTTTTCTTTCTACCTCCAAGTGTTTGATTCAGCACACAAACAGGCAATGGTTAAGTTTTTGCCGGTGACCTTTCCTCTCCTCCCTGAACTTCCTATTCTCTTCCTCTCTGCCTCTCTGCTTTACAACTCACCAACTCTCTTCACATTTTCTGCTCTTTGGTTTATATTTTGACATCTTCTTTATAGGTTTGTTAATTGCCTAGTCACAGTCTGTCCTTATTATGTAATTGTTCCATAGGGTTTGTTTTCTCACCAACTATATTAAAAGCTTTTGGAGGGCAGGGGACCTGTCTGATACTTCTTTTATCCCTTTACCCAGTTTCCATGGTGCTGTGCACACAGTGAGATCTCAATTAGTACTTAATGTAACTAAAGACTGGAGGTTGCAAAGCACCAAAGGAGAGCAAGTGAGCTTGAACTCTCCTCCAGAAATCTCTCCAAGGACATTCTTCTCTTCTTTGATATAATTTTTGCAGTTCAGTTTAAGCTGCCCCTAAGACCTTCTCCATAGAAGTTCTGAAGCCACCATTAGGTTTCTGTTTTATTTACCAAGAGAAATCCTCAAATGAGGAATATAAAACTGAAAGCAACAAATGAATACGACAAATAAAAACTCATAGACACACACAACAGTTTAGTGGTTACCAGAGGGAAATGAGGAAGACAGAGGTAGAAAAGGGTAAAGGGGGTCAAATACTTGGTGACAGTAGGAGATCTGACTTGTAGTGAACACACAATGCAATATAGAGATGGTGTATTATAGAGCTGTATACTTGAAACCTATAAAATTTTATTAACCAGTGTCACCCCAATACATTTAATTAAGAGAAAAAAGACAGAAAAATCCAAATCTCTCTGGAATGCCTTTCCCGGACAAGAAAGCATTTCTCTTTACCTAAAGCTGTCGGCTTAAGAAAAGATTTCAATGTCAGATACCCGGGGCTCTGAGTACAGGTAGTAGTTATTGATAAACAATCATCAGATCTCTGCTTTGTATTTGTGGTTCTCCATTCCTCCCTCCACTTCTCAGTCCCCTGAGATTATTTCAATATCAAGCAAAAATTTGCAGAAAAATGGCCTTTGATTCTTTACAGATTACAAAATGAACATGTCTGCGTGAACATGTCTGCATGGGACACAGCTTGGTAAGGAGGCCCGGTAGTGGATAGTGACTCTGCACTCGGAGGCCAGCATTAATCTTCCAGTCATAACTCTGCTTTAGGGGGCCCTGCTAGAGGTAACTTGATGTGAATGGGCCATAATAATGGTAACTGCTTTATGGCCAAATGAGTGCAGGTTCTCCCTACCCCTATTTAGAATAAGGAATCGAGAGCTAAGAGCTCTTAGCAGAAGCATGGGTGTAGAGCGTAGAATGAACTTAAATTAGTCAGAAGGGACTGATCAGAATAAATATTGGAAAGTTCCAATATTTATTGGTCCTGGTCAATTAAATAAAATGTCCTGGTCAATTAAATAAAAACAAACTTCTCCAATTTAAAAACTTCAAATACCAAGTATATCTCACACAAATATACTCTATCAGAATGCATTTCAAGTCAATTCACTACATATAATTTCTGACTGTCGGAAACCTTCTGTTGTTTCTCTGAAGCAGTCTGACTCTACTCTAACCCTAGATTGGTTAAGCTTAAAAGGCAGCTTAGTACAATGGTTAAGAGAGTGAATTTAGGAACTAAGCAAGCTTCACCAAGAGAGAGCTATAATGGTTATTCCATGCTTCTCCATCAGGGGAGAATAAGGGTTGTCGCCAGGATTGAGTGAGTTAATACAGACCAAGCACACAGAATAGTATCTGGCACATAGTAAGAACTCAATAAATGTTCAATGGATTTATTTTATTATTTTCCTTTTCTAAGGTATCATCTTTAGAAATAATACCTTAGAAATTAAAAAAACACTATACCAGTTGCTTCAGCATTTTTTTCTATAGGATTTCTTCCACTGGACATGAATAAACTAGTACTTTAATGAAGGCAAACAAAGTGTGTATACTCAGTAAAATTTCCAACTATTTGAGGAACAACCCACTTAATTAAGCTTTAGTTTCAAATGCCCTTTGAAAGTCTTGTATCTTTGCCAAAATGATTCAATGTTTTGTTTTGTTTTGTTTTGTTTTTTACTCATTTGAGGGAAGCTAGAGTTCTCTACTGTTTTTCATGTATACATTTATCTTTTTAGCTTGTCTTATAATAATGAATTTTTAACTGACCTAAGTGCAATTTATAGTAAGTGGAAATTACCAAAGAACATCCTAGACTCTAGCAGTTTTGTGTGGTGTTGGATTTTTAAAATTTAGGAAGCTATAACTTAAATAAAACTTGTATTATTTTTGATTTCTCAATCTAAAACTGATTTTTGCACTGAATATTTTTGCTTGTTTCCTGTTTAGATTTCCATTAAAAAAAAACATAAATTTTTAGACATAGAAGTGCTAAGGTCTTTTTCCTCCTGTCTTCACAATCTTCTCTTACTTCTGAAACCACTTCAAAGTGCCTGAAGGATCATATTAGATTTTTATCCATCTAGGTCTTAATGAAACTATTTTAGTAGTTATTGCCATTTTAAAAACAGTATTTTCCACAAATCATTAGAGAGTCTGTCTTAGTACCATGACTTAAGTTTTCAAATATTTTAGGGCTGAAGTCTCCTGCTCTCATTCCATAAGCTATGAACGAAGTTTCTTGTAGTGTTAAAATGTAATTATTTTAAAAATTGCAGTTATTTTCTACCTTTTAATTGCTTTTTAATTTATAAAATTAAGAACTATTCCAGGCATGCAAAAATGCAGAGAACACAATTTAAAAAAATCTGTTTCTAATACTCAGATAAAATACACATTAACATTTTGCCTTATTTGCTTTAGTCTTTTTCTTTTTAAAAAAATAAGATGCCACACCGACAGAGATTGCTCCCCATTCTCTGTCTTCCTTTCACTGTCCCAAATTTGGGGGATAGCCTTCTCATCTCTTTTATTTCTTCATCCTTTAAAGGAGACAAGTAATTATCACTTGATAAGAGTAGTGTTAAAGTCAAGGGCTTTGAGGGTCTGAGAAAAAAGGTAACATGATTACGAATCATAATGATGAAGGACATTTTCATCAGATATGTGCTTTCCCTTGTCAGTTCTTATCAGAATAATGAGGAAATGTAGAAGTGTCAGATGAAATCTACTTGGGCACAGACACCAAACTATATTCATGGAATTCTCACACTGCGTAGTATTCCTTGCATGAACTATTTTGGCTCATTCCAGTAGGTCTGAAATATGTTAGACTGACAAATCTAGCAATGGGAAAGATGATTTGTGTTTCTCTTCCATCTTGTTCTATACACCTGGGTAACCTGCAGGCTCCCAGGGAACATATCATTTTCGTGGGTACAGAGGATATGCCCAAACATGGAAATATTATCCTTACTTGTAATCATATATTTATTTGATTTAATCCCTGTAAGAACTCTTCAAGGTATGTGCTATTATCCCCCATTTTCCAGATGTGGAACAGAGGCTTAATCAGATGAGACAATGTACTGTGGGTCACACATCTTAGCCTGCATTTCAACATTGGCAGTCTGATTTCCACATTCATGTACTTAGCCACCAAATACACTGACTCCGCTTATTATATTGTTTATTTCTGTTATTGTCGTGAACAAAATGAAGTAACCAGAGTGATAGAGTAGTAGTGTAGCTACCCCACTGCCGCTAAGGACAGCCAGAAGTAACCAATTTCTACCATCTTTGAGTTGGAGTGTCATAGAATTTTTTCAGAGAAATTTTATCACATCTTTTTTTTTCTTCTAAAGCCATTTTAAAGGCCAACCCTTTGGGGGAAAGTTCTGTTTGTTCAAATGTGAAAGAATGGCTTTTCTGAATTGTTTTCAGGGGAACTATTTAGTTATAATTTTGACAATTTTATCTCTGATTCTGTGTCTCTATTGATTCTATTCAATGTTGATGGAAGAGAATAGAACCTGGCAGAAATATGATGAGAGGGACTTTTCCAACAGAAAATAAACAAACAAATAAATAATGAGAATATATCAGTCAGGATGATATGAGCTGACTCAACTGGCTTACACAATAAAGAAAATATATTATCGTCACACAAGAAAGAGTCCTAATTATGGCTGCTCCAAAGTCGGTTATTTCAAGGACCCAGGCCAGTTCTTTGCATTATTATGCATTGCCATTTTTAGCCTGTCAGTTTTGTCCATAAAATGGCTACAGAATTTTTAGGTACCACGTTCAGGCATGACAAGGTCTGGGGGAAGAAGAGACAGTCTTTTTTTGTGAGTGTCTCTTCAAGATGGGGAAATTTTTCCAAAAGCCACCCAGCAGACTATGTCCTAGGTCTCAACGACTCAGTGGCCAGGTCTGTGACACCTATTCACGCCTCAGTGGCAAGGGGCGTGGGACCACCATAACCCTCTGAGACTCGGGCCTTACTGCTGGGGTTGGGCCTCCTTCCCTGAAAGGGGAGGATTCCTGAACAAAGTCCTTGTTTGGTTAACAAGGAAGTGGGTAATGGATGTTGAATATGTAATGTGGCCTAATATCTGGGGCAAGAAAGACTAAAACTTGCTTGGTTCTATTCTATGCCAAAGGCTTTATATGGATTTTTTTGCTTAATTGTTATAGTAAACTAATAAAAGTAAAATGGGAACACTGTTATTCCCATCTTAACTCAGGATAAATGTGCGGCACAGAGAAGCTGATTAAATTGTTAAAGGCCACACAAAAATAAGTGACAATGTTATTCAAACTTAGATCTGCTTGACCTCCAAGGCCATTTTTCCCCCGTATGACATGAGTATCAAAGTAATAGTTGTCTGTCACATGAGCTTTTAAAATAAATCTCTCTGATAAATTATCTTAGTTACTAGCGCATCTTAAAGATGTTACCTATGATTATAGTTACACAGAGGTAATCATAGTATGTATGCTGCTTTATGACCTGCTTTAAAAAATACTTGCCAATCTCATGAGTAAAAAACACACCTTGTTTTCATTTGCTAGATTTTCATAAGCCTTAATAGTCTATTCTATAGTCAGCAACCAAAGGGGTCCTTTAAAAATGTAAGTCAAATTATGTCATTCTTCTATTCAAAATTTCCAGTGGTTTCTTACCTCAGAGAAAAAACCAAAATCAAAGTCCCTATTATTGCTTTTTAGGCATTATAGAAACAGTAACTTCTCTGTACCTATTACTTTTCTGATAGCAATTCCTACTACTCTTTTCCATTCATCCATTTCAGACACACTGGCTTCTTTGCACTTGCTGTCTTCTCTGCCTGAAATGCTTCCCCAAGGATATCTGGGTGGCCAGCTCATTTACCACCAATGCATCTTCCCTGAAAAGTAACCTTCTCAGTGAGAGCTTCAATCTATTTAAAACATTCTTTATCTTTCTTCCATGATTTATGTGAGAGTATTTATTACCTTCTCACGTACTATATAATTAATTCCCTTATTCATTTTGCCTGTCTTCCTCTAACTCACACTAAAATATATACTACACTAGAACAAGGATTTTTGTCTGTTCTGTCCAGTGATATATTCTTTCTGCTGAGATCAGTGTCTGGCAGATAGTATGTGCTCAATAACTATTTGTTGACTGAGTGAATCTTTAATGTATAAATGGCTGATAACTTATTTATATCTCTCTTTTTAGGAACTGATTGTCATGTCCTTTGGTTACTTTTCTAGGTGTTCAAAGTTTTTATTCAATTATACAAACTCTTTATATTTAAGAATATCAATTTTATGACAAATACTTCCCCTACTTTTTTACCTTTTATCATTGTGTATGTGTTAAAATGTTCAAACTTTTACATAATCAACTCTAGAAATATTTCCCTTTTTGATATCGTGTTTTATTAGGACATGTTGACAAAAGGAAAATTTTACTTCTAAATAAATGTATTTAATTAAAGGGTGAGCAGCACCTAATTTTTCTGCATTTATTATATTTGAGTTTCTATTTGTATATATATAGTACTTAAAGAATCTGAATAATGATTTTAACTTTTTAATATATAATCACATTTATACAATTATTTTTCTCCTGTGAGGTTTATCTGTTGCACAAGAAGGGTAAACCATTACTAAAGCCTCTCTTTTACGTTAAGTTAAAGAAAATAATTTGATGTTCAGGATGATTAAACTTACAAAACATTTGTGTTTATAATATTTACATAAATTTATTAAGTTTTAAATACATTTCCAATTTAAACAAAAGGTTACTAGAGTATAAACCTAAATCATTAGGCTCTTGTGTCACTGGAACATTTATAATAGAACCCACTTATAAATTCTATTCTGTGTTTGACAGTAAGTCTTTTCAAAACTGAACTTGGTTGCATACATTTATTTATTCCACCCCTTCCTTGAATTTTAAATGTTAAAAATGTCTAGTTGCTTAATGTGACATTTTGAATTTTTAGAGACAAATACTAATTTCATGAACCAAATTTTAAACTCATAATATTTTAAAATCAAGAACACCATCAGAAAAATATGAACATGTGATTATGATGTTGCTTTTAGGAAACAGAATGCTTATTTTTCTTTCCTCTGGTTTTTGCTTTTTGTTTAAAAGTACTGCTTCTACTTCATTTGTCAGTTGTGCCTTTTTGTTATTACTAATTCTGATGGTGTGCTGATAGATATTAAAATTAAATCAGTTCTTTTAATACCATGAAAAAATCCTTTTTATGGTATGATGGATCATAAAACACTTTAATATACTTTTCCTTCTAATATTTTGTCAAGATATTCAAAACCTTTAAAGTAATTTTTTCTGAGTGGGATTATTTTCCTATTTCCATATACAGTAAAACAAGTTATTTAAATTCTTTAACCTATGCATTAAATTGGAGTATTCAATAGGGATTATGTTAATAAAATAGTGAAAACCAAATAACAAAAATATATCATGAAATAAGTAAATCATCTTATCCCCTTACATTAGTTTATGTGCATGGTACATGTAGGGATCAGTTTAAACAGGGCAAAACAATATGGAGTTAGAATTTCTGGTTTCTAATTATTTGGAGCTGTATGGCTAGTGTAGGGGAGGAAAAATAATTTTCCTCTAACCCTTCTAAATCCTTCTGGTTGGACTAATAATCAAATTAACACAAGATAGATTAATAGGAGAAAATGACCAAATTTATTACACATGTTCATACAGAGGTTCCATAAGAATAGGGGACCCCCAAGACAGATCAGGCTGTTTATAAGCCATCTTGAGCTAAGGAGAAGGAGAGTTATGGTTTGGAACTTTAAAGGGGAGAAAGGTAATTCACGTGGAGATGGAAAAGTA